>JAAALK010000079.1:36668976-37269034 GCA_019279435.1 Zizania palustris | reverse complement strand
ATTAAATTTTAAAAATGTGTATATAATGAAATAAATATTGATTTTTTTTATGCACGCCACTACGGAGTGCGGAGGACTGCTCGGTTCTGTTCGTCAGAGGTTACATGCGCAAAGTCTACTCGGTTGATCTGTCCTGTAGTCTGTTTCTGTCTTGGGTCTTGGAAGAAAAATGGGGACACGTGTCGACCACCGACAGCGCCCACCGCCCACCGGTGATGGCGAACACACGCGGCCACGCATCCCGCGGGCTCAGCCCCAGCCGTGAGCCGATCTACATCCTCTGGAGCCCGGCTCGGCTCCTCCCCGCGAGGTGGCGCGCGGGCCGCGCCACGCGTCGTCCTCTCTCTCGACACGTGTCGCGTCGCGCCCGCTGTGTTTGCTTTCCGACGAAACCCCAAGCCCAAAAGCAAAAGCGAGCCGACCCGACGGCCGACGAAAAGGAGGAGTTTTTTTCGCCTCCTCTCCTCCGCGGGCTGAGGGGAACAGCGAGGCGGCGCGAGCGGCGAGCACGGTGAGCGCGTCCCCAATGGTGGCCTCCTCCCTCGTCGCCCCTCGCCCCCGAGCAACCCTCGTAAGTCGTCTCGTCCCCGCCGGCTCCGGCCCGCCTCTCTCGCTGCACCAGGAATGGCTGCTTCTGCTCTTGGTTCTCGGCTCACCACCGTAGCGCTCTGTTTCCTCTTGGTCCCTCTTCGTACCAGTCTCTTCTTTTCGGATACGAGAGCTTCCTGTGATAACTTCGCGCAATGGAGGGCTATTCGAGGGACTTGTTGTGCGGAATCGGTAGGGGAGATGGGCCCCCAAGCCGCGAGCAGAAGCCGCGCCTGGACATGGATGCTGAAGAGGTGGATCTTAGCTTCGGCCTCTCTCTGGGCGGCCGGTTCGGGCCGGAGAAGAGAGGCGAGAAGCTCGCCAGGTCGTCGTCGGTCGCGGCCATCTTTGCACCGGAGGCGGTGGCGCCGCCCGCGCTCTTCAGGACGAGCTCGCTGCCGGCTACGGCGGCCGCAGAGGCAGCGAAGAAGCAGAGTTTGGGTAACTTGAACTGTTGCCGCGATAAAGGCTTCGAGGTGGAGCCGGCGGCGAAGCCGCCGGCAAGCGGGAGCCCGTCCTCGGGCTCGTCGGACGGCGAAGGGCGCAGATTGGAAGGTACGCCATGACTATCTTTAATCCTTAGTTAAGAAAAGCGATATATTTACCTTTACGATTTCGTACGTAGCAGTGTTAATTGCGATTATTTGAGAATATTTTAGGTGAAAAATACATGCTAGAAAAATGTGAAATTTCGTTGCGATATGCCAATTGCACCTGCAAATAATGTATGGATTACTTACTTGCGTGGAGTACTATGCGGGGCTTTGGTAATTTGATGAGATCCTCCATCATTGTTGTATCCTCGTCAGCACCAAGGACCTGAAGAGTTGTCATACAGCTCGCTTGCCATGCTGTTTACAACTTAAATTAGTCAACAATGAAATTCGGCTGCTTGCAGTTGTTGCAAAACAGAATCTACTGCCACTGCAGCATGGTAAAAAGTTTATGTCTTGGCAAGTCTGATTGAGGAAGTTTGTTATTGTCCAGTAGTCCAATACACAACAAACAAAAACAGAACAATCTCTTAAGGTAAGAGTGGTCAAGGTAGTTGCATAAGATAGTCGTGGTCGATGTAGCCGAAAAAGTCAGGGTGCCAATGACAAGGTAGCCTGAAGCAGCGGACGCATAGAGAGGCGTCGTGAAGTGGTCGCGCATAGAGATGGTACCGATGAACCAAGAGAAGATGAAGATGGTGACACAGTCGTGACAGTCGTTGAGGAAGAAGACGCTGAAGAGATGATGTTGTCGAAGCCGTCGAGGACGAGACACCACATTGGGTTTGCCAGACCCAAGGACGAATCGAGTCGAACACACACAACAATGTTGCCGATATCATGTGAGCGAGGTGAGGGACTATCATGAACCTTGTGCTATTGTCGAAGAAGACTAGTAGAGAAGGTCTTTGAGATGATCGTGGCGCAAAACGGCGTAGATGGAGAAGTGCCAATGGAGGTCACTGTTGTCGGAGAAGAAAGAAGTAGTCGAGGAAGATACGACGATGTTGGCGACATGGTGCAGTGGACGAAGACGAATAAAATTGATGTAGAGGTAGCTAGACCAATGGCCTAGAGTGGCGATAATGTGAGGAAGACGTGATGGCGATGCTCGAAGTAGGCAAAGAACCCGAGTGGTTGACGATGACTGAAGCAGTGGTGAAGACGACAAGAGCGACAACGTTGTGGCTCGAGGAAGCGACACAATGGTAGTTCATGTCGATGCAATAGTTGGAGACCGCGAGAAACAACACTATGGCTCGAAGAGGTGACACAATGGTTACCCAAAGCTTGATGGCGAGATGTCCGTAGTCGAAGAAGATTCATCTCGGAGAGATTGAACACTCGATCGGGTGATCAAGTCGAAAGTGCACGAAATCTCTGGAGTGAAATCAGCAATACGCAAAGTTGACCATGGCGGTGAGCAACTCAAACCCGGTAGATAACCAGGAAAAAAAAACTTTGGCCTAAAAGAACAGACCCCGTGGCCCAAAAGGAACGGGAGAAAAAAAACCACAATATGTCCCATTCATGATTTTTTTAATACTTGAATCAGCAAGGGTACAAGCGTTAGGACATCGAAGCCACAGCTAGCAGCCCCGCTGACCCTGCGCATCCACGGGCGGCGGTAGGGCTGTAAATCTGGCATTGCCACTGGCCATGCGTGGGGAAGAGGCCGGCACCACCAGAAGAAGCTGATGCACAGCGGCGGCCCAAGGAAGGCTGGCAGCGGCTGGTAGCGCGGGAGGAAGTCGACTGCACGAGTCGAGCAGATGGGCCGGCGCACTGGAAGAGGCCGATGGTGGTCCGTCTATGGGCCATCGCCGGGAGGAGGCCATCGCCTGGGTTAGCGATGTGGATAGACCGGTGACGCACCAGATCATAAGCACCAGCACGTCCACCACGACGGCGAGGAGAGAGAAGATTGGGGCATTGTAGTGTTGATGACAGTGGTTGGTAGCGCAACACTTCCTAGGCAGCGGCAAGACGACGACGCACGGACCAGCCATGTGCAGATCCGGCGGCCTGCGAAAAGAGGTCGGTGGACGGGCAGTGCAAAGACCAGCGACATGCCAATAGCCGGTGGTGAAGATGGTCACCCCCGAAAGGATCCAGATCCACTCTCGGGGGCGAGCGACAGTGGAAAGATGAGAGTGGCGCTAGATTGCTCGCTCTGATACCACGTTGAATTGTAGAGAGGGGAATAAGATTGTGGATTGATGGATTAAGCCTCGGGGGCTAGTATATATAGGAGTACATGAGCAGAGATATGGTATGTGATCTACAGATAAAGGAGTAGATATAATCTAATCCTACCTAATATCATCCCTATTACCATATATCCAATCTACCATACACACACACCATATACTCTAACAGAGAGGTGTGGTTACTATTTTTGTGATTTTAAAATTTTGAATGTGCCATGTCAAGTCCAATATGTGAATAACCTTTTGTTTTAAAATCTCAGCTCTTAAGAGAAACTAGCTTTTATTGTGAATTAAGCCAAAATTGGTTTCTGTCCTTGTGATGTAATGTGCAGATGTATTCCTCTCATAAATGTCAGCAAGCAGGTATTTGTGTACACATAAAACTATGTCTATATATGCATGCTCCTTTGGTTACCATCGTTTATGGTATATTTGGTCTAGTTTATGTCCTTTTGAAGCTTCTGGCAAGGATACATATGTTGTTAGGATCTTAGAAACAGGGAACGCGGAACGCCCCTACGTCCCCCGTTCCGGGAACTTCGTCCTGAAACGAGGAACGGGAACGATGCGGGACGCCTATGGAGATGTTGGCGGTACGTCGCTCCAACCACTACCGGAACTCAAATGAGGAGCCATGTGTAGGGTTACTCACCTGGAGGAGCCGCGCGCCGCCGTCCGAGGGCGCCACCGTAGGCACTATCCGAGGGCGCTGCCGCAGCCGCCTTTCGAGGGCGCCACAGCCGCCGCCGTCTCCGCTGCGTCCGTCATGTGCAGCGCGGCCGCAGTTCGCTGGTATGGCCACGTCCGAGGCTCCGAGCGCGCTGCCGTGTAGAGGAGATTTAGAAGCGAGTAGATGAGGTGGCGAGGAGACAAGTCCAGTCTCCATTGTGAACGGGGAAGGAGAAGAGGAAGCGTTGCGAACAGGGAAGAAGAGGAAGTGATTCCAGTCATCCAGTGCAAACAGGGAAGAAGAGGAAAGGACTCCAGTGCGAACGGGGGTAAGAAGAGGAATCGGCACTGTGCGGGAGAAAAGAGGCGTCAGTCACATTGGAGAAAACAGGAAGCGACACTCCAATTTTTATGTACTAGTAATTATATTAACAATTATATATATACTATATAAATATGGCCATGTTGTTTAATTAGTCAGCATGCACATCGTTCACACCTAGAAGCCAGGTACAGTACGTTCCTCGTTCCGACCGAATCGTTCCCGAACATCGTTCCTCAATACCTGGGAACACGTTCCCAATGTCGAATGAACGAATCTGAGCAGTGTACCCCCTTTCGTTCCTTGTTTTTGCGCTTCACGTCTCTCGTTCCGCATTCCCGTTCCTCGTTCCCAGAGTTCCTGGAACTTTGTAACTAAGGTTAGGATAATACAACAAAGGATGCCAGCGCCCAGCAGATCTGTTTGTGGTTACTCCAAGTAGAAAACATGCTGGAGAAATGTAAATGAAGCTTGAAAATATTGTCTAATTATGGAGCAAAACAAGTTGGGTTCAGTGACTGTTATTGTTGATTACATTATGTTTCATGGTCTAATATTTAACAAAAACAACAAAATAGCAGGTGGAACAGTACAAATGTGCATTGCTAGTTGTGGAATCAAGGTTGATGTGTTATGGATGTAGGTACTGTAGCATTGCTATTAGGGAAGATTTTACCTTCCACAATAATAATGTGTGTTGCATTATTGCCTAAATAATATACTAGGTTATTAGGATAGAGATATAGTTATTTTGGTATTGCATTTATTAGTTAGGAAGGTATTTGTTTTAGTTAGGAAGATATTACATCCGGACCGAAGGTGGCGACGGCAGGCGGTGGGCAGTGGTGGCCAGATCTGATAGGCGACTGGCAGCTGGAACATAGAGAAAGAGAAGGGAAGTGCAGAACTCCAAGCCACGCCCATGATGGCCTCCCCGCACCCAGCCTGTGCCTCGGCTTTGCGGCACTCTGGTCAGTCTGGTGGGCAGCAGTGGGAGGTGACGAGGAGGGCAGCGTCAATGGTGACTGAAGGCTACTGGAAGAGATGAAGAGGCTGATGATGGCTGAAGGATACTGTAGCAGATGAAGAGAAAGAGAACAGGGGAGAGAGAAGGAAAGAGAACAGGGATTAGTTCCTTGTATGTCAGTTAGTCCTCCCTATATATAAAGGGATCTCATGTATTGTATTATCAGGTAATAAAGAATCCTAAGGTTAGCCTTAGCTTGATTAGAGTCTCTTGAATTTTGGGATGATCCCATTGTTGACAAGAGCGATCTCGCATTTATCCCGGTCTCTAGACCCTTATCCTATAGATGTGTCAACATCCATAACATTTGGTATTAGAACCAACTACTGCTCCGGCATCAATGGCGCACAACGGGGGTTTCAATTACATGTGGAGATTTCGCCACCTTGGATCTGTCCCAACATTTGACGGCAAGGATGATCCACAACTTTGGTTAGGCAACATCAAGCAGTTCTTCGACGTGCAGTGAATTATAGAGGAAGAGAAATGCTGGATCGCATTGTGGCACTTGACAAGGTTTGCCATGATGTGGTACGAGTTGATTGAGCGTGCATATGGACTTCAAAAGTGGTTAGACCTCAAGAAAAATATCAATCTCATGTTTCAGCGATTTTCCACAACCATCTTGTCACTGCCATCGCCATTGCCACCACCACCACCTCCTCCAACCATCAATATTCTCAAGACATTGGAGGATCACATCGTTGAGATAAAGGCCATATTATTGAAGGATCAAGCTACGTGAGCAGCAAAGCTGCCATCTACCCCAACAATAGAATCGACTTTGGTCGCATTGTTAGCCTTGCCATAGACACACTCTATCCTAGCCCCTTGCCCTCAGCTGCACCATTGGTGTCTATGCAAAAGAAGGCACCAAAGAAGAGGGTGACAATTTGTTCATCACCACATACCCCACATCTACAGCCCACATTGTGCCTTAGGTGGTGTGGAGCATAGGGATTGCCAGTCGAGGACGACATCGTGATTTTGCTGCCACTCAACACAACATGACCATGCTACCAACGCCAAGCTATGACCAAGGAAGGATGCTTTTGCAGCTGTTCATTAGAAAACATTTAGTAGGGATTATTTCCTTGTATGTCAAGTTAGTCCTCCCTATATATAAAGGGATCTTGTGTACTCTATTATCAATCAATAAAGAATCCTAAAGTTAGCCCTAGCTTGATCAGAGTCTCCTGACATTTTGGATGAGACCGTCGTCGACAAGAGCGATAACTTGACATTCTGGTTCTGGCATTGCAATGGACCTTTGTGTGGTAAGTAATCTGAACCTGCCTAGTCAGGCCCGGTCCTGAAGGGGGGCGGGCGGTGCAACCGTCCTAGGCCCCCAAACCTCAAGGGCCCCATATGGCCGTATATACCGTATATTCCGTATGCTATATGTACAGTACGGTCCAGCTGCTAGACGGAGAATAATCAGCAGGCGTTCAACGGGAAGAAGAGGCAGCAATCAAAGCCACACCTTCATGGCGACACCTAGTGGAGCACACATAGCCATGCAACCATTGCAATCATTAATCGTTCTGTACTGTACTGTAAAGTTTTAGTAGGTCATATTTTGCTATGAGCAAAGAGATCTGACCCGCCCATTCCTAGTGCTAACAACCCAGCTAATTTGGTGGGCTCCTTGTGTTAAATTACATAACAAATACATAATCCATTTTTCAATAATGGAATAACATCTTTACAGTTTTTAAGTTTTTAAGGATACGTAGGATGATTGTGTTATATCAAATTGTATATTTATATGAATTTATCTAGTATCTAGGAAATATTCTTCTGTAAGAGTTACTTTATCTTATTTGATATATTAACTAGACAAAAATAAGATAAACTAATTTCTTCCCAACATATTGCATGAAACAAACACAATCTAGATGTACAAGGGTACAAGAAAGGATGGTAGCGTCACATGTATTTAATTGATATAATTTAAAACATACATATTATTCTATATGGATATTATTTTTGGATATATTTTTTGAAATAATTTAATGTGTACAAGTTGTTCTATATTAATATTGTTTTTGGATGTATTTTAATTATATATCGATAAGATTTCATATATATACATATATAAATTTGAGTATTATATTATCTTATATTGATATAAGGGCCCTAAATTCTAATTAGCCCCGGGCCCCAAAAATCTCAGGACCGGCCCTGTGCCTACTGTGAGACCCCCCTTAAGGGCAAGTTGGTGAACCATTTGATGGGCAACTATCTCCTGAGGGTTGGAGAGGACTCGGCTGTTAGTTATTACCTCCCTGGTTTAAGCGAAGAATTACGAAGGATTTGTCAGCAAAAAGACTATCCATAGTTCACATCATTCATGTTGAAAAGCTAACTCAATGGATGCAAATTATTTGTGTCGTGCAAAACATTTAGGCCCTTTAGAGTAAGAGCCTAATGGACTTCAGTTCAAATTACATGCTTGGAAGATTGGTCGAGTTAGCACCTATCGGTGGACATGTGCTGGCAAAATATGGTTGGAAGACCAATGGCATGCAGCGAACCAGTGAGATCATGATTCACAGAATAGACCTGACTTGCATATACACCAAGTGAAGTGGCTCTAGGAAATGTTTATATTCTCATTATTAGTAAAGTTCCATTCTCTGCTATGCTCTTATTACTTTTGGAGTGTCCTGTTCTACCTGCTATAGCTTGTCATTGAGGCGAGCATGTGGAAATAGTGTTCTACCTATTTCTTTATGTGTTACTGTTTTGTGTCAGACAAATAACGACCTCAATGAATATAACATCATGTAGACATGATATTACAAGTATCGTATTTTGAAAGGAAAACAGAACACGCAAAGAGTATTAGTAAGGTTATTGAGCAAAGCTAGTTTAATCCATTTTTCTTGGGGAGTTTAGCCACATTATTGACATTAATAGAACTTATTTAGTTTAGCATTCAGCATATTCCTGAATAATTTAACTAATCTTATTTTACCTTGTGTAGTGAATATGACAGACACCCTCATGAGGACAAGCTCACTCCCTGCCGGCATTGAGGATGAATGGAGAAAGAGAAAGGAGGCTCAGAGTCTTAAGAGACTTGAGGTGAAGAGGAAGAGAATTGAGAGGAAGAACTCTACTTCCAATGTTTCCAAAGAAGCAGTTGGGCAGATATTAGAAGAGATGAACACAAGATCTGATAAAGTAGAAAGTTGTGCTGATGATGCAACAGGCAATAATAGGACAGGAGGAAATGTGAACCATGGCAGTGACAAGCATCGTGGCACTGGACTTCCTCCAACCCACCATGCTATGTTTACACCACAACGTAGCAGTTTGTCCGGAATACCAATAAAGCATATTCCAGCTGTGAAAGGTAAGCTGCTTATTTGTTGCATCATTTGATTATGCATGTCATAAATCTTATTGTCAATCAAGATGTGAACATGGTATTCTTATCTGGCATTGCACCATGTCATTCATTTTTAGTTCTGTATGCTACTCATAACATTTGAAGCAGGCATGCCATTATAATCATGTAGATGTTTGGGGCTTTAAAATGCCTGGCTTATTTGTGTTGCTTTCATTTATATGAGTTTGAAACTAATTATCTCAAAATGCGAAGTGAGCATGGTGCCAGGAACTGGTATCTTGCTCTGTCATCGTGGCTGCAGTGTATTATCTAAACTGGCAGATCAAGTAAAGGAAATTGTATTGTAGCAAATGAGTAACCTGGATTGTTGTCCCTGCCTCAGGTCGAAGGATGAAAGCTACTACTGGGACCTTGGAAGCATTGGTTATGTTTTTAAATGAAAACACCAGCTATTGACTACCCTGAATTTCCAAGTTCCCTTTCTGGGCTACATATCAATATTATATGCTATACATGGCTAACACACTGAGCTACATATCAAATATTATGTACTATACATGGTTAACACACTGATAGATTGTGACTGTTTTTGTATATATGCATCTGCTCAGGGCAGATGTTTATTTCCATTGTTTCTACCTTCCATCAGCTTTGTTTATGTTCGTAATGCCTATTTGCCTGTCCTTCCAGGAACTGCTAACGTTGAAGAGCACAACCTTCCATCAGCTGTTCAACCCCCTACCGAGCGCCCGAACAGCACAATCATGGCAACAGCATCGCCTTCGGCATTGGCAGTGAGGGCTGCAGCTCTTGGTTCCAGGGTAGAGCAGCACCATACTTCAGGAAGAATGGCAGCAAGAGCCAAGAGCATGGGAGATGTTGAGCGGGCAATGATGCAGGAGATGCCATGTGTGTGCACTAAGGGACTCCCCAATGGCAAGAGGGTTGAAGGCTTCCTGTACAAATACAAGAAAGGTGAGGAGGTGAGGATCGTCTGTGTGTGCCATGGCAGCTTCCTGACTCCTGCAGAATTTGTGAAGCATGCTGGAGGTGGCGATGTCGACAACCCGCTCCGGTACATCGTGGTCAACCCTATTCCTCCATCCTTGTTCTGAACCTCCACCGCCGCTCTCGCAACTGTTCTATCTATAGCTTCAGCCTTCACCTTAGCTTCGGAGTAGAATCTGATCGTCGGACTGTCTTAATGTTATATCGTTTATTATTCCAAGGAAATGGTGGGAGATTGCTCCTGCCCACATAAAAGTGGTAACATGCTCCATTCATCATTGTTGAATTGTTCCTTCAACTTGGTTTGTTCAAGTAGATGTCCCAGAAGTTCATCCTTGCGCACATTTTCTGGCACTTGCCACTCCCCACACAAAGATATCCCTACTCTCTGTCTAAAAATTTCTAGCATTCAAATTTTATCTTAAAATATAGCAATTTCTTCCTGGATTTTTTCACCTGTCAATAACGACCTGCTTTCTACTGTATAAAATTTTCTAGCATTCAAATTCTTTCTTAAAATATAGCAATTTCTTCCTAGACATTTTCACCTGTCAATAACGACCCTCATTTAATTTCTCTACCTACTTTCTATTGTCTAAAAAATTTTCTAGCGTTCAAATTCTTTCTTAAAATACAGCAATTTCTTCCTAGAAATTTTCACCATGTCAATTACGACCCTCATTTAAATTCTCTACCTACTTTGTACTGTCTAAACAAAATTCTAGCGTTCAAATTCTTTCTTAAAATATAACAATTTCTTCATTGACTTTTTCATCTGTCAATGACATTACTCGTTTAATTTCTCTACCTATTTTTTCGTGTTAACTAATCGTAATCATTTCTCATTTAATTTCATCTTTCTAGCGTTCAAATGTAATATGTATCAAGTCCTAGACCAATAATTAATGCATATAGCTTGATAATCATTACACAATATATCTAAAGTATTATTTTATTGATCAAGAATTGATTCATAGAGTTTGATAATCATTACACGATGTCATCTCTTTAAGTGCATCCCCAGTGCAATGATGGTTTCTATAGCATTAAATAGCAGTCCACATAAGCAAAAATCTGATGTGACATGAGAGTTAATGAGGAAAGAGAAGAAAAGTTGAGGAAATAATTTCTCATGCAATAAATAGTTTCTATCACTAATACCAAGGATGAATAAACCACTCTACATGCATTGAGAGAGTATAGTAGTTTCTATAGATGGGGCCTACTTATTTATGATTGGGCAAAAGAGGGAAAAATAAACAGAGACAAGAAACCATGCATTGTGAGAGTGAGTTTCTATGAGTAGTTTCTTAGTTACATGACATGTATAGAAACTACTAGATGGTTTCTTGGTTGGAAATGTCCTAACCCACTTCTGATAGATTTAAAAAGAGCAAGAATTATGAGTACTAAGTAGTCCATTTATTACTTTCCTTACATATTATAAGTTATATGGTTTTTTATAAGTCAAAATTTTCTAACTTTGATTATTTTTAAAAAAATATATAATAACAACTGCAACATCATATTAGTTTATTTAAATATATTATAAAATATAAAATATGTTTTAATAGGATGCTTATTAGATATTGTATATGTAAATATATTTTTCTCTATCCAAATTTGATCAGCATCTAATAAAATAAATTATCCAAGATTGATCAACGTCTAAACACGTGGTATCATGCATGTGACTGCATGACTATACATTAGCTATAATGTTATAAGTTTTAAATAGTTTAATATGCAAAATATGTTGTGTGTCCTTCACTATGCAAATTGTGTCTTATCTTTGCATAGATTAAATAAAAAGTTAACAATAACTTTTCTTAGTCTTTACGTCAAGACCTTATATGATATCAAAAACTTGGATGGAGATAGGTTAAGTTCTTTTGCGTAAAGCTATTTTTTTTTTAAAAAAAAATTAAAATCCTATATGTGTTTAAATGTATCACGTGTGATCCAACATCTTGTGAGTATATGTTAACAAAACCATAATTAGAAATGGAGTACATGTCACGCCCAGATTTAATAAATCCGAACTTTTATTGAAATTCCATAGAAAATCAATAAACCAAGACGTTCATCATGCGACCACGTACAATAGGAGCAATCATTCACGGTTTGTAGGCCGTATTAGTACAAAAGTGAATAAAGGTGAAGAGAAACTAATAAAACAAAGGTCCTAGATGAACGCCTCCTTCCAGTCTCGCCTTGACTGGGTTGCTACTCCAGACCTTCATCCTCCTCGTAGTAGACGGGCTCTGGTGGTGTAAGTCAACGGGGGTGAGTACAAACGTACTCAGCAAGCCACCGGATGCAAATATAATGCAGAGCAATAACAAGGGAGATAGTTGCTAATTTTGCGGAAGAGCATAATTTGTAAAGCAATTAAATGTGATCAATTTATTAGTACTGAAATGTAAACATGTCTATGCATCATCATTTTCTAACTCGAGGGGTACAGTCAGCCCACCCTCGCTCAACAGTCCTTACATGCCATGAATAACTCAACCATTCAAACAATAGTAAACTAACTGCGAGTAGTCACACAACCCGCCCTTGACCGTGGGCTCGGCTTTTCGAAAAGATTGAATACTCTGATCAGAGGTGTACCACTGTACCCACAAGGCACACACTCATCACTTACACCAAAGGGTAACGATTTGACCCATACCATGGGAACTCGTGCCAAAACCTTCCATATGGTCCACCTTGACCCCACAGCACCCTCTTATGGGTTTCATATGGTGCCCCGACCCGTCGAGCCAACACCATACCTCCCCTTGAGCCACGCCGATACAAGTCACCCACAGGTTGCCCCTTGCCCCCTCCACCATGGTGCATCGAGTCGGATTGTTCCATACTTTCAGTTAGGACTTACCCATTAGACTTGTGGTTAGTACGGAAGTGCTTTGCAACAGATCCCGCAGACCGGTCCTTATAGTGCCCCGGGTGCGACCAACCAATGCCCTAGCTTGCACCCAGAACCCACCATACTTATAACATAGCCAACTCCAACAGAGTCCAAAGACGAGAATAATGGGGAAATACATATAGTAGAATCCATCTATCTACGACTCATTCTTTTTATCCTATAGCAGTTGTGCCGGTACATTAGGCACTAGCTAATAGTTTATAGTAGAGTGACAAGGAGTTAAGGCTCAATAAGCATGGCTTGGGTTTGCACACAAGGACAGAGATCTAATAAATATAGTTGTTGGGGGAAAATATTCCATCTTCAGGGTTATTGCAGTAACAGGACAAAGGCCGGTGATTAAGTCAAAGGTTTCCAGCATATAACTCCGGGGATACAGTAAATCAAATTCGAAGTATGGAGACGAACTCTAGTTCGGAGTATATCTTCGAACTTGGACCCTTCCGAGAGTTTCTTTGCCAGCTAAGATGGAAGACTTATCTTCTTTCTCATTAGATTAGTCTTTTACCATTTTGGCCCTATAAAGGGAACCGAATAGTTTCCACTATGTCGGTTGTAATAGAGGGGTAAAAAGGTCTTTTCCTTAATGTTTGGGCCTATAAATATCCCCCGTTTTACCCTGTAATACGGACCGAATACAAGTTATTCAATACACACTTCTGAACTATTTTAAGCTATTATCCTTTCGGAGGCTTGAAATAGTTTACTTCACAAACACTTCGTTTGTTAGTTTCTAACCTTCAGAAACCTGTTAGCGTAATCTTTTACGCCAACAGTTGGCGCCGTCCGTGGGGAACCTAGTCCAAAAAACTTCGTTCTCTACCAAGTTCTCAAACCATGCCTCCGAAGCGGAGTGTAGGTAGTAGTCCTATTCGGAGGTCCCCGCGGACCTCCGGAGCAAGATCTTCAAACACAATTGAGGTCAGAGGGCCTTCGACGTTTCCTCCACCTCAAACTCCAGAAGGGATTCCCCTTCCTCGAGCATACGGAGTTCCTCCGCCAACTCCATCTATACTTCGGCCAGCCGGAGTCCTTCTTCCACCTCAAGTTCCACTTCGAACCGATGCCTATAGTTCTCGAGACCCGAAAGATCCTTCCGGAGGAGATGAAGATGGTCTTGGTGATATGGATGCTCAAATGGCCAGTCTCCAAGCTGAAGTAGCAAGGTGGCGGCAAGATACCGCAGATAGGCTTCATTATCAGGCCATCCCAGTCATCCCCGAAGTGCCCGAAGACGACAAACTTCCTTATCCCGAAGCCCTGGAGAACGCCTCCTTCGACACTGAATCTCCGCTGCATCCTGAGTTGCAGAAAGTGCGCTTCGACCCTAAGTTCAAAACTTCGAAGCTTTGCAAATATTCTGGAGATGAAGATCCTGGAGAGTTCGTCCGTTCTTATGCATTAGCAATTGAAGCCAGTGGAGGAGTGCGGGACACTATGGCAAAATGTTCCCCCCTAGCTCTTCAAGGAGTGGCATTGCGGTGGTTCTGGTCTCTGAAGCCAGGATCAATCAGTTCATGGGGGCAGTTGAGAAAGAAGTTCGTGAGTAACTTACAGGGTACATTCGTACCCCCAATGTCAATAGGAAGCCTTTTCCAGGTGAAGCAGCTTCCCGGAGAGACTTTAAGACAATATTTCAAGCGCTTCGCTCATACGAAGTCGCAAATTTGAGGGTTAACTACGTCTTCTGTAGTTGACGCAGCTCGAGAGGGAGTTATTCATGCAGGCCTCCTTGATAAACTTCACCGGAAAAATATATCTTCTGTTTCTCAGTTGATGTCTTATTTCGAAGAATATGCAAGGTCAGAAGAGGGATGGTTTCGGAGAACTGCTGCAACCCCATCGATACTGCAAGAAGTTAAGTTGGAAGTGAAAACTTCAGCACAGCCGCAAGGGCCTAGCTTCGAAGCTCAGCATGACAGGCGTCGGGGGCAAAAGCATCCTCGTTCAGAAGTTTTGAACATCGCACCTCCGCAGAAGTTTGCCCAAAGGGCTCCGCAACCTTCAGGAAGCAAGACCAGCGGCTGGAGGCCACCAGGGAAACCGGCTGGCAAAGCCTAGACCTTTTTCTGCTGTATTCATGGTGAAAATCGGAGTCACGCAACTGATGCGTGCAAATCTATACTAACTCTAAGAGAAGAGTATTTGGAAAGAACTTCGGGTCGAGGCATTACTGACCGAGTTCCGACCACAGTGCATCCGGAGCCTGTACAGGTTGTGGCACGAATAGAGAACTTCGACCCTGCAAGACGGCCTCCGGTGGTCAATATTATGCCACCTCAAAGAAAGAAGAGGGGCAAGATCGAGAGAAAAGAGTAGTCCTCCCCATCTCCGGAGGAGGGACCCTCGGAAGTATGTCAAAGAGGCATAGAAGAGAATATGTTAGAGAAGTGGGCCATATTGGAACCTCTTCGCCTGCAGCTGCTATGCCCGAATGGTCCCATGTACCAATATCTTTTTCCGCAGATGATGCAGCTGGTATAAAATTTCCACATGCAGACCCACTCGTCATCACTGCCGACATAGCAGGAACTGAGGTTCGGAGAGTGCTAATTGACGGAGGGAGTTCGACAGAAATTATTTTTGTCCAAGCTTTTGATCAACTCTGCATCTCCAGAAAGCACCTTCTCCCAGCAGCTCGTCCTTTACAAGGCTTTGCAGGACCCCCTCTTGATGCCCTCGGCCAAATTGGCCTGGAAGTAACTTTCGGAGAGGGGCCACTGGCCAGGACAGAGGAAGTGATCTTCGATGTTGTGGATGCTCCATATGCATACAATGTCATCTTCGGAAGAGGCATGTCGAATCAATTCGGAGCAGTGGCGCATCATAATTACCTATGTATGAAGATGCCCACATAGGCGGGAGTGCTCACTGTTTTCAGAGATCAGGCCATTGCGCGAGAGCGGAGTATGATCATGGCCCTCCTCTTGATCCGAGACAGGTGAATAATGTGCAAGATAACCCGGAGGATTTTCCTGCTCCCAATGAATCTTCGAAGAAATCCTTCCCAAGGCCAAGCCCCGAAGGAGAGATTGCAACGAAGGTTATTGTCAAAGATGGCAAGGAATATTTATTTCAATTTGGCAAAAACTTGGCTTCAGAAGTTGCTACTTCGTTAGAGAAAGTAGTTGAGGATAATTTAGATGTCTTTGCTTGGTCTGATGAAGACATCACCGGAGTTAGTCGGGATATTATTGAGCACAGTCTGCTTGTGAACCCGAAGGCCCGGCCTGTTAGACAAGGACTCCGGAAGTTGTCTACGGAGAGAGCTATCCTCGCTAAAGATGAAGTTGAAAAGTTGCTGAAGGCTGGGATTATCAAAGAAGTGGCCCATACGGAGTGGTTAGCCAACCCAGTCTTCATTAAGAAGAAATCTTCCGGGAAGTGGCGCATGTGTATTGATTTTACATCCCTGAATAAAGCATGCCCCCGCGACCCCTACCCCATGCCTCGAATTGATCAATTGGTTGACTCCACTGCCGGTTCGGAGTTATTAAGCTTCCTCGACACGTACTCCGGCTATCATCAAATCTGGTTAAAGCGCGAAGATGAAATCAAAACAAGCTTCGTAACTCCTTCAGGAGTCTTTTGTTATGTAAGAATGCCCTTTGGCTTAAGAAATGCCGGGGCTACTTTTTCGAGGTTAATTGCTAAGGCTCTAGGTCATCAATTAGGTCGCAATGTAGAGGCCTATATGGATGATATTGTAATAAAGAGTGCTTTAAAGCACCGACATAGCCTAGACTTAGCAGAAACATTCAATAGCCTTCGGGCATGTGGGATCCGTCTTAACCCCGAAAAATGTATCTTCGGGGCGCAAGCTGGAAAATTGTTAGGGTATCTAGTTTCAAGCAGAGGGATCGAAGCTAACCCCACTCAGATAACTGCGTTGCAAAAGATGGCTCCCCTAGAGAATTTAAAGCAAGTGCAAAAGCTGACCGGTCGTCTTGCAGCACTTAGCAGATTCCTGGCAAGGTCTGTGGAGAGAAGTTTGCCCATTTTCAAAGCATTGAAAGGGTCCGAAGATTTTGCATGGACACCGGAGTGTCAAAAGAGCTTCGAAGATATTAAGAATTATCTCAGTAACCTTGCTACACTCACGGTGCCTGTTGCGGATGAAACCCTACTCCTTTACTTTGCAGCCACTGGCTCTGCTGTTAGTGCAGTCCTTGTCAGATAGGTTGATTTCAACGGGAAGTTGGTACATAATCCAGTTTATTTTGTGTCCGAAGCATTGCCAGCAGCAAAAACAAGATATTCTGAGCTTGAGAAATTCACTTATGCTCTGATAATGGCTTCGAGGAAGCTAGGGCATTATTTTTTGGCACATAATGTAATTGTACCAACTTCATATCCTTTGGGGGATATGCTCCGAAGTAAGGATTCCACTGGAAGAATTGGGAAGTGGGTTGTTGAGTTAGCACCCTTCGGCATATCCTTTGTGGCAAGAACAGCAATTAAGTCACAAGTGTTGGCGGACTTCATGGCAGAATGGACTCCCCCTGCAGCATGGGCTCCGGAAAAGCCAAGTGAAGGGATTTGGACTATTTATTCTGATGGAGCTTTCCAAGCATCTGGAGTAGGTGTCGGAGCTGTGATAATTTCGCCTTCAGGGAAAAAGGCACTGTACTCCGCAAGACTCAACTTTAAGTCTACCAATAATACAGCGGAGTACGAGGGAATTTTATTGGGACTTCGAAAGGCACGTGCTCTAGGGGCTACAAGAGTTGTTATTAAGACAAATTCTCAGATTGTAGCAGGGCACGTAGACAAGAGCTTTCAAGTTCGGCATCCACAGCTTGCAAAGTACTTAGAAGAAATCCGTAAGATCGAAGCAGCATTTAAAGGGATTTCCATTCGGAGTATACCTAGAGAAGAAAATATGCAAGCTGATATCTTAGCAAAAGCTGCAGCCGGAGCTATGGACATACCAGAAGAAGCTTTTTATGAAGAACTCAGTACACCTTCGGTGCCACAAATTCCTGCTGCGGAAGTCCTTTGCATTCCAAGTACAGATTGGCGAAGTTTAATGATGGAATTGTTGCAAGGAGAAGCAAATATGTCCGAAGGGCCACAACTTTCGAGGTTAAAGCACAGAACTCGGAATTATCACATAATCAACGGTATTTTATACAAGGCCGGAGTATGTTCCCATCTGCTCCGATGTATATCTCAAGTCAAAGGCTAAGAAATTCTTCGAGAAATTCATGAAGGACTTTGCGGTAGCCATCTGGCCCCTCGAGCTTTGGCGGGAAAAACACTTCGCTAGGGGCTTTATTGGCCTACAATAGTGGCTGATGCGGAGAGCTTGGTCCGCACTTGCCAAGGATGTTAGTGGATGGGATGAAGGAGTCATTGCCCACCAACAGCTCTTCAAGTCATTGCTCCAATATGGCCCATGGCCAGATGGGGCATGGATCTTATTGGTCCCTTCCCAGTAGCAAAAGGAAATTTGAAGTTCGCAGTGGTAGCAATTGAATACTTTTCAAAGTGGGTCGAAGCAGAGCCCCTAACAGCTATCACTTCGAATAATGTACAAAATTTTTTCTGGAAGAATATTATATGCCGGTTCGGAGTGCCTCGGCAGCTGACAGTGGATAATGGAACACAGTTCGATGCAGAACCTTTCAAGAAATTCTGTGAAGACCTAGGCATCCAATTATGTTTTGCTGCAGTAAGACATTCTCAGTCTAATGGAGCTGTTGAAAGAGCCAATGGTAATATCTTGTCAGGGCTGAATCGAAGAATAGTGGGAATGGCAAAAGGATTGTGGACCGAAGAGCTCCCAAAAATCCTATGGTCCATCCGGACAACTCAGACAAGGTCTACCGGTTTCACTCCTTTCCGACTATTATTCGGAGATGAAGCTATGACACCAACAGAGCTCAAAGGAGGATCACTTCGCAGCACCGAACCGGAAATAGAAGCAGAAAGACAAACTTCGCTTGATTTAACAGAAGAAACAAGACTTCGAGTTGTTGCAAATTTGTCAAAGTATCAACACCAAACGAAGACTTGGTTCGACCCGAAGGTCAAGATTAATGAACTTAGGCCGGGTCATCTCGTTTTGTGAAGTATCATAGCACCAGGGAAATTAGGAAATAAATGGGAAGGTTCATACTTAATTGTTCGCTCAGGGCGTCGTGGTTCTTTTAAGTTAGATAATTTGGAAGGTGAAGAGTTAGCGCATACATGGCATGCGAAGCACTTAAAGCGATATTTCGCATAGGGGCTCCTTGTAATCATTTGTAAACACTTTCCGAATCAATAAAGCATATGGTTCAGATAATTCCTACCCCCCATAAACTTCCCACTTCCAAGTGGACGCACTGGAATAGCGGAGTTGACCGGGAGGGAAGTGTCATTAATTTGAATCATATTTTTCGGACTTCGGACCATTGGTCCGAAGTTTCCGACGTGGTGGGCTGAAATAATCCGGAGTCCAAGCCACCGGCTTGTAGGCATCCGTAAAAAGAGCCCGAGACCACAGAATACGGAGTCCAAGCCACCGGCTGGTAGACATCCATAAAAAGAGTCCAAGGAGACCAAATGATGCGGAGTCCAAGCCACCAGCTTGTAGGCATCCGTAAAAAGAGTCCAAGGAGACCACTGCGAACTCCAAACCACTGGTTTGACAGAATTCGCAAAAAGAGCCGAAGGAGGCCAAAACAAAATAGAGTTTGAGCTCATGAGCTTCGAATGTTTGTTAAAAAAGTCCAAAGTGACAAATCATTTAGGACACTAAAGTGTCCGGAAAGTTGTCCAAAGTGATTTCTTTCAAAACATAAGGTACTAAGTTACCAATCTTCAGACTTCAAATAGTCGAAGACATTTTATAAGATTTTAATCAATCTTTAAATTGCTGAGGGGCTCCGAACCCCCAAAATTGTACTCCTAAGTTTTTCTTTGCGCCTAACCATCTTTGAATATAGTTCGAAGTTACTTACGCCCAAAGAGGGGCTGGTAAATAGGGAGACAATTTTAAATCGATATTTATTATTCGAACAAATATGATTACATCATGAAAAATCGGTATCTATACCAAGAAGTAATCGAAGACCCCTTCGATCTCTAGAGCTAAGGTTGGAACGACTAGTTCCAGAGCCGGGAGTTCTAACAACTTTGTGTTTAACTCTCCTACCTCCCTTCGAAGCTCTAAAGTCTTTCTGCTCTTGTTGAAGCTCGGCCCAAGTTCGAAGTCGTTCGGGGCTCCTTTCCCAGCTTCCAAGTTCTTCAGGCTTTTTACCTTGAGCTTCATCTTCATCTTCGGACCATGCAATGTCTTTGGAAGATGAAGTTTCCAAGATAACTTCTTTTTCTTCCTCTTTAATATAAGACAGTATGTCTTTGCTTACTTCGGGCGTAATCACACCGGAGCTATTCCGAGGAACTAAAAATCGAGGGCGCTTGTGAAGTTTTAAAATATCGAAGGTAGCCCATAGTAGGCGGAGTTCTTCGTTAACGTCTAACACTTCGACATCTTCCATATGAGGCAAAGCCTATAAACATGATAAGCAAATTTTCATTCATAAATGTACAAAAGCATGATGCTTTACATAGTTGAGATTCTAAGATAAATCTAAACCTGCGGGTTTGGCGGAGGCTGGCTGCTCGAAGCTTGCAACCAAGCTTGCTTTTGGCGTTGCCCTTCATCAATCCAAGCCTTGATCGCAGTGCGACCTTCGGCTCTCCATGAAGCTTGGAAGGCTTGCCAAGCAGCGGCCATATCTTCGGAAGGATTGAGAAGCCGGTTCTCGTCGAAGGTGATGGGAGCCGCCTCTGCGTTTGGAGTTATCGTTATTCCTAGATCTTCGTAGTAGCGAAGTATGCTGATAATAGCCACTTGTCCGGAGAGTTCTCCGTACCGAATGTCTGCTGTCTTCATCGTCTTCGCAGCTCCTTGGATCATTTTTAACCACCGAAGTAAAGAAGCGTTGTCATTTGAAGGAAGTGTCCCAGTAGTACCGAAGTACTCTAGAACACCTAGCAGTTGGTTCATGACCTCCGCAGCCACCTTCTCCGATTTTAGCTTGTCGTCAAGTAAAACGTCCTTCGCAGAGGTCAACTCCTCCACCACAGCGGAGAGCCTAGCTGCCTCTGTGGCTAGAACATTCTTCTGGTTAAGTAGGTGGCTAGCCTCCTCCGTAGCTTTGGCTTTTTCCTCTTGGAGCTTGACAAGTTTAGCCCCCGCCATGGCATGCTCTGCCCGCATCTTTTCTATTTCTGCCCGAAGCACAATTTGTTCTGCTTCGAGCTCTTTATTCGTAGTTTCCAAGCTTTGTCTGGCCCTGCGCTCCGCTGAAACCATGTTGTCTAAGTGGGAAACCCGGCCTTCGGAGATATTAAGATTTCACTGAAGAGTGATAATTTCCTCTCGAAGGCGAAGGCTTCCACGTTCATTTGAAATGTTCGCAGCTCGGGCCAAGACTATTCGCTACAAAGAGAAAAAACCAAGGTGAGAAATTATTTATACATTAAATTAATTTTGTTTTGCAGATACTTCGTACCTGGTATGCTGCGCGTTCCATGGCAGCATTAAGCTCCGAACTCTCCGCCTCGCTCAAGATGGCCACCAAGTCCGTCTCCCCGATTTCGCGGCTAGCTCGATCCAAAGGCTCGAGCAAAGTCCGAAGCCCGGTTCTTCGCTCCAAGAAAAGAGCTAGAAGAGGGAGCATAGACAAGGCCCTCTGGTCGTCTTCGTTCGGTGAGGGACCGAAGCGTTGGGCCGTATCTTGTGGAACTCCGGCAGACTGACCCCCTTCTGTAGATTGGTTTCCGTCTGTCGATTCAGACGGAGTTGATCCCAAGCTCGGAGTAGGGAGGGGGTCCATTTTTCCTTTACCTTTTCCAGGTCCCATCTAGGCGACTTCTGGAATTGGCTCCGGAGTACCCGAAGTCCCAGGATTGGTATCTTCGGGAAGGACCTCTTCTATAGAAGCAGATCCTGTTGAAGCAAAGGTATTATACAATGTATAATTTTGCAGAGAAAAAGAACAAAGAAATTATGTGAAGTCTACCTCTGAAGTTTTGTTGACGAGTGAGCATCGGACTGCTTGGCGGGTCGAAGGCTACTCCAAAGTCTTCGTCAGAGTCAACAGTCAAATCTTCGACTGTTGGAGCATCTTCCGGAGCAGCCGTCGTTGCTTCACCTGGAATCAAAGTTGATTCTATAGCAACTTCGACTCCACCTTCGCTCATAGGGGCTCCGTCTTGCGGTAAATTTTTCTTGAGCAGCCGAAGTTCTTACTTGCCCAAGGTTGCTTTGAGACTCCGGCACGCTCGCAGCATCATCAATAGTTGCTTCAGTTTGGGCTGCATCCTTGTCGATCAGGTCAACAAGCATTCTGCCTTCATCCTCCGAGGAATCGGAGACCGAAGCTATTGGGCTTGAAGGCGCAACAACTCTTGGCTTTCGAGCTACCTTCTTCAGTGGAGTCTTGGTAGAACTCGAGGCTCCAACTTTGGCTTTTCTCTTTTTGGGCCCTTTCTCCGAAGGCACCCAATCCAAAAGAGGGGGCGGAACAACTTCGAGTAGCCCCCATACTCGGTTGGACCGCTCCCAAGTACCAACCAATTTAATCCTCCATTCCTTCTCGGCCAGAGTTGGGACTCCCAGAATCTTCTCCGAAGCTCGTACAATCTGCTCCGAAGTTATAGGAGCTAAAGAGGCTAAAAAATGAGTTAACATTGGTTATTTCTTCGAATAAATATACATGATATATGTTGTTTTCGAAGTTACCTACAGGGCTCGAGTTCGAAGAAATTTTGCGGAGGTCGCCCTCCGAATCTTCCTCGAAGGTGATTGGCCAGTTGGCCATCAGAGGAGGGATTTGAAGTCCGAGGAATTCTTCCGCTAAGTCCCGCATGCTCAGGCGACGACTAATTCTTTGAAGCAGGTTGAGGCGAGCTTCGAGCTGGCCTGGATCCGGATGCACGAGAGCTTCCCTTCGGAAGTTGATATCTTGCAAGGGTCCGGCTAAACGGCTGCTCGCCCCAACTTTGGCATAAAACCACTTCAGGATCTAGTCTGTGTACCATCTGGCATTTATAGCCTTGGCTGGAAACCGAAGGGCATATTCGTCTCGACGTAGAAAGTTAATACTTCCGAAGGCCACCACCGTCTTTTCACCTCCGGGGCTGAGAAATCATGTTGAAGAATATGGTTTTGATATTCCAGATGTGATGAGTGATTGTCAACGGAAGTCAAAGAAAGGGAGAGATGAAGACTTGCCGAGTCTGAGGCGCATGTGACTCAGGTACACGGGCAGTGAGTGACGGTCGGGCTGAAGGAGCTGCGGAGTCGGGCTGGCCCAATCCGGGTACATGGCTAGGAGCGGCAGATGATCCACTGGTCTGTTGACTGGGTTTGACTCAGGTACACGGGTGGCGAGCGATTGCCGGGCTGAGGGAGCTGCGGGGTCGGGTCGGCCCAATCCGGGTACCCGGTGCGAAGACGGTGGACGCTTTGTCAGTTTCGGCGTAAAACTGACGATCTATGATTTATTCATTTTTAGGATATTAATATTTAGTTTTTAAGTTTAGAATATTTTTATTTGAGTTAGGTAATTTTTCTAAGAATAATTTAGTAATTTTCGGAATTTATTTTTAGAGTCAGTTTATTTTACCCGAGGGTAAAATAGTCTTTTCATGTATTAGGATTTGCCTATAAATAGGCCCCTATCCCCTTGGGGATAGATGACTGTTTTTAATAGATCAATCTACAGTCCAGTTTTTAGTTTTCATCTCCACAAATTTTTCCGGCGAAATTTTCCACGGAGTTTCTCTTGTTTTTCTCCCGTGCGGCGGTCTTGTCTTACAGGGGCTGTAACTTTGCTTCGGCCGGCAGAGAAGATCCAGCCGGCAGCCCGCTCGAGGCCATGCAACAAGCAGCAAAGCTGCTGCATTTTCTGTCAGGTGTGTGCAGTGCGTGAGAAAGGAAGGCACAGCAAGGCTGGCGCACGACATTGTAGGCAGTCTTGACGTGACGTGCATGGGGTCCACATACAGGGCAAGATAAACGAGTTCTTGTGAGATCCGCCGGCAGGACGCAGAGGAAGCAGAGCGCACGCCATCGGATCTTATGTGACGTACGATGACGACTCAACAGCCATGCAGATAAGCGGTTTTTTTAATCTCCTATTTGTTAGCTAGTTAGATTAAGTCTATTAGTTCTCTATCTTTTAATTAGCCTGCAAAAAAAAAATTCGTAGGTAACATTTAATCTGTTAAATTTTTAGTCATCTCATATTATTTATTTCAGTATTTTTAATCCGCTTATTATAAAAAAGGGGGGGTAAAATTATTTATATTATTAGTTGTATCAATATTTCTATCCTAGATTACATGAAATATTTTAGATTTATTTCTGAATTAATTTTTAATGATCCAAGGTTTATTCATTTGATTAGTATTTTATTTCTAGACTGAAATATAAATATTTCGTGATTTTTTTCTAGGTGTTTTTATTAACTGCAGTATTTTTATTTAGATTATTTTTTAATATCATTTTAATTAGGACACCGATCATTTTTAAGCTAGACAACTTTAATTCCTGAAATTTGCTTTGCAAATATTATTTGTCTGGTTAAGTTCTTTTAGGTGGTGGGATTAAAATATAGTTTAACAAGAAATTTTTAGGCGCCCATTCACCCCCCCTCTGGTCGCTACTTTCGGTCCTACAAGTGGTATCAGAGCGAGGTTAGGTTTTTCTAATATCTTAACCGATTCTAAAACCTAGGTAGTGACCATGACATCTTCTGGTAAAATCCCATCCCTAGAAGCTTTTGGCTACACTTATTGGAAGACTCGCATGCGAGCATACCTTATGAGCCAGAGCTCGGACATATGGGAGATTTGTGTTCATCCTAGTTTCACCATTACGACTATTGCTGCGGATACTACTGAAAACATAATTACCCAGCATCAAAATAATAGTAAGGCGGTGAACATTTTATTTTCTGGTTTAGGTCCTAGTGAGTTCGAGCGTGTTAGCCATCTCACCACTGCTAGAGAGATCTGGGCTACTCTCCAGGCACATCATGAGGGGACAGCTCAGGTCAAGGCTAGGCTCTACCAGACCTACCGGCGTGAGTATGAAAATTTCTCACAGAAGCCGGGTGAGACTGTTGAGGCTTTGTTTGGTCGTTTTCAATCGATCATTAACAAGCTTCGTGTTAACAAGGCCGAGGGTGATCAGCTGGTCTCGGATCATGAGCAGGCGCTTAAGGTACTCCATACCTTGGACCCTAAGATATGGGAGATCAAGGTTTTTTCTATTGTTGAGAGCGCGTCTTACGATACCTTGACCATCGCAGAGCTTTTTAGTAAGCTCAAGGCCTCAGAGGTTGATATTCAGTTGAGATCAAATCTCACTGATTCTGGCTCCAAGACTCTGGCTCTTGCGACACCGTCTGCTGATCCTAATGCCATGAGTTGTACTGCTTTTTCCTTGATGTCTATCTCTGAGGAACAACTTGATACTCTAGGAGATGATGATTTGTGCCTGTTTAACAACCGGGTGCGACGTGTCTATGATAAGCGAATGTTTAAGAGACACGGCACAAAATCCGGATGTTTTGAGTGTGGTGATCCGGGTCATTTTATCGCCGACTGTCCCAAGCAGAAGAATTACAAGAAGGGAACCAGCGGCAACTCCTACAACTCCGGCAAGTACGAAAACTCCACGAAGGGCAAGCCCAAGACAAGATTATTTCAAAAAGCTCTAAAAGATTACAGGCGTGAAAACAAGAAGCGAGACGAGACCTTCTTCGCCGAGATGGAGAAAAGATACTCCAAGAGATCCTTGTCTTCCTCATCGTCTTCAAGTTCAAGTGATGAAGATAGCATGATCAGGAAGGGGAAGGACATGGACAATCCAGTGGGCCTCTGTTTCATGGGCTTCAGGGACAAGCCGAAGAGTCGCTCACGTCACAGTCGAAGACCCCACAAGAGCTTCTGCTCAATGGCTCTTGGGGAGAAGAAAGAGAAGGACTCCTCCGACGACTCCGAAGATGACGATGATGAGAATGCATCTTCCTATGAACAAGAAGTTGTTAATTTACTAGAACAGAATAGTCAAGAGTTGAAGTATAGGGAGAAACTGCTTAGAGGGGCTAAGAAGAGGATAGATGAGCTTGAGAGTGAGCTTGCCACAACAAATGGCAAGATTGAGAGTCTGTCTTCTTCCCCTTGCTTGGGTGATAGTGGTAAGTGCCCTAACTGTGAGGTGCTGTTGTGTGACCTGATGACTCTTAAGTCCAGGTACACAGAGAGAGTAGATGAGAGAGACGCATTGGCCACTGAGCTTGAAAGCGCTCAGCAGGAGCTAAAAGATGCTCATGCCACTGTTGTCGCACCTTGTGTAGACTGCCCATCTCATTTAGCTAGTATAGCTGAGCTGAGAGCCAAGAGTGATGAGCAGTTGAGCGAGTTAGCTGGAGTGAGAGCTGAGTTGGAGCAGACTAAGCTAGAGCTTGAGACCTTGTCGATTCCATCCACTGTTTGTGAGAACTGCTTATCCATTAGAATGGAGTTGATTAAGCTAAAAGCTGAGAAGTCTGTCGATGTTGATAAAGAGTGTGAGATCTGCTTGTCTCAGGTGGAGGTGTTGGCTTCTTTGAGAGAGGAGCTAGCTGATGTTCAGAACGAGAACTTTTACCTCCGTTCAATCCTGAGTTGGATCAGTGCTAAAGAGCCACAACTCAGCATGATGATCCAGCAGTTCAAGAGATAGGATGGGTTTGGGGTAGGTTACACCTATACCAAGGCTGATTTTGAGAGCGCCATTAGCCGAGCAGTGGAGTGGAGTAAGATGACTCCCGAACAGAGATATCCCAAGACTCACTCTACTGAGTCCTTTAAGGATAGTCAGCCCAAGGATGGAGTGTTCCAAGAACAACCTAAAGCTCCACCTAAGAAGCAAATATGGGTTCCAAAGCCTAAACCTCTCCATACTTCTCTTGATTCTTTACCTGGACCCTCTCACACCAAAGATGATACAACAAACACCACCAAGCCTAAGAATCCCAAGCCTCAACCACATCCTAAGAAGCCTGCCTATCACTGTGAGTTCTGCCAGAGAGACGGGCATCTTGAGGAGTTTTGCTTCAGGAAGAAGCGGGTTGAGCGAGTAGAGAGAGCTCGAGGTGGGCAGGAGCAGTTCTACCAGTAGAGTGGTAGACAGAGAGTTCCTCGACGTAGAGAGAGGCTAGAGGCCAGGCCACGTCGTGTAGGTGGTGGTAGAGGAGACGATTTTTATGATCATGCTCCGGAGGGTGGTTTTCGTTCCGGCAGAGTTCCAGATCGTTATGGTTACGACTTTGGACCCGTGGCCGTGATTTTAGGAAGAACAGAGGACCGCATTTTGATCCGCGCTTTAGTCCAGACTCATATGATTCCTTTTGCTTTCCTACATACGCGCAGATGGCTCAGCACTGGTTCAATACTTTTACTAAACCTGGCATTGGACTGTTTGGTCCCACTCATGATTTTTGATCGTGTTTTGGGAGCTGTGTATCTTTTTAGGATATTTTGAGTCATCTTTTCATTGGTATCAATTTTTTCCTTCTTCTTTATTTTTATTGAGTCTTTTTGTGTGTGCGTTCATATCATGCATAATCATCAATCACATTTTTGAGCTTGCTTCTGTTATATGATTAATGTGCTTTACTTTCTCTAGCTAGTATATGTTTTCGATTACTTGTCGATGATCATGTTTTGTTTCAGTTCACATGATATATCTGATATTTGTCATATGCATGGCTTTTATGCTTTAAAATTGAAAAATGATCACCATTGCTTCTGGTAACTAGCATGTGTAGGCTGAATGCTTTCGCTATCTTTTACATGCCTTGTAGCTAGATCCTTACTTAGATGCAGATATGCAACTTGGACATTTATATGCTTTAAATATGCAAAATGTGCTTTAAAATGATAAAAATTCAGAAAAATGAAAAATTTACGCATTTTTATGATTCTCAGAAAAGATCCAGGTGGGTTTGCTTTGTCGCATTGCATTGTTCTGGACTGCTTACCATAGCACTTTGGTATGAACTAGGACGGTGTAATGTATGCCAAGACCAATGTTTTAAGCTTCTGACGGTCCAGTTCTGGCCTAGGCTTGACTTGGTTGGTTAGCATAAGGTTTGACATGCAAATAACCCCTGGCAGCAATGAAAAAGAAATAATCTGAAAAATTTAAAAAGATGACAGGTTTGCTGAAGCACTTTGTTTTTGGACAATGCTTATCTTGGTAGATATCAGTTAGCTTTTGCATCTCATGCTTTACTTTGCTTGTCAACTAGAAAATATGGTGATGCTTTTGTTTTGCAAAAATCGAAAAATGTGTGCTAATGACTTTCTTAAGATATCATCTATTGCACTGATCATATCATGTATTTTAGACAGTATATCTTTTGCTATACCTGTTAGACGTTGTAATAGCAGTTAATCATATCTAAGAAGCATGCTTTTCACTCCACCTGCACTCCATCTACATTCATGGCATATTTTGAGGGGGAGCTGCATTTTAGGGGGAGTTTATGTTTATGTCTCTTTAAAGTGCATTTAGTCTCACTTGATGAGTCCAATTGTCAACAAGGGGGAGAAATTTTGGATATAGTTTTAGCTTTCTCTGGGATTTATTTCAGGGGGAGTTCCTTGTTTGTAATTCTGAGATTTGATTTGCACGTGTTTTTGAGGCTTTATTTTTTGGTTAACCATAATGACCGTTTTCGTACTTTTATTTGGCTTTTTGTCATTAGGGTTAAACTTTTATTTTCTTTCTTCTATTTTCTTTTGTCTTTGTTTTTCTTGTTTCCACATGTTTTGCAGGTTCTGGAGATGAGCTGAAAAGGGTGTTGACAATGCACTCATCAAGGGGGAGATTGAGAAATCATGTTGAAGAATATGGTTTTGATATTCCAGATGTGATGAGTGATTGTCAACGGAAGTCAAAGAAAGGGAGAGATGAAGACTTGCCGAGTCTGAGGCGCATGTGACTCAGGTACACGGGCAGTGAGTGACGGCCGGGCTGAAGGAGCTGCGGAGTCGGGCTGGCCCAATCCGGGTACATGGCTAGGAGCGGCAGATGATCCACTGGTCTGTTGACTGGGTTTGACTCAGGTACACGGGCGGCGAGCGATTGCCGGGCTGAGGGAGCTGCGGGGTCGGGTCGGCCCAATCCGGGTACCCGGTGCGAAGACGGTGGACGCTTTGTCAGTTTCGGCGTAAAACTGACGATCTATGATTTATTCATTTTTAGGATATTAATATTTAGTTTTTAAGTTTAGAATATTTTTATTTGAGTTAGGTAATTTTTCTAAGAATAATTTAGTAATTTTCGGAATTTATTTTTAGAGTCAGTTTATTTTACCCGAGGGTAAAATAGTCTTTTCATGTATTAGGATTTGCCTATAAATAGGCCCCTATCCCCTTGGGGATAGATGACTGTTTTTAATAGATCAATCTACAGTCCAGTTTTTAGTTTTCATCTCCACAAATTTTTCCGGCGAAATTTTCCACGGAGTTTCTCTTGTTTTTCTCCCGTGCGGCGGTCTTGTCTTACAGGGGCTGTAACTTTGCTTCGGCCGGCAGAGAAGATCCAGCCGGCAGCCCGCTCGAGGCCATGCAACAAGCAGCAAAGCTGCTGCATTTTCTGTCAGGTGTGTGCAGTGCGTGAGAAAGGAAGGCACAGCAAGGCTGGCGCACGACATTGCAGGCAGTCTTGACGTGACGTGCGTGGGGTCCACATACAGGGCAAGATAAACGAGTTCTTGTGAGATCCGCCGGCAGGACGCAGAGGAAGCAGAGCGCACGCCATCGGATCTTATGTGACGTACGACGACGACTCAACAGCCATGCAGATAAGCGGTTTTTTTAATCTCCTATTTGTTAGCTAGTTAGATTAAGTCTATTAGTTCTCTATCTTTTAATTAGCCTGCAAAAAAAAATTTCGTAGGTAACATTTAATCTGTTAAATTTTTAGTCATCTCATATTATTTATTTCAGTATTTTTAATCTGCTTATTATAAAAAAGGGGGGTAAAATTATTTATATTATTAGTTGTATCAATATTTCTATCCTAGATTACATGAAATATTTTAGTTTTATTTCTGAATTAATTTTTAATGATCCAAGGTTTATTCATTTGATTAGTATTTTATTTCTAGACTGAAATATAAATATTTCGTGATTGTTTTCTAGGTGTCTTTATTAACTGCAGTATTTTTATTTAGATTACTTTTTAATATCATTTTAATTAGGACACCGATCATTTTTAAGCTAGACAACTTTAATTCCTGAAATTTGCTTTGCAAATATTATTTGTCTGGTTAAGTTCTTTTAGGTGGTGGGATTAAAATATAGTTTAACAAGAAATTTTTAGGCGCCCATTCACCCCCCCTCTGATCGCTACTTTCGGTCCTACAGGGGCCTACGAAGGTCTTGGGTTGGCACGAAGCTTTGTGCAGTGCTGCGAAGATCTCAGCTCTTCCTTCGCAACCTTCGGCTCGCAACGCCCATTCGAAGATGGCAAGGCGTGCTACTGCATTCGGAGAAAGCTGGGGGAGAGTAACGTGGAATAAATCCAGTACCTCGGCCAGGAAGTCAACAGCCGAAAGCCCTAATCCAGCTTCGAAGAAGGCTTCGAAGGCAACCACTTCTCCGGGCCTTGGCGATGGAATAACTTCTTTCCCAGGTTTGCGAATCATGATCCCAGAACTGATTTTGCCTTCTACTGCAGCCGCGAGCGATTCCCTCTTGCAGATTGAGGGCCCCAACTGATAGGATTGATCTGTGTACTTCGTCGACGCCGGGAAGAGGTCATGAGGGCCAACATTTTGGGGATTTCTCCCTGCCGCCGCCATTGCAGGTACTGTTGTAGCCGGAGTCATTGTCATCGATGTCGCCGCTGCTGCAGCCGCAGCCTGCTGTTGAGCCAAGGCTAAAGCCGCCCCAGTAACTCTGAAACTCGTCTTTGCCATGGAATCGCGTGGATTGCTTGAGAGGAAGGAATGGAGGCTAGGGTTGTCTGATGGTTTGTTTGCACGAAAGCGATGGAAAGGTACTCGAGAAGGGTCTGGGCCCTCTATTTATAGCCCAGACCACAATTTTTTACCGTTTACATCTGCCGTTTCGCATTCTTAACCGTTATTTTGTTGCGAAGTTAACGCATCGCGTAACTTCTGTTAGAAGAAAGAAGCCAACGGCTATTTCTTCTAAGTCTAAAAAAGCTTTCGGGCTTCTCGAGTTAGTTCTAAGATGGTTCGAATGTTATTTTCTTAGAAGCTGGTTCGAAGTTTTGCATCTCCACATATTTTGGAGATGGATTAAATCTGCTAACCCCTACGCATGATTATTTTTCTTGCGTATACTGCTCTCCTAACATTACAGATTTAGCGGAGAAGCGTATTCGAGCGGCTACTGTTGGGGGAAAATATTCCATCTTCAGGGTTATTGCAGTAACAGGACAAAGGCCGGTGATTAAGTCAAAGGTTTCCAGCATATAACTCCGGGGATACAGTAAATCAAATTCGAAGTATGGAGACGAACTCTAGTTCGGAGTATATCTTCGAACTTGGACCCTTCTGGGAGTTCTTTGCCAGCTAAGATGGAAGACTTATATTCTTTCTCATTAGATTAGTCTTTTACTATTTTGGCCCTATAAAGGGAACCGGATAGTTTCCACTATGTCGGTTGTAATAGAGGGGTAAAAAGGTCTTTTCCTTAATGTTTGGGCCTATAAATACCCCCTGTTTTACCCTGTAATACGGACCGAATACAAGTTATTCAATACACACTTCTGAACTATTTTAAGCTATTATCCTTTCGGAGGCTTAAAATAGTTTACTTCACAAACACTTCGTTTGTTAGTTTCTAACCTTCAGAAACCTGTTAGCGTAATCTTTTACGCCAACAATAGTGTAGGGCATGAGATTAGACTAAAGCAATATTATCCTATGAGTTATAGCGATAATTTATTAAAACATGGGCTCAATGATGATCGAAATGGGGGTTATGACTTGCCTTGATCCGCGAATGGTGAAGGTGGAACCTCGGGGTAAGCCTCCGAATTGTCGACGGTGTCGTAGTCTTCTCGATACGGAAAATAAACACGACATTCAATAAACAATCCAAAAAGTCACCAATACAAGCATACATGTTTTTGTGGGATTAAGTAAAGGAGATAGAGTCTTAAATTTTAGGGAATTGTTACTTAAATATTTAAGATTAAGTGTTAAAGAGGTTTCTGGATTTTATAACTTGATATAAGTATTTTTCCTAAGGGGGTTTTATTTTCCCTTTTTAGAGATGAAGTAAAAAGGTATAAAACAACCTTATTGTTTTTATTGTAGTAAAAATAGTGAAATTAAGTTATTAGGTCTTCTGAAGTTATTATATAAGTTATCATGATATTTTTATAAAGAGTTGAATTTTCATTATATGAATTAATTACTTATCCAAAAAGGGCCTTTGAAATATTATTTAATGAAATGGGCAAAATGAACATTCTATTTTTATTGCATTGAGAACAGTGAAATGGAGTCATTTATGTCCTCTGAATTTAATATATAAATTTTTAAGGGTCTTTTCTGAATTATTTAATGAAATATTAATTAAATCCTAAAGGGGTCTTTTCTTGATTATTTAATAAGGATATTTTGTGCCAAATAAACATATTGTTTTTATTGCATAAAAGTGTAGAGAATAGAGAGACAAATTTTCCAGAATTGAATTGGTCAAATTTGGAGTTAAATTGAACAAGATATGATTTTCTAAAGTTTAAACTAGTTTCTGGAATTTCTAAAATCATTTTTCTGAATTAAAACCAGCCCTGGTCCACGGTGGACCGAACCCACCGTGCGCGGGGTTACTATTCCCGTGGACCCGATCATTGTGGGCCGTCCGATCTAGATCTGAAGGCTGGCGGCGGAGCGGAAGGTTTTAAGTGAATCTGGACGGCCCAGATCACTCCATACCCCCCGCCAAAATGGTTGGCTGAGATTAAATCACCGAGTGATTTAATCTCGTCCGTTCAGTCCGGATCAGACGATCGAGGCGCCGTCCGGCACGCGCGCGGCACGGGAGAAGCCGAGGGCTTCGTCCCCGACTCCGACGACATGGCGGCGAGCGACCACCGATGGCGGCGATGGCCTAAGGCCCTAGGTGTCGGCTAAAATAGATAGAGAGGAGGGAGGGGAGCACGGTGGTACCGGCGAAGGCGGCGAACGATGACCGATGACAACCGGCGGCGAGGAGATGGCAGCGGTGTTCTTCGGGATCGACGGTGATGCGGCGATCCGGGGGTGATCCGACCCAACGGAGGTGGGGCCGGGGTAGAAGAGGCGATGGGGGTCCTGGTGGTGGCGACAACGAGGGCGGCGGTGGCCCGAGGCGCCGGCGAAGGGCTGCTGGAGCCGAGACAGGGGTGAAACCCGAAAAGAAGGGTGGCAGCCTTCGGGAATGCAAGGGCTAGGGCTTTGGCGGTTTGGTCGGGTTGCGGTGAGCACCGAGGCTTAAATAGAGGGTCGTCGGCATCGGTTTGGAAAGGAAAACGAGGGAAACTCGAGGAGGATTTCCATCCAATTCCGGTGAGCTTTACATGCATCCAATTTCCGGCGATCCGGGCCTGATTCGCCTGAGAAATAGAGGGAAAGGGATCACCGGGGGGGCAGGGTGCAGATCCGGGGTCAATTTGACACCATGCGGTGGCCGGCGGTGATAAACGGAAAGGGGGCGACGGGAATGGAAGGGGGAGATCCCCTTCCATTGTAGAAGATGAATCTGACAGGTGGGGGCCACCTGTCAGTGGCTGCCGGCAAAACGGAGCGTGCCGACAAGCGGGCCCGAGCGGTCAGAGGCGGGAGGGGGAGCGCGAGAGGCTGCCAAGTGGGCCAGAGCGAGTCACGGGCGTGAGGGAGGTCTTCGGCGCCGACAAGTAGGCCCGGGATGTCAGTGACAGGGGTGCGCGGGCGGAGGCTGACGGGTGGGCCGGCAGACTGTGGGTGTGGAGGAGAGAGAGGGGACACGCCGATAGGCGGGTCCCACCTAGCAGTGGCCTGGTGCTGGACTGGGCCGGGCCTAGGGAGCTTTGGGAGTTGCGGCCCACTAATGATTTAAAATGTTTTTCTGATTAAAATAATTCCATAAATTCACATATTTAGTTAGGGCTTGAAGCACTGTTGCTAAAATTTTGTAAAAATTCTCAAAAATATTTCTTGGCTTCTAGATTCCACCATAAATTTTTCAGGTTCAAATTTGAAACATTTCTCCCTGTTTTGCTTTAATTGGGTTCTTTAGCCTTTTCTTTAATTAAATAAATCCTTTTTAATTCCAGAAAATTAATTTCCTCATTTTTATTTTATTTTTAATTCTTGGGCTGTTACAGTACACCACCACATACTTACTGTGATTGCCCGATTGGGCAGCGACCAATGGAGTACGGACGAAGACGCTCATGCTTGATGAAATATCAATGTAAACATGTAACCAAACAAAACTTGCTTCATCTTTATATGGATTTCAAAATATATGAATTATCTATATTTGTATTTGAATAATTGTAAATATGGATATTCATATTTATATCCGAATTAAATATGTATGATATTCAAAAACATCTAAAATCATTTTATAAATATAGATATGGAAACGGATATCCAAAATCAAGATAACATGACATCACTGTATTAATGATTTATTTATTATTTATATAATTATGGAATAATTAAATTAGTGAATATTAATATGTATGGTTTATTTATGTTTTTATATAATTATGAAATACTTAAGCTAGCGAGGGTTTTCTAGCAATACAAGACAATAAGATATTTGCAACTTTGTTTGAGTTTAAAATTTTTTCTACACTCAATATATAACTTAACATATACTATGTAAAATTTTGTATTGTATTTTTATAGATCCATTTGCTATTTTTAACTCATTAATTGTGTTTCTAGGATTTAAATTGAAATATGTGAAATTTGAACTGCAATTACATAAAATAATGCACCAAAATATATAGAAAAATCATATTCATATTTTTGTGTCCGTTTTTAGTTATTATCTACTAAATTTAAATAAATTTTGAAAATTTTATGTTACGACACGCGATCGGTAATGTGGAGATTAATGATTTTTAATTATAAAAAATCGAACAAAGTCTAAAAATTATGAGACTTATCGTGGTGTTATGATATTATATGTAAATAATACTATAAAAATTTGAAAAATGTTTCAAAAAAGTTCCCACACAAGATATTAAAAAACTCAAGATTTTCTTGAAAAGAATTAGGTTTCTTAGAAGGAATAGCTTACGCTTGAAAGTAAATTAATGGTTAAATTTTTGTTTGAACTAGAAATTTTTTATAATCAAAATACAATATATCTCATTCCATATTTTTTTGTAATTTTTAAGATCCATTTTCTATTTTAACTCATTAATTATATTTCTATGATTTAAATTGAAATTTGTGAAATTTGATCTACAAGTACCTAACATAATTCAGACAAATTTATATAAAATTCATATTAATATTTTTGTTTCCATTTTTCGTTATTATCCACTAAATTTAAAGTAATTTTGAAAAATCTATATTACGGCATTCGATCGGTAATGTAAAGTTTAAGTGTTTTGTAATTCTAAAAAATCAAATAAAGTCTGAAAAGTATGAGACTTGTCATGGTATTATGATATTATACATTGATACTATGATAAAAATTTGAAAATATTTCAAAACATTTGTCACCAAAGATGTTGGAAACTTAAGATTCTCTTGAAAAAAGGTATTAGGTTTTTGAGAAGTAATAGGTTATGATTCAAAGTAAATCGATAGTTAAATCTTTATTTGAATTTTAATTTTTTTTATAATAAAAATAAAAAATATATCATTCCTTATAAAAGTTGTGTATTTTTAGATCACTTTTATATTTTTAACTCGTTAATTGTGTTTCTATGATTTAAATTGAAATATGTGAAATTTGAACTACAAGTACCTAAAATAATGTGCCAAAATTTATATAAAATTCATATTCATGTTTTTATTTCTATTTTTAGTTCTTATCCACGAAATTTATATAAATTTTGAAAATTCTATGTTACGACACTGGATCGGTAATGTGGAGCTTAAGGGTTTTTTAATTCTAAAAAAGCAAATAAAGTCCGATAAATATGAGACTTGTCATGGTATTATGATATTATACTTACATACTATGATAAAAATTTGAAAATGTTTTAAAAAAGTTCTCATGTAGAATGTTAAGAAATTGGAGATTCTCCAAGGAGGTATTAAGATTTAGAGAAAGGTGTGTTATGGTTGAAACAAAATCGATGGTTAAATCATTGTTTGAACTTGAATTATTTTTTTACAATCAAATTACAACATTGATTAATTCATTTAAAAAATTAGTATTTTTCTTGGTACATTTGCTATTTTTAATTCATTAATTGTGTTTGTAGGATTTAAATTGAAATATGTAAAATTTAAACTGCAAAGTGCCTGAAATAATACACAAAAATTTATAGAAAAATAATATTAATGTTTTTAATCCATTTAGTTACTATCCACTAAATTAAAATAAGTTTTGAAAAAAATATAGGTTGCGACACTCGATCGACAATGTGGAGCTTAATAATTTTTTAATTCTTAAAAAACTAAATAAAGTCTAAAAACATGAGACTTTTCATGGTTTCATGATATAATATGAAGATACTATGATAAAAATTTGGTATTTGTCTAGATAAGGTTACTATTTTTAATTCATTAAGTGTGTTTCTAGAATTTAAATTAAAATAGGTAAAATTTGAACTACAAGTACCTGAAATAATAAACATTTATAGTCAATAATTCTTGTACTAACTACTAATTTGATATAGTCGGTACTTTGGAATTTTGAAAATTTTGTGAAACGATGAACATTCGAGTAAGGATTTATTTCAAGTTAATCTGAGTAAACATCTGAATGTGTATTTATATTCATATTATCTGTTTTGTATTTGTATCTAATAACATATGAATATGTACTCATATTCGAAATAAAATGTGGTAAATAGTGTTGTTGATGCTAAAACCTGACGGTCAAAGTACCAACTCACTGACGTCGATTCGACAATCCAAAAGCGCGTGGATACCTAGGGACAACCCTAGACGTGACACGACACCGACGTCATGTTTCGACGACCCTTGATAGTGACAAGGAAGGATGGAGTCGCTAGGAAATTAGATTACAAAAATATAACCTAATTAACCAAAGTAATGGGAACTAAATATAACCGGCCAAATAAGGCCGATTGGACCCAACACAGGGGATGCGGTCAGACCGGCCTAGGGCAGCCGGTCAGACCGACAGGAGGGCGGCGATGAGATCGGCCTGCAAGCGGCGGTTGGACCGACGATGCGGTGAAGATGGTGCATGGGTCGACCAGAGGAAGAAACAGGCCGACCAGGGGTTGGCAGTCAAACCGGCCTAGTACTGTCGGTCGGACCAGCTGTAGTTGGTCGGTCAGACCGACCGGTGATGCAGCGAGCAGATTGGCTTACCGGTGATCTTGCCGACGAAGATGGCTCAGTATAAAAATGTCTGGTGATGAAGGAGGAGATGGAACACTGCAAAAACACCAAAAACTAAGGGCAATTCGGCCAAGAGACTGAATTACCGATAAAAACCGATAAAAATTCGTTACGTTGATGAAATAGATGATTCACAAGTGAATCAACGAGGCTTACCGTGATTACGACGTGGCGAACGGAGAGTTTATAGCACAAACTCACAAATATGTACCTACTAAGCTAATCCTAGGGCAAGGAAAGTAGATTGAGAGGTAAAAGTGTGATTCAAGGTAACGTAATTGATTGGATCTATTAGGGTTTCGGGGGCCCTTAAATCGGTCTTGCCCCTATATTTAGAGGGGTTGGACATGACGTGCCTAAGCTCTAATTTGATTTAGATACGAATCCAAGTCGTTAGAAATTAATTAGGGATAAAAATACCCCAAAATCATTGTCTGACTCGGACTCAGATTTGGGTCGGTCTGACCGGACCCATATGCCCGATTTGACCGGGCCTATATGGCCGGTTGGACCGGCCTATGCCAGGTCTTGGTATATTTTCGGCCCAAATTACCAAAAAGTGATATTTTGATAATTTTGACCATTAATGCCATTTTTTGCTATCAACAAGTGTTATCCAGATTCATTTTCATCGGTATCCGATCCAAATCTATCCCTATAATCTATATATCATCAGAGAATGAGATCATCACATTCTATAAAACTAGATGATTCCATCATATCCTACCTCGTCCTCAAATCAAACACCACTAGTATGATTTGAATGGGATTTGGATCCCTTCAAATATGCCTGTATTTTAAAATTGTTTTGTTAACTTAATTCTGCTTCTGCATATGAAAGCCTTTTTCTAATATATCATCTAGTAAACCAAAATATATTTATAAGAGATCACAGGCTCACAGTGATATGTGACCGCTTCCGCTTAGGTCTAATGCATATCCTAAATAACCAAGAGGTATTAGTAGATGTGTTAGTCAATTTGACCCTATAATTGATAAGGATACAAACATGAGATATCCTAATGCTACAGGCGATAGCCTATAGACATTGATGACGATAACACATACGAAAAGCATGATGTATCAGGGTTAAAAATACATGTAGAACAATAAACCCTACAAATCAGCTTCAACAATACAAATCTACAACATCAATCCCTATAGTTCAAACTAAAGTGATGCAGCATAAAGACATGTCGTTAAAAACATGACAAACATAACAAATCTGATTGACAGAGTAATATGTAATCCATCGGCTTAAACTCCGACAAACGTCATTTATATGCATTAGGCCAGATCGTCCCGTATATAACCCCATCAACACCATGGATCAGACCTAACCGAGACAACGTGCCATTGACGATTGATATATGATCTAATCTACTTTGATAAATTAAACTACCATGATTGGTAAATAAAAAGATCTAATCTATAAAACATTGTAAGATAATATGAATCAATATATTTAACTGATAACTAGCAAACCTACTCTATGGGCTATCTTCATCGAAGTTAGAGATCAAACTCAACCGATGTAGCCATAACTCCAGCGGAGAATCATCCTATTGACATGGAAACGTGCCCCCGCACTTGGATCAGTTTGACGATCCAAAAGTCCACGGATACTTAGGGATAAGCCTAAGCGTGACGTGGCACCGACGTCGCGTTCCGACTACCCCTTAATAGTGATAAGGGGGCGGAGTCGCCAGGCAACCAGATTACACACAATAACCCAATTTGCCGAAAAAGATAGATTAAACAGAATAAAATCAACAAACCAGTCGGAACCCGCCTGGTTCGAAGTCTGATGCGAAGGGGTCACCAAAGTATACCTTCGGCATCTGGTGCGAAGTACTCCACCGAAGGGTGCTTCGGCGTTCGGACTGATCCGGCCGAAGATGGACTCCGAACGGATCTAGACGCGATGATCACCTCCGAACAGCGGGGTTCGGCGTGATATCTCTGATACAGCAAACTATGGAAATAGTGACGCGAGGGCCACGCGTGAGTGCAACCTCGTCCGGTGTGGAGTATGGTCGTGGCGAAGACTTTTGTGACGAAGTACGCTGGTGAAGCCTGTTGTCGGAGCCTGTGGTCCCGCCGAAGGGTGTCCTGGGGACCTCCGAAACCGATCTTTCAGCTCCGGACACCTCCGACGAAGTGGCTCCGAACATGCAAACCTGCAACAGAGATGATGCGAAGTACTAATTCGGCCTGAGGACCGAATTTTGCTAAGTGTTGCACTAGTAGCGAAGGTAGCAATCTATTACGCAGATTAGTGGATACTTCAGAGGCGAAGTAACAAGGCGATAACAATCTATTACGTGGATTAACGGATCATTCACAGGCGAAGTAACAAGGATTACCACGGTTCCGTAGTGGCCGACGGAGGGCTTCCAGGCAAACCCACGAAGAGGTGCGGGAAAATAAAGGTAAAGTAAATACGATCAAAGCATTGGGCTTTGGTTTGGTTTGAGTTGGGGGGGTTCTCCACGCCGGCCATGCCTCTCTATTTATAGGGGGTTAACTCCTAATCTAATCTGCTATTAATCCGACCGAATAGAGATTGAGATTGAGCCGGTGACGCAAACAACTCTATCTCTGTCGAGGTGGGCTTCGGCCAGGCCCGTCGAGGCCTGCTCCTCGGGCCGAAGCTTCGGCAGCGTGGGCCTCCGAAGGATTCCTAGCCGAAGCCCATGGGCTGGCTAAAGGCTTTCGGAGCCCATAGCTCAATGGACTTCGGCCCTGTAGGGCTTCGGACAGACCCTGGACATGTGTACTTTCGGCCCAAATCACCAAAAATTGATATTTTGACAATCTAGCCATTAATGCCATTTTTTGCTATCAACACATGCCCCCTACCTTTTAGTGAACTAGTAAACTAAAAGCACAATGAGCTGAAGACGATACCATTTGTATCGGCTTTTCGACACTTTTATGTTGTTTGCCACACACTTGGGAAATATCTTTTCAAGTACCTACCATTCAAAGATCTTCGAAACCGCTCTCCCTGCAGGGATTCTAACATGTATGCGTTGCCGGGAGCGATTTTGGCTACCTTAAAAGGACCTTCCCAACTAGGTGACCATTTACCAAACTTAGGACTCTCCGTGCCTAAGGGTAGAATCGTTTTCCACACTAAATCTCCTATTTGAAACGATTTTGGCCTAACCCTCTTATTGTAGGCTTTAGCTACTCTCTTCTTGTCTACTTCTATGGCTTCTAAAGCCCTTAGCCTCTTATCGGTCACTTCCTCCAGATTATCCTTCAGAAGAGCTTCATACTCATTGACCGATAAGCCGTTTTGCCTTAATACCCTTAAGGAGCCAAGATCTACCTCTATAGGCAGAACGACCTCTTGTCCATATACTAACTCATATGGATTGACCTTGGTGGCACCGTGCTTTGCAATCCTACAATCCCATAACGCCTCGGAAAGCACTTCATGCCACCTTTTAGGAAACTCTTCAATTTTCTTCTTAATAAGATTAATCACGGTTTTATTACTAGAATCGGTCTGACCATTAGCCTGAGCATAGTAAGGTGAAGATTTTATCAACTTAATACCATAGCATTCGGCGAAGTCCCTTACTTCTTTAGAGACAAATGAACTACCTTGATCCGTAGTAAGAGTTTGAGGGATACCGAATCTATGTATGATGTGCTTTAAAATAAAATCATGTACCTCATTGTGAGTCATGATCTTGAGAGGTACGGCCTCGGTCCATTTGGTGAAGTAATCGGTCGCCATCAACACCAACTGATGCCCCTTTGAGGAAGGAGGGTAGATCTGGCCGATGAAGTCTAAACCCCAACCTTGAAACGGCCATGGCTTGACAATAGGATTGAGCAATGAGGCAGGAGCTAACTGGATGTTGCCAAACTTCTGACATGCCTCACACCCTCTGTAGTACTTGAAACAATCTTCAGTCATAGTCGGCCAATAAAAACCCGCTCTTTTGAGCATCCAACTCATTTTCTGGGCCGACTGATGAGTGCCGCAAAGCCCTTCATGGACTTCCCCTATAGACACTTGGGATTTCTCGTGGCCTAAACACTTCAACAGTACTCCGTCGATGGTTCGGCGATACAATACATCGTCTATCAACACGAATTTGAACGCTTGTCGCCGAACCTTCTGATCAACCCTTTGGCTAGGGTCTTTCAAATACTGGACGATTGGGACTCTCCAATCGCCCTTGCAGGTTTCAGAGGGTCTGGCTGGTCCACCTTCTGAAAAAACTTCCAAACTACTGACTTCGAGGTGCCCCCCGAGCCATTCCAGCTCCTGCTGAAGCCTGGCCGAGGTGGCCGTTCGGAGTGTGCTGGGCCGAAGCCCTTCGGAGGGTTCGGACCCTAGGGAGCCTTCTCCATTCGAGAGGCTTCGGACTATGGACTCCGGCATGCTGTATCCCTTGGTGGGCGGAGCACTCCAATCCAGGGTCTTCGGCGTGCAGTGGCCTTCGGCGACCTGAGGGGTTCGACCCAGAGGGTGCGCCTGCCCAGCATTACTGGCTTCGGCAGTGAGACAAAACACCAGCTTCTCCAATATAGAAAATTTCCCTCTCTTGACTTGGTAGCCAAATGCTTGCTGAGCCAAATCATTGGCGACTGAATTGGCTTCTCTTGACACGTGAGATATTTTGAAATCATCAAAAGTAGCAACTATGTCTAGACATTTGTCCAAGTAACTATTCAGCAAACCATTAAAACATTGAGCATTCTTAGCTGCTTGTCATACTTCTAATAATGAACCATCATATGCGTGAACATGTTTAGCGCCTACCACTAGGTGATATGAGAACCACTCCAATGCCTTGGCCACTATTGCAAGACGAACAATCAAAATAGATTTTCCATGGTACTACCTCAACTAGAGCAATAGTATCACTCCAGCTAACATCTATGTGATGATCAACTATAAAGTTGGCTACGACTTGGCCTTTCATCGCTCTCAGGGGCTCGTAGGCCAAATCGTACTCAATCAACGCGTAAGCCCATTTTCCGATTCTTCCACTTAGAATCGGCTTCTGTAACATGTGCTTTATAACATCGGTTTGGCAAACAACAACACATGTAGTGGGGAGAAGATAATGGCGTAACTTAGTGCACGCGTAATAAAGTGATAAACACAATCGTTCCACAAAGGCGTACCTAGTTTCGGCGTCCAGCAGGCGGCGGCTCAAGAATGTGATGATGTACTCCTTTCCCTCTACCTCCTGGGTTAGCACGGCTCTAATCACGCCACCTTCGGTGGCGATGTATAACCGAAATGGAATCCTAGCCTTGGGCGCTCTCACCACAGGCGGTGATGACAAGCACTCCTTGATCTTCTCAAAAGCACTTTGTTGGCTTGCCCCCAAGCGAACTCGGCTTCGTTTTTTAGCCGAAGTATGGGGACAAAGGCATCAATCTTGCCGGACAAGTTGGATATAAAGCGACGCAAATAGTTCAACTTGCTTAGCAACTTTTGCACATCCTTCTTGCATGTCGGCGCTGCAACGTTTCTAATCTTTTCAAGTCTCTTAGGATCAATTTCTATGCCTCTCTCATGAATCATGAAACCTAAGAACTTACCCGCCGACACACCAAAAGCACACTTGAGTGGGTTCATCTTCAACCCATACCGTCACATCCTATCGAAAGCAACCTTCAAATTGGCTAAATGGTTTCCCATAGCGTCCGATTTGACCACGACATCATCGATGTAAACTTCTAACATGACTCCTAACAAGTCATGAAAGATCAATTTCATAGTGCGTTGATACGTGGCGCTGACATTTTTCAAACCAAAAGTCATGACGACCCACTCGAACAAACGGACAAAACCAGGGCATCGAAAGGCAGTCTTATAGATGTCCTCTTCGGCCATAAAGATTTTATTATAACCGGCATTGCCATCAAGAAAACTTAGTACCTTGTGTCCTGAAGCATTGTTGATCAGCATGTCAGCTATTGGCATTGGATACTCGTCCTTTGGAGTGGCTCTATTTAGATCCCAGAAATCAATGCATACCCGTATCCCATGCGAAACAATCGACATACGACTGAAGTAACTTTATTACTTCAGCCTTTTCATCGGGCTGCAAATGTTGGTTTACAAAAGTCGGCCTTGGGATGTTGCCATTACCTATATCAACTTCCTCCAAGGGATCGACTGACGCAAAAACTTACCCTAATTTCTCTACTTTGCTAAAGTCCTCGATGGCTTCGACAATAACATCTTTATTAGACCGATACTGATCCACACGAGACTTTAGCCAATCTAGATTATTCTTGCTAGACATGACTATTAATACAAAAATAGTCGTGCTACTCCAGCCGGCTTTACAGACACTGGTACAAACCGTCCCCCGGCTACGCTAACAAAATTGTAATCCGAAAGATCTCTTCCTGATAGACACTATACTTTGTTATGGACGGCGTCGACTGATACATCGGCTAATGCTACTTGGGCCAAAGTATCCGCGGGGATGACTTCTACCTCATCTCCGTCCCACTGTATCAGGCACTGGTGTAGAGTAGAAGGGATGCAACAGTTCGCGTGAATCCAGTCGCGCCCGAGTAGCACGCTATAGTTACCTTGTACGTCGACGATGAAAAACGCTGTTGGCAACGTCTTGTTGCCCACCGTCAACTCCATAGAGAGTACTCCCTTGGCCTCGAAGCTCTCGCCGTTGAAGTCGTTGAGCATCAAGTTAGTCTTCTGTTGGACCAAAAACGACGACCAGAGGGGGGTGAATGGGAGCTTTTAAAATTTCAGACTAAAAATGACCTTCTGTTTTACTTCTGTCTTCTACGGAACAGGCTTCGAACACAGCCTTCGAAGTTCTGGTTTGGAGGTATTTCACAGCTCCTAAATCAGGCTTCGCAAGGAGCAAAAGTTCGAAGCCATGAAGACTTCGCTCCACCCACAACCCCGAAAACTTAGCTCTGCTAAGTCAGTGCAGGCTCCGCACACAGGGTGCCTTCGAGCAGGCTTCGCACTTCAACCTTCGCAAGAGCGGACTTCCCTCTGAGGACTTCAACCAACTCTGCTAAGTCAGTGCAGGCTCAGCACACTGGGTGCCTTCGAGCAGGCTTCGCACTTCACCCTTCGCAAGAGCAGACTTCCCTCTACGGACATCGACTAAATACTCAGCGACAACAACTGGTGCTGTGCTTCGTACTTCAAAGGTCTAAACGCATAGTGAACACACTTCGCCGAGGACTTCGACAAGGGAAAGAAACGGGCTTCGAATAGTGCTTCGCTAGTAATCAGAGAGGTCTAGCCTCCAGTTTACACAGAGCGAATAGACACTGGAAAACACACTTCACCTAGACAGGCTTCTCACACACCTCTCCAGAAAAGATCCAGAGCACAGACTCAACCCAGAAGAAGGTACTGCACAGAGAAATCAAAACATGAAGTGCAACACACGGTACAAGTTCAAGCAGTGAAAGAAGAACAGAATCAAAACTTCATTGCATGAACAGGGAACACAAAATGAACTCACAGGATGAATAAAAAGAGTGTGGCGGCTAGCACAGGAGTTCTACTATGGCTGCTCAAAGTGTTGATGTGACCTAGCTAGCCTCCACTATTTATATGCACTATTCAGCCCTGTGAATAGACTACTTTACCCCTAGGGTTTACACCGGCTTTGTCTCATCAGAACAGGGGGGTACAACTGGTAGTCTACTTTATTTGGAGGCTTCTTTTGTCAGCTTCGCAGAGGGGACATCACCAGCTTTTGTAGAGCAGACGCTGTCAGCCTTTGAAGTTTTGGACCCTTCTGAAGCCCCCCTTCGCACGCGAGGGGTGCGGTAGCTTCGGTGAGAAGCCTTGAGCCTGATGGCCTTCGCTTCACTGAAGTCAGCCTTCGATACAGTGATGGTTTTGAGCCGAAGCCGTCAAAGCCCTTGGGCCTTCGCACCAACACCTTCGGAGTGGACTACCACGGCTTCGAAGCTTCTCCCGGCTCGAACTCCGTCAGTCCGTGTACCGAAGCCATGCATGGCCAAAGTACCTCAAGTCAGCCTCACTCCGGAGCCAGCCTCACTCCGGAGCCAGCCTCACTCCGGAGTCAGCTTCACTCCGAAGCCCCACCTTCGGAGTACCACCCTTCGAAGTCCCTCCTTCGTCCAAGGCCTCCGCATGAAGCATTCCATGAGCACTTCGTCGTAGTATCTCTCCCCGAGCACACTCCTCGACGATCCTCACCCGGACCATGCCTTCGATGCACCTCGACTTCTGAGACCTTCGTCGGGTATACCTTCAAGTGCCTCTCTCCGGAGCACACTTCGAACGCCTTGCCTCATTGCTGAGGACTTGGTCCACCATACTACGAAGTCACTCCATTTGGAGTACCCTTCGAAGTGCCTCGCCTCCGAGGACTTCGTCTCGGAGTACCATCACCCGGAGCCACACTCCGCACTTACTGCCTTCTCCTGGCACACCTCGACCCCTTCGCAGCCTTCGTGATGGAGCTCCCTGCTCCCCTGGCATCAAGCCTCCCGCTTGACCCAGGTTCACCTACTACAAATCGTCTGTCGCCTCCGAAGTCACCTGCGCATCATAGACAGACATACAAGTGTATCCAGTACCTCGGAGACCTCTCTGGGTAAACAACCTCCGATACACACTTCGGTGTACCGCCAAAAATACCGAACCCTTCGGTACAACCCAGTCATCGTGTACTATCGGACCCCTCCGACAGGCACACTCCGCTGCAATAGCTGTAGAAAACAGAGCCCACCGAACCCTTCGGTGAAACAACCTCCGAACCCCTTCGGAGGAACCCCTTTGAATCAAAGGATAAAATCTTTCAATCACTCATCACATACTCCGAAACCAACCCTTGTGTTGGACCGGAAACGGCGACCAGAGGGGGGGTGAATGGGAGCTTTTAAAATTTCAGACTAAATATAGTCTTCTGTTTTAATTCTGTCTTCTGTGGAACAGGCTTCGAACACACCCTTCGAAGTTCAGGTTCGGAGGTATTTGACGGCTCCGAACACAGGCTTCGTCAGGAGCAAAAGTTCGAAGCCAAGAAGACTTCGCTCCACCCACAACCCTGAAAAATCAGCTCTGCTAAGTTAGTGCAGGCTCCACACACAGGGTGCTTCGAGCAGGCTTCGCACTTCACCCTTCGCAAGAGCAGACCTCCCTCTGAGGACTTCGATCAAAATACTTAGCGACAACAACTGGTGCTGGGCTTCGTACTTCGATGGTCAAAACGCACACAAAACAGACTTCGCTAAAGGGCTTCGACATGGGAAGAAAACGGGCTTCGATCAGTGCTTCGCTAGTAATCAGCGAGGTCTAGCCTCCAGTTTACACGGAGCGAACACACAAAGAAAAACACACTTCGCTCAAAACACACTTCGCCTAAACAGGCTTTGGTGCACTACCTCAAGTCAATCGAAGTGACACACAAGAGATCGAAGCATGCAGCGAGGTATGCAAACAAGCTCAAGCAGAAAATGAACACAGAATCAAGACTTCGATGCTTGAACAGGGAACACAAAAATTGAACTCACAGGATGAATACAGAGAGTGGTGGCTAGCACAGGAGTTCTACAATGAATGCTCAAAGTGTTAATGCGACCTACCCAGCCTCCACTATTTATAGGCACTATTCACCCATGTGAATTGACTATTTTACCCCTAGGGTTTACATTGGTTCTGTCTCATCAGAACAGAGGGGTACAAAAGGTAGTCTACTTTATTTGGAGGCTTCTTTTGTCAGCTTTGCAGAGGGGACAGCGTCAGCTTTTTGCAGAGCAGACACTGTCAGCCTTTACAATCTTGGACCCTTCTGAAGCCCCCCTTCACACGCGAGGGGTGCGGTAGCTTCGGTGAGAAGCCTTCAGCCCGACGGCCTTCGCTTCACCGAAGTCAGCCTTCGATACAGTGACGGTTTTGAGCCGAAGCCGTCAAAGCCCTTGGGCCTTCGCACCAACACCTTCGGAGTGGACCACCACGGCTTCGCAGCTTCTCCCAGCAAGAACTCTGTCAGTCCGTGTACCGAAGCCATTCATGGCCGAAGTACCTCAAGTCATCCTCACTCCGAAGCCAGCCTCACTCCGGAGCCTGCTTCGCTCCGAAGCCCCACCTTCGGAGTTCCACCCTTCGAAGTCCCTCCTTCGTCCAAGGCCTTCGCATGAAGCATTCCATGAGCAGTTCGTCGCAGTGTCTCTCCCCAAGCACACTCCTCGACGAGCCTCACCCGGACCATGCCTTTGATGCAACTCGACTTCTGAGACCTTCGTCGGGTATATCTTCGAGTGTCTCCATCCGGAGCACACTTCGAACGCCTTGCCTCATTGCTGAGGACTTGATCCACCATACTCTGAAGTCACTCCATTCGGAGTACCCTTCGAAGTGCCTCACCTCTGAGGACTTCGTCTCGGAGTACCTTCACCCGGAGTCACGCTCCGCACTTACTGCCTTCTCCTGGCGCACCTCGACCCGAGGTCTGACCTCGACCCCTTCGCAGCCTTCGTGACGGAGCTCCCTGCTCCCCTGGCATCAAGCCTCCCGCTTGACCCAGGTTCACTTGCTACGAACCGTCCGTCACCTTCGAAGTCCCCTGCGCACCACAGACAAGCAGACAAGTGTATCCAGTACCCCGGAGACCTCTCCAGGTTAGCAACCTTCGATACACACTCTGGTGTACCGCCCAAAATACCGAACCCTTCGGTACAGCCAATCCATTGTGTACTGTCAGACCCCTCCGACAGGCACACTCCGCTGCAACAGCTGCAGCAACCAGAGCCCACCGAACCCTTCGGTGAAACAACCTCTGAACCCCTTCGGAGAACCAACCTCTGAACCCCTTCGGAGGGACCCCTTCGAAACAGAGGGTAAAAACTGTCAATCACTCATCACAGACTCTGAAACCAACCCTTGGTTTCTCAATCTCCCCCTTGATGAGTTCATGGACAACCAAAATCAAGTTCAAGAAAATTTGAAAAATTTCAGCTCACAAGTGACCATAAAAACTCAGAAATGAGCCAAATCATGTCACTTGACAAAAGAATTTTCCTCCCCCTTTTTTAATAGAGTAAAAGCCCCTTCGGCAAATCTCCCCTTTGCAAGATAAAAACTCTCCCTGAGTTATTTTACCCCCTTGCAATAGAGAACTCAAAAATTTCTCCCCCTTTGGCAATGCAAGCATCAAGAAGCATGTAAAAGATGCATAGCTCCGAAATGGGCAGAATTGCAAAGACATATAAAGCAAAAATATGCCAATATTAATAATTATTATGTGCTCGGCTCAATTTAACATACTCTAAAAACCATGATGACAGCATGTGATTTTATCATTTTGAAATAAAAGCATCACTACTCAATCAAGGTAACTAGACAAGTAAAAGCAGGGACTGCGCAAAGCTAGTCAATTTCTACTGAAGACAGACAAGTCCAGTTCAAATAGAGCATTTAAAAGCAAACTTGATGATCAATTAATTTTGTTGTTCATTTCATAATGCCAGGGGTTATTTGTTTGACTACCTTATACTTTCCAATCAAGCCAAGCCTAGGCATGAAAGCCATCAGAAGATTAAGGCGGTGATTTTGGCTTACACTACACTATCCTAGTTCAGACCAATGTGCACTGGTAAGCAGTCTAGAATAGAGTAGTGCGACAAACAAACCCACCTGGATCTTTTCACTTGTAGCATGCAAATCATGGAGTTTTGGATTTGAATTAAGTGAACAATTTGTTTAGCATTTGATGAATATCCATGAGTACGTAGAACAATTTTTCAAGTTGCAATGTTTAGCATCCAGAGAAAAAGGAGTCTTGTTATCAAGCAGATAAAAGATAGCTAAAGCAGTCATGCCTAATCATGCTAGATTCAAGACTAAGCAGTGAGCATGATTTGATTTTGGAAAGAAAAATCATGCACAAAATGTTTCAGTCATATTAAAAAGAGCTGAGTTGTCATGATTACATGAATTAAAATCAGGCATATAAGTGCAAGAGATGTAAATGCAATTTCACACATGATGAGCATATGCAAGACATTTAAAATCTGCTCCCCTTCACAAAATGCCGTAAGGATGACAAACATCAAGTTCCCCACGCAAGTAGGCAAAACGAGAAGCATCGAGGGGTTTGTGAATATATCGGCTAGCTGGTGTTGGGTATCAACATATTGAAGTTCAATATCACCCTTCTCATTGTGATCTCTGAGAAAATGATATCGCACATCAATGTGTTTGGTTCTGGAATGCTGAACCGGGTTGTTTGCAATACAAATAGCGCTAGTGTTATCACAGAAAAGTGGAACACTCTTATAATCTAACCCGAAATCCCGCAAAGTGGACACCATCCACAAAATCTGAGAGCAACTGCTAGCTTCAGCAACATATTCGGCCTCAGCCGTCGATTGTGCAATACTAGAATGTTTGCGGGAAGACTAGCAAACCAGTGAAGTACCCAGAAAATGACAGGTACCAGAGGTACTCTTCCTATCAATCCTACACCCAGCAAAATCCACATCGGAATAACCTCGAAGACACAAAGAGAAAGACGCTGAATACCAAATGCCGAATTCGAGGGTATGTTTGAGATACCTGAGAATACGCTTTACCGCTTGGCGGTGTGAAGGTCGTGGTGAAGCCTAAAAACGAGCGCACAGACACACTGCGAAGTGTATGTCTGGCCTCGTAGCAGTCAAGTAGAGGAGGGAGCCGATCATGCTTCGGAACTTCTTTTGATCTACGGCTTCTCCATCTTCGTCAGGATCCAATGCTACAGATGTAGCCATTGGAGTGGCGAGTGGCATCGCATCAGTCATGTCGAACTTCTTGAGCAGGTCCTTGGTGTACTTCGTCTGGTGAACGAAAGTACCTTGTTTGCTTTGCTTGATTTGCAAACCAAGGAAAAATGTGAGTTCGCCCATCATGGACATCTCGAACTCCCTGCTCATGGCATCTGCAAACTCGGCAACCAAAGCATGAGAAGAGCCACCAAAGATGATATCATCCACATAAATCTGAACTAGGAGGAAGTCTTTGCCATGCTTGAGAGTGAACAGGGTTTTATCAACAGATCCCATCAAATACCCCCGCTCAAGCAGAAAAGACTTAAGTCTGTCATACCATGCCCGAGGGGCCTGCTTGAGTCCATAAAGAGCCTTATGAAGTTTAAGGACTTTATGTGGGTATTTGGGGTTTTCAAAACCAGGGGTTGTTTTACATAAACATCTTCGCCTATGAAACCATTAAGAAAAGCACTTTTGACATCCATTTGATAGAGTTTGAATCCTCGGGATGTCGCAAAGGCAAGCAAAATCCTAATGGCCTCAAGACGAGCAACAGGTGCAAAAGTTTCAGTAAAATCAATCCCTTCTAATTGAGAATAACCCTAAGCTACAAGTCTAGCCTTGTTTCTAACTATAGTCCCATCCTCTCCTTGTTTGTTTTTGAAAATCCATTTTGTTCCAATGAAATGAACATTTGGTGGAGGATCAACTAATGACCAGACTTGGTTTCTCTCAAAATTTTCAAGTTCTTCATGCATGGCATTGATCCAACTAGAATCAGAAAGTGCATGACTAACATCTAAGGGCTCGAAAGAAGCAACAAAAGCGGAATCAATGAAATGAGCATGAGAACGTGTTACCCTTTGATCAAGCTCACCAATGATCTGCTCGGGAGGGTGCATCCTTTGAACATGATGTGGAGCCTCGCGACGGGATGCAGTCTCCCCCTCAACTTGTGCGTTGGAGTGGTCCAAGATGACCGATGTCGAGGTGGTTGCTTCGGGACCTTGTGCCGAAGTGGTCGAAGCGGGGTCGGCTTCGGGGGTTGATGTCGAGGGTAGTAGGGGTTCATCCTCGAAATCTCCAGGATCTTCTTCTTCTTCGAAGATAGTCTGTTCCATATCGTGTTCATTTGCCTATTCAAGAGCAGAACTAATAGAGGGGGTTGATTCATCAAAAGTCACATCACATGACTCGATGACAGTGTTAGTCTCCAAATTATAAACACGATAAGAATGACCATGTGTAGTGTAACCCAAAAAGATCCCGTCAGAAGAACACGACTCAAATTTATCCAAATTACCACGTTTTAGGATAAAGCAACGACAGCCAAAAACTCGAACATGAGTAACCTTGGGCTGTCTCCCAAAACGTAGCTCATAAGATGTCAAATTCAAAATTGAGCGCAAGAAGATTCGGTTTGAGATGTAACAAGCAGTGTTCATGGCCTCAACCCAGAATTTTCTAGGAGTTCTGTGCTCATCGAGCATCGTCCTAGCCATCTCAACCAAAGTGTGGTTCTTTCTCTCAACAACACCGTTTTGTTGAGGAACCCGCGGAGCAGAGAATTGATGTTCTATGCCATGCTCCATGCAAAAGTCAACAAAGAGACTGTTCTTGAACTCAGTGCCATTATCACTTCGAATGAATTTCAATGCACCAGGGAGTTCAGTGAAAAGTCTCAAAGCCAAGCTCCGAAAGTGTGAGAACACTTCATCCTTGCTGGCAAGAAAGAAGACCCAAGAGTAGCGAGAGAAATTGTCGACAATGACTAAAACATACCACTTGCCGCCTAAAGAACTAACCCGAGAAGGACCTACAGTGTCCATGTGGAGAAGTTCTCCGGGTTGTTCAGTCATCATAGTGGTGACTGGCGAGTGCGAAGTGGCAATCATTTTTCAATGTCGACAAGGAGCGCAAACTAAATTCTTCTCAAACTTGAGCTTGGGCAATCCTCAGATCAGACCTAGGGCACTCAGACGAGCGAGCAACTCAAAGCTCATATGCCCTAGTCTCCTATGCCACTTCCAAAGCTCGGAAGTAGAATATGCAACAAGACAATGAGAAGAACCAGATGACTCAGAAAAATCAGCTCCAAAAACTCTCCCAACTCTAAAGATCTTACAGACCACAACGCCATCAGAATTGAGTACATACGAAGTATCGCGATGGAATCACACTTCGAAGCCCTCATCAAGCAACTGAGATACAGAAAGCAAATTGTATCCCAGGTTTTCAACCAAAGCAACATCTTTGAGAGTGAAATTCGAGTTAATTCTTACCACACCTTTACCTTTCACTCTACTCCTTCGATTGTTGCCGAAGGTGATATGTTCCCTTTGCTTAGTTGTGGTGAGGCTGGAGAACCATGCTGCATCTCTGGTCATATGGCGCGAACAACCAGAGTCCATGATCCACGTGCCCTCCAAGCCTCGGTCTGGCGCCTACACATGATAAGAAAATCTTGATCGCTCAGTGCTGGGGTGAGTGAAAATATGACGAGGCATCCAGCACTGAGTGATACGAGTAGTAGGCACAGTAAAAGCAGACTGTCTATGCACAAGATAATCAGAATGATGCAAAGCGCGAGGTCTACCTACATGCTGTGATCTAACAACATGACGAGGTCTCCTACTCTGACGAGGTACAAAGCTACTCGCCCGGGGTCTACCACCATATGGAACATGGTGAACACCTCGAGAAGCAAAACCTCTCCAAGAAGCACGAGGAGCCTCGTAAACAGGACGATAGTAAAACTCAGACTCATGCATACCTAAAGATGGGTAATCCATGTCCTGGTAACTCATCGCCTGAGAGCGTCGCTCATCCTTGATGCGACGAAAACAGAACCCAACCAGATGACCCGCCCGCTGACAGTAGGAACAATGAAAAACTCTCCTAGGGGCACTCTCATGGGTCATAGGAGCAACTCTCAAAGGCTCCTTGGGCTTCTGCTGAGTGGTTTTCTTGGGAGGGATTTTCTTGGCAGGAGGAGTGGTTTTCTTTGGATTCCGGGTAAGCTTTTTGGCTGATGGAGTGTCTAATAGAGCTCTCTCTTTCTCTAAGGTAGTGGGTGAGGTAAAAATAGTTTTGTTCTCACTGTCTGAAGGAATCCTCTCAAAACCCAATCCTAGAGCTAACCCTACTCTATCAGCACACATCTTGGTTTTGGCCAAGAGCAAGTCCATCCTACCCTTTCCCTCAGTGTATTTGTTAACCACAGAAAGAAGGTACTCATTTTCAGTCATGAGGTTTTCAGCTCGCTCTCTAACAGTGCCTAGCTGGTCCTTAAGGGTTATGCAAGTGTCACACACAGGTTGCACATCCTTAGAACTACCGGCCCTCTCCAATCTAGCCTCTAAATCCTAAACATGCTTATCACGTAAATTGATGCTCTCACGTAATAAAGGACAGTTCATGCATTCAATTTTATCATGAGGACTAGAATCAACCATCAAAAGCTGCTTCTGTGCAGTCTCAAGCTTAGAAAGAGTTTGAGCATGCACAGAACGCAACTGAGCAAGCTCACCCATGACAATAGTACAAGATTCACATTCAGCATCATTAACCCTAGACTTAAGCATGGCATAATCAGTAGAAACAGATTATAGCCTAAGTCTAAGGTCTTTTCTATCTCTAGCGGCTTGCACAAGTAACCTATCCTGACCAAGAACTACTTCATTCAATTCATCTAGTTTAAGTGAAAGCTAGTCATAGGATAGTGGTACCTCAGATGAGTCAAGCTCATCGCCGCTGTGATCGTTGTCGGCCATGAAGCAAAGGCCGGTGAAATCTTGTCCCTTCTTATCCTTCTTCTCCTCCTTCCTTGGGGACTCCTCCTCATTAGAGCTCGACTCCTCAGTTGAGGAAGTGTCGATGTCACTGAGAGCAGCAACAAATGCTCTAGAAGCGGCTTTGGCTACCCTCTTAGCCACCTTGCCGCGCTTGCCCTTCACAAAGGGTTTCCTCTCCTTCTTGTGGTATTTGGGGTGCTCACTCTCATCTCTCTTCTTGAGTTTAGGGCAATTGGCCTTGATGTGAGAAGTGTCACCACACTCAAAACAACCACTAAAACCACTTCTCCTCTGATCCCGTCTTTCATGGTGAAAACGGGTGAATCTTCTGGCAATGAGAGCAAGCTCATCATCCAGAGTATCCACCTGCTCCTTAGTGACAGAGACCAGGAAGGACAAAGCAAAACCATCTGCAAAAACACAAGTGTCTGATGTGCTTGGTTCTGTAGTGGTGCCACGGCTAGTGCTAGAAACTAGTGCCAATGGTTGTGGCACGGAGTTACTATGCACTGCAAGAGATGCCTTGGCAATCTCTGTGGACTTCAGCTTGCTGAAGATCTCATCACAGGTCAATGTGTCATAACATGCGGACTCCTCAATGCTGGATATCTTCACTTCCCATATGCTACGGTCAAGAGCATAGAGAAGCTTGATAGCCATGTCATGATCAGTGTAAGCAAGTGTCCCGTTGGACCGCAAGTTACTCACTATCGCATCAAAGCGAGAAAACATGGCATCTATAGATTCACTAGGAGCCTGCACAAATAGCTGATACTATTGATTGTATGTGCTTTGGCGCCTGGCCTTAATCTGTGTAGAGCCCTCATGAAAGATAGTGAGTGTAGTCCAAATTTCCCTAGCTGTCCTAAGGTGTTGCACCCTATCAAATTCACATCTACTCAAACCAATGAACAATATATTTCTAGTCTTGGAGTTGGCATTATACTGATCCTTCTCTGTTTGAGAGGTGCGAGTTTCAGGGATGGAGTATTGTGACTCCACAATCTCCCAAATTGCATTTCCTTGGCTTAGCAAGTAAGCCTCCATGCACACCTTCCAGTATACAAAATCAGTCACATCGAACAGAGATATTTTACTAACTATGTCCATGTCGGCAACAGATCACAAAACCGATTAAGGTCAACTGGTGATCTTAACCCGCTCTGATAACAATTGTTGGACCGAAAACGACGACCAGAGGGGGGTGAATGGGAGCTTTTAAAATTTCAGACTAAAAATAACCTTCTATTTTACTTTTGTCTTCTGCGGAACAGGCTTTGAACACAGCCTTCGAACAGACACTGAAAAACACACTTCACCCAGACAGGCTTCTCACACACCTCTCCAGAAAAGATCCAGAGCACAGACTCAACCTAGAAGAAGGTAGTGCACAGAGAAATCAAAACATGAAGTGCAACACACGGTACAAGTTCAAGCAGTGAAAGAAGAATAGAATCAAAATTTCATTGCATGAACAGGGAACACAAAATGAACTCACAGGATGAATAAAAAGAGTGTGGCAGCTAGCATAGGAGTTCTACAATGGCTGCTCAAAGTGTTGATGTGACCTAGCTAGCCTCCACTATTTATAGGCACTATTCAGCCATGTGAATAAACTATTTTACCCCTAAGGTTTACACCGGTTTTGTCTCATCAGAACAGGGGGTACAACTGGTAGTCTACTTTATTTGGAGGCTTCTTTTGTCAGCTTCGCAGAGGGGACAGCACCAGCTTTTGCAGAGCAGACGCTGTTAGCCTTTACAGTTTTGGACCCTTCTGAAGCCTCCCTTCGCACGCGAGGGGTGCGGTAGCTTCGGTGAGAAGCCTTGAGCCTGACGGCCTTCGCTTCACCGAAGTCAGCCTTCGATACAATGACGGTTTTGAGCCAAAGTCGTCAAAGCCCTTGGGCCTTCGCACCAACACCTTCGGAGTGGACCACTACAGCTTCGCAGCTTCTCCCAACTCGAACTCCGTCAGTCCGTGTACCGAAGCCATGCATGGCCGAAGTACCTCAAGTCAGCCTCACTCCGGAGCCAGCCTCACTCTGGAGTCAGCTTCACTCCGAAGCCCCACCTTCGGAGTACCACCCTTCGAAGTCCCTCCTTCGTCCAAGGCCTCCGCATGAAGCATTCATGAGCACTTCATCGCAGTGTCTCTCCCCGAGCACACTCCTCGACGATCCTCACCCGGACCATGCCTTCAATGCACCTCGACTTCTGAGACCTTCGTCGGGTATACCTTCGAGTGCCTCTCTCCGGAGCACACTTCGAATGCCTTGCCGCATTGCTGAGGACTTGGTCCACCATACTACGAAGTCACTCCATTCGGAGTACCCTTCGAAGTGCCTCGCCTCCGAGGACTTCGTCTCGGAGTACCTTCACCCGGAGCCACACTCCGCACTTACTGCCTTCACCTGGCGCACCTCGACTCGAGGTCCGACCTCGACCCCTTCGCAGCCTTCGTGACGGAGCTCCTTGCTCCCCTGGCATCAAGCTTCCCGCTTGACCCAGGTTCACCTACTATGAACCGTCCGTCGCCTCCGAAGTCACCTACGCATCATAGACAGACATACAAGTGTATCCAGTACCCCGGAGACCTCTCCGGGTAAACAACCTCTGATACACACTCCGGTGTACCTCCCAAAATACCAAACCCTTCGGTACAACCCAGTCATCGTGTACTATCGGACCCCTCCGATAGGCACACTCCGCTGCAACAGCTGCAGCAAACAGAGCCCACCGAACCCTTCGGTGAAACAACCTTTGAACCCCTTCGGAGGGACCCCTTCGAATCAGAGGGTAAAATCTGTCAATCACTCATCACAGACTCCAAAACCAACCCTTGGTTTCTCATCTTCTTCAGGTCTTCTTCATCCCTGCCAAGTTTCTTCAACAATGAATAAGGCATTAGGTTAACAATGGCGCCGCCATCGACGAGCATCCCGAAAATCAGCTTCCCATCGATGTGACCCCTGACATAGAGGGGCTTTAGATGGCGAGCCGAGTCCTCGGGCTTCTCAAAGATGGCGTTGCGCGGACTGAGGTTCAATTGAGCGACCTCGGCCTCGTCCCGTGGTAGGGCGAACTCGGCAGGCAGCGTGATGATGTTGATGTCCATCACCTGGGGTGTGGGTCCCTCAGAGATGAGCGAGTAATCGTCGTCGAGCATGTCGTCGTCGTCGTCGCTTGGACTAGGAGCCGGGTTGGTTATCTCAACCGGCTTCTCCCTCCATACCTGTTTGGTAGCTGGTCGAGGGCGGATCTCTTCGAAGATAGCATCACGCTCGGCCTCAGCTTCTCTCTCGCCCATCTCTTGTGCCCGTAGCCATTGTAAGCATCTTTCTGTGATTTGGACATGCCCGGAGGGGCCCAAGATGGCTGTGGCTTGGTGCCGGGTGTGACTGTTCGGCTCCCATTAATTCTGGCCAAAGTGGCACTGTGCCCTTCGGCCTTAGGCACCCTGTGTTCGGAGGGGGCTTCGCTGCGAACCCCGTCGGACGGACCGGCCTCATCTGGCCAATCGAACCAAGCTTCGGCGCAGAGCTCGGCCGAAGCATGAGACTTACCTCCGTCAGACCTCGGTGACAAAGTCTTCGAGATTGGGACTTCCTGAGACCCAACTCTGATAGTTATGGCTTCAGACTCCCTGACTTCGGCCTCTGCGTGCTCGCACCCTTTGGCTTCATCCTGCATGGTCCGATTCGGAGGCACCACGGACAGTCTGTGGACGATGCCCCCCTCCGCTGTGTATGTTTGCCCCTGCCATCCATAATACTCCGAAGGAAAACAAGGCATAGTGTTAGGTTGCGGAGGGTACCCTGACCCGGATACGTACGGAGCCCACGGGGTCCCCGCCCAGTCATACGGTGGAGGCATCGGTGGCTCTAGTGGCCTCGCCCACTATGAGCCGAACCCGTTACCTAGAGGGGGGTTTGGCCAAGTCGAAGGTATCTCGGACCACACCAGCGAAGGGTCCTGCTAGGCCGGAGGTACGTTCGGCCAGTGCGAGTCGAAGCCTCCCATCGGAGATGTCCAGCACGGTGCGGGGTTTGGCCATTGGGGGCCGAAGTTGTTGCATGGGGGACCCGACCACTGGGGTTCGAAGCTGTCGTACAGGGGGTTCGGCCATTGTGGCTCGGAACCCCCGTGCGGAGCATCAGACCACCGTGGCCTGAAGTCTTCGTGCGGAGGGTTCGCCTGCTTTGGTCCGAAGCCACCCTTCGAGGGTCTTGGCCCCTTCAGCTGTTTTAGCTTAGCGCGTGGACCTTCTTCCTTGGCCCTTCTCTGATGCTTGTTCAACAGAATATCATATGTCACCTTCGGCCTCTTGCGAGCCTTAGCCGAAGGGGTGTTAACGTTCTGTTTCCACACTCCTACCTCGGGGTTCTTTGGCACGAGTGTGCGAGTGCGCGGTTCTCCAACAATTACATCCTTCCCTTTAGTTGACTCGGCCTGTTCTAGCCGAATCAACACCTTCTTTTCGCCGAGGTCGACGGCGTTGACTGGAAAAGGATCTTTATCCAACTTCATCTTTGGATCATGGTCTATCTTCAATCGTCCTTCTTCTATGGCCGATTGTATCTGTCGTCGAAAAACATTGCAATCATTAGTATTATGCGAATGTGAATCATGCCACTTACAGTATGGATGCTTCTTTAACTCATCGGTAGGTGGGATGACTTGACCCTTAGGTAACCTGAGAAGCTGACTTTTTAAGAGAAAATCAAATATTTTATCACATTTAGTTATATCGAACGAGTACTTGACCTCACTAAGTCTATTCTTTGTGGGGGATGGTCGTAACTCAGAGCAAGTGACAGGTTTATTTTTAGTGTTCCAAACCCATTCGGCCATGTACATGTCGGCCGAATCCTCCTCCTCTGACTCCTCCTCATCAGGGCGTTCCATGATATGGATTTCGGCCCTAGGCTTGCTAAACGTCTTAATAAATTTCTTATCTTTGGCTCGGCCTTCTTGGACCAGAGCCTGCTGTAGAACTTGGCTAACTTCTAAAACGTTTTGGTTATCTAATCTTTCTTTAATTTCGGAACGTAACCCGTTAAAAGCTAACTCCGCCAAGTCCCTTTCTGAAATATTAAGGCTAAAACATCGGTTTCTAGTATCCCTGAAACGCTTGATGTACTCAGAGGCGCTCTCACTAGATTTTTGCTTAACCGATATCAAATGCAAAAGCCTAAGTTCTGTATCACCTGTGTAGAAATAATCATGAAATTTCCGCTCTAAATCGTCCCACGTGTGGATGGAGTTCGGCGGGAGCGCCGAAAACAAAGTGAAAGCAGTGACGGATAGCGAGAGAGAAAATAGTCTAACCTTTAGGGCATCTATCCCACTAACCTCTCCACACTGCGCCAAAAATTGACTAACGTGCTCTAGTGTGGTCTTGCTACCCTCGCCATCGAACTTAGTGAATTCAGGGATCCTATAGCCACGGGGGTAGGGTACCGTATCAAGATGGTCGGGGTAGGGCTTACGGTAAACCCTAACCCGTCCCTTGGGCATGAAGCCAGCACACTCCCTAAATAGTGCGCGGACCCCCTCCTCTATATCATCTTGGTATGTTGCTTGTGCACGCCTCTCATGCGGGGGCGCAACACGCGGTGGGATATCGGTGTGTCGGCCATGGGCGTCTTCCCTACGCGCTATTTGTGTGATGTGCTCGTGTCCGGGCGTTTGCGCGTGTGGTGCGGGCAGCGCGGGTATTGGCGCAGGTGGTGTGTGGTATGCAGTATTAGTTTGACCGTAGGTATAATGATTGGTCTCGGCCATAAGTGATGAGCTCGGAGACATGATCACGCCAGTGCTGTCGTTAGTTCTACCGTACACATGGTTTGCCGGAGGTGCACTAGCTATAGGAACCGGGGGTACGGCCTCAGTAAAGCAGAACCTCCTGAGAGTCGCCTCTACTTGGGAGCTGACTGCCGAATCTAAACGGTTGGCCAGCGAAGCGCTAACGGCTTGATCTACTGATGCGGCTATTTTCTGCTCAATTTCTAAAGAAGATAAACGAGGCGATACAGGTATTACCTAGACCTGAGCGAGGCCGGGGGTGACGATGTCGCGCTTGATGAAGCCTGCGCGTGTCTTGACGTAGCCCCCAAGCATCATGTCTTGGAGCGCCTTTAACTTTGCCTCGATCTCTGCTCGGTCTGCTGCGGGGATATCTTCAAGTGTAGGTGACAATATGTTGCGGTTGTCGATATTCGTGCCTCCTATTGCGTCCATCAGCGGTGTAGACGTAGTAGTCGATGTAGATGTACCGGTGGCCGATGTAGACGTACTCATCATGTTGGCGTAGCCTTCCCCGGCGGAGTCGCCAAAAAGTGTGTTGACACGGAAACATGCCCCCGCACTTGGGTCAGTTCGATGATCCAAAAGTGCACGGATACTTAGAGACAAGCCTAAGCATAACGTGGCACCGACGTCGCATTCTGACTACCCCTTAATAGTGATAAGGGGGGTGGAGTCGTCAGGCAACCAGATTACATAAAATAATCCAATTAGCCGAAAAAGATAGATTAAATAGAATAAAATCAACAAACCAAACGGAGCCCGCCTGGTTCGAAGTCTGATGCGAAGGGGTCACCGAAGTATACCTTCGGCGTCTGGTGCGAAGTACTCCGCCGAAGGTGCTTCGGCGTTCGGACTGATCTGGCCGAAGATGGACTCCGAACGGATCTGGACGCGATGATCACCTCCGAACAGTGGGGTTCGGCGTGATATCTCCGATACAGCAAACTATGGAAATAGTGACGCGAGGGCCACGCGCGAGTGCAACCTCGTCCGGTGCGGAGTATGGTCGTGGCGAAGCCTGTTGCGACGAAGTATGCTGGCGAAGCCTGTTGTCGAGCCTGTGGTCCCGCCGAAGGGTGTCCTAGGGACCTCCAAAACTGATCTTTCAGCTCCGGACACCTCCGACGAAGTGGCTCCGAACGTGCGAACCTGCAACAGAGATGATGCGAAGTACCAATTCGGCCTAAGGACCGAATTTTGCTAAGTGTTGCACTAGTAGCGAAGGTAGCAATCTATTACGCGGATTATCTATTACGTAGATTAACGGATACTTCACAAGCGAAGTAACAAGGATTACCATTGTTCCATAGTGGCCGATGGAGGGCTTCTAGGCAAACCCACGAAGAGGTACAAGAAAATAAAGGTAAAGTAAATACGATCAAAGGATTGGGCTTTGGTTTGGTTTGAGTTGGGGGGTTCTCCATGCCGGCCATGCCTCTCTATTTATAGGGGGTTAACTTCTAATATAATCTGCTATTAATCCGGCCGGATAGAGATTGAGATTGAGTCGGTGACACAAACAACTCTATCTCTGCCGAGGTGGGCTTCGGTCAGGCCCGTCGAGGCCTGCTCCTCGGGCCGAAGCTTCGGCAGCGTGGGCCTCCGAAGGCTTCCGAAGCTTCGGCAGCGTGGGCCTCCGAAGGATTCCTGGCCGAAGCCCATGGGTTGGCTAGAGGCTTTTGGAGCCCAGAGCTCAATGGACTTCGACCCTGTAGGGCTTCGGACAGACCCTGGACATGTGTACTTTTGGCCCAAATCACCAAAAATTGATATTTTGACAATCTAGCCATTAATGCCATTTTTTTGCTATCAACACATCCTAATGTTATGTACCTAAAGTTGGTGATGCGCTGAAGGATATAATCGACTAAGTTGTGTGTTCTTGTTACGATGACCCTGCACTTATATATTTATAGCCGGGTGCACACGCCATTTGTGAAAAACGTGAAATTCTAACTGACTTATTTATCTGCTAACTATAAAAACCAACCACGGAACATCAACCCATGTCGCACGTAGACTGCCTCCACCTGTTTAAACTTCCATCGGTGGCCCATTTGCTTTTGTTGCCTGGGTCGCCTAGCCGATGGTGCATTGGTCCAAATTCCGGTGTCAATAGCTATAGATTTTTTAAAAACCGATGTAAGTTGTAAGCTATAAAAAAGATGTTATGAGCTATGAAAAAAATGAGAAGTTAAAGTTAGAGTAAAAACAATTTTTCAAACTTTCAATGGCATGGTGAGTAATTTTTGTAAAGTTTAGAATGAGAAGCTATGAAAGTTAAGATAGGATCAATTTTCACAACTTCTCCAATTTATACCAAAAAAAATTACAGCTTTTAGAGAAGCTAGTTTGCCCTTAAACTTGTTTGGTTTAGCTCCCAATCAAGAAGCTGATTGGAAAAGCTGAACCAAACACAATCATATTCTACATGAGTGCTTTGCACTACTAAGAATCCCCGGCACATCTCGGAGGCACTCGACGTCACCTTGGTTGCACTCAGCGTTGTCTCAACGACACTGGGCAACCATCAACAACTTCGACACAATTGTTCCAATCAGCTCCACCTTCATCTTCACAAGCCTTGCCTTTATCTCCATAAGTTAAGTACTCATGCTTATCTTTAATACAATTATTTGTCTTATTTAACTCTAGTCTTCACCATGACATCACTATCAATCAATTTCCCAAGTGCCTATAGCAGCTGACCTGACACTCCACTCCACGGTCCCCCACAGAGTTGCTACTTCACCAATTAGTTGCTATGCCCTATGATTTGCTCCTATTGTTGGGCTTGTTTCTTAGTTATCAACCTTACACGTTTAAATGATGTACGTATCGCCGTACCTCCGCCTCTGATCAACGTCATAGATGCGTTTCGCGGCCGCTCTTCCGGTTGCCGATCAGCTTGAATAGATAAAGTGATAAACCATGTATCCCAATGATGTACAGTTGCAAACTGTAGTCCGGCCCATCAAACCACAATTACAGGCGGTTTACTGCAGCAGCAGCAAGCTGAGCTCCGGCGAGCTCCTCACGACGCCAGGGTGGTGCTGGGGCAGTCGTCGACTCCGTAGGCTAGGATGTCGCGGTAGTCACGGGAGACGGTGAAGCTGTCGTGCACGCTGCCGTCGCGGCTCCGCACATACTCGAGCAGCAGCGTCGTGTGGTTGAAGGCCGTCAACCTCGCGAACCCGTAGTCCCTGTCCTGTACGTGGCTCCACCGCGCCCTGACGCCCGCGTAGTCCGCGAGGCTCGCGCCGCCGCCGCCGACCACCACGTGCGTCGTCGCCGTGAACGCGCCGCTGTAGTTGCTCGCCCCCTTGGCCACGCACACGTTCTGCACGCATTTCACCCGCAGCAAAAACAAGAGAGAGAGAGAGAGAGAGAGAGAGAGAGAGAGAGAGAGAGAGAGAGAGGTAAATTCACAAGAAAATACTGCATTTCAACTGCAAAATGGAAGCTAATTAACATGAGTGCTCATATATACCTCGTAAACTGGGCAGGTTCGCTCGTAGCCGTGGACGTGGCCGTACATCGCGATGTCGACCTTGTACTTCTGCCAGAGCGGCTGGAGGCTCTCCCTGCCCATGGGCTCCTCGGTTGTGCCTTCGTCGAGATAGAAGCTGGCTGACGAGTAGCCGAGAACGCGGTGCGCGAGGAAGATGAGCCACGGCTGTTTCTGCCGATCGACGGAGGACAAGCAGTGCTCGATGAACTTGTACTGCTCCGTGCCCGGCCTCCAGTCGAGCTCAGTGTTGGCTATGCAGAAACGGAACATCCCGTAGTCCATCGAGTACCTGCACGGATGATCTCACGGTTAACAAGAGCAGGTTATTGGGGGCTTGGGGTCAAAGATTATTGGTTGGCTTTGTTCAGAATTTTTGATGGACAGTATTCCCTCCCTTACATATTGTTTTTGTTCGATTTTTTAAAAGTTAAACATTTTCAACCCGTTTACTACTTTTATAAAAAATATCAAGTGTATTTACTTGATATTATAAATATTGATATATATTTTACTTAGATTTAGTCGAAGTTGAAGAAGGCTAGTCAAGAAAGACTGAGCTATGCAGAGTTGGTTGTGTTCCGTACGAATGAGTAATGAAAATCAATCAGTAGCACAGCTTAAAAGAATACAATAGGTTTTTGATGTTGATCTGTGTTACCTTAATTCCGCTTCGGCAAATAGGAAAGTTTTTTTTAATATATCGTCTAGTGAACCGAAATGTCTTTATAAGAGATCACAGACTCAGTGATATGCCTAAAAATATCCAGGTTTCGTATCATGCCTTCACAAAATTCAGGGAAAAACAAAGTCGTACCAGAATTGCTCACGGTTCTCCGCTGGCACATAGAACATGTTCTGAGCTGGTACACCGCATTCGCCACCTGAATCCAGATTCCCGTAGAAGGAACCTGACCCAGGCCAATCTCTTTCATGGTTACCGCTACAAGCACAAATCCGTATATCAGAAACATAGTACTTTTTTCCATCGGAGACATAGTATGAACTTGTCATCTTGTTTTTGATTTATTTTTGTTGTCAAGTTGGAGTACCTTCCAACCATGTAGGGCACAGTCGATGCAATGGGTTCAACTTGAGCGGTAAATTGATCCCACTGTGACAGATAACCATTGGCATAGCAGATGTCTCCAATATGGATTACCATATCAATATTCTTCAAATCTTTAATTAGCTGGTAAGTCGTGTTAAGTGAACCAGGCTCGAAGTCATTGTACTCATTTGAACCATCAGCCTCAGCCTGTTCAAGGAGTTTAAATCCCAATTTAAAGGCCAAGCAGAAAAGGCAATCCCATCAGTTTCTAGACAATAATTTCTCCTGTTTTAGCATAAGTAGCTGGTACTTAACTTATTTCTTGTTAGTTCGGCTCAAGGTTGTAAAATTCATGCAGCAGATGGCCTTTTTCTAGCTTACATAACAAGGATGTTGTCATTACTGTTAAGGCCCATATATATAAGGTCCAATCTAAGTCATCTAGGACCATCTCATGGCTATATATACATCCACCTTAATGGTGTGATTATCTTCTCTCTAATCAAGGTTAGTAACATGGTATCAAGAGTTAGGGTTAGGGATCCCTAACCCCGTTCTATTTTTCCCCCATTTCCACCTCCCGCTCGTCTCCCCGACTGCCGCCGGTGTGGCTCGTCTCCCTGCCGTCGCAGCCCGTCCAGCCGCCGTCGCGGCCCGTCCAACCGCCGTCAGGGCCTGTCCTCATCTGACGCCCTTCGCAGCCGTCGCGGGCTGTCCCTGTCTCACCGTTGCGGGCCGTCCCTGTCCCGCCGTCGCGGCTTCCCCTTTGCCGCCCGTCGCACCGGCTCTGCTTCTCCTGTCTCCACCCCGCTAGATCTACTCGGGTTTTCTCCATCTTTGGAAGCAACCCGGTACTAGGGGTGTACAATGAAATGGCACACTACAGTTGTTGCGGCTGCAAGATCACAGTACAGATTTCTCCCAGATTTTTTCATCTGTTCAATGTTTTTTTGCTGCTGCCATGTCTCAATCCAGTGCTATTTGAAAGAATGAGGTAAGTCTTGATTACATTGATAGAATCAGTACACATTTATAGGCATTAGGAGATGGTGTAGTTGTAACAAAATTCCTAACAGAAAAGCTAACAGAATCTCCTAATGCCACCTTCCACACACATCTAGAAGCCTCTACATACATCCAGAAACAGCTAGAAGACAGCTGCCTAACACGCCCCCGTAGTCACAACGTCGGTAGACTGAATGTTGAGACTGGATCGAAACTCCAAGAAGATGGATGTAGGTAACCCTTTGGTGAAAATGTCGGCGAACTGCGATGTCGTGGGAACATGCAGAACCCAAATTTCACCAAGAGCAACGTGCTCCCGAACAAAATGTAGGTCAATCTCAACATGTTTGGTGCGCTGATGCTGAACGGGGTTGGATGTCATGTAGATGGCACTGACGTTGTCACAATATACCAGAGTAGTTTTGTGCAACGGAGTATGGAGCTCGGACAATAGTTGGCGTAGCCAGGAGGCCTCTGCAACAGCATTGGCAATAGCTCGGTATTCAGCCTCGACACTAGAACGGGAGACAGTGATCTGACGTTTAGAGGACCAAGAGATTAGATTGTCACCCAGAAAGACAACATAGCCAGAGGTTGATCGCCGAGTATCAGGACAGCCAGCCCAATCCGCATCAGAGTAAACAACCAGATCAGACTGGGAACCAGGGCGTAGAGATAATCCCATGTCCAAAGTACCACGAACATAGCGCAGAATGCGCTTGAGAGCAGCAAGATGAGGCTCCCGGGGGTCATGCATGTGTAGGCAAACTTGCTGAACCGCATAGGAAATGTCAGGCCTGGTGAAAGTCAAGTATTGAAGAGCACCAGCAAGACTGCGAAAATCAGTCGGATCTGACACGGGATCACCAGCAGCGGAGAGCTTAGGACTGAGATCAACAGGTGTGGAGCAGGGTTTGCAGTTAGACATGCCTGCTCGTGCAAGAATGTCAAGCATATATTGTCGTTGAGACAAAAAAGGCCTCCATCTTTGTGTTGAACCAGCATTCCAAGGAAATTGTGAAGAATACCAAGATCCTTCAAAGGAAATTCCTGCTGAAGAGCCTGAATAGTATAGCGAAGCAAGGCTGATGAGGAAGCTATCAACACAATGTCATCAACGTACAGGAGAAGATAAAATGTGTCTGCTCCACGGTGGTAGATGAATAGAGATGTGTCTGTTTTGGCTGCAACAAAACCAAGCCGGTGAAGATGTGAAGCAAAACAGCTATGCCAAGCATGTGGTGCTTGCTTGAGACCATAAAGAGAGCGGTTTAGGCGGCACACATAGTCTGGATGAGAAGAATCCTCAAATCCTGAAGGTTGTGCACAATAAACTGTCTCAGATAAGGTCCCATGAAGAAAGGCATTATCCACATCAAGCTGATGAATAGGCCAAGACCTGGAGATGGTTAAAGAGAGAACAGTCCAGACAGTAGCTGGTTTGACAACTGGACTGAATGTCTTAGAAAAATCCACCCTTGGTCGTAGGGAAAAGCCTCAAAGAACCCAACGTGCCTTGTATCTCTCAAAGGAGCCATCACCATTGAACTTGTGTTTGAACACTCACTTTCCAGTAACCACCACATTGGAGTTGGGTGGTCGAGGAAGAAGATCCCACGTGTGATTGGATAGCAGAGCAGAGTACGCAGCATCCATAGCAGCTCGCCAATTGGGATCGGCAAGAGCCGCCCTATAAGTTTTTGGGATCGAAGATAATGGTGTGGCAGCAAGCAGAACTGGCTGTCGAAATCCAAGCTTCCCGCGGGTAACCATAGCATGTTGGTTGACCACAGGAGTAATGGGTAAAGAACCAGTGGGTAAATCAGAGGTCACTGGTGCCGGTGGTACTAAAGCTGCAAGACGCCGAGTGTAGACAACACCAAAACGCCGAGAAGGCGTGGTCGGTGGAGGTGCCTCGCCTGGTGAAGAAGAAATCTCCGGATCCGCACATGGTTGTGCGAAAATACCAGCAGGTCCTGGTGGAGAAGAAACGTCCGGAGCCGCACGTGGCAGTGTAGAAACACCAAGGGCTGCACATGGTTGTGCGGGAACACTAGTAGGTCCTGCAGAAAACAAAGGTGAAGTAAAAGGAACCAGCACATGAGTAGGGATATCATCCAAGAAATCAAAGGCAGCTGAAGTGGGAGGTGAAGATTCCTCAGAGAAAGGAAATGAGGATTCATCGAAAACCACATGGCGAGAAATGATGATTGGTTAGAAAGGCGATCAAGACAAAGATAACCCTTGTGGTGAAGAGACTAGCCAAGGAAGACACATAAGGTAGAGCGAGGAGCAAGTTTGTGTATGGCAGTGGCAGAAAGATTTGGGTAATACTTACAACCAAATACACGTAAATGTGTGTATGAGGGTTGTGTCCCAAATAAGGAAAAATGGGGAGTTGAAAAATTCAGTGTTTTGGTAGGAAGGATATTAAGGAGATAGGTGGCAGTGCTGAGGGCTGCCACCCAGAAAACGGGAGGTATGCTGGCCTGAAAAAGTAGAGAGCGAATGACATTATTAGTCGTTCTAATAATGTGTTCTGCTTTACCATTTTGAGGCGAAGTGTAGGGGCAAAACATACGAAGATGTATGCCATGTGACGCAAAGAAAGAGCGAGCGGTAGAGTTGTCAAACTCTCGACCGTTGTCACATTGCACTCCCTGAATAGTTGTACCAAACTGGGTACGAACATAGGCAATGAAATTGGAGAGAGTGGAGAAAGTCTCAGACTTCAGTCGAAGTGGAAATGTCCAAAGATAATGTGAGCAATCATCAAGAACGACCAAATAATATTTGTGAACTGAAACACTAATAACAGGGGAGGTCCAAAGATCACAATGTATTAATTGGAAGTTATGTATTGCTCGAGATGAAGACAAGTGAAAAGGCAGTCGAGTATGATGACTAAGTTGACACACATGACACAAGGTGCTAGTATTAGTGGGACAAGAAGATCTAACAAAAGGTGCAAGCTTGGAGAGAGCGTCAGTTCCAGGATGGCCGAGACGTTGATGCCAAATGGAAGATGTGGCTGCATGGAATGTGGAGGCTGTGAGCTTCAGCGGATAAAGAGGTCCGGAGCTGTCACATCTGACGATCTCTCTCCAAGATGGTAGAGCCTTCACAGAACAGCCAAAAGGATCAAATTCAACAGAACAATTATTGTCAGAGGTGAACTAGCGTACAGAAATAAGATTTTGATGAGATTCGGGGAAACAAGAACATTGTTAAGATGAAGATCAAAGGGTAAATGAGTAACGCCAGTTTTGGTAACGGGCAATAAATGTTTGTTTCCGACAATAATATGTGGAGGAAACGATGAAGTGGAGGTAGAAGTGAGTATACCAGCATCAGAATGGACCCTGACCCTGACCAGTCATGTTGTGAGTAGCACCAGTGTCAAAAAACCATTCAGGTTGTTGAAGGGACATAGTCTGAAAATTGGAGGCAAGACTGTTCTGATCCCAGCTTGTTGGGCCAGAAGTGTGAGGAGCCCATTGTCCAGCCCAGGAACTTGGACCAGCCACAAATGCATGAGGAGGTACATATCCAGGAGAAATTGGCCCAGTAGCCATTGGAGCTCGTGGTCCAAGCCACATCTGAATGGACCCTGACCAGGGGTTATAGAAATTGGGCCACGAAGCCCCTAGTCGCGGCCTAGCAGGAAAAGACCTAGGAAAAACCCCTGTCGTGTTAGGGTTTCCTGCACTAGAGGAAAAGTTCGCCCCACTATTGCCTCCTCTGCCGCCAGGACCTCCGGTTCCACCTGAAGCGTCGCCTCCGCCATTCCTGCCACCGCCGCGCTTTCCTCCGCGCTTGCCTCGCTTCCCACCACCAGACCCTGTAGCCGGCTGGTGTGGTTGAGGCTTCGGTGGAGGCGGAGCGGAAGGAGTAGGAGCGGTTGTGCCAAGAGCAGAAGCGGCAGCAAGGGCCACAGTAGGAGCAGTCTTCGCCATGGTGATCTCCTCGAGCTGGAGGTCGTCCCACACCTAGAGGAAGGTGGGGAGCAGATTGCTGCGACGAAGATGAAGACCAAGGGTTGTAAACCGCTCGTTCAGACCTCGAATAATATTGAGGACGAGTGTTCGGTCAGAGATGGGTTCTCCAAGGTCGTGCGAATCCTTCGCCATGTGTTTGTACCTCCGGCAGTACTCGGAGACCGAGAGGTCTCCTTGAGCAAAAGACCGGAACTCCTAGTCGGCGAAGAGCGCTCGCGTGGTGCGGTTGCCGAGAAATTGAGACTCAATGGCGAGCCAGGTGGTCCGAGCAGTGGCGCCACGCTCGGAGATGGCATCGGCAAGGTCGTCGGAGATTGTGCCGAGGAGCCAAGTCCGAACAACCCAGTCCATGCGAATCCAATCAAGAGACTAGTGCGAAGTAATGTCGGAGAGGACGTGCTCTTGAAGAAAAAACTTGCCGATGGTGAGTAGAAATGACTCACGCCAGCGAGCGAAGAAGGGTGAGTTGATGTCGAGGACAAGCGGCACAAGAGTGCGGATGTTGTGCACAGCGACTGCTTGTGCATGAAGATTGAGAAGAGCCGCTGCCTCATGATGTAGAAGGGCGTCAAGGAGGGAGGGATCACCGGTGTTGGGAACATCGGAATCCAGAACAGGAGTAAGTGTTGCGCGCTCACGAGAAGCTCGAAGACGAGCATCAGCAGCATCACATTCCTATTGAGCAATGGCAGCCTCGCTCTCAGCATCCTGGACGCGGGCGAGAGCAGCGCTGCGGGCGAGAGAAGCAGTATGTTGAGGATCATCAGTAGGCGCATCACCAGCAGAAGTGGGAGCAGCCAAGAGATCCTCTGCGGTAGCTGCCAGGACCGTCATGAAGAAGAAGCAGCAGCACCAGGAGGTGTGTGCTAGAAGAAAGGAGCGGAAGAGAAAACTAAACTTCTGATACCATGAAAGAATGAGGTAAGTCTTGATTACATTGATTGATAGAATCAGTACACATTTATAGGCATTAGGAGATGGTGTAGTTGTAACAGAATTCCTAACAGGAAAGCTAACAGAATCTCCTAATGCCACCTTCCACACACATCTAGAAGCCTCTACATACATCCAGAAACAGCTAGAAGACATCTGTCTAACACTATTGTCATTTCTATCAAACTCAATGGTCACAATTATCGAGAATGGGTTTTTTATGTTAACTGTGTTGAGAGGTTATGCCCTAGCATCTCACTTGACTGATGCTCCTCCCATTGATAAATCAACAGATGGTTCTGGTGCTGCAAAAGTCAAGACCTGACAGAATAATGATGGCAGAGTTATGAGTGCCATTGTCACAAGTATGAAGGGGTCCTTGATTATGAGTCTTGAGCATCACAAGACTGCAAGGAGATGTGGGATTATTTGCAGCGTCGGTATGTTCAGAATAGTGATGCTCTCTTACATACTCTCATGACAGGACTTCATGGTCTTCAACAGAATGACCTCTCCATAGATGAGTACTACACTGCCTTTGATCGCTTGATGGGACCATTGCTCTTCATGGTTCCTCAGTGCACTGGGAGATGTTCAGGCTGTTGTGATCAGAAGAACAAATTCATTGAGAAGTTTCTTATGTATCAGTTTTGTCATGGCCTCAGATCAGACTTTGAGTCTATCTGTATGCAACAGCTCAGTAACCCTGTCACTTCATCCATTGCTGATGTTTTGCCTACCCTAATTGCTGAAGAGACTTGTCTTCATTCACTTGCGTCTTCTCCAGTGCCAGTGCCTCGCAGTGTACTTGCAGCATCATAGAGGTCCAGCCCAGCTACAGGTGGCTCTTCTAAGGGTATTTTGTGTGACCATTGCAAGAAGACTGGTCAACGTTCGAAGAACTGCTTTGTTCGGTATCTAGAGAAGTTGGCTGAGTATCGTGCACGCCGTGCCCGTGGGCGTAGTACCTCCAAAGGCTCTGTGTCCGTTGTTGTTGTCTCCCCTGTCACTACTGCTCAGTCATCTTGGGTTCTTGACTCAGGAGCTTCTTTTCATGTGACATCTGATCAGTCTCAGTTGGTTGCTTGCAAGCCGGTCACTAATGGTGCTTCTGTTCAGACAGCTAATGGTACATCTTGCCATATTACTCATTAGGGTTCACTTTGCAATTCTCAATTTTCTATACCTAATGTTTCTTTTGTACCACAGTTGTCCATAAACCTTATTTCAGTAGGTCAAGTCACAGACCATAATTGTTTTGTTGGATTTGATGACTCATCTTGTTTTATTCAGGATTGTCGAAGCGGGATTGTGATTGGGACTGGCCATCGCCATAGAGGTGCCCCTAGCCTCTACGTTTTGGATACCTTGAGGCTTCCTTCTTCCGTTGCATCTACCGCTCAGGTGTCATCCGTTGCATCGTCACCTGCCTCATGCTTACTCGGACTCCACTTAGGCGAGTGATCCGATAGATCGCCGCTCTATCACTGGTTATTGCATTCTTCTTGGTTCTTCTCCTCTTACATGGAAGTCCAAGAAGAAGGCAGCGGTATCTCGCTCCAGTACAGAGGCAGAACTTCGAGCACTTGCTACTACCACATCTGAGATTATATGGCTTCGATGGTTGTTGGCAAATTTTGGTATTTCTTGTGATGATCCTACACCTCTTCTCTGTGATAATACTGGAGTCATACAGATTGCTAAGAATCCTATAAAGCATGATCTTACAAAGCACATTGGTGTTGATGCATCATTTACTCGATCTCATTGTCATCAGAAGACTATTGCTCTTCAGTATGTGTCATCTGAATTACAAGTTGCAGATTTCTTCACTAAAGCACAGACTCGAGAGCAACATCGGCTTCATTTGCTCAAACTCAACGTTTCCGATCCACCTTGAGTTTGAGGGGGGTGTTAAGGCCCATATATCATCTAAGTCATCTAGGCCCATCTCATGGCTATATATATACATCCACCTTAATGGTGTGATTATCTTCTCTCTAATCAAGGTTAGTAACAATTACCAGCACTGAGTACTAACTTAAAGATCAAGAGGTGCTTCGGTGGCCCTCTGCTAACAATTCCATATATGTCCAGTGATCAACTATCTAATAGTTTTATTGCATTATGGAAGAAAAAAGGCACATTATTAAACTGGCATCAGATTCATACCTTCCCCATATCTCCAAAAATGACGACACGCTGCAAAGAGTCTTCCCCAGGATAAGGAGGTGCTTGGAAGCTATGCTCATGTCCCCAGATAATAGAGCCATCAAATAACCTATGCCCAATTATGTATGTATACCTGAAATTTAAACTCACTTGTAAGAATTTGTACAAATGAATATCTACAGAGCACAGGTACAAGCAAGAAAAGGTTGTGAAACACTCATTTACATGAAATTAGGCCACAGATCCTTGAGGAAACTTGTATGTATGAAACCAGGATCACGCCATCCAACTGTCCTAGCAGGAGGACCTGTGGTAAAATTATCATAGAAAATAACAGTGTGATTCCTAATTTACCTCATTAAAAATTAAATGTCAGTGGTTGTTTGATTTCAACTGATCTTCCATTGTACTATTCTTAATGAACCTACTATGCTGTGCAGGTAAAAAATTGATAATTACTAACCACACATAGTGCTGCGACTGAACGTAAGGGTGCCTGCAGGAGAAAGGTTTTGGACTTGCCCTTGTATGCCCCATTTGACAAATGGTGTAGCCTCTCTGGTACCATATCCACTTGTCCAAGTCACTGTCATCTAGAATCACTTAACATGTCATTGTTCTGAAAACATGGCATGATCTGATTCGCAGAAGCACTTAGTTGCACATTTGCTAAAGAAATAACTCAAACAATGAAGCATAATTTCTGAAGAAAAAAACACAAACTAGATTCGCAGAAGCACTTAGTTGCACTTAGCTACTCACCTAAATGGGAACTATCTGGGGGATCTTAAATTCCTGATTCTATAATTCTATTCCTTTGAAATTTGAGCTTGTTTACAAATTAAATTCAGTAAAAAGATTAGGTTAGTTTAATCTTGCATTCACAAGTGGCTAAGGACCACAAACTAAATTTTCTTTCTACTCATCACTGATACAATGTTCAATTGATACTCACTTCATTATTTATGAAATAATTAACAAAACAATACTTACTTCATTCCAGGATTTTCCTTGTGCTAGGCGTGGGTACACAGGGGCCTTTGGGTTTATGAAAGTTACTCTCTTGGAGCGTGCAATGAGCTTTGGCTATCATATTATACAAGACATGGCATAGGCAAGTTAGAACGCATGAATACATAATAGTTAGCAGTCACATTGTAGTTTGACTAGAAAAGTGAAATGTTACAAGATATGTTATCAATGTAACTCAAGTACATGGCTTACTGTTTTGCACAGAATGAAAATGTTTGGTTTCAACACTCTGCAGTTCAACAATAAGGTTGCATACGGAACAATTAGTAGCATTTGTACTTACATTTGAGAGGCCTCCAGAAAATAACGCGAATGAAAAATCCTCCCTCTGGTTAATTATCTGAAGCCTCATGGACCCCTTTCCTGTCTTTTCGTAGTCAAGATTCTTGAAGTTTGCAAATTGAAACTGCCAAAACATGGTGCCTCCTTCAGCATATGTTATTGGATGAGTTCTCTTAAGTCTCATCTAAAGTTGACATGGAGTAGGGCGCACTGGATGTAACACTAACCTTTATGGGAGCTGTACATAAAAGTGGTGGTTCAACCCATTGGCTCTCTGATGGACATGTAGAATCACTGGTAAATTAAAAAAACTAAATGAGATCTCAACTCCTACTCTTGTTGTTCTTAGTTAAACATGAAACCCGCAACTAGAAGCTTACGCTATTATTCAGAGGTGCGTTTGTACCTGAAATTAGCAGGAGAGAAGACTCCAATCCAATCATCCTTTGATGGTCTGGTGTTGGTATAAGTAAGGGTCACCCATTCTCTGTCTTGTCCCTGCAACAGATGAGGCCGCGAGGGAACAAATTACTCCCATGGGCAACTATGGTTGACTAAACTAAGCCATTATTGGGACCAAAACTCGTGAGCTCTGGTAGTGAAGTAGTGACTGACTAAATCGAAGTACATAGAAACATCAAGCAGCAAGTCAGCAACAGCGAAAGCAACTGCGGCAACGACGCTAGAGAGGTGAATGTGTTATGCGTTGAGGACGCTGTACCTCGAGGCCGAGGAGGAGCGGGGAGGCGTCGACGGAGGCGCCCGGATTGATCGCGAAAGTGGCACGGTGGATACTGATCCGCGACAGCGGTTGCTCCCCACCACTCCCGGCCGTCGCCGCCGCCGCGCCGGCGACGCTGAGAGCCACCAGGGCGTGCACCACCGCCGCCATCGCCCTGCGTGGCGACTCCATCGCGCTCGCTCGCTTTGGTCCGCTCGACGGCCGACGCAGTAGCTCAGCACCTTCCGCCGATTAGAAGAAGCGAGGGGAACGATGATTACGCGGAGCTGGCCGACGAGCAAAGCGAAAGCTAAAACAAAAACTCGCGAGTCACGAGCGAACGTGTTAACAAACTTGATATTACAATTTTCACCGTTCGCTGGGTCGCCGCAATTACTAAATAAAAATGACATATAATTAATTCTTAAAATTTATAATAGTATGTAAGTAATTTTCTTAATTACATCACAAAACCACAACCGTAATCACGGTTTTTTAGACTTAAATCTCAATTAAAATAGAAGTAGTTTATATAAAAAATATAGACAGCTTAAATAACTAATTAGTTACATAACTATTAATCAGAATCAAAAATATTATTTATATTGTTCAAAAAGTTTATTTAGCCTAATCATATTAATAAAGATAACGTTTGAATCCCAACAACTAACAGTTAACAACTTTAACTTAAAATTAGTTTTAGCGCACCCAAACAATAAAATTAGTATATAAACTAATTGTTAACTCCTTGGCTAGCTAATTGTTAGTCTACAAAACTAAACTAGTTTGAGCTAAGGAATAACTCTCATGCATGGTTGATTGATTACATAATATTCTAACCTAATAAACCATGTGTTTAACTTTTAACTTTTTAAATATTATTTACTTAACTTCTTCTCAGGTGATTTTATAAATTAGTTTTACCTTTTTTTTAGAATAACCAGCAGGAGAGACTCCTACTGAGGTTATATATTAAAAAGAAAGGATAGCATCCCAGAAAGGTTACAGCGACGACATAGAGGGGGTAGAGCTAAAGAGGAGAGTTAAAAACTTGGCAAATTATAATAGACTAATCCAGAAGTAGATGGAGTCTTTTAAACTCGGGGGACAACGCAAGGTTTGTTGGACTAGAGTAGAGCGGAAGGAGGAGAACCAAGCGCTCATTGTCGCGTCTTGTTGCCGGAAAATCACATTATTGTGTTGCAGCCAAAGGGTCCAACATCCAACCAGGATAACTTCCATAATGAACGGCCACCCGAGTTGGGACCGACAGTTGGCCACCAGGTCTTGGGGTATTTGTTGGGAGGACCAGTTGATTCCAATTCGGCTCCAGCACGAGGTGCTGAAAGAGCAGCCGAAGAAAAGATGATGAGAATTTTCCATTAGCCCAGAGTCACAAAGCTAGCAGAGACAATCTTCTTCTTCATGGATGAAGTGCTTTCGTTTAAGGAGGTCTCTAGTGTTTAGGCGATCCCGAATGAGAAGCCAAAAGAAGATCTTGATTTTGTTGACACACTTACTTTTCCAGATCCAAGAGTACACCGAGTGAGCATGCAATGCCGCAAAAGGACGTGAATAGAAGAGCTTCGGACTAAAAGTGGAGGATCCCCAGATATAGGACCACTCATCGGAGAGACCAGGATCCCAATTTTGTTGGTCAATAATCTCATCAAGGAGATGCAACTCAAGGTGAGTCTGGGTCGTTAGGGGTAGAAAGAAATGGCGAGCTGGATCGGGTTGCTGAATGTATGAAGCCAACCTTGCTCTCTTGTTTTTCGCGAAAGAGAACAGCCTTGGAAATTTATGTTCTAGAGTGTCTGAGTGCCAAAGGTCAAACCAGAGCGATATTGAAGAGCCATCACCCAGCTTAGGCTTAGCTATTGCTAAGAAAAAAAGGAAGAATCTGTTGTATGCCATTCCACCAAGGAGAACATCGCTTCCGAGATAACTAAGGCAGCTGGGCCGTCCTGTAGTATGTATTCCAAATCAGATTTACCCAAGGCACACTTTTCTTGTTATAAAATTTATCCAAGTGCTTCATGAGAAGGGCAAGGTTATGGTTTCTGAGATTAATGATGTCAAGTCCCCCTTTCTTTTTTGGTTTGCATATCAAATTCCAGGCCACTAATGGTTTCTGAGTGGTGCCTAAATTGAACTTTCGCCACAGGCAGTGTCTACGAGCCCTGTCAATCACTTTGATCACCTTGACAGGAAGACGGAACATGCTCATTGTGTAGGCGGGCAAGGCTGATAAGACGGAGTTAATTATTTGAAGTTTCCCAGCATAGGAAAGCCAGTATGAAGTTGCAGTAAGACGTCGTTCGATTCTGGAGATGATGGAGCTAGCGTGTCATATTATCTAATTTGTTATATCAAGCTTCATGATGGAATTTTAGAGACAAATTATTTATACATGACATAAACAGAATGCACCATAATCATTCATGAAATAGGTAGTAAAAGATGATCTACTTTATGGTCGGAAAAAAACAACATCAATAAAAATTTTAGACTTACATTCAACTCAAGCTATAATCGGATGACTTACTCCTTATTATCAACTCGTTGTTCACTTTGCTGAAGAGAGAGATGGGAGAGAGAGGAGACACCAAAGTGAACAAGAAAACACTTATGAAGTGAACGAAAATTCTAAAGGACACGGTTATTAGTTTTTATATAGACATGCGTAACTAATGTGATAATCTTATCCAACGTGGTATATTAACAGGATATATTCAGTTTGTAAAATCATCTTAGGGATTAAAATGGTATTTAAAATGTTAGGTTAAGAAGTTAAAATATGGTTTATTATATAAACGAGTGAAGTCGTTAATCAGCAAAAGATATATATAGACTTATTTCTCAGCTAATAGCGACCTTAGACTTTTATTTTTCTCTTCTGCCACCCTTACCGTCACAGGCTCGGGCGCCTCCCGCAGTCCGCCCATTGGCCGCCGCCGCCAGCTCCCGTCCCGATCTGCCACCGCATCTCCAGGTCCATCTCTCTCCTTTTCACCCCATCGCGTGGAGAAGATAAAGTATGTGCATTGACAAATACGCATACACATGTGAGAGGAAATCCATTGCTTCAGACACGTGCAGAGTCAAAAGAATGTTGATGAATCAACCCACTGCTGCGTTGTCCCTCTAGCCCACCCCAATTTAAGATCTTGATTGGAAACATAGTTTTTTGTAATTTTAGAAACAATATTGTAGTATTAAGTAATATTATAGTATTATATGCTAAAAGGTGTTTGATAACTCCATCTGAAATCTTTATAAAATAAACTGTAGTATTATAAATATTGTACTCAATCTACACTATTGAAAACTTTGGTATGAAGCAATTTTTCCAAAACTGTGGTATTGTCATGGGTATTGTCATGGACATAATATATTGTAGTTTTTGAAATACCGTAGTTTCTAAAAACTGTGTTCCCAAACAGGACCTAACATGTTCTATTTTATTTTTTCTTATATATTGCTTATTTTTCTTATTTCTGCTTCAACTTGTCTACTCACTGCTAGTTTTGTTGTAGTAATCATATGAATGCAAAAAAAACATTTGCTGCTTGGTGAATCCTTGAGGTGTGATCCCATTTTTCTCTGCTGTAATGTGGATAGTTTTGCAGTTAGGACAGTAATATATCAATGGTAATGAATGATAAGCTGTAAACTGATGTATTGTACTAGGTATTGAAGATTTTGACGGCCGGTCCCTAAGATAGTTACTTGTTGGGCTTCCAAAGAAGTGAGCTGCCTTTTTTTCTTTTGGTTAGTTTTTAGGCTATGGATTCGATTAGTGGATGTCACTACTATAATGCGATTATTGTAAGCAAGAGTAAAAATAACTTCAGCCATCTATTAACTCAAAATATTCAAATATGTATAAACTAATTTTTAGCTAACTAATAGCAATTAGCCATAGCTATTTATTTGTTAGCTAACTATTAGTTTTAGCACATCCAAACATATTTAAAACTATGATAGTAATCGTGTGATTTTTAAACTAACTCATTAAACCATTAGCCACCGTAATAGTCAGATTTAACAAAAAAGTGGCAATAATCACTATTTTCAAATTAACCGGAAAACTCACGCACGGTTTTTAAATTAATCTCCCGAAACCACCGGTAAACTCGGTTTGCAGAAGAAAAGGGGGAATTTAGAAAATGTCTATCATGATGTTGAAATAAAGAGTAATGCTAAGAAAATATTTTTGATTTGGTACTACGTAAACTAATATAAGATGTGAGTTTTATATATAGATACTAGTTCCATAAATTAAAGAATACTACTTTTTTATTTAGTACTTGCTCATTAGATAGAGCATGCTCATTTTTATAGTTTTTTATGTTGAAAGAGTGTTACATCTAATATTATACATTATAGTATTTTTTCTAAAAAAAACATGTTTCTTTACATGTCAATTTAGTACTAGGTCGAAAATACTTCACGTTGTAGTTGCTCTCCATCTGATCGCCCTTGAGAGATGCTCGATTAAACCATGGAATATCCTGTGTGTCAATCTAGTGGTTATAAGTTATGACTTCATATGTCACGGCTTGTAAGAGATCTATTAGTATTAATGTGAAACGACAAAGTGTTAAGGAAATTTAGAGTGTTTTTATGAAATTATTTTCTAAATTTTATATAGGATTATCGTAAACTCTATTTTTTCCTAAAAATTAATCGATTTACAACATTTTTACTATAATTACGAGACCTATTTTTAAAATCCTACAAAAACAGTCTATAATTTATAATATTTTTGTATACAACTGTGATATCTTTAAATATGTGTGTCGTACCCTCTATAACAACACATGAGAGAAAATAATGAGTACGCAGAAGAAAAATAAGCAAGGACGAAAATAGGAATTGACCAAACTAATATTATATTTGAGAGAGATTTGAGAGGTGATTTAGGGAATGAATTAAGAGCTTCATTTTTCATTAAAATATCTAAATTTAAATTATGTAACTATATAAGTAGAGATGTTAAATGGTAGTCCCTAAACTAACAAAACCAATGCTCCGACATCATACAGCATCCAAGAGAAGCTAGTAAAGTGTAGAGTTGTTGTACAATCACACGAACATCGTCATCATTCGTCATCATTCTGAATGTCATGAAGACAATTGCCGTTGTCATGCCTGAGCACTAGCTTCTACAGATAAAGAGGTACTCTGCCAGGGCAACAACATTTAAAAAAAACAAAGAACATGCAATGGAATAATGGTACTCAGCCCACACTGTGAACCTCAGATTACACAGAACACGTGCGATCTAGATCTTGAAGTATGCTGATCTGTTAACATTGTGCACAATTACAAGATCGACCAACTGTTTGCATAATTGCATTGAACTGACGCATCAGGTCAGGGAACATTTGCCTGCATTCCGGTTCACATTAGAGTACATAACAAATTCATTTTCACGCAGTCCAAAATGGTTTCTGCCACTGCCAGAAACTGGAAATTGGGTTCCCATGAAGTACGCTGTCCATCCCATATTTCTATCAATGATATAGTCGTCATCATCTCCATAATCCATTAGCTTCAGTAGAGTATCAGATAGCACACAGCTCAGCAAAGTTATATTGATTGAGTCACAATATAGAAAATAAGTAAATAACTACATTGTAGTGTTCCACAATTACCAGAAACAGATGTACCATTAGTTTTTTCCACTCTAGGCTCCTTTGGAGGTAATTGAGCTGACCAAAACTTCGGTGGTGAGACTGGACTCACGTCCAACGATCTTGGAGGTGCCATTGGCTTCTTTAAATCTGAACACCTATCCCCATTTCTCGGTCATTTGAAGGGAACTTAGGTGGTGGTGGAGGCATTCTCTTGGCAGGTGGCGGTGTGACATGTTCTTGGATGCAGATAGATGTGCAGGGATATGCCGTGGATCTTGAAAATACATCCCATTCAATCTAGACTAAACTTTCATTGGAGGTGCGATTGATGAACTACTCATTTTAACTATCTCATCTAAACATGTTTTAACAAATTTCCACCTCTGGTGTGAGTTCTGGAAAGATGAAACAAAAAGACATATTTCCCATCAAATTCCTTTGTTAGGCTAGTAGTACATGATGAAAGCATGACAACTAGGAAGCATTGCATATGGATATCAGGTAACTGTGCAGAGTTTATTTAGATAGTTTGTATTTTTCTGGAGTTTGCATGCTAAGGACATAAAGGAAACTTTTCCAAAAGTGCGAGAGAAAAAGGTACCACACCACAACATGATGGCTTCTTGGGCTAATAGGTTTCTAGTACTACTTGGGAATGTCACCAACTGAGGATATTTTCTAATAATGTGCAAAACATTGATGGTTTAGCCTATTTCTCAAAATCATGGGGAAACATGCTTAACTGATTTATACCAAAATCTATTAAGAAACTACCAACTACAAATTGCCAAAATTTAAGGCACGGTATCAATGTTAGTTGTTAAGGGCATGTACAACCCTGAGACGGTGGAACAATTTTCAAAGTACAAGAGACAACAAAGAAATTATATGGTACAATCCTAAGCCTCTGAATCATAAATGCAGCTAAGAGACAATGCATATGGAGAATCTGTAGAGACGGGCTCTTGTATTTTTTCAGTTAACCCTTTAGAAACCTCTCAAGAAACTACCTATTAAATGGAGTTTACTAAGTCTGCATGTGAGGTTGAATGAAAGGGTTGGAAAAAGCTCTTTGCATTAGTAGTAAATCAGCCCAAGCAGTCATCCAATTCAGAAGCAGAAGAACACATCTTGCTAATTGAATGCAAGGGTTGAAATACCCATGTTAATATCAAGACAACACAAGCAATTGTCCAATTTGGAAGCAAAAGAAGAGTGCATGTCATCGGTTCAACTCCATCGTGTGCAAACTCCATCTTGTAAAAAAACTGTGAAAAATCCACATATATATCTATTACCATCTTGTGAGCTTCAAACAAGATCAGAAAAAATACCTGGAATGAAATAAAACGTCAGTAGCCGATAAAGAATAAGCATACCAATTATAGGCTCTTCGTTATTATCTCAAAATTTTAAGTTTTTACAATGTGACACGAATTTAGCTAGTCTTTATGGGATACTTGAAGCCGTCTCGTGGAACTCTCGGCTGGCGCGCAGGATGTGGACCTCTCGATCTAGATCGAACGGTGCACTGTTCCCGCGACCGCCACGGTGAATCGGTCAGAGCCGACAACCCCGAGCCCGCCGGCGAGCCAACCCTTCAGGATTCATGGCGGGCCGTTCAAAACCCTAAACCCTGAACCGAGCTCGCAACTCGCAGCAGCGCGCCGCGTCGGCACCCATGGCGGCGTCCCCCTCCTCTCCTTCTCCCTCTCTCTCCCCATCTCCCTCCGCCGCCTTCGCCGGCGGAGTTAGCGCATGGAGCCCGTCTGCGCAATCGCCGTCACCCAACCTCACTAACTTCTTCGGTAAGGGCTCTCTCATTCTCTCGTTTCACTGCCTCGCTGCACGCTAGCATTGGTCACTAGCTTCAGCTAAAATCTAGTGTCCAGATTTGGTGACTAGGATACACAGCATGAAATGGAGGCTTTATTCATAAATAGGAAGTTTCTTGTGCATACTTTGTATGTTTGGCTGTTTGCTTTGGATTGTATGGTCATGCTGTAAATTCTTCTATAGGCAAACCTATCTTAGTTTTGATCATGGACATTGATTCACCCTATCTTTCTTAGGGGTGTTTGGTTCTATGGACTAAAATTTAGTCCGTGTCGCATCGGATGTTTGGACATATAAACTAATTATAAAAACAATTGTAGAATTGGAGGATAATTCGCGAGACAAATTTATTAAGCTTAAATAATCCATGATTAGCAAATGTTTACTGTAGCATCACATTGTCAAATCATGACGTAATTAGGCTCATTAAATTCGTCTCGCAAATAATCCACCGATTATGAATGGGTTTTGTAAATAGTCTACATTTAATACTCAAATAGTATCTAAATATTCGATGTGACAGAGACTAAAATTTAGTCCCTCAAACCAAACACTCTCTTAGAACACTGAATTAGGCCAACAAATAGTTTAAAATTAATAGGTTACAAATTTCACTATTTGAAGACTGTATGATCAATCGTGGTTAATTTTCACCAACTTTCACTGCATTATTAACAGGAGAGAGAGGAAACTATGTGATAACTTGCATTAGGGTCTTACTGCATCTGAGCAATTTATTTTCCAAAATTATGCATTAATTTATTTCTGAGTAACTGTGTGCTGCAGTATGGAGGGAATTTGTGTGGGGAGCGTTTGCAGGAGCATTTGGAGAAGGCATGATGCATCCAGTAGACACTCTGAAAACACGGCTTCAAAGTCAAGCTATAATCACAGGGGCTAAGGTGCGAGACAGTTTGCTTCACGTGGGTGTGAACAGTAATGTACTAATGTGTATTGCTGCAATTCATGATTTGGTACATGGATGGTGCATCATTCTTTTTTGTGCTGAGCAGGCTCAGAAGAATATATTTCAGATGATCAGGACAATTTGGGTTTCCGATGGTCTGAAAGGTTAGCCCTTCTCTGTTTTTTCTGTACTAAGCAGACGGGAAATAACATGAAGCTCCTTAGTATTAGTTCTGTCCAAAAACAATTATAATTCCCCAGTGCCTGATATCTGACATTGGGAACCACCAAATAAATGAACTTGTCAACAGGATCAGCAGCAATCTTGATGAACTTTAGTACTCCTAATCTATTTTCAGGTTTTTACAGAGGAATTAGCCCAGGCGTTACTGGTTCACTTGCTACAGGTGCAACATATTTTGGTGTTATTGAATCAACCAAGAAGTGGCTGGAGAATTCTAACCCTAATCTAAGTGGACATTGGTCTCACTTTATTGCTGGAGGAATTGGTGAGTAGCTGTTTTCCTATGCCTCCTAAAATGTATATTGGGTTTCATCAGCATGTTTTTAGTATTTATTGGTATAAATTTTCTCTTTATATCCTGACATGGAGTTTTCCATTGGAGATTCTTTAGTATTTTGTTTTCCACGCACATGCAATGCATGGGGTATTTATATCTGAACATGCAAACTTTTCTGACATTTCCTTTTCACTCGTGCAACACAAATTTTTGCTACCATGCATGGCATCTCTGAAAATTTCTTGTGCTGCTTCTTTGAACCACATCTATTTATAGATATTATGCTCATTGCAGGAGATACACTTGGGTCTTTTATCTATGTGCCTTGTGAAGTCATGAAACAACGAATGCAAGTCCAAGGCACCAGAAAATCTTGGGCATCCACTGCTACAAAAGGAAATATTTCTCAAATTCCAGGAACTCCGATGTATCAGTACTATAATGGAATGTTCCATGCTAGTTGTTCTATCTTGAGAGATCATGGTCTGAAAGGACTTTATGCAGGGTATTGGCATTGACTTCTTGTTTCCAGCATTCTGAAACAGTTCATTTATTTTGTTTTTGATAGAAAGGAAGATAAATCTTTTATTTTCAGGAAGAAACTTGCTGATTCAATAATTATTTTGCCTACACTCTAAAATCACATCCAATGAAGTTTGTTAGTATACTAGTTCTGCTTGAATACTGTGAGACCCCTGAGGCACTGAATATTGTTTATCATAAAAATATATGTTTAAATGCACATTTCTTGATGTGTCAATGTACAATTATTGACTAGAAGGGGGGGGGGGGCGGGGTTGAGACTATTCTGAGTGATGAACTGATGATAGACTTGGTTAGCACTCATTTCATTTTTGTTTAAGCGGACATAATCTTTTCTTGTACACAGATATTGGTCTACACTTGCCAGGGATGTTCCTTTTGCTGGTCTCATGGTAAGTGAGAATTCAGCTTCCTCTTTTTTTCTCTCATTATTCTAGTAATTTTAGTAAACTTGTTCATTTCTCAGAAGCAATGCTAGTGCTCTGGTTCTGGAGCCAGTCTCCTACAGGCCGTAGGTATGTCTAAATAGCTAAATGTCGACCATTCAGTCACATGGCTGCCTCATGCTGTCATGCATACGTTTTAAAATTTGTCCAAGTCCCATACTCCCATCCCAGTCATAGCTGTGGATTGCAGATGTTTTAACAAATAAATACGTTTTGCTAGACAGTTTTAGTAGCCTATGACTATTAGAATTGGTAATTGAACCGAGCCTTTGCTTGCCTGTATCCTACCCATTTTATCCTCTTTGTTATTTGTTCAGGCAACCCCTTATATATTGGTTTCATCTTACATTCTGATGTTATTGCCATATCTGTATTTAAGGTTTTTCACACTAAGCTTACCGGTATACAGACAGTAAGAGGGTTCATTCTAATCCTTTTTTTCTGAGCATGGGCTTTTGCATCTTCAGGTCACCTTCTATGAGGCAATGAAAGAACTGACTGAGTACGGGAAAAGGAAGTATTTGCCAGAGAGTAATTTGCATGCCAGCAACTCCTTCGAAGGGCTTCTTCTAGGAGGCTTGGCAGGCGGTAGGTTTGCTCCATTATGCTTAATAAACCAAATGGTGCCTATCATATTACTTGATATTTGAACATACTTAGTTTTTTGATATTTACTTCTTTTCCAATGTTTTGTTTTCAGGTTTTAGTGCATACTTGACAACCCCCTTGGATGTGATCAAGACAAGACTGCAAGTACAGGGATCAACAACTAGGTACATGACGAATCTCACCATGTCCTTTTTTTGCTAGGTGTATATGACAGTCCTGAGATGAACATCAATATTTTCTCTCTCCTATCTTTGTGATAACCATGAAAATCAATTATACTCTCTCCCAATTGTCATGCACACCATTTCTGTTTGACAAGATATGATTTACAGCCTAAGCTACCACATTCCTTTGTTGTTTAATCAGTTACAATGGGTGGCTGGATGCTATTACAAAGACATGGGCTACTGAGGGACTGAATGGCTTGTTCAAGGGGAGCGTTCCCAGAATAATATGGTACATACCTGCATCTGCATTGACATTCATGGCAGTGGAATTCCTCAGGGATCATTTCAATGAAAAGATCCATCCAGATGCCCGTGAACTAACCAGCCTGTCAGTGGATTCAAGATCAGAAGTCGAGGAAGCTACCTGAAGTACCATTTTTTCTCCCTATGGAAGAGACAGGGTATTTACCGTCTTGTAGGACTGATCCAAGAGGAATATCTGATTTCTCCGGCAACTAAAGTTCATTTCACGGATGTAAATGTGAAAAATGCACTTTCAGGCTTTCAGCCAAGTGAAACGTTTACAAGCATAGAAGAGATGATGAAACTGATCAGCCTTCAACTACTCACTATTTTTGGGTGTCAAACATCAGGATTGTTGGTGGGTTTAGTAGTTCAAGCCTTCCAGGTCTTCATAGCCCAGGATTGGAGCTAGCTGATGTACACATTCCATACCATATGTACCTCCAACCATTTTGTTCCATCCAAACGCAATTAGGGTGTAGTTTTTTGTTCTCTGAAAAAATATAGTGTAGTTTTTCTGCAAAGACCTCTCACCTGTTGGCTACTTTGAAATTTAGCATTTTCAAAGGAATTTTAGAGGATTTAGTTTAATTTCTGTAAAATCATATAAAATTCATGCATTTTGAAGGAAACTCTCTGGTGCAAACGCTCATTATTTGTAGAGGAAAATCTTGCTTATTATTTCATACTTTTTAGGGTGGTGAGTACATGTATCATGATGTCCATGTTCATTCACATACAATTGTTCACTCTTACTCTGTTAGTTTGAGTGCGTATTGGAGAATTTGAGCATAAACATGGGTCGTGGGTGTGCTCCGATAAAAAGGAGTCGTTCGATTTATTTGCAATGAAAAATAATTCTAGAATAAAATATCTCTATTTTCCCATAATAGTCTAAAAATCAAAACCTTTGAAAAATAAAAAAAATCATAAGGTAACATTTAAAATTATAAAATCAAAAAGGTCAAAAAAGAGACAAAAGTCATACCATAATCTTTAAACTATGTTCACCCTCTCCAAAATTTTATAGTTGAGATAAATTAGTTTTGAAAGTAAAAGATCAAAATAACTCTTATCAATAAGAAAATTTTATTATAAATTGACTGGTAAATGATAAGTAATGGGTATTGTTTGAATATAACTTCTTAAATTGTTAACCAGTATAATTAAAAAGGTTACAAAATTATTTTTTTATAAAGTTGAATAACTATAAATAAATTCATATAAATAAAGTTTTTTCATACAGTTAAATTACTATAAATAAATTCTTTACGGTGGATAAAATTTAAATTTAGCTGGAGCATTTTACCTGTGTGATTTATGGTTGGTGTTCGTGGATTTTTTTAATAATAGTTTTTTTAAAAAAATTTCAAATCTGATACTCGATTTTAAAAAAATTACAAATCTAGACTACCGTTACCACGTTCGACATCGAATCAGTCGAACATGGCCACGTCAGCCTGATTCGGCCGTTGCAGTGCCGAATGTGGGCAATGGCTAGTCACGTCAGCGCCGCAACGGCTAGTGGGGCTGAACGTGGCATGTCACCCACGTTCGACCGTTGTACCGCCAAACATGGGTGACATGGCCACGTTCGGCCCGGCTAGCCGTTGCGGCGCTGACGTCGCCTAGCCGTTGCCACGTTCGGCACTGCAACGGTCGGACCAGGCTGACGTGGCCATGTTCGACCGATGCAGTGCCAAACGTGAGGCTATAAATAGAGGCCGAAGGGCCCTTCCTCCCCACGCCTCATTCCTTGCTTGGGCTGTCTTCCAAGGTATGTTTTCTTCTCTTTTTTATATTTAATTTTAAATATTTTAGTATTATGTTAGTAGTAGTTTAGAAGTAATTTAGCAGTAATTTAGGAGTAGTTTAGTAGTAGTTTAGTAGTAATTTAGTAGTAGTTTAGTTATACATTTATTTGACATATGTTTTCGAATTAATTTAGGGTTGTTATACAAATAATTTATGATTATTTAGAGATAATTTAGGGTTGTTGTACAAATAATTTAGAGATAATTTAGGGTTGTTCTACACATAATTTATAATTATTTTAGAGATAATTTAGAGTTGTTCTACACATAATACATTTATTTGACATATACACATGTACTAATTTGTTTGACATGTTAAATAAACAAAATTATTTATTCTTCATAGCTTTGTTGTGCTTGCTTACTAATTGGGCTAACATAAGATTTAATTGTATCCACTTTAGTCTCTCTTCTTCTCTAGATATTTCCTTCGTATTTATACTAAGTTTTTAATATTTTAGTACTATTTAAGTAGTAGTTGTGTAGTATTTTACAAGTAAATTAGTAGTACTTTAAAATTAATTTAATAGTAGTTTAGGTGCAATTTCATTATACTTTGTACATATGCTTTGTACAATTTAAACCACTATGATGAGTACCGTATCTTAAATTTACATATGTTTTGTATATAATGTATGTTATTTTTTGAGTTAATTTAGGGTTAATTTAGAGATAAATTAGGGTTGTTATACACATGTGTTAGGATACAACGTAATTGTGGTGTGAACTTAATGTTTTTAGACATCATGGATATAACACCATTTAGGATTTACTATGGAGATAGTCAAATAGTTATGAGTCAAGACGATGCTGATCTTAGTAGTTTTTAATTTACCGAGAATAGTTTAAGTCGAGTGGAAGAGCGTGAAATTATCAATATTAAGAAGTGGATGTATGGGATGTTTCGGTTAGATATGGAGCAGTGAGATTTGCATCTTTATGCCCGGTGCAGCTGTGTGCCCCAAGGATTATTTTGGGAGATGACTCCTATTACCTCGAGTAACATGTGGAGGGGGTATATTAAAAAAGTGTTAGAAAAATGTTGGGAACATATTTTGCTAGTCTACTTCACTCCTCGTGTCATTCCAAATATAAACACGACACTAGATCAAGTTGTTCATTCAAGCATATAATTAGATGTCGGTGAAAGCATCCAAGTCCATGAGGATATCCTCGAGACAGATGTAGTAGCTCTGACACCAAATGTATAATAGGCTGCTGGAGGAAAGGCTGACAAAGGGGGGAATAGAGGACATAGTTGAGTTGCTTGAGAGAGAGGACGGAGCTTTGGAGGAAGCTCTGGAGTAGGGTGGAGATGAGAACTCCGAGGAAGAAGACAATGACAACGATAATGATGATGAAAAGACATACATTCTGATTCCCAACGAATGGCAAGCTATTGACGCCAAGATTTAGTAGAAGCCTAGGCCCACTAAAGATATCGCATGATCAACAGAAGTCAAAGAGGATCTAGTCAAAGGAGAGTCAAAGAAGCCCGTCTATGCTGTTACAACATCATCAGATGCAGAAGAGCTGATGGAGATAAGAGCAGAAAGAAGATGAATATTATCCGGAATCGGTTAAGATATGTTACTTGGATGTCAAGCATCTGAACTATAAATATGTACCCTTAGTTAGCTTAGAAAACACATCTATGTCAATCAACTACTCGGCGCATCGCCACCCTTAGCTTCTGTAACAGCCCCAAAATTAAAAAGGAATAAAATAAAGGGAAAATAATATTAAATAAATTTCTGAATATTGTTATTAATGGAAAATCTAAAAAGAGCCCTAATAAAGCCAAACAGAGATAAATATTCAAAATTTGGACTTGAAAATTTTATGGGGTAAACTAGAAGCCAAGAAATATTTTTGAGGATTTTTACAAAATTTTAGCAACAGTGCTTCAAGCATTAATCAAATAATTGATATTCTGGAATTATTTTAATTGAGAAAAGAATTTTAAACCTTATTGGGCCGCCTCCCTCCTTTCTCCTCGGCCCGGCCCAACCTTCCCCCCCCCCCTCGGCCGCTGACAGGCGGGGCCGCCCTGTCAGCACCCTCGTCCTCTCTCTCCGCGCGCGCCGCGCCCCCTCTCTCTCGCTGTCGGGTGGGACCCGTTTGTCGGCGCCATTCCCCCCCTCTCTCCTCTCCCGCACGCTCCGCCGGGTCCACATGTCAGCCTCCGCCCGCGCCCCTTCGGTCGCTGCCAAGCCTGGCCCGCTCGTCAGCCCCCTTCCCTTTCGCTCTCAGCCACTGACAGGTGGGGGCCACCTGTCAGGACCATCTTCTTCCTCGGAAGGGGATCTCTCCCCTTCCATTCTTAGCCGGCGCCACCCCCCCTTCCGATTTTGGCCGCCGGCCGGCCGGATTCGCTAACCCGGGCATTGGATCGCCTTCCCCTCACCCCGCCACTCCCGTTCCCCCTAAAATCAACGCATTTTCGTCCATTTGGAAGCCTATCCGTGAAGCTTTAGTAAGCTCGCCGGAGGGAAAGAAATCCTCTCGGGATTCCTCGGTTGGCTTGCCATCCTAGACTCCGGCGACCCCTATAAAAGGCCCCCCCACCCTCACCGCACTACGCCACAACAACAGAGCTCAAGCCCTCGCCTCCCCGAGCGCCCCACTCTCCTTTGCGTTTTTTTCTCTGTTTCGGTTCCGGCAAGACCTCGCCGGCGCTCCGAGCCACCGTCGCCCTCACCGAGGCCACCGCCGGGACCGCCGTTGCCACTGCTCCCTCGGCCTCACCTCCATTCCCGTTCCTCGCCGCCGGATCTCGCCGTCGCCGTCGATCCCGAAGCAAACCACCGCCCTCTCCTCGACGCCGGCCACCGCCACGACTCCATCATCATCGCCACCGGTATGCCGAGAACCCCCTCATGCCCCTCTATCCATTTTTAGCCTCGGTCGTGCCCTAGGACATCGCCGTCGCCGGGAATCCTTCGCCGGAGTTCTACCGGAGTCGGGGAAGAAGGGGAAAAGTACCCCTTTTCAGCCGTGCCGTGTCGGATGGGCTCGGAGCCCTCCGATCGGATCTGGACGATCCAGATTAAACCCTCAGCGGGGTTTAATCCTGGACGTTGGTCCAGTCAAAGCGGTACGGACCCATCTGGGCCGTCCGCTATAACTTAAAAACCCCGCCTCTTTTCTGGACGCCCGATCTGGATCGGACGGTCCAGATCTGGCCGGTCCAGCGCACAGTGCGCGGGTCCATGGTAGACCTGGCTCACCGTGGACCCGCACCTGTTTTCAGGATTAAAAATAATTCAGAAAAATTGGTTAAACTTCCAAAATTCATATCTTGCTCAATTTAACTCCAAAATTCACCAATTTGATTCTGGAAAATTTGTCTTTTCATCATCTACACTTTTATGCAATAAAAACAATATGTTTATTTGGCACATAATAATCTTATTAAATAATAAAGAAAAGTCCCCTTTAGGAATTAATTAATATTTCAATAAAATAATCCAGATAAACCCTTAAAAATTTATAAAGTGATATCAGAAGATATAATGACTCTATTTCACTATTATTAACACAATAATAAAATGGAGTGACCATGTTGTCCATGACATTTTGTTAATTAACCTTCCTAAGACCCCTTTAGGGTTTAATTAATATTCCATTTAAATAATACAGAAAAACTCCTAGAAATTTATATAATACTTTTAGATGATATATTGAATCCAGTACACTGTTTATAAGTCAATAAAAATATAATAAGTCAATTTTGCCCATTTTAGATTCTTAAATAAACATTTCCAAGACCCTTTAAATAAATGATTAATTCATATAATGAAAATACAACACTATACAAAAATATCATGAAAATGACATAATAAAATCCAAAGGACTTAATGACTTTATTCTACTGTTTTAATGCAATAAAAATAACATGTTCACCTTGCCCACTTTAATCTAGAAATTAATATTGCAAAAGCCCTTGTATGATACTTAAGAAATTCATATAATAGAAGTTAAACACTTTATAAAAATGTCATGACAATTTATATAATAACTTCAGAAAACCTAACAACTTGAGTTCACTATTTTTGATAAAAATAGAATATTCATCTTGTCCACTTTAATCTATTAAATAATATTACAAAGGCCCTTTTAGGACATGTAATTAATGCATTTAAGAAGAAGTCAACCCTTTATGAAAATATCCTAAAAATTTATATAATAACCTCAGGTAACCTTGTAACTTAAGTCCAGTATTCTTACTACAATAAGGTTATTCAGTACCTTTTTACTACAACTTTAAAAAGGGAGAAATAAAACCCCCTTAGGAAGAATAATTATATCAAGCTATAAAAATTAAGGAATCTCATTAATCTTAAATGTTTAAGTAACAAAACCCTAAAAGTTAAGACTCTATCTCCTTTACTTAATCCCACATAAACATGTATGTTAGTATGGTTGTTTGTTTTGGATTGTTTATTGAATGTTTTATTTACCTTTCCGTATCAAGAAGACTACGACGTCGTCGAAGATCCGGAGTTCTATTCCGAGGTTCCACCTTCACCCTTTGCAGATCAAGGCAAGTCATCGACCACCTCTGTGGAAACAGTTGATCATATTGAGCCCATGTTTTAATAAACTATCGCTATAACTCATAGGATAATATTGCATTAGTCAAATATCAAGCCTTACACTTATAATTATTAGATCCCCGTCCTTGTGTGCAAACCCAAGCCATGCTTATTGAGCCATAACTCCTTGTCACTCTACTATAAAATATTAGCTAGTGCCCAAGGTACCGGCACAACCGCTATAGGATATAAAGAATGAGTCGTAGTTAGATGGATTCTGGTATATGAAATACCCCGTTATTCTTGTCTCTGGACTCTGTTGGAGTAGGCTATGTTATAAGTATGGTGGGTTCCGGGTGCAAGCTCGGAAACTGGTTGGTCGCACCCGGGGCACTATAAGGACCGGTCTGCGGGATCTGTTGCAAAGCACTTCCGTACCAACCACAAGTCTAATGGGTAAGTCCTAACTGGAAGTGTGGAACCCTCCGTCTCTCGGCACCATAGTGGAGGGGGCAAGGGGCTAGCCTGCGGGCGACTTGTACCAAAGGAGGCTCAAGGGGGGGTATGGTGGGGCACCGACGCGTCGGGACACCATATGAAACCTATAAGAGGGTGCTGTTGAGTCGGGGAGGACCATATGGAAGGTTTTGGCACGAGTTCCCATGAAATGGGTCATCTCGTTACACTTCGGTGTAGGTGATGAGTGCGTGCCTTGTGGGTACAGTGGTACATCTCTGATCAGAGTAAATTCAATCTTTTCGAAAAGCCGAGCCCACGGTCAAGGGCGGGTTGTGTGACTACTCGCAGTTAGTTCACAATTGTTTGAAGGTTTGAGCTATTCATGGCATGTAAGGACTGTTGTGCGAGGAGGTGAAACGTACTCCTCGAGTTAGAAGTTGATGATGCATTCACATGTTTACTTTTCCGCACAAATAAATTACTCACATTTAATGCTTTACAAAAATGCTGCTTCCGCAAAACTAGCCACTATCTCCCTTGTTATTATCTTGCATTATATTTGCATTCGGTGGCTTGCTGAGTACATCTGTACTCACCCCGTTGACTTACAACATCAGAGCCCGTCTACTACGAGGAGGATGAAGGTCTGGAGTAGCGACCCAGTCAAGGCGAGACTGGAAGGAGGCGTTCATCTAGGACCCTTATTTTATTAGTTTCTCTTCACCTTTATTCACTTTTGTATTAATGCGGTCTACGAACCGTGAATGATTGCTCGTATTTGAACGCGGTCGCATGATGAACGTCTTGTTTTATTGATTTTCTATGGAATTTCAATAAAGTCCTGATTTATTAAATCGGGGCGCGACAAGATGGTATCAGAGCCGACTTGACTGTAGGAAGCCAAACAGACCTGACCTTAGGACTTATATACATTCACTATATTTTACAAAAGATTACTTATCCTCTCATCTTCCGAGGTTTTCACAAAAAAATTTCTCTCTTTTGTAGATGCCGGTTCACACCATGAGCGGGACTCTTCGAGATGAGGCCGGATTCATCCGCGAGCTTCGCGTGCTCGTCGACTTTTTGGGGTTTCCCCATGAGCCTGCGTTCCACGGGATCTTTCCCGATGCGAACGAGAGCTACTGCGAGGTCACGGTTGTAATCCGCCCCTCTTTCACGCAGCCACCCTTCTACACCCATGGAGTTGGAGGACCTTCATTCGTAGTGGCCAGCCAGCGAGCCGCTCTTCAGTCCCTCGCTGAGCTTCGACTGGTCTACGACTGCCACCTTCGCGACACCATCTACCGCTTCATGCCTATGCGTACACCAGGGAGTCACCGCAGCATCTACATCAACTCCCTCCCTCAGGACAACTCCGCCATCACCCGCACCATGAGACTCTTGGAGGCTATGGACAACCTTCACACGGAGGCCGTCCTCGACGCAGATAGCCAGCACGACACCATCGACTTCTACCGTCACTCATCAGAGGACCTGGCCCGCGAGAATGCTGAGCTCCGTCGACAAGTCCAGCAGAACCCCCAGCTGACTCTCGAGGTAGAGGAGTTGAGGCGTCAGAACGAGCTTCTACGCCAAGGCGCCATGGTCAATACCCAGCTCCGCCAGCAGCTCAGAGACTTGAAGAAGGATCTTGAGGAGATCGCACCTCTTCTGCCTCGCAAGAAGAAACCCCTTCGGATCCCCACCGTGAGGCCCAAGAGGATCTCCCACAGTGCTCCACTCGCCGGACCGTCAAGTTCCTCGACCCCGACCATCTCCCGCGAGCCCGTGATCGAGTCGTCCCCTGAGCTACCGTAGACGTAGATTTACGGTTGATTGCTTTTCTTTTTACCTGATTGTATTACCATTCATGTCAAAAATAAGGCATGAATGAATATATAAATATATGAAATCGCAAGAACGATACATTTTGAAATAAAAGCTTAATCTCATTTACCTAGACCTATTGAATCATAATCCCATTATCAAAGAGAGAATCTACCTCCAGTTTCAACTCAACATAATTCATTCGTCGCCATTCTGCAAGATCAACTCCAATCATGAAGTCAATACACGTTGTCGGAAAGCCCTAACTTAGCCAAAGCCCAATCTATGCAAATGTAGACTTGAAGCCTATCTTTAACTTTCTACTTCTAGCCTTTCCGAATCTCGGGACGAGATTCTTGTTAAGGAAGTTAGGATTGTAACACCTTGATTTTCGCCAGGCATTAAAAATAAAATAAATAAATTCCAAGGAAAGGATAAATCAAGAAAGAGGAAAGCTAAAATATGGGCCTAAAAATTTCATTTAGTATTTTTCCTAAAAATTATCCTAAGCATCAAGTTGTGTTCCAAAATTTTTCTGGAATTTTGGTACTAAGGAATTCAATCAACATCACTTCATCTTAAAACCTCTAAAACAAATTAATAAAATACAAATGTTGAGTGAATAAAATACATGATAAATCATTTATATTAAATAAGGCATGAGTGTGAAAATTAATAAGGAACCAAAATAAAGCATCTAGGTCTAATCATTCATTTAGGCAATAAAATCCGTAACAATTTCCCCTTAACTATTGGCACCTTCTTTTTGAACCCTTCAACTTCAGGATGGCCAATAACCAAGGATCAGAAGCTCCACGCGACGGAAACACCTCAGGCAACCTGCCTCAGTGGGGTGAAGCTGGACATCAGCAGACCCCTGTTGTCTATCATCCCACACTTGCGGAGATAATGACAAAACAAAACCAACTGATCGCCACACTGCTTACCCAGATGCAACAACAACAAAAGCAGATGCAAGAGCAGCAGGCACAGTTGTTCCGTCTCCAGCAACATCAACACGAGCTCTCCCTTCAACTGATCTACGGGGACTTCGCCAATTTTCAAAGATTGGTGAACGAAGCAACTATACCAGAAATCAGAGAGATTCCACCTCGAGCCCCAACCCCTGCCAAGCCACGAACCACCCCCGGAGGACCAGGCACAGACATCCCACCCCAAGCACCGCCAGCCAGAAGGACACCAGTACCAGCTACCGGATACAAGAGGGACAGGAACGGCAAGCTAATTGTGTGCTACAACTGTCGCCAAGGAGGACACTACGCCAACAACTGCCCCTATCCCAGGCGGGTACCATCCTCCATCCCAAATTCAGAGAAACAGACTCTAGATCACCGCAAAGAGAAACCAGATACAACCAAGGACACTCCCAATTTGATCTCAACCAACCCAGATCCGGAGATCGCTTTGCCTACTTCTGATGTAACCCCTTCTCCTAACCCAGAGCACCAGTAGAACTCAGTCCCTTAGTTTTCCCGAGGTTCGCTTCGAATCTCGAGGACGAGATTCTCTGTAAGGGGGATAGGATTGTAACAGCCCCAAAATTAAAAAGGAATAAAATAAAGGGAAAATAATATTAAATAAATTTCTGAATATTGTTATTAATGGAAAATCTAAAAAGAGCCCTAATAAAGCCAAACAGAGATAAATATTCAAAATTTGGACTTGAAAATTTTATGGGGTAAACTAGAAGCCAAGAAATATTTTTGAGGATTTTTACAAAATTTTAGCAACAGTGCTTCAAGCATTAATCAAATAATTGATATTCTGGAATTATTTTAATTGAGAAAAGAATTTTAAACCTTATTGGGCCGCCTCCCTCCTTTCTCCTCGGCCCGGCCCAACCTTCCCCCCCCCCCCTCGGCCGCTGACAGGCGGGGCCGCCCTGTCAGCACCCTCGTCCTCTCTCTCCGCGCGCGCCGCGCCCCCTCTCTCTCGCTGTCGGGTGGGACCCGTTTGTCGGCGCCATTCCCCCCCTCTCTCCTCTCCCGCACGCTCCGCCGGGTCCACATGTCAGCCTCCGCCCGCGCCCCTTCGGTCGCTGCCAAGCCTGGCCCGCTCGTCAGCCCCCTTCCCTTTCGCTCTCAGCCACTGACAGGTGGGGGCCACCTGTCAGGACCATCTTCTTCCTCGGAAGGGGATCTCTCCCCTTCCATTCTTAGCCGGCGCCACCCCCCCTTCCGATTTTGGCCGCCGGCCGGCCGGATTCGCTAACCCGGGCATTGGATCGCCTTCCCCTCACCCCGCCACTCCCGTTCCCCCTAAAATCAACGCATTTTCGTCCATTTGGAAGCCTATCCGTGAAGCTTTAGTAAGCTCGCCGGAGGGAAAGAAATCCTCTCGGGATTCCTCGGTTGGCTTGCCATCCTAGACTCCGGCGACCCCTATAAAAGGCCCCCCCACCCTCACCGCACTACGCCACAACAACAGAGCTCAAGCCCTCGCCTCCCCGAGCGCCCCACTCTCCTTTGCGTTTTTTTCTCTGTTTCGGTTCCGGCAAGACCTCGCCGGCGCTCCGAGCCACCGTCGCCCTCACCGAGGCCACCGCCGGGACCGCCGTTGCCACTGCTCCCTCGGCCTCACCTCCATTCCCGTTCCTCGCCGCCGGATCTCGCCGTCGCCGTCGATCCCGAAGCAAACCACCGCCCTCTCCTCGACGCCGGCCACCGCCACGACTCCATCATCATCGCCACCGGTATGCCGAGAACCCCCTCATGCCCCTCTATCCATTTTTAGCCTCGGTCGTGCCCTAGGACATCGCCGTCGCCGGGAATCCTTCGCCGGAGTTCTACCGGAGTCGGGGAAGAAGGGGAAAAGTACCCCTTTTCAGCCGTGCCGTGTCGGATGGGCTCGGAGCCCTCCGATCGGATCTGGACGATCCAGATTAAACCCTCAGCGGGGTTTAATCCTGGACGTTGGTCCAGTCAAAGCGGTACGGACCCATCTGGGCCGTCCGCTATAACTTAAAAACCCCGCCTCTTTTCTGGACGCCCGATCTGGATCGGACGGTCCAGATCTGGCCGGTCCAGCGCACAGTGCGCGGGTCCATGGTAGACCTGGCTCACCGTGGACCCGCACCTGTTTTCAGGATTAAAAATAATTCAGAAAAATTGGTTAAACTTCCAAAATTCATATCTTGCTCAATTTAACTCCAAAATTCACCAATTTGATTCTGGAAAATTTGTCTTTTCATCATCTACACTTTTATGCAATAAAAACAATATGTTTATTTGGCACATAATAATCTTATTAAATAATAAAGAAAAGTCCCCTTTAGGAATTAATTAATATTTCAATAAAATAATCCAGATAAACCCTTAAAAATTTATAAAGTGATATCAGAAGATATAATGACTCTATTTCACTATTATTAACACAATAATAAAATGGAGTGACCATGTTGTCCATGACATTTTGTTAATTAACCTTCCTAAGACCCCTTTAGGGTTTAATTAATATTCCATTTAAATAATACAGAAAAACTCCTAGAAATTTATATAATACTTTTAGATGATATATTGAATCCAGTACACTGTTTATAAGTCAATAAAAATATAATAAGTCAATTTTGCCCATTTTAGATTCTTAAATAAACATTTCCAAGACCCTTTAAATAAATGATTAATTCATATAATGAAAATACAACACTATACAAAAATATCATGAAAATGACATAATAAAATCCAAAGGACTTAATGACTTTATTCTACTGTTTTAATGCAATAAAAATAACATGTTCACCTTGCCCACTTTAATCTAGAAATTAATATTGCAAAAGCCCTTGTATGATACTTAAGAAATTCATATAATAGAAGTTAAACACTTTATAAAAATGTCATGACAATTTATATAATAACTTCAGAAAACCTAACAACTTGAGTTCACTATTTTTGATAAAAATAGAATATTCATCTTGTCCACTTTAATCTATTAAATAATATTACAAAGGCCCTTTTAGGACATGTAATTAATGCATTTAAGAAGAAGTCAACCCTTTATGAAAATATCCTAAAAATTTATATAATAACCTCAGGTAACCTTGTAACTTAAGTCCAGTATTCTTACTACAATAAGGTTATTCAGTACCTTTTTACTACAACTTTAAAAAGGGAGAAATAAAACCCCCTTAGGAAGAATAATTATATCAAGCTATAAAAATTAAGGAATCTCATTAATCTTAAATGTTTAAGTAACAAAACCCTAAAAGTTAAGACTCTATCTCCTTTACTTAATCCCACATAAACATGTATGTTAGTATGGTTGTTTGTTTTGGATTGTTTATTGAATGTTTTATTTACCTTTCCGTATCAAGAAGACTACGACGTCGTCGAAGATCCGGAGTTCTATTCCGAGGTTCCACCTTCACCCTTTGCAGATCAAGGCAAGTCATCGACCACCTCTGTGGAAACAGTTGATCATATTGAGCCCATGTTTTAATAAACTATCGCTATAACTCATAGGATAATATTGCATTAGTCAAATATCAAGCCTTACACTTATAATTATTAGATCCCCGTCCTTGTGTGCAAACCCAAGCCATGCTTATTGAGCCATAACTCCTTGTCACTCTACTATAAAATATTAGCTAGTGCCCAAGGTACCGGCACAACCGCTATAGGATATAAAGAATGAGTCGTAGTTAGATGGATTCTGGTATATGAAATACCCCGTTATTCTTGTCTCTGGACTCTGTTGGAGTAGGCTATGTTATAAGTATGGTGGGTTCCGGGTGCAAGCTCGGAAACTGGTTGGTCGCACCCGGGGCACTATAAGGACCGGTCTGCGGGATCTGTTGCAAAGCACTTCCGTACCAACCACAAGTCTAATGGGTAAGTCCTAACTGGAAGTGTGGAACCCTCCGTCTCTCGGCACCATAGTGGAGGGGGCAAGGGGCTAGCCTGCGGGCGACTTGTACCAAAGGAGGCTCAAGGGGGGGTATGGTGGGGCACCGACGCGTCGGGACACCATATGAAACCTATAAGAGGGTGCTGTTGAGTCGGGGAGGACCATATGGAAGGTTTTGGCACGAGTTCCCGTGAAATGGGTCATCTCGTTACACTTCGGTGTAGGTGATGAGTGCGTGCCTTGTGGGTACAGTGGTACATCTCTGATCAGAGTAAATTCAATCTTTTCGAAAAGCCGAGCCCACGGTCAAGGGCGGGTTGTGTGACTACTCGCAGTTAGTTCACAATTGTTTGAAGGTTTGAGCTATTCATGGCATGTAAGGACTGTTGTGCGAGGAGGTGAAACGTACTCCTCGAGTTAGAAGTTGATGATGCATTCACATGTTTACTTTTCCGCACAAATAAATTACTCACATTTAATGCTTTACAAAAATGCTGCTTCCGCAAAACTAGCCACTATCTCCCTTGTTATTATCTTGCATTATATTTGCATTCGGTGGCTTGCTGAGTACATCTGTACTCACCCCGTTGACTTACAACATCAGAGCCCGTCTACTACGAGGAGGATGAAGGTCTGGAGTAGCGACCCAGTCAAGGCGAGACTGGAAGGAGGCGTTCATCTAGGACCCTTATTTTATTAGTTTCTCTTCACCTTTATTCACTTTTGTATTAATGCGGTCTACGAACCGTGAATGATTGCTCGTATTTGAACGCGGTCGCATGATGAACGTCTTGTTTTATTGATTTTCTATGGAATTTCAATAAAGTCCTGATTTATTAAATCGGGGCGCGACAGCTTCCAAGGTTAATTCGGCGGGGTTCGATACTTGGATCTGGGCTACATCGTTTTGATCTCCGGCGAAGAGGTGAGTCCCGCCACCCCCGACGTCCGTACAAATTAGATCAGTATCCTCACGGCTGCATCCGATTGATCTCTTGAGGTGAACATCAAAATAGTACGGTCGCATGTTGTTCTCGGTGTATTAGCTAGGTCTAAGGCAACATTAGTTCAGTTTGATCTCTTAGATTGATGTGATCTAGGTGTGATAGTTTGAGGCTTCATCAGTTAGGTCTGACATCTCTTGCTATTGTATCTTCTTCATGCTGTGTACAATTCATCTAAATAAAGCATGCCTGATACTTTGACATATTATTAAGATCATCGTAGCTAGCTACTGTCTTGGTTAGGTCCGATATAGTTATTGTGATAATTTTCATGATATAGACATGTTATATAGCATGTTTTATTTATTTCTATCGGAGTACAAGCCGACGAGTTATCTTCAATTCAACGCCACATCTTATTTGCCATCGAAGAAGTTATCATCGACCCATGAGGTAAAACCATTCATCCTATCGGCCGATGGCACACTCGCCGATTGCTTTGCCCCTGGTCATCGGCCTTATGGTCGATAGGCATGATATTTCACGAATATCCCATCCTCATCACAGTCATCAGCTTGATAGCCGATAGGCTATGCTATTGATCACATTTTTATGTTTTCTTATCAGTTGCAGGGTCAAACTGATTGGCATGCATTGAACCCTTTTTCTAAGAATGTAGGACCTGCACTAGAGTTAAGTAGATCTCCCAAGCCACGCGTGTGTCAAAGTGTGACAAAAAATGCACCAATACAAGTAGAAGATTTTGATGGTCTTGCTATCAATGATGGGCATTAAACTTGTTGGGAGTATGGACAATATGAGGTGCACATGGGTGCTGTGTATCCTACTAAGGATGCAGTGCAAGATGTCGTGAAAGCATGGTCATTGTCATTACCATGATCATTTCAAGTTAAGAAGTCAAACACTACTACCTATGATGTCGTGTGCGGGAATCAGGAGTGTCCATGGAAAGTTCATGCACACAAACCCAAGTGGGGATTCATTGGGTCTGCTCAATTGTGGTCCAACATAAATACGTAGTTGATACAACTGTGACTAGACATAAGAATCTAAGTGCAAGTTACATTGTGGGGATTATGTACTCAGAGATCGTTGAGAATCTCAGTTATGAGCCTCGGGCCTTAATACTTGCCATAGAGAGAAGATTTCAGTATACAATCAACTACGCAAAGGCATGGGGGGCTAAACAGAAGGCATTGGAGATGAGGTTTGGTACATTTGAGGACTCATACCAAAACCTACCTCTTTTTTGGGATACGGTGCAGGCGCGCAACGCTGACACGTACTACACCTATTAGGAGAAGGATGCAACATTCCCAGAAGGTGCGAAGTTTCTGCACCGAGTATTCTTTGCACGAGGTGCTTGCATCCAGGCGTTCCAGTATTATTGTCCTATTCTTTATGTGGATGGAACATTTCTAACTGGCAAATACAGGGGTCAAATACTGACAGCAATTGGTGTCGACGGCAACAACCAGGTTGTCTCAGTTGCCTTTGCTTTCGTGGAAAATGAGAACTATGAAAGTTGGTTGTGGTTCTTACGACAGTTGCACATTGCAGTAGTTCAAGATAGACCAAATATTTGTGTGCTGCATGACCAACATGCTGGACTTATAAAGGCAGTCAAACATATCAAGAATGATCTAGATGAGCCTTATCCTTGGAGGGACATACAGTCTCGATGGTGTATGCACCATTTAGGTGCAAATTTCTACCGTCACTTCGGCAAAAACAAAGAATTGACTAATCTGTTCAAGAGACTATGTGCCCAAAACCAACAGAGAAAGTTCAAGACCTTGTGGACTAAACTTGATGAGTTGACTTCTAAATACAAGCATGAGAAGGCTGCAGAACCAGAGCCAGACCCACTATGTGCACTACCCACAGATGATCAGCAGACAATACGCAAACGGAGGAAGACAAAAGTTCGCTGCTTCTCAGATTGGATTAAATTTGATAGTAAAGAGAAGTGCTCCCTACCACATGACACTCACGGCGCAAGGTATGGCATCATGACAACCAACCTTGTAGAGGTTTATAATTGGGAAAATTACTTGCATGCCATTATAATTTTCAGAAATTGCCTATATGCCACTGTCAGTGACTGTGGCGGCCCCCATCTGTCAGTGACACACCAATGGCATATTGGCAAACCGTAAAAATTGTAATGGCATGGAAAAAATTAACCTTTACAATTGGGTGATGCGGGGTATGCGATGCTTGCCTTTAGTTGGTATTGTGGAGGGCATGTCTGATACTTTGATATATTATTAACATCATCGTGACTAGCTACGGTCTTGGTTAGGTCCAATCTAGTTATTGTGATGATTTTCATGATATATACATGTTATTTGGCACGTTTTATTTATTTATGTCGGAGTACAATCCGACGAGTTATCTTCAATTCAACGTCACATCTTATTTGCCATCGGAGAAGTTATCATCGACCCGTGTGGTAAAGCCGTTCATCTTATCGGTCGATGGCACTCTCGCCGATTGCTTTGCCCCTAGTCATCGGCCCTATCACCGGTAGGCATGATATTCCATGAATATCCCATCGTCACCGTGCTCATCATCTCGATAGCCGATAGGCTATGCTATTGATCACATTTTCCTGTTTCCTTATCAGTTATAGGGTTAAACTGATTGGCACGCCTTGAACCCTTTTTCTAAGAACATAGGACCTGCACTAGAGTTAAGCAGATCTCCCAGGCCACGCGTGTGTCAAAGTGTGACCAAAAATGCACCAACACGCTTTTTGGCATGTCCACCGGGACCATTTCTAGCAACTCATCCATGGCAAGCGAGATCAACGATGGCAACATCATCCCAATCACTTTGAGACTTTGACTGAAGAACAAAGACTGGAAGTGTAACGACACGTGGAGGAGTTCCAGAAGTCATGCATGCAGGCTTACAATATGAATCGTCTATGTCCCATCCAGAAGAATCCATTGCCAAGACCATTGCTAGACATAGAAGATGGCCAGCCAGTGGAGAACCCTCAGGCCAATCTCCAAGATACCGTCGACCAGGCGATTCAACGCTCACTGGTTAATCAATCTAGGACATTGGCCAATACTCTTCAGGGGCTAATCAAGAAGGCTATTGAGGGCACTGTGGACTATGGACCGCTGCAAGGCTCGGCATACCTCCCCGATGACCAGACAAAACTACTACACACTCGGCCAGCACCACAGCCGCAAGGGCCGATGAGGCTAGAGTAGTTGGGCACCTCGCCCGGTCATGAAGCAAACAAGACGTCTCATCCAGCAGGCCCCGCATAGGGCCCACCACAGAGCGCACCATACGACATTGAGAGGAATGCACCGGCATCGCTCCTAGCATTCGACCTAAAACTGCCAAGACAAGGGTGCCACAAATAACGTACGACATCACAAGAAACACACTACCGGACCTCGTGCCACCTAGGGGGCACCCAATGGCATCCCTCATGGGTATCATCGAACGACATACTATGGAGCACAGCCCTACAGTGACAAGGGACAATACAAGCACAATGCTGCCCAGCAAGAGCAGTATCAATAGGCCCCAACACCTGACCAATATCCAACATCAGGGCAGCAAGAAGATGACTGAGTGAATCAAATCATGTAAGTTATTAGAGATCAATATGGGTTGAAGCCCAAAGAGTATACATACATGTATCGGCGGCCATACTCAAAATGGTTTGATCGAGTACCACTACTAGACCGATACAAGGTACCTGACTTCACCAAGTTTTTGAGACAAGACTCGATCTCCATAATCGAGCATATCAGCTATTTCCTCACCCAGTACAGAGAGGCATCGTCCGACGAGGCGCTAATGGTCCGATTCTTCCCACAGTCTCTATCAGGATTGGCCTTCGCGTGGTTCTCTTCACTACCGGCATACTCCATCAGAGGATGGGTGGATTTAGAGAAGAAATTTCACAAGTATTTCTTCGCCGACATCCAAGAGATGAAACTTACCGACTTGACAACCATGAAACAAAGAATGGACGAGTTGTTACAAGATTATGTCCAGAAGTTTTGAGATGTATGAAGTAGGTGCTACAAAGTGAACCTTAGCGACAGCCAGTTGGTAGAAATAGCGTTTCAAGGGCTCCTGAACCCTATTAAGGAGAAGTTTTCATCACACGAGTACAAGAGACTCTCACAACTGCTATAAAGGGTATCAGCACATGAGAGCCAGTTCCAAGAAGCCAAGAGGGACATGCATTAGAAGAAAGTCGCATACACCCAAGTATACCATTTAGACTCCGACGAAAGCAGCGACTCGGATGCAGAGGTTGGCATGGCCGAGTGGTCCAGGAACAAGAAATAGGTTGCGTGTCCAGGGGTGAAGCCAGCCGAAAAGAAGGAGAAGTACGACTTCGACATCAACAAGACCGACAAGATATTTGACCTGTTGCTTAAAGAAAAGCAGATTCACCTGTCACCTGGCCACATAATACTACCTGCCGATGAGCTGAAGAAAAGAAAGTACTGTAAGTGGCACAACTCCCCTTCACATCATACTAATGAATGTAAAGTGTTCAGGCAACAGATCCAATCGGCCGTAGAGCAAGGCTGAATCAAGTTCGACGACGGGAAGAAGCCGATGAACATTGACGGTCACCCGTTCCCAATCAGCATGGTGCATGCACATTACGTCAGTAATCAGCGCACGAGGGGAGGAAGACGGATCAACGGTAACATCACCTCGACATGCCTCATCAGGAAGTACTAGAAGATATCAGAAGAAAGGAAAAACAGCGAAGATAGCCATGGTTACTCGCGTTTCAACCCTCATTGGAACTACGAGTTCTTAACGCTTTGTTGGAAAGAGGGGCTGCATCTACTATCCATAGACGATTGCTCAGGATGTGGTACCCAAGGCGGAACACAAGACGGTCATTGTCCACGCAACATCAAGCTCGGACCGCATGATCGAGATACTGTGCACCAAAGGTTGTCGCCTCCAAGGGTACCGGTGCGGGAAAGACTAGGTCCTATCAATCCCGAAGGAATCGACCAGATGGCCGACAATGAGAAAGATATACCAGAGAGGCCACAGTGGTGTCCCCCGAGATTTTCACAAGGAGCTAGAAGAGAAGGGTGCAGCGCCCGCGGAAAAAAGAAGCAAGGGCACAAACACGCGACAAAGAAGTTGATCGGCCCCACAAAATCAAGAGCGAATGGCGTCCGAAAGACAAGGCCGATCACAATGAGAAAAAAGACGTGGAGGTAAACATGGTTTTTTCCTCCCTGCAAAATATCGAGCACCCGACGAAGATGACACATATCATGCCAATACAATGGCCCAATTGATGTTGGCTCCACAGCCAGCAATCTTTGATAAGCTAGAAGACCTTGAGCATCGACACCTAAGACCTCTCTACATTAAGGGGTTGGTTAACGGGAAGTCGATATCCAAGATGATGATAGACGGAGGGGCGAATGTTATCTTGATGCCTTACGCCACCTTTCAAAAGCTTGGAAAGACGCTGGAAGACCTCATCAAAACCAACATGGTATTGAGGGATTTTGGTGGCAACTCATTAGACACGATGGGAGTGCTGAATGCAGAACTGATGGTTGGAAGCAAAACGATGTCGACTACTTTCTTCATCATAGAGGGGAAGGGATCCTACAGTTTGTTTCTAGGGCACGACTAGATACACACGAATTTCTATGTCCCATCAACAATGCACCAGAACCTCCTGCAATGGGTCAGCGATCAAGTGGAAATAGTTCCCACCAATAAATAGGTTAACATAGCTACAACCGATTTATCAGTGTGGGAGACAGAATGAGTCGTATGTCTATCGGGAAGATCTTGGGACGACAATTTCCTTGAAGTATCAGATGATGGCATCAAGATGATCAACCAAGAACCGCCTAAGCTCGTCCTGTAAAGGCAGCGCCAAACAAGCAAAATGATCCCCGATGGAATGAGAGCAGATTAAAGACCTACGATAGAAGACCGGGAAGAAGGCCGAATGAGTATTCAAGAGAAAACATATCAATCGTTCGGACGAAGCACTAACAACTGATGAAAATGGTATCGCCTTGAGACGACCGATGCGAAGGCATCACCCTTAGACAAAAGCACAACATGAGAACATCAAATTGCTTCGAAGAAACCGAGGCGAATCTGTTGATAACAAAAAATGGCATTAATGGTCGAAATTGTCAAAATATATATTTTTGGTAATTTGGGTCGAAAATATGCCTTTCTTAGCACAGGCCGGTCTAACCGGCCATGTAGGCCCGGTCATACCGGCCCAGTATGAAAAATTAGGGATAGAGTTGGTTTCAGACTGTTTTGATCTCTAATTAAATATTAACTACTTTTGGCCGAATCCTACTCAGATTAGGTGACAGAAAACTTGAGACCAACCCCTATAAATATAGGGGTGAGGCCGATTCGAAGGGCATCCAACACAAATCAATACTTCAAAACCCTAGTTTTGAATCACACTTTTATTTCAATCTACCTTCCTTGCCCTAGGATTAGACATAACGTCCATCTTCGTCGGTTTGCGTTGAAATCCCTCCGCCCACCGCGTCATAATCACGATAACCCTTGGTTATTCACCCGTGAATCTCCTGTTTAATCCACGTAATGGATTTTTATCGTTTTCATCGGTTTTCTCCGCCACCATTGGAAATTTGGTCTTTGGCCGAATTGCACTTGATATATTCTTGTTTTGCAGAGATATTACTTCTAAATACCTCGCTAGGGAGTTTTGGAGTGATTGGAGACATCTCCAAGGTCGTCGGAAAATTCATGCAGATCAAATCTTCATTGTCGGTCTGACTGGAGGCTACATGCCTGTCTGACCAGAGTGTGCCGTACCGTCTTGTAAGGCTGTTGCCGGCACCACTGCCATCACCCTCGTCTCCATCCCCCTTAGATATTAAGCAGGAAATGACAGCCACAGTGGATTAGGTCGTTAATGCTACAATCGCGAATCATCTAGGGCCTGAGATGGAAGCGATGTTTAGAAGATTTGGCTTTTTCGAGGCCGTTTCTCCCACTCCGATTGCTAGTCTACCCCCTGTGCACCACGTTTACAGCCGAACAGATGGATCACCGGGAAAGATGTCATGTCTCCACCCTCTAGGACAGAGACCACATATACCGTTGTCGGTCAGATCGGCCCTTGGATCAGTCAAACCGACACGTATCAAGCCCCACTACCAACAACAGTAAGTCCGACCGGGTACCAGGCCGGTCCGACCAGACAATACACCTACGGTAAGACCGGCTACAAGGCCGGTCCGACCGGCTACAAGGACGGTCCGACCGACCAATACTTCTACGGTCAGACCAACTCTATGGTCGGTCAGACCGCCCCTGTCTACCACACACCGCCTCCGCCCATGCCTACACTACTTTTTTCTCACGTTGCCCGCGCCTCCTACTCTCGCACACCCACATAGGTTTGAACATGCTATTTATCATGAGCCGGCATGAGAGGAGGAGCCGCACGACCGACACCCCAACATACCACCACGTGCCGTGCCCCCGCACGAGAGACGCGCACATGCAAAAGGTGTAGATGATATTGAAGAGTGAATTCGCGCGCTTGCTAGGGAATGCACTGGTTACGCACCTCGGGATCAGGCTAGAGTTTACCGTAAACCATACTCGGACCACTTCGACGCTATCCCATACCCTCATGGCTTTAGGATCCCTGAGTTCACCAAATTTGACGTTGCAGGTAGCAAGATCACCCTAGAGCATATAGGTCAATTCCTAGAACAGTGTGGCGAAGCAAGTGGGTCAGACGCGCTTAAACTTAGATTATTCTCTTTGTCGCTTTCTGGCACCGCTTTCACTTGGTTTTTGGCATTGCTACCAAACTCCGTGCAAACTTGGGCCCAGCTAGAGCAGAAGTTTCACGACTATTTTATATTGGGGAAACCGAACTTAGGCTTTCACACTTAACATCAGTTAAATAGAACGCTAGTGAGAGTGTCTCCGATTACATTAGTCGCTTCCGAGACACTAGGAACTGATGTTTTAGTTTGAACATCTCTGAGAGGGATTTAGCTGACTTTGCCTTCAATAGTTTACACTCCGAAATTAAAGAAAGACTAGACGGCCGAAACTTCCTAGAGGTTACTCAGGTTTTGCAGTAGGCTCTAGACCAAGAAGGCCAAACCAAGAGCAAAAAAATTATCAAAACCTTTAGTGGGCCTAAGGCTGAGGTACACGTCATGGAACACTCCGAGGAGGAGCTGTCAGAACAGGAGGATGACTCGGCTGACGTATACACGACAGAATGGACCTGGCCTCATGGGTCCAAAATGGTCACTTGCTTTGAGCTACGGCTGTTGGGGAAAAATACTTCATCTTCAGGATTATTGCTGTAACAAGACAAAGGCAGACGATTTAATCAAAGGTTTCCGGCGTCTAACTCTAGAAGTATTTGGATCAAGTTCGAAGTATGGAGTCGAGCTCTAGTTCGGAGTATATCTTCGAACGTTGACTCTTCTGAGAGCTTCTTTGCCAGCTAGGATGGAAGACTTATTTCCTTTCTCATTAGATTAGTCTTTTACCGTCTTAGCGCTATTAAGGGTACCGAATAGTTTCCACTATGTCGGTTGTAACCGAGGGGTAAAATGGTCTTTTCCTTAATGGTTTTGCCCTATAAATACCCCCCGTTTTACCCTGTAATAAGGATCGAATACCAAGTTATTCAATACCCATCTTCGAACTGTTTTGAGCTATTATCCACTTCGGAGGCTCAAAATAGTTTACTTCACAAACACTTCGTTTGTTAGTTTCTAACTTCTAGAAACCTGTTAGTGTAATCTTTTACGCCAACAGTTGGCGCCGACTGTGGGGAACCTAGTCCAAAAAACTTCGTTCTCTATCAAGTTCTCAACCATGCCTCCCAAGCGGAGTTCAGGTGGTAGTCCTACTCGGAGGTCCCCTCGGACCTCCGGAGCAAGATCTTCAAACACAGTTGAGGTCGGAGGACCATCGACTTTTCCTCCACCTCAGACTCTAGAAGGGATTCCCCTTCCTTGAGCATACGGAGTTCCTCCCCCAACTCCGTCCATACTTCGGCCAACTAGAGTTCCTCTTCGACCTCAAGTTCCACTTCGAACTGATGCATACAGTTCTCAAGACCCAGAAGGTCCTTCCGGAGGAGATGAAGATGGTCTTGGCGATATGGCCGCTCAAATGTCCAGTCTCCAAGCTGAAGTAGCAAGGTGGCGGCAAGAAGCCGCAGATAGGCTTCGTTCTCAGGCCACCCCAGTCATCCCCGAAGTGCCCGAAGACGACGAAATTCCTTATCCTGAAGCCCCGGAGAATGCTTCCTTCGACACCGAATCTCCGCTGCATCCTGAGTTACAGAAAGTGCGCTTCGACCCTAAGTTCAAAACTTCAAAGCTTTGCAAATATTCCAGAGATGAAGACCCTGGGGAGTTCTCTCGCTCTTATGCATTGGCAATTGAGGCCAGTGGGGGAGTACGAGACACCATGGCCAAATGTTTTCCTCTAGCTCTTGAAGGAGTGGCACTGCGGTGGTTCTGGTCCTTGAAGCCAGGGTCAATCAGAACCTGGGAGCAATTAAGGAAGAAGCTCATAAGCAATTTTCAGGGTACCTTCGTACCCCCAATGTCCACAGGAAGTCTTTTCCAGGTGAAGCAGCTCCCCGGAGAGACCTTAAGGCAGTATTTCAAGCGCTTCGCTCATACGAAGTCGCAAATTCGAGGGTTAACTACATCCTCTGTAGTTGATGCAGCTCGAGAGGGAGTTACCCATGCGGGCCTCCTTGATAAACTTCACTGAAAGTAGATATCTTCTGTTGCTCAGTTGATGTCTTATTTCGAAGAGTATGCAAGGTCAGAAGAGGGGTGGCTTCAGAGTACCTTCTGCTGTGTCCATGGTGAGAATCGAAGTCACGCGACTGATGCGTGTAAGTCTATACTCGCTTTAAGAGGCGAGTACCTTGAAAAAACTTCGGGTCGAGGCACTACTGACCGAGTTCCGAACGAGGTGCGTCCGGAGCCTGTACAGGCTGTGGCACGTATAGACAACTTCGACCCTGCAAGACGGCCTCCGGTGGTCAATGTTATGCCACCTCCGAAGCAGGAAGATGGTCAGGATCGAGGGAAAAGAGTAGTCCTCCCCATTTCCGGGGGAGGGACCCTCGGAAGTATGTCAAAGAGGCAGAGAAGATAATATGTCCGAGAAGTGGGCCATATTGGAACTTCTTCGTCCGCAGCTGCTATGCCTGAATGGTCCCATGTGCCGATATCTTTTTCTGCAGAGGATGCAGCTGGCATAAAGTTTCCGCACGCAGACCCACTTGTTATCACTGCCGACATAGCAGGGACTGAGGTCCGGAGAGTACTGATCGACGGAGGGAGCTCAATGGATATTATCTTCGTCCAAGCTTTTGATCAACTCTACATCTCCAGGAAGCATCTTCTCCCGGCAGCTCGTCCTTTGCAAGGCTTCGCAGGACCCCTCTTGATGCCCTCGGCCAAATAGGCCTGGAGGTTACTTTCGGAGAGGGGCTACTGGCCAGGACGGAGGAAGTAATTTTTTATGTTGTGGATGCCCCATATGCATACAATGTTATCTTCGGAAGGGGCATGTTGAATCAATTCGGGGCTGTGGCGCATCATAATTATCTGTGTATAAAGATGCCCACACAAGCAGGAGTGCTTACTGTTTTCGAAGATCAGGCCACTGCCCGAAGAGCGGAATACGGTCATGGCCCTCCCCTTGACCCGAGAAAGGTGAACAGCGTGCAAGGCAATCCAGAAGATTTTTCAGCTGTAGGCGAAGCTTCGAAGAAGTCCTTCCCAAGGCCAAGCCCTGAAGGGGAGATTATAACGAAGGTTATTATCAAGGACGGCAAAGAATATTCATTTCAGTTTGGAAAGGACTTGCCTCCAGAAGTCGCTACTTCATTAGAAAAAGTAGTTGAGGAGAATTTAGACATCTTTGCTTGGTTCGATGAGGACATTACCGGAGTCAGTCGGGATATTATTGAGCATAGTTTACTTGTGAACCCGAAGGTTTGGCCTGTCCGTCAAGGACTCAAAAGGCTATCTACGGAGAGGGCTATTCTTGCTAAAGATGAAGTGGAAAAGCTGCTGAAGGCTGGGATTATTAGAGAGGTAGCTCATACGGAGTGGCTAGACAACCCAGTCTTCGTTAGGAAAAAATCTTCTGGGAAATGGCGCATGTGTATTGATTTTACATCTTTGAATAAAGCATGCCCCCGTGACCCCTATCCCAGGCCCCGAATTGATCAATTGGTTGACTCCACCGCTGGTTCGGAGTTATTAAGCTTCCTTGACGCGTACTCCGGCTATCATCAAATTTGGCTAAAGCGCGAAGATGAAATCAAGACAAGCTTTGTAACTCCTTCGGGAGTCTTCTGTTATGTAAGAATGCCCTTTGGCTTAAGGAATGTCGGGGAAACTTTTTTGAGGTTAATTGCTAAGGCTCTAGGTCATCAAATAGGCCGCAATGTAGAGGCCTATATGGATGACATTGTAATAAAGAGTGCTTTAAAGCACCAACATAGCCTAGACTTAGCAGAAACATTCAATAGCCTTCGGGCATGTGGGATCCGTCTTAACCCCGAAAAATGTATCTTCGGGGCGCAGGCGGGAAAATTGTTAGGGTATCTAGTTTCAAGCAGAGGGATCGAAGCTAGCCCCACTCAAATAACTGCGTTGCAAAGGATGGCTCCCCCGAAGAATCTAAAGCAAGTGCAAAAGCTGACTGGCCGTCTTGCAGCACTTAGCAGATTTTTGGCAAGGTCTGCGGAGAGAAGTTTGCCCATTTTCAAAGCATTGAAGGGGTCCGAAGATTTTGCATGGACACCGGAGTGTCAAAGAAGCTTCGATGATATTAAGAATTATCTCAGTAACCTCGCTACACTCACGGTGCCTGTTGCAGACGAAACCCTACTCCTTTACCTTGCAGCTACCGGCTCTGCTGTCAGTGCAGTCCTTGCTAGAGAGGTTGATTTCAATGGGAAGTTGGTACAGAATCCAGTCTATTTTGTATCCGAAGCATTGTCAGGAGCAAAAAAAAGGCATTCCGAGCTTGAGAAGTTCACCTATGCTCTGATAATGGCTTCGAGGAAGTTAAGGCATTATTTCTTGGCGCACAATGTGATTGTACCAACTTCATATCCCTTAGGAGATATGCTCCGAAGTAAAGATTCCACATGAAGAATTGGGAAGTGGGCTGTTGAGCTAGCACCCTTCGGCATCTCCTTCGTGGCAAGGACAACAATTAAGTCACAAGTGTTGGCAGATTTTGTGGTAGAGTGGACTCCCCCTACAGCATGGGCTCCGGAGAAACCAAGCGAAGGAATTTGGACCATATACTCCGATGGAGCTTTCTAAGCGTCTGGATCAGGTGTCGGAGTGGTGATAATTTCGCCCTCAGGGCAAAAGGCAATGTACTCCGCAAGACTCAACTTTAAGTCTACCAATAATACAGCGGGGTATGAAGGAATTCTGTTAGGACTTCGAAAGGCACGTGCTTTGGGAGCTACAAGAGTTGTTATTAAGACATATTCTCAAATTGTAGCAGGCCACATAGACAAAAGTTTTCAAGTTCGACATCCACAACTTGCAAAATATTTGGAGGAGATCCGTCAGATTGAAGGAGCATTTAAAGGGATTTCCATTCGAAGTATACCCAGAGCTGAAAATGCGCAAGATGATATCTTGGCAAAAGCTGCGGCCGGAGCTATGGACATGCCAGAAGAAGCTTTTTACGAAGAGCTCAGTACACCTTCGGTAACACAGATTCCTTCTGCGGAAGTTCTTTGCATTCCAAGTACAGATTGGCGAAGTTCAATTATGGAATTATTGCAAGGAGAAGCAAATTTGCCTGAAGGGCCACATCTTTCGAGGTTGAAGCTCAGAATCCGGAATTATCATATAATCAACGGTATTTTGTACAAGGCCGGAGTATGTTCTCCTCTGCTCCGATGCCTATGTCAAGCCAAAGGTCAAGAGATTCTTCGAGAAATTCATGAAGGACTTTGCGGTAGCCATCTGGCCCCTCGAGCTTTGGCAGGAAAAACACTTCGTCAGGGGCTTTATTGGCCTACAATAGTAGCTGATGCGGAGAGCTTAGTCCGTACTTGCCAAGGTTGTCAATGGATGGGAAGAAGAAGTCATCGCCCGCCAACAACTCTTCAAGTCATTGCCCCAGTATGGCCCATGGCCAGATGGGGCATGGACCTTATTGTCCCCTTCCCAGTAGCAAAAGGAAATTTTAAATTCGCAGTGGTAGCAATTGAGTATTTTTCCAAGTGGGTCGAAGCAGAACCCCTAACAACTATCACTTCGAATAATGTATAGAAATTTTTCTGGAAAAATATCATATGCCGGTTCGGAGTGCCTCGGCAACTCACAGTTGACAATGGGACACAATTTGATGCAGAGCCCTTCAGGAAGTTTTGTGAAGATCTTGGCATACAACTATGCTTCGCTGCAGTAAGGCATCCTTAGTCTAACGGAGCTGTTGAAAGAGCCAATGGTAATATCTTGTCAGGGCTGAATCGAAGAATAGTTGGATTGGCAAAAGAATTGTGGACCGAGGAGCTCCCGAAGATTCTATGGTCCATCCGGACCACTCAAACGAGGTCCACGGGTTTCACTCCTTTCAGGCTATTATTCGGAGACGAAGCTATGACACCAACAGAGCTTAAAGGAAGATCCCTTCGCAGCACCGAATCGGAAATAGAAGCAGAAAGGCAAACTTCGCTTGATTTGACAGAAGAAACAAGACTTCGAGCTGTCGCCAATTTATCAAAGTATCATCAGCAGACAAAGACTTGGTTTAACCCGAAGGTCAAGCTTAACGAACTTAAGACGGGTCATCTTGTTGTGCGAAGTGTTATAGCACCAGGGAAACTAGGTAATAAATGGGAAGGCCCATATATAATTCTCCGTTCAGGACACCCTGGTTCTTTTAAGTTAGCTTCTTTAGAAGGTGAAGAGTTAGCGCATACATGGCATGCGGAGCACTTAAAGCGATATTTCGTATAGGGGCTTCTTGTAATCATTTGTAAATACCTTCTGAATTAATAAAGCTCATTATTCAGATAATGCCTACTTCTCAAACACTTCATACTTCTAGTGGACGCACTGGAAGAACGAAGTTGGCTGGGAGGGAAGTGTCATTAATTTGAACCAATTTTTTGGACTATGAACCACTGGTTCGAAGCTTCCGACGAGGTGGGAAAGTCACTGAAAAACGGATTCCAAGCCACCGACTTGAAAGCATCCATAAAAAGAGTCAGAGGAGACCAAATAATGCGGATTCCAAGCTCCGGCTTGAAAGCATCCGTAAAAAGAGTCCAAGGAGACCACTGCGAATTCCAAACCACCGGTTTGATAGCATTCGCAAAAAGTGCCGAAGGGGGCCAAAACAAAACAGAGTTTGACTTGATAAGCTTCGAATATCTATGAAAAGAGTCCAAAGTGACCAATCGTTTGGGACACTAAAGTGTCCGGAAAGTTTGTCTGAGGTGACTTCTTTCAAAACAAAAGGTACTAAGTTACCAGTTTTCAGACTCCAAGTAGTCGAAGACATTTTGTAAGATTTTAATTAATTTTTAAGCTACTGAGGGGCTCTGAGCCTCCAAAATTGTACTCCTAAGTTTTTCTTTGTGCCTAACCATCTTTGAGTATAGTTCGAAGTTGCTTACGCCCAAAGAGGGGCTAGGAAGTAGGGAGGCAATTTTTAAAAATCAATCTTTATTATTCGAACAGATTGCATTACATCACGAAAAATCGGTGTCTATGCCGAGAAGGAATCGAAGACCCCTTTGATCTCTAGAGTTACCACTAAACTCGGAACGACTAGTTCCAGAACCGGGAGTTCTAACAACCTTGCGTTTAACTCTTCTACCTCCCTTCGAAGCTCTAAAATCTTTTTGTTCTTGTTGAAGTTTAGCCCAAGTTCGAAGTCGTTCGGGGCTCCTTTCCCAGCTTCGAATTTCTTCAGGTTTTTCCCCTTGATCTTCAGCAATACCTTCGTCCTCGGACCACGTAATGTCTTCAGAAGACGAATTTTCTAAGTTAACTTCTTTTTCTTCCTCCTTAATATAAGATAATATATCTTTACATATTTCGGGTGCAATTGCACCAGAGCTATCTCGAGGAATCAAAAATCGAGGTCGTTTATGAAGTTTTAAAAGATCGAAGGTAGCCCATAGCAGGCGGAGTTCTTCGGTAACGTTTAACACTTCGACATCATCCATACGGGGTTGAGAAGCCTAAAAACATGATAAGTAAATTTTCATTCATAATGTATGAAAGCATGATTTTTTACATAGACAGGATCCTAAAACAAAGCTAGACCCGCGGATTCGGCGGAGGCTGGCTGCTCGAGGCTTGAGACCGAGCTTGCTTCTGGCGATGCCTTTCATCGATCCAAGCCTTGATTGCACTGCGACCTTCGTCTCTCCATGAAGTTTGGAAGGCTTGCCAAGCTGCGACCATGTCTTCAGAAGGATTTAGAAGTTGGTTCTCGTCGAAGGTAATGGGAGCCGCCCCCGAGTCTGGCGTTATTGATAGCCCTAGATCTTCGTAGTAGCGAAGTACTCCGAGAGCAGCCACTTGGCCAAAGATTTCTCCATACCGAATGCCGACTGTCTTCATCATCTTCGCAGCTCCTTGGATCATCTTTAACCGTCGGACCAGGGGGACGTTGTCGCTCGAAGGTAATGTCCACTGAGTACCAAAGTACTCTAGAACACCTAAGAGATTGTCCAAGACCTCCGCAGCTACCTTCTCCGATTTCACCTTATCTTCATTCAAAGCATCCTTTGATGAAGTCAGTGCATCCACTACAGCGAAGAGCCTAGCTACCTCCGTAGCTAGAGAACTCTTCTGGCTAAGTAAGTTTCTAGCCTCCTCCTCGGCTTTAGCTTTTTCTTCTTGGAGCTTAACTAGTTCAGCCCCCGCTGTAGCGTGCTTCGCCCGCATTCTTTCTATCTCAGCCCGAAGCACAATTTGTTCGGCTTCGAGCTTTTTATTTGCAGCCTCTAGATTTTGTCTGGCCCTCCTCTCCACTGAAACCATTTCGTCCAAGCGGGAAACTCGAACTTCGGAGACGTTAAGACTCATTTGAAGAGCAGTAACCTTCTCCTAAAGACGAAGACTTCCGCGCTCGTTCGAGACAGCTGCGGCTCGAGCCAAAACCATTTGCTGCGAAGAGAAAGAAGCAAGGTGAGAAACTATTTGTAAGTTGGAATTAATCTTGTTTTTCAGATACTTTGTACCTGGTATGCTGCTCGTTCCAAGGCGATGTTGAGCTCCGAACCCTCAGCTTCTCTCAAGATGGCCACCAGGTCCGTTTCCCCAACTCCGCGATTAGCTCGATCCAAAGGTTCGAGCAGGGTCCGAAGTCCGGTCCTGCGCTCCAAGAAGGGAGCTAGGAGGGGGAGCATGGACAGGGCCCTTTGATCGTCTTCATTTGGCGAGGGGTCGGAGCGCTGGGCCGCGTCTTCGGAGACTTCAGTAGATTGGCCCCCCTCCGTAGATTGACCTCCATCTGTTGATTCAGATGAAGTTAATCCTGAACTCGGAGCAGGGAAGGGGTCCATTTTGCCTATACCTTTTCCAGGTCCCATCTGTGCGACTTCTGGAATCGGCACCGGAGAGGTTGAGGTCCCAGGGGCTGCATCTTCGGTAGGAGTCACTTCCATAGGAGCGGACCCTGCCAAGACAAAAGGTATTATGTATTGCACAATTTTGCAGGAAAAAGGAACAAAGCGTTCATACGAGGTTTACCTCCGAAGTCTTGTTGGTGGGTGAGTATGGGGCTGCTTGGAGGGTCAAAGGCTACCTCGAAATCTTCATCTAAGTCGAAGCCTAGAACCGAAGGGATGACTGTTGAAGCCTCTCTTGGAGCTACAGTCGTTGCTTCGTCCGGAATCGAAGCTGGCTCAGCAGCAACTTCGATTCCACCTTTAGTCATAGGGACCTCTTCATGCGGCAAGTCTGGCTGAACAGCCGAAGTCCCAGCCTGCCCGGAGCTACTCGGAACATCTAGCGCGTTTGCGGCGTCACCAGTGTCTGCATCCGCATGGTTTTCATCCCCGTCGATCAGGTCTATGAGGATTCTTCCTTCATCTTTAGAGGAATCGGTAACCGAAGCCACCGAACTAGAAGGCACCACTTTCTTTGGTTTTCAGGCTACTTTCCTTGCCGGAGTTTTAATAGGAGCTGAAGTCACGGCTTCCGCCTTCCTTTTCTTCGGCCCTTGCTCTGAAGGTACCCAGTCTGGAAGAGGAGGGGGAGCAACTCTGAGTAGACCCCATACTCGGTTGAGCCGCTCCCAGTTACCCACTAGCTTCATTCTCCACTCCTTCTCAGCTGGAGTTGGAACTCTCAGAATCTTTTCCGAAGCTCGAACAATCTGCTCCGAAGTCATGGGGGCTAGAGAAGATGAAAGATAAGTTGGCATTAGTCATTTCATCAAACTATATATATAAAACATTTCGTTTTCGAAGTTACCTGCAGGGCTCGAGTTCGAAGAGATTTTTCGGAGGCCGCCCTCCGGATCTTCTTCGAAGATGATAGGCCAGTTGGCCATCAGAGGAGGAATTTGAAGTCCGATGAACTCCTCCGCTAGGTCCCGCATGCTCAGGCGGTGACTAATTCTTTGAAGCAGGTTGAGGCGAGCTTTGAGCTGGTCGGGATCCGGGTGGACTAGGGCTTCCCTTCGGAAGTTTATATCTCGCAGGGTCCGGCCAGCCGGCTGCTTGCCCCAACTTCGGCATAGAACCATCGGAGGATCCAATCCGTATACCATCTGGCATTGATAGCCTTCGCTGGAAATCTTAGAACAAACTCATCCCGAAGCCTAAAATTGATGCTCCTAAAGGCTACTACGATCTTTTCTCCTCCGGAGCCTAGGTAAGTCTTGGGTTGGCAAGATGCCCTGTGCAGTGCTGCGAAGATCTCTGTTCTTCCCTCGCAGCCCTCAGCTCGCAGCGCCCATTCAAAGATGGTCAGGCGCGCTATTGCATTCGGTGAAAGTTGGGGAAGGGTGACGTGAAATAAATCCAGTACCTCTGCTAGAAAGTTGACTGTCGTTAGTCCTATCCCGGCTTCGAAGAAAGCTTCGAAGACTACCACCTCTCCAGGCCTTGGCGAAGGAATGGCCTCCATTCTAGGTTTACGGACTATGATCTCCGAACTAATTTTTCCCTCTACTGCTGCTGCGAGCGACTCCCTCTTGCAGGTAGATGGCCCCAGTTGATAAGACTGGTCCAAATACTTCGAAGACGCCGGGAGAAGATCATGAGGACCAACATTTGGGGGATTTCTTGCCGGCGCCGCCACCGGTGCTGCTACTGCTGCCGCCGGAGCCACCACTGCTGATGGCGTTGCTACTGTCGCTGCCGCCGCTACAGCCGCAGCCTACTGCCGGGCTAGGGCCGATGCCGCCCTAGGGACTTTGAAGCTTGTCTTCGCCATGAAGTCGCATGGATTGCTATGAAGGAATTTGGAGGCTAGGGCTTGTTTGCACGAAAGCGGTGAGAAGGGTATTCGGGAAGGGTCTAAGGCCCCTATTTATAGCCAGGCCCACGATTTTTTACCGTTTACGTTTGCCGTTTCGCATTCTTGACCGTTACCCCTTGCGAAGTTAACGCATCGCGTAACTTCCGCTGGAAGGAAAAAGCCAACAACTATTTCTTCTAACTCTAAAAAGCTTTCAGACTCCTTAAGTTAATTCCTAGATAATTCGAATGTAATTTTCTTAGAAGTCGATTCGAAGGTTTGAATCTCCGCATATTTCGGAGATTGATTAAATCTGTTAACCCCTACGCATGATTATTTTTTCTTGCATATACTGCTCTCCTAACGTGTCAGATCTAGCGGAGAAGCGTATTCGAGGGGCTACTGTTGGGGAAAAATACTTCATCTTCAGGATTATTGTTGTAACAAGACAAAGGCAGGCGATTTAATCAAAGGTTTCCGGCGTCTAACTCCGGAAGTATTTGGATCAAGTTCGAAGTTTGGAGGCGAGCTCTAGTTCGGAGTATATCTTCGAACATTGACTCTTCCGAGAGCTTCTTTGCCAGCTAGGATGGAAGACTTATTTCCTTTCTCATTAGATTAGTCTTTTACCATCTTAGCCCTATTAAGGGTACCGAATAGTTTCCACTATGTCAGTTGTAACCGAGGGGTAAAAGGGTCTTTTCCTTAAAGGTTTTGGCCTATAAATATCCCCCGTTTTACCCTGTAATAAGGATCGAATACCAAGTTATTCAATACCCATCTTCGAACTGTTTTGAGCTATTATCCACTTCGGAGGCTCGAAATAGTTTACTTTACAAACACTTCGTTTGTTAGTTTCTAAATTCTAGAAACCTGTTAGCGTAATCTTTTACGCCAACAACGATCGTCTCCCACTAAGAATCAGCCAATGAAGTTAAGTACTCTTTTGATGTGACCAAATGTGATAAAACATTTGACTTTTTATTAAAGAGCAAGCTCCTTAGGTTGCCTAAAGGTCACATCATTCCAACCACCGACGACTTGAAGAAACGTGCATACTGTAAGTGGCATGACTCGCTTTCCCACTCTACTAACGATTGTAATGTTTTTCGTCGGCGGGTTCAATCGGCCATATATGAAGGACAATTGAAAATAGATCCTAGCCCTAAGATGAAGCTGGACCAGGATCCCTTCCCCGTAAACAACATTGACCTCGTTGGGAAGAGGATGTTGATTCGACCCGAGCAGACCGAGTCATCCAAAGGGAAAGCGGTCGTCATTGGAAAACCTCGCCCATACACGCTCGTACCGAAGAATCCTGAAGTAGGACTGTGGAAAGTGAATGTCGACGCGTCATATTTGGATAGGTACCACGAGAAGTTGAAGATAACTTTTGGGATGCTGCTCCAGAGGCATAAGAGGAGGGCCAAGGAAACGCACTCTCGGCCGTGACCACCAAGGAGGTCGAACCTTCCGCGGAGGCGTGAGTTCGGCTCACGATGGACTATACTACCGACATCACCCTAGTATGACCGGCCTACTATGGTCAGTCCAACCGACCCATCTCAAGCGGCTGACATGATCTGGTCAGACCAAACCAACAAGGTCGGTTCGACCGATAGAAGTCAGGGAAACGTCCCTACTAAGCGTAGAATTGCCAAAGATGATCCGGGCATTCACCATTCAGCTAAAGATTCTAGGAGTAAGTTTGTTATGCCCAGAACTCAGCCACAACCCACATGGGCACCCCTCAGAATGACTAAGTCTCAAAAGAGGCGCTTACAACATCTTCGTGTCGATTATCTCAAAGAGAGGAAGGCCAAAGAGTTCGAGGATAACTCGCTCGATGAGTCTAAAGCCTTAGCAAAGACACGACGGGTGTGGAAACTAAAGTTGGTTTATAAGCCAGCTTCTAGCCTCGTTGAGTAAGGATGTGTCCCTACAAGGGACTTAGGGGGCAAAAACTAGTAAAAGCACTGAAGGCCAAGTTAGTGGAAAATTCAGCGCTTAAGTCCCTTAGTCATATTAGTAATTCATGCAAATCATCCTCAGAATTCAGATTTCCTGAGTTATGAAATAGACGGTTTGGTAGATAAATGGATATTGAGTACTTTTAAAGAAACTCGGCAAAAACACTTGAGAGATCGTAAGGGCAATATGGATTGTATCGCCCTTAGACCGTTGTGCTTTTAGCTCACTAAGTTTGCTAAAAGGCAGGGGGCATGTGTTGATAACAAAAAATGGCATTAATGGTCAAAATTGTCAAAATATTAATTTTTGGTAATTTGGGCCGAAAATATGCCTTTCCTGGCACAGGGCGGTCCAACCGGCCATGGTAGGCCGGTTAGACCAGCCCAATGGGTCCGGTCAGACCAGCCTAGTCTGAAAAATTAGGGATAGAGTTGGTTTTAGGATGTTTTGATCTCTATTTAAATCTTAACTACTTTTGGCCGAATTCTACTCAAATTAGGTGACAGAAACTTGAGACCAGCCCCTATAAACATAGGGGTGAGGCCAATTCAAAGGGCATCCAACACAAATCAATACTTCAAAACCCTAGTTTTGAATCACACTTTTATTTCAATCTACCTTCCTTGCCCTAGGATTAGACGTAACATACATCTTCGTAGGTTTGCGCTGAAAGCCCTCCATCCACTGCGTCGTAATCACGGTAACCCTTGTTGATTCGCCCGTGAATCTCCCGTTTAATCCACGTTACGGATTTTTATCGTTTTCATCGGTTTTCTCCGCCACCATTGGAAATTTGTTCTTTGGCTGAATTGCACTAGATCTCTTCTTGTTTTGCAGAGATATTACTCCTAAATACCTAGCCATGGAGTTTGGGAGTGATTGGAGATCATCTCCAAGGTCGCCGGAAAAATCGGGCAGATCGAATCTTCATTGTCAGTCTGACCGGAGGCTACATGCCGGTCTGACCGGAGTGTGCCATACCGTCCCATAAGGCTGTTGCCTAGAGGGCTCCTGTTAGTTTCACTTTTGAATTGATTTCCTCCCCCACGCAGCCGGTCTAAGTTCCTCCGTCCGATCGATGATCTAGGTCCGTCTCCCGTTCACCCACGTAGAGGGAGTGGGGGCACCAACGCCTAGGTTTGTAGTGGCTGATACTGGCCTATATTGTATCGGTCGACCACTGATGCTCACCAAGGGGCATCGCGATCAACATCCTATAGAAAGAAAGTTAATTAGATGGAACAAAAGATGGCGGAAAGTGAATGAAAAGGGAAGTTAGGGTGTTTACCTCAGGCCCTACATTAGCGTCATCTGGGTATAGCCACTCCTGGTACACCAAGGAGGAACGATTGAATACGTGTTGCTTTAACTTGCTCCACCATCGACGGAAGGTGTGGGAGGTCACCCGACAGGTTTCCCAGGAGGCAAGGCATCCGGAGGGGATCCCATCGGCCATATGGGAAAGGCGGTCCCACTCCAAGGCACTCGTGACCCTTCCGCGAGTTCGGATCTGGCCAACGAAAAAGAGATGGGGCAAGAGCTGACCAAATCCTAGCTGCCTCAAAGAGACCAATGGATGATAAAACTGAAAGGAACACCGCCGAGGATAATCATCGGTAAAGTCAACGGGGAGCAAACAGAGAGAGGTGGCCGCTACAAAGATACGTCAATGAATATAGACAACCATCCGTTCCTAGTCAACATGGTGCACGCGCACTATGGTGGCAATCGACATACAAGGAATAGAAGGCAGACCCGTGGAAATGTCACCTCAGCAAGACTTATCAAAAAATATCAGAAGAGGTCAGTAGAGAGGGAAGGTAGTGTAGACATCCGTATCCACTCGTGTTTCAATGCCCATTGGAATTGCGAGTTCTTTAAACTTTGTTGGAACAAAGGGCTATGACTACCATCCATTGACAACTACCCGGGATGCAATGGGGCACCAGGTGATCATTGGCCACGTAACGACGAGCTAAGGCCACATGATCAAAGAACTGTGCACTAAAGGTTGTTGCCGCCAAGGATATTGGTGCTAGAAAGGCTTGGCCCCGTCGGTCCTGAAGGAATCGGCCTGATGGCCGATAATAACGAAGACATAACGGAGAAGCTGCAATGGTGCCCCCGGAGAATTTTTACGTGAAGCCAGAAAAGAAGGGTGCAGCGTCTGCAAAAAAGATAAGGAAGGGCACGAGTGCACGACAAAGGAGTTGATCGCCCCCAAAGATCAGGAGCGAATGGTGCCCAAAAGATAAGGCCGATCACAATGACAAAAAGGATGCAGAGATAAATATGGTCTTCTTCCTTCCTGTAGAGTATCGGGCCATCTCAGAGGAAGACATGGAGCAGGCTGATACCATGGCTCAATTAATGTTGGCCCCATAACTAGCAATTTTTGATAAACCAGAAGATCTAGAACATCAGCACCTAAGGCCTCTCTACGTCAAGGGGTTGATTAATGGGAAGTCGATGTATAAAATAATGATAGACGGAGGGGCGGCCATCAATTTGATTCTTTACGCCACCTTTCGAAAGCTTGGGAAGACGCCAGAAGACCACATCATAACTAACATGGTGTTAAGGGATTTTGGTGGCAACTCGTCAGACACAATAGGAGCTTTAAACGTAGAACTGACAGTTGGAAGCAAGACGGTGTCGACCACATTTTTTGTGATAGAGGGGAAAGGATCCTACAGATTGTTATTGGGACGTGACTGGATACACGTGAATTGCTGCGTCCCCTCAACAATGCATCAAAACCTCATGCAGTAGGTCAGCGATCAAGTGGAGGTGATTCCCGCCGATAAAACAGTTAACATAGCTACAACTGATTTATCAATGTGGGAGGCAAAAGGAGTCGTCGGTTTGTCAGGGAAGGCTTAGGGTGATAATTTCCTACAAGTGTCAGAGGATGGTATCACGCTAGTCAGCAAAGAACCGCCCAAGCTTATGCTATAAGAACGACATCAAGAGCGACTTTGGCCATATGATGCCGCGATTGATAAACCACTACGGTGCTGGCGTCGGGCTAGGCAGCGGGCCGAGGTTAGCCTCCATGAGGCACCACGCCTCCAATGAAACGATAGCGAGTTAAAAGGTTGCTGCGTCAAGAAAAAAGAGGCCGATCGATAAGACTAAGGAAATATTTTCTGATCGTTCAGACGAGGTACACAACCGATGCCTATAGTGTCGCCTTGAGATAGCCGATGCAAAGGCATCACCTTTAGCCCCTAAACATAACACATAAGACTCAACGGGCAACAGTACAAGATATGATGAATCGGTGATAAGTATACTGCAAAGAACATATCCTTATGGAATTTTATGAGAGAGAGTTGTGTTATTGCATTCAAAAGTTTCTATCATATGATTAACTGCTTTTACATGCACATGCCTGTATATGCCTTTGAACTATTGTCTTTGATCATGTTGATTCTTCTCTATTGAATATATCTGATATCTGTCATGAGCTTGGCTTTTATGTCTTAACATTTAAAATATAGTCACCACTTATTCTGGTAACTAGTATGTGTAGGCTGATTGCTTTGGCTATCTTTTACATGCCTGATAGCTAAGTCCTTTTCACTTGGATGCAAACATACAACTTAAAAATTTGAATGCTTTTCATGGAAATAATGTTCTAGAAAATGATAAAGATCATGAAATTGATATTCATGCCTTTTGTGCTAAAACTGAAAATATCCAGGTGGGTTTGCTTTGCTGCACTGCTTTTGTTCTAGATTGCTTACCATGGCACTTTGGTATGAACTGGGACATTGCAGTGTACGCCAAGACCAATTCTTTAAGCTTTTGATGGTCTTTGCTTGACCTAGGCTTAGCTTGGTTGGTTAGTATAAGGTTGACAAGCAAATAACCCCTGGCACTACAAGAAAGAGGAAACAAAAAACTTAAAAATATTGGATAACAAGTATGTTGAAGCTCCATGATTTTGGATAAACTTATCTAGGTAGATATTTACTAGCTTTTGCACTTAATATCTTATCATGCCTAGTCTGCTAGTTTGAGCGGTGATACTTTTGTTTACCAGAACCTCAAAACTGGTTGCTCATGGTTTTGTTTAGATATTATTCACTTGAGCTTATCATATGGTATTTTTAGACAATATTCAAGGCAAATGTTTGTGTTGTGTTGTAATTGTTGTTACTCATGTTTTAGAGGCTTGCATCTACATTCACTCTCACACCTCTTTTTGCATCATGTTATCACCCTATGCTTGTATGGACAAATGCGAAGAATAGGCAGAAGAGGATGAAGAAAAGTAATACGGAGCCGATACCTTGAGCAAGATTTTATAAAATACTAGAAGATGAAGGGTTTCGGCTGCTAGCAATAAAATTGAGAAGACACTACAGAAGGATGTTCGAAAGGATGTGATGGCAGATGGGCGATGATGACCGATAATTTTGAAGCATTGATTGCCCCTTAATGCTCCGAAACTGGGGGGCATGTGTTGATGCCAAGATTTGGTAAGACCCAAGGCCCACCAAGGAAGGCGCACAGTCAACAAAATGTCAAAAAGGATCCGGTCAAGGAAAGTCAGAGGAGTCTGTCCACAATAGCTTCATGATCGGATAGGGGATCCGATGGAGATAAGAATATAAGATGGTTATAGGTTCATCCGGAATCGACTGGATAAGTTATTTGGACAGCAAGTCTCCGAACTATAAATATGTATCTCTTAGGTTATATTAGATAACTCTCGTTCAAACAACTAATCGGTGCATCGCCACCCTTGAGCCCAAAGTTTATCAAGCGGGACTCAAGCGCTCGGAGCTGGTCTGCATCATTTCGATCTCCTGTGAAGAAGTGAGTCCCGCCACCCCTGATGTCCGTACCAACTAGGTTAGTATCCTCATGGTTGCATCGGTTCAGTTTGATCTCTTAAGGAGAACGGTGAAATAGTACGGTCACCGATTGTTCTCCGTGTATTTGGCTAGGTCTAAGGCTGCATCAGTTAGGTTTGATCTCTTAGATTGATGTGATCTAGGTCTGATAGTCTGAGGCTTCATCGGTTAGGGCCAACATCTCCTGCTATTGCATCTTTTTCATGTCATACATTGTTCATCTAAATAAAGTTTGTCTGATTCGTTGATATATTATTCAGATCATTGTGACTATCTACTATCTTGGTTAGGTCCGATCTAGTTATTATGATGATCTCCATGGTATAGATCTGTTATATGGCATGCTTTATTTATTTATATCAGAGTACATGCTGGTAGGTTATCTTTAATTCATCTCTATATCATTTTTACCGTCGAAGGGTGCACATTGGCCTATATGCATGATCTATCTTTTCTATCGGCCGATGGCGCGTTCGCTCGATCGGGTCAACTTGGGCTGTCGGCCTTATGGCCGACCAGCACGGTGATTCATGATTTTATCGTCTTTGCCACAGTCATCGCCTTGCCAGCCGATCGGCTATGCTACTAACGTTTATCTTTTTCGATCCCTCATCAGTTGCATGGTCAAACTGATTGGCATGCCTGAAACCCCTTTTTTAAGAACATTGGACCTGCACTGGAGTTAAGCAGATCTCCCAGGCTACGCGTGTGTCAACATGTGACCAAAAAGCACGCTAACAAGGACACATTGGGCAGAACAAGCCGATGAGGATGTTCATACTCTAAATGGTATCCAAAAGGAAACTAGACGGTCCGATCATAGAATCCGAGGTAATATCTCTTAAAGAATGCCGCGGAATACAAAGGAAAGGGAGGAAAGAATGTCGCCACTTCGCCTAGAGAAGAGCAACGACAATAGGTGGGAACGACCGATTCTAGAAAATCGACAAGAAAGCATGAATGAGTAAGAGAGGTTCCTCTAATAAGATCAGCAGTATAAACATTGAGGTAAAGCTGGAGGAACCACTAGGAACCCTTGGGCTGGCCAATGAAGTTACCGGCCGATAGGTTGGCCGACACGAGGTGAAGGGAACAGTAGGTGGCTCCAAGGAGGTAACAGCCGAGGGGAACTCACACATGGGCGGCGTGTCTTTTGGCTAAAAATTGAAACTAAAGGGTCAGGGCCGAAGCCGACACACAGAAGACAAATTCCTCCAACTAGAGGATGATGAAAGCAACGTGTTTGTGAGCACCTACGTGGCCAGTTTTCTAGTTGTGCCTAGTAATATATCGGCTCCAGTTATCGACCGAGTTAATGTCGAGGTTGTGGGATGGTTGGAAATGAAGAAAGAAGGGATTGGCTGGTGAATTAATGTCAAGGGAAGATAAGAAGAAGACGTCAAGAAGAGTGAGACTCATCGGCCCGTGACTGTTGACACGAAAACGTGCCCCCGCACTTGGGTCAGTTCGACGATCCAAAAGTGCACGGATACTTAGGTACAAGCCTAAGCGTGACGTGGCACCGACGTCGCGTTCCGACTACCCTTAATAGTGATAAGGGGGGTGGAGTCGCCAGGCAACCAGATTACACAAAATAATCCAATTAGCCGAAAGAAATAGATTAAATATAATAAAATCAGCAAACCAGTCGGAGCCCCATCTGGTTCGAAGTCTGGTGCGAAGGGGTCACCGAAGTATACCTTCGGCGTTCGACGCGAAGTACTCCGCCGAAGGGTGCTTCGGCGTTCGGACTGATCCGGTCGAAGATGGACTCCAAACAGATCTGGGCGTGGTGATCACCTCCGAACAGCGGGGTTCGGTGCGAGATCTCTGATACAATAGACTACGGGATAATGACGCGAGGGCCGCGCGCAAGTGCAACTTCATCCGGTGCGAGGTATGATCGTGGTGAAGCCTGATGCGACGAAGTATGCTGGCGAAGGCTATTGTCGGGGCCTGCAGTCCCACCGAAGGGTGTCCTAGGGACCTCCGAAACCGATCTCTCAGCTCCGGATACCTCCGACTAGGTGGCTCCGAAAGTGCGAACCTGCAACAGAAGAGTGCGAAGTACCAATTCGGCCTGAGGACCGAATTTTGCTAAGTGTTGCATTAGTAGAGAAGGTAGCAATCTGTTACGCAGATTAGCGGATACTTCACAAGCGAAGTAACAAGGTGATAGCAATCTATTACGTAGATTAACAGATACTTCACAGGCAAAGTAACAAGGATTACCATTGTTCCTTAGTGGCCGGCGGAGGGCTTTTAGGCAAACCCACGAAGAGGTACAGGCAAATAAAGGTAAAGTAAATACAATCAAAGCATGGGCTTTGGTTTGGTTTGAGTTGGGGGGCTCTCTACACCGGCCTTGCCTCTCTATTTATAGGGGCTTAACTCCTAATCTAATCTTCTATTAATCCGGCCAGATAGAGATAAAGATTGAGCTAGAAACACATACAACTCTATCTCTGCCGAGGTGGGCTTCGGCCAGGCCCGTCGAGGCCTGCTCCTCGGGCCAAAGCTTCGGTAGCCTGGGCCTCCGAAGGCTTCCTAGCTGAAGCCCATGGGCTAACTAGAGGCTTTCGGAGCCCATAGCTCAACGGACTTCAGCCCTAGAGGGCTTCGGACAGACCCTGGACATGTGTATTTTTGGCCCAAATCACCAAAATTGATATTTTGACAATCTAGCCATTAATGCCATTTTTTGCTATCAACACATGGCCCCCGCCTTTTAGTGAACTAGTGAACTAAAAGCACAATGAGCTGAAGATGATACCATCCATATTGGCTTTCCCACACTTTTATGATGTTTGCCACACACTTGGGAAATACCTTTTCAAGTACCTACCATTCAAAGCTCTTCGAAACCGCTCTCCCTGCAGGGATTCCAACACGTATGCGTTGCTGGGAGCAACTTCGGCTACCTTAAAAGGACCTTCCCAACTAGGCGACCATTTACCAAACTTGGGACTCTTCGTGCCTAGGGGTAAAATCGTTTTCCACACTAAGTCTCCTACTTGAAACAATTTTGTTTTAACCTTCTTATTGTATGCTTTGGCTACTCTCTTCTTGTCTACTTCTATGGCTTCTAATGCCCTTAGTCTCTTATCGGTCACTTCCTCCACATTATCCTTTAGAAGAGTTTCATACTCGTTGACCGATAAGCCATCTTGCTTCAACACTCTTAAGGAGCCAAGATCTACCTCTATGGGAAGAACGACTTCTTGTCCATATACCAACTCATATGTACTGACCTTGGTGGCACTGTGCTTTGCAATCCTACAAGCCCATAGTGCCTCGGAAAGCACCTCATGCCACCTTTTAGGGAACTCTTCGATTTTCTTCTTAATGAGCTTAATCACGGTTTTATTACTAGACTCGGCCTGACCATTGGCCTGAGCATAGTAAGGTGAAGAGTTTATCAACTTAATACCACAATATTCGGTGAAGTCCCTTACTTCTCCAAAAACAAATGAACTACCTTGATCCGTAGTAAGAGTTTGGGGAATGCCGAATCGATGTATGATGTGCTCCAAAATAAAATCACATACCTCATTGTGAGTCATGTTCCTGAGAGGTACGGCCTCGGTCCACTTAGTGAAGTAATCCGTTGCCATCAACACGAACCGATGCCCTTTTGATGAAGGAGGGTGAATCTGGCCGATGAAGTCTAAACCCCAACCTCGAAACGACCATGGCTTAACAATAGGATTGAGCAATGAGGCAGGAGCTGACTGAATATTACCAAACCTCTGACATGCTTTACACCCTCTATAGTATTTGAAACAATCTTCAGTCATAGTCGACCAATAAAAACCCGCTCTTTTGAGCATCCAACTCATCTTTTGGGTCGACTGATGAGTGTCGCAAAGCCCTTCATGGACCTCTCCTGTGGCCACCTGAGATTGCTCATGGCCTAAACATTTCAATAGCACCCCATCGATGGTTCGGCGATACAATGTGTCATCTACCAACACGAATTTGAACGCTTGTCGCCGAACCTTCCGATCAACCCTTTGGCTAGGGTCTCTCAAATACTGGACGATTGGAACTCTCCAATCGCCCTCACAAGTTTCAGAGGGTCTCGCTGGTCCACCTTCTGAAAAAACTTCTAAATTACTGACTTCGGGGTGCCCCCCGAGCCATTCCAGCTCCTGCCGAAGCCTGGCCGAGGTGGCCGTTCGGAGTGTGCTGGGCCGAAGCCCTTCGGAGGGTTCGGACTCCGAGGAGCCCTCTCCGTGCAGGAGGCTTTGGCCTACGGACTTCGGCGTGCCAGTACCTTCGGTCAGCAAGGCACTCTAGTCTAAGATCCTTGGTGCGCAGTGACCTTCGGCGGTCAGAGGGGTTCGACCCAGAGGGTGTGCCTGCCCACCGTTACTGGCTTCGGCAGTGAAACTAAACACCGACTTCTCCAATATAGAAAATTTCCCTCTCCTGACTTGGTAGCCAGATGCTTGCTGAGCCAAATCATTGTCGACTGAATTGGCTTCTCTTGACACGTGAGATATTTTGAAATCATCAAAAGTAGCAACTATGTCTAGACATTTGTCCAAGTAACTATTCAGCAAGCCATTAAAACATTGAGCATTCTTAGCTACTTGTTGTACTACCAATAATGAATCACCATATGCGTGAACATGTCTAGCACCCACAGATTCTAGCAATTCAAGACCTAGCAATAAAGCCTCGTATTCGGCTTGGTTGTTAGTGGAAGTAAATTCTAGTTGGGCCGAAGTTTCAAAGTGCATTCCATTAGGTGATGTGAGAACCACTCCAATGCCTTGGCCACTCTTGCAAGCCGAACCATCAAAATAAAGTTTCCATGGTACTACCTCAACTAAAGCAACAATATCATTCCAGCTAACGTCTATGTGATGATCAACTATAAAGTTGGCTACGACTTGACCTTTCATTGCTCTCAGGGGTTCGTAGGCCAAATCATACTCAATCAACGCGTAAGCCCATTTTCTGATCCTTCCACTTAGAATCGGCTTCTGTAACATGTGCTTTATAACATCGGTTTGGCAAATGACAACACATGTAGTGGGGAGAAGATAGTGGCGTAACTTAGTGCACGCGTAATAAAGTGATAAACATAATCGCTCCACAAACGCGTACCTAGTTTCGGCGTCCAGCAGGCGGCGGCTCAAGAATGTGGTGATGTACTCCTTCCTCTCTACCTCCTGGGTTAGCACGGCTCTAATCACGCTATCTTCAACGGCGACGTATAACCGAAACGGAATCCCAGCTATAGGTGCTCTCACCACATGCGGTGATGACAAGCACTCCTTGATCTTTTTGAAAGCACTTTGTTGGCTTGCCCCCCAGGCGAACTCGGCTTCGTTTTTTAGCCGGAGTATGGGGACAAAGGCATCAATCTTGCCGAACAAGTCGGATATAAAGTGATGCAAATAGTTTAACTTACCTAGCAACTTTTGCACATCCTTTTTGCATGTCGGTGCTGCAATGTTTCTAATCTTCTCAAGTCTCTTAGGGACAATTTTGATGCCTCTTTCGTGAATCATGAAACCCAAGAACGTACCCACCGACACGCCAAAAGCACACTTGAGTGGGTTCATCTTCAACCCATACTGCCACATTCTATCAAAAGCAACTTTCAAATTGGCTAAATGGTTTCCCATGGCGTCTGATGTGACCACGACATCATCAATGTAAACTTCTAACATAACCCCTAGCAAGTCATGAAAGATTAAGTTCATAGCGCGTTGATATGTGGCGCCAGCATTTTTCAAACCAAAAGTCATGACGACCCACTCGAATAAACCGACAAAACCAGGGCATCGAAAGGCAGTCTTATAGATGTCTTCTTCGGCCATAAAGATTTGATTATAACCAGCATTGCCATCAAGAAAACTTAGTACCTTGTGTCCTGAAGCATTGTTGATTAACATGTCGGCTATCAGCATTGGATACTCGTCCTTTGGAGTGGCTCTGTTCAGATCCCTGAAATCAATGCATACTCGTATCTTGCCGCTCCCTTTCTTCTCTACAGGCACAATGTTAGCAACCCATTCCGCATACCTGCATGGCCTAATGAATTTAGCCTTGAGTAGTCACTCTACTTCCTCTTTGACTCGGTCATAGACGGCCGAATTAAAACGGCGGGGAGACTGCTTATAAGGCCTAAATCCGGACTTGATGGGCAGCCGATGCTCCACGATCTCGTGGCTTAGCCCTGGCATTTCGCTATATTCCCATGCGAAACAATCGACATACGACCGAAGTAACTTTATTACTTCAGCCTTTTCATCGGGCTGCAAATGCTGGTTTACAAAAGTAGGCCTTGGGACCTACCATCACCTATGTCGACCTCCTCCAAGGGATCGGCCGACGCAAAACCTTGCCATAATTTTTTTACTTCACTAAAGTCCTCGATGGCTTCGGCAATACCGTCTTTATTAGACCGATGCTGCTCCACACGAGACTTTAGCCAATCTAGATTATTCTTGCTAGACATGACTATTAATACAAAAATAGCTGTGCTAATCTAGCCGGCTTTACAGACACTGGTACAAACCGTCCTCCGGATACGCTGACAAAATCGTAGTCCGAAAGATCTCTACCTGACAGACACTCTACTTTGTTATGGACGACATCAACTGACACATCGACCAAAGCTACTTGGGCCGAAGTATCCGCGGGGATGACCTCCACCTCATTGCCGTTCCACTGTATCAAGCACTGGTGTAGAGTAGAGGGAATGCAACAGTTCGCGTGAATCCAGTCACGTCCGAGTAACACGCTATAGTTACCATGTACGTCGACGACGAAAAATGCAGTTGGCAATGTCTTGTTGCCCACTGTCAACTCCATAGAGAGTACTCCCTTGGCCTCGGAGCTCTCGCCGTTGAAGCCGTTGAGCATCAAGTTGGTCTTCTTTAGGTCATCCTCATCCCTGCCAAGTTTCTTCAACAACGAATAAGGCATTAAGTTAACTGTGGTGCCGCCGTCGACGAGCATTCGGGAAATCGGCTTCCCATCGATGTGACCTCTGACATAGAGGGTTTTTAGATGGCGAGCCAAGTCCTCGGGCTTCTCGAAGATGGCATTGCGTGGGCCAAGGTTCAATTGAGCAACCTCGGCCTTGTCCTTCGGCAGTGCGAACTCGGCAGGTAATGTGATGATGTTGATATCCATCACCTGAGGTGCGGGCCCTTCAGAGATGGGCGAGTAATCGTCGTCGAGCATGTCGTCGTCATCGTTGCTCGGACTAGGAGCCGAGTTGGTTATCTCAACCGGCTTCTCCCTCCATACCTGTTTGGTAGCTGGCCGAGGGCGGATCTCTTCGAAGATAGCGTCGCGCTTGGCCTCAGCATTCCTCTCGCGCATCTCCTGGGCCCGTAGTCGCTGTAAGCATCTCTTCTATGATTTGGACATGCCTGGAGGTGCCCAAGATGGCTGAGGCTTGGTGCTGGGTGCTACTGTTCAACTTCTGTTAATTCTAGCCGAAGTGGTACTGTGCCCTTCGGCCTTGGGCACCCTGTGTTCGGAGGGGGCTTCGCTGCGAACCCCGTCGGACGTACCGGCCTAGTTCGGTCGATCGAACCAAGCTTCGGCGCAGAGCTCGGCCGAAGCATGAGACTTACCTCCGTCAGACCTCGGTGACAAAGTCTTCGGGATTGGGACTTCCTGAGACCCAACTCTGATGGTTATGGCTTTGGAATCCCTGACTTCGGCCTCCGTGTACTCTTTGGCTTCGCTCTGCATGGTCCGATTCGGAGGTACCACGGATAGTCTGTGGACGATGCCCCCCTCCACTGCGTCTGTTTGCCCCTGCCATCCATAATACTCCGAAGGAAAATAAGGCATAGTGTTAGGGGTCGGAGGGTACCCTGGCCCGGATACGTATGGAGCCCATGGGGTCCCTGCCCAGTCATACGGTGGAGGCATCGGCGGCTCTAGTGGCCTCGTACACGGTGAGCCGAACCCGTTACCCGGAGGGGGGTTCGACAGAGTTGATGGCACCTCGGACCATACCAGCGAAGGATCCTGCCAGGACGGAGGCACGTTCGGCCAGTACGGGCCGAAGCCTCCCACCAGGGAAGTCCAACACGGCGCGGGGTTCGGCCATTGGGGGCCGAAGTTGTTGTATAGGGAACCCGACCACTGGGGCTCGAAGCTGCTGTACGGGGGGTTCGGCCGTTGTGGATCGCAACCACCGTGCAGAGCACCAGGCTATCGTGGCCCGAAGCCTTCGTGCGGAGGGTTCGCCTGCTTCAGTCCGAAGCCGTCCTTCGAGGGTCTTGGACCCTTCGGTTGTTTTAGCTTAGTGTGTGGACCTGCTTCCTTGGCCCTCCTCTGATGCTTGTTCAACAGCATGTTATATGTCACCTTCGACCTCTTGCGAGCCTTAGCCGAAGGGGTATCAATGTTCTGTTTCCACACTCCTACCTCGGGATTCTTTGGCACGAGTGTGCGAGTGTGTGGTTCTCCAACAATTACATCTTTCCCTTTAGCCGACTCGGCCTGTTCTGGCCGAATCAACACCTTCTTTTCACCGAGGTCGACGGCGTTGACTGGAAAAGGATCTTTATCTAGCTTCATCTTCGGATCATGGTCTATCTTCAATCGTCCTTCTTCTATGGCCGATTGTATCTTCCGTCGAAAAACATTGCAATCATTAGTATTATGTGAATGCAAGTCATGCCAGTTACAGTATGGATGCTTCTTTAACTCATCGATAGGTGGAATGACTTGACCCTTAGGTAACCTCAGAAGCTGGCTTTTTAAGAGAAAATCAAATATTTTATCACATTTAGTTATATCAAACGAGTATTTGACCTCACTAAGTCGATTCTTTGTGGGGGATGGTCATAACTCGGAGCAGGTGACAGGTTTATTTTTAGTGTTCCGAACCCATTCGGCTGCGTACATGTCGGCCGAATCCTCCTTCTTTGACTCCTCCTCATCAGAGCGTTCCATGATGTGGATTTCGGCCCTAGGCTTGTTAAACGTCTTAATGAATTTCTTATCTTTGGCCCGGCCTTCCTCGACTAGAGCCTGCTGTAGAACTTGGCTAACTTCTAAAAAGTTTTGATTATATAACCATTCTTTTATCTCGGAACGCAACCCGTTAAAAGCTAATTCCACTTTCTAGTATCCCTAAAACACTTGATGTATTCAGATGCGTTCTCGCTAGATTTCTGCCTAACCGATGTCAAATGTGAGAGCCTAAGCTCTGTCTCACCCGTGTAGAAATAATCATGGAATTTCCGCTCTAAATCATCCCAGGTGTGGATGGAGTTCGGCGGGAGCACCGAAAACCACGTGAAAGCATTGCCGGATAGCGAGAGAGAAAATAGTCTAACCTTTAGGGCATCTATCCCGCTAACTTCTCCACACTGCGCCAAAAATTGACTAACATGCTCTAGTGTAGTTTTGCTACCCTCGCCATCAAATTTAGTGAATTCAGGGATTCTATAGCCGTGGGGGTAGGGTACTATATCAAGGTGGTCGGGGTATGGTTTACGGTAAACCCTAACCCGTCCCTTGGGCACGAAGCTGGCACACTCCCTAAATAGTGCGTGGACCCGCTCCTCTATGTCATCTTGGTATGTTGTTTGTGCGCGCCTTTCATGCGGGGGCGCGACACGTGGTGGGATATCAGCGTGTCGGCCATGTGTCTCTTCTCTACGCGCTATTTGTATGACGTGTTCGTGTCCGGGCGCCAGTGCATGTGGTGCGGGCAGCGCGGGCGCCGGCGCAAGTGGTGGTGCATGGTATGCAGTGTTAGTTTGACCATAGGTATAATGATTGGTCTCGGCCATAAGTGGTGAGGCTGGAGACATAATTGTGCCGGTGCTGTCGTTAGTCCTACCGTATACGTGGTTTGCCGGTGGTGCACTAGCAATGGGAACCAGGGGTATGACCTCAGTAAAACCGAACCTCCTAAGCGTTGCCTCTACCTGGGAGCTGACTGCCGAATCTAAGCGGTTGGCTAGCAAAGCGCTAATGGCTTGATCTACTGATGCGGCTATTTTCTGCTCAATTTCTAAAGAAGATAAATGAGGCGATACAAGTGTTACTTGGACCTGAGCGAGGTCGGGGGTGATGATGTCACGCTTGATGAAGCATGCGCGTGTCTTGACGTAGCCCCCAAGCATCATGTCTTGGAGCGCCTTCAACTTTGCCTCAATCTCAGCTCGGTCTTCTATGGGGATATCTTCAAGTGTAGGTGACAAGATGTTGCGGTTGTCGATATCCGCGCCTCCTATCACGTCCATCAGCGGTGTAGACGTAGTAGTTGATGTAGACGTACCGGCGGCCGACGTAGACGTACTCATCATGTTGGCGTAGCCTTCCCCAGCGGAGTCGCCAAAAAGTGTGTTGACACGAAAACGTGCCCCCGCACTTGGGTCAGTTCGACGATCCAAAAGTGCACGGATACTTAGGGACAAGCCTAAGTGTGACGTGGCACCGACGTCGCGTTCCGACTACCCTTAATAGTGATAAGGGGGTGGAGTCGCCAGGCAACCAGATTACACAAAATAATCCAATTAGCCGAAAGAAACAGATTAAACAGAATAAAATCAGCAAACCAGTCGGAGCCCTGTCTAGTTCGAAGTCTGGTGCGAAGGGGTCACCGAAGTATACCTTCGGCGTTCGACGCGAAGTACTCCGCCGAAGGGTGCTTCGGCATTCGGACTGATCCGGTCAAAGATGGACTCCGAACGGATCTAGACGCGGTGATCACCTCCGAACAGCGGGGTTCAGCACGAGATCTTTGATACAATAGACTACGGGATAATGATGCGAGGGCCGCACACAAGTGCAACTTCGTCCGGTGCGAGGTATGATCGTGGCGAAGCCTGATGCGATGAAGTATGCTGGTGAAGCCTGTTGTCGGGGCCTGCAGTCCCGCCGAAGGGTGTCCTAGGGACCTTCGAAACCTATCTCTCAGCTCCGGACACCTCCGACGAAGTGGCTCCAAACGTGCGAACCTGCAACAGAAGAGTGCGAAGTACCAATTTGGCCTGAGGACCGAATTTTGCTAAGTGTTGCACTAGTAGCGAAGGTAGCAATCTGTTACACAGTTTAGCGGATACTTCACAGGCGAAGTAACAAGGCGATAACAATCTATTCCCTAGATTAACAGATACTTCACAGGCGAAGTGTCACGCCCCGATTTAATAAATCAGGGCCTTTATTGAAATTCCATAGAAAATCAATAAAAACAAGACGTTCATCATGCGACCATGTACAATACGAGCAATCATTCACGGTTCGTAGACCGCATTAGTACAAAAGTGAATAAAGATGAAGAGAAACTAATAAACAAAGGGTCCTAGATGAACGCCTCCTTCCAGTCTCGCCTTGACTAGGTCGCTACTCCAGACCTTCATCCTCCTCGTAGTAGACGGGCTCTGGGGTGTAAGTCAACGGGGATGAGTACAAACGTACTCAGCAAGCCACCGAATGCAAATATAATGCAGAGTAACAACAAGGGAGATAGTGGCTAATTTTGTGGAAAAGCGTAATTTGTAAAGCAATTAAATGTGATCAATTCATTAGTACTGAAATGTAAACATGTGTATGCATCATCATCTTCTAACTCGAGGGGTACAGTCAGCCCCACCTCGCTCAACAGTCCTTACATGCCATGAATAACTCAACCATTCAAACAATTGTAAACTAACTGCGAGTAGTCACATAACCCGCCCTTGACCGTGGGCTCGGCTTTTAGAAAAGATTAAATACTCTGATCAGAGGTGTACCACTGTACCCACAAGGCACGCACTCATCACTTACACAAAAGTGTAACGAGATGACCCATTCCACGGGAACTCGTGCCAAAACCTTCCATATGGTCCTCCTCGACCCGACAGCACCCTCTTATGGGTTTCATATGGTGTCCCGACGCGTCGAGCCTCACCATACCCCCCCTTGAGCCACGTCGGTACAAGTCACCCGCGGGTTGCCCCTTGCCCCCTCCACTATGGTGCATCGAGTCGGATTGTTCCATACTTTCAGTTAGGACTTACCCATTAGACTTGTGGTTGGTACGGAAGTGCTTTGCAACAGATCCCGCAGACCGGTCCTTATAGTGCCCCGGGTGCGACCAACCAATTCCCGAGCTTGCACCCGGAACCCACCATACTTATAACATAGCCAACTCCAACAGAGTCTAGAGACGAGAATAACGGGGGAATTCATATAACAGATTCCAACTATCTACGACTCATTCTTTTTATCCTATAGCAGTTGTGCCGATACATTGGGCACTAGCTAATACTTTTATAGTAGAGTGACAAGGAGTTAAGGCTCAATAAGCATGGCTTGGGCTTGCACACAAGGACGGGGATCTAATAAATATAAGTGTAGGGCTTGATATTTGACTAATGCAATATTATCCTATGAGTTATAGCGATAATTTATAAAAACATGGGCTCAATGATGATCAAAATGGGGGTTGTGACTTGCCTTGATCAGCAAAGGGTGAAGGTGGAACCTCAGGATAGAACTCCGGCTCCTCGACGAACTCGTAGTCTTCTCTATACGGAAAAAAGTAAACAATACATTCAATAAAGCATCACAAAACATAAGCATACAAATTTTATGATTTAAATATGTGAATTGAGCTTTATTGTACTGAAGTTATATTAATAATATCAAAGGTTAAAGTTTTGGGGTTTTCCTAATTTATTTCATGAATTATTAATTTATCCCTAAGGGGTTTTATTTATTTAATCCATGTGGGACCGAGGCGGGCGCGAGCGGGAGAGAGGGAAGGGGGCTGGAGACGAATTCGGGGTTGAGGCCCATTAAGATTTTAAATTCTTTTCTGATTTAAAATAATTCCAGTAATTCATTTATTTGATTAAGGGTTGAATCACTGTTGATAAAAATTTGTAAAAATTCCTGAAATTATGTTTTGGCTTCTAGTTTATCCCATAAATTTTTAAAGTCCAAATTTTGAATATTTCTCCCTGTTTGGCTTTAATATGACTCTTTTAGGATTTTCTTTAATAACAAATTCCAAAAATTCCTTTAATAATATATTTCTTTTATTTTATTTCTTTTTAAATCTTGGGGTGTTATAATCCTATCCCCCTTACAGAGAATCTCGTCCTCGAGATTCGGATCAATCCTCGAATAACTCCGGATGCTGGGCTTTGAGTTCTTCCTCTTTTTCCCACGTAGCTTCCTCTACGGGGTGATTGCTCCACTGAACCTTACAGAAGCGGATGACGCGACTTCTGGTGGTCTTTTCCTTGACTTCCAATATCTTGACGGGCCTTTCCACATAGGTCAGATCTTCTTGAACATCCAACTGTTGCAGGTCTACCTGTTCTGTTGGGACTCGGAGACACTTCTTTAGTTGGGACACATGGAACACGTCATGTACCCCGGCCAGTGAGGGTGGCAGTTCCAACTGATAAGCGACTTCACCTTGGCATCAAATAATGGGAAAAGGTCCAACATATCGAGGGGCCAACTTTCCTCTCATGTTAAACCGTTGAGTGCCACGGAGAGGTGTGACTCGGAGGTAGACGTTGTCTCCCTCTTCAAAGGCTAGATCTCGACGATGATTGTCCGCATAGCTCTTCTGTCGAGATTGGGCTGTCTTGAGTCGGTCTCTGATGATCCGTACCTTCTCTTTAGATTCCCGAAGGATGTCTGTTCCAAACACTTGGGATTCACCGGTTTGATCCCAAAGTAGGGGCGTCCTGCACTTACGTCCATATAGGGCTTCGAACGGGGACATCTGAAGGCTGGCTTGATAACTGTTGTTGTACGAAAACTCAGCGTACGGTAAACTTTTGTCCCAAGTTCCTCCAAAATCCAAGACGCATGCCCGAAGCATATCCTCCAATATCTGATTTACTCGTTCCGTTTGTCCATCTGTCTAGGGGTGGTAAGCAGTGATGAAGTTCAGTCTCGTTCCCATCTCCTCTTGAAGGTTCTTCCAGAATCGAGACGTAAACTGACTTCCTCTGTTGGATACTATCTTCTTGGGCACCCCATGAAGACACACAATGAGGGCCATATACAATTATGTGAGCTTAGGGCCACTGAAGGTCGTCTTGACGGCTATGAAGTGTGCTACTTTAGTTAGCCGGTCAATGATTACCCAAATAGAATCATATCCAAGCTGGGTCTTTGGGAGTCCGGTGATGAAGTCCATACAGATCTCTTCCCATTTCCATTCAGGCACTTTAAGTGGCTGTAACAGTCCCGCGGGTCTCTGATGTTCTACCTTTACTCGCCGGCAGGTGTCACATTCTGCGACAAACTGAGCAATCTCTTTCTTCATACTAACCCACCAATAGCGTTCCTTCAGGTCCTGGTACATCTTGGTACTTCCGGGATGGATGGAGTATAGAGTATCATGGGCTTCCCTTAGAATAAGGGTCTTTATCTCTGGTTTATCCGGCACACATATCCGAGTTCCAAACCATATGGTGCCATTCTCGTCCTCTGAAAATCCTGGGGCTTTACCTTGTCTCATGTTCTTCTTAATGGCAGCTATATCCGGGTCTTCCAACTGAGCCTCACGGATCTGCTCAAATAGAACTGACTGGGTCTCCAAGGTGGCTAGGTATGCTCCTGTGGTTAACCCGAGATTCAACTTTTCCATCTCCTTATATAACAAGGGCGCGTGATCCTGTATTATGATAGCGGTGCAATATCCCTTATGACTCAATGCATCAGCTACCACATTTGCTTTTTCGGGATGGTAATGAATACCTAAGTCGTAGTCCTTTATTAATTCCAACCATTGTCTTTGCCTAAGGTTGAGATCTGGCTGCGTGAAGATATACTTCAAACTCTTGTGATCCGTAAAGATTTCGTAGCGGTTTCCGACCAAATAGTGCCTCCATATCTTAAGGGCGTGAACAACAGCGGCCAATTCCAAGTAATGTGTCAGGTAGTTTAACTCATGGGGTCTCAACTGACGAGAGGCGTATGAAATAACCTTTCTGTCTTGCATGAGAACACATCCCAATCCTTGGCGAGATGCATCGCAATAAACATGGAAGTCCTTCCTGATATCCGGTAGGGTTAGTATGGGTGCTTACACTAGCCAGGTCTTAAGGGTGCAAAAACTTTCCTCGCATTCGGGAGTCCATTCAAACTTCTCTCCCTTCTGCAGTAACTTGGTAATAGGCTTGGCTATCTTGGAGAAATTCTCGATAAACCTTCAATAATACCCTGCCAAACCAAGAAAACTTCGTATCTCTGATACATTGGTGGGTGGTAGCCAATCTGTAACTACTTCCACGGTGGCAGGGTGTAGGACCGAAAGTAGCGACCAGAGGGGGGGGGGTGAATGGGCGCCTAAAAATTCTTTCGAATCAATGGCCTGCTCCCAATTCCCAACGCACCTCTAAAGACTAAACATCAAAGAATGAACAGATAGCCTAAGTCTAAAGGCATCTAGCCTAGAAGCAACTGTTGATAAAACCGAGAAACACAAAGGCAGTGCTACTAGACAGATAGACAGAATACTCAAGTCATGGCTAGACAAATTTCTCAGTAAAGCAATCTAGGTGCACTATGGGTGAGAAGAGAAGTTACCTGTTCAAATCTGTCTCCTGTTCGAAACTCGGTGAAGCCTGCTTCGCCGGTCGAGGTCTGCTTCGGAGGTCGAGGCCTGCTTCGCTGGTCGAAGCCTGCTTCGGAGATGATTGACGAAGGTTGACGGATACTTGCTAAAGGTTAAGTTGATCTAGCCTATCTCAAGAGGAAAAAGCGAAGTATGCTTCGAAGCAATGTACGAAGGTAACGAAGCTTGCTTCGATCAGAGTACTTCGAGGTACAACCTTCGAACAAACCTTCGAACATGTTGCACAGAAAGACAACTTTCGAAGGAGTAGAGAAGCCTGTCACACGATAGAGAAACCAAATTCGAAGCCTACACTCTACCTTCAAAAAAGCAACCTTCGAAAAGAGAAGCGAAGGCTGACACGCGACAGAGAAACCAAAGCGAAGCCTACGTTCTACCTTCGAACAAACGCATCAAGACCTTCGACACAGACAGCAGCAAACACTAAGCGAACTCTATCAGTGAGATTAGCTTCGAAGCTAACTCCGAAGCCTGATGAAGTATCGACTTCGAACAGCTCGTGACTGAGAACACCTTCGCAAAGACTATCGAAGTATGTGAAGCTGACAGAGTGCAAAGTGTTCTGCGAAGCTAGAAACACATCACAAACTTGAAGCCAAAGTTCAAGCGAAGCCTTCAAGGATGTCAGATCGAAGCCTACCTCACGGAGCTGAGGGGCTTCGAACAGAGAAGGGGCTTCGCCAGAGAATAGCCAGAAAAGGGACTTTAGTCCTGTCAACTCGATCAAAAAGCTGTGCAGTAAAAGCAAGGCTAGAGTACTAGTGTACTGTTGCTACAGTGTAGTAGTACTACTTGCAACCAGTATGAACTAGTACTACTTCCGTGAAGAACAGTAGCAACCGAGGCACAAATGCTCAGGAAAAACTGCTATGCACGTGAAACGAAGCCATGAAAACTGCTACAAAAATGCTGCGCACGTTTAAGGAACAGAAGCTTCACTGCATCAGAACGAATGAAATAAATGCAAGCCAAAATCACATGAACAGCAGCCTGGTGACGCACAACCGAAGAGAGAGAGAAAGCAAGAGACAAAATAACCCAAAGGAGTAGTATTGATTTCAGCCAAAAGGGTGACCTAACCCTAGGGATTGGGGCCCTATTTATAGGCTACCCAACACTAGGAATATTCCACCAGCTCCTTAGGGTTTTTACAGACGCAGGAATAAAGGAAAAGACTCTACTGCCCTTAGGAATTTTTACAGACACAACTGACTGACTGTGGGCCAAGAGATACAGATGACTTATCCGAAAGCTAAGCTTTCGTAGCGACTACGACTTCTCTTCTGGAAAGTCCGATACAAGATCAACGGTTGTCAGTTTTGCGCCGAAACTGACAAAGCCTCCACCGACTTTGCACCAGGTACCCGAATTGGGCCGGCCCGACTCCACAGCTCTCTCAGCTCGGCAGTCGCTCACCGCCCGTATACCTGAGTCAATCCTGGTCAACAACCCAGTGGGTCTTTTGCTGCTCCTGGCCCATGTACCCGGATTGGGCCAGCCCGACTTCGCAGCCTCCTTTGCCCGACAGTCGCTCGCTGCCCGTGTACCTGAGTCACACGCGGCCCATGAAACAGCAGATCTCTTCTTCTTCTGTCCTCTTTGACTTTCGTTGACAATGACTCATCACTTCTGGAGCCATGAGGCCCACGCTATTCAGCATGGCTCCTCAATCTCCCCCTTGATGAGTGCATTGTCAACACTCCTCTTTTTCAGCTCTTCAGCACCTGCGAGCAAATGTGGAAACACGAAAACAAAAACACAAGAAACCAAAGAAGAAGAAAAATAAGGTAAAAGCTCAAAACGAGTGCAATCTCAGAAATAGTAACAAGGATATCAAAAGAGTTAGCGAGACAAAAACTCCCCCTTAAACTCTTATCCCAAAATTTCTCCCCCTTGTTGACAAGTGAACTCATCAAGCACTCAAAAGAGACACAGACTCCCCCTGAAATGCAACTCCCCCTCAAAATATGCAGTAAATTCAACTGGAGTGCATGTGGAGTGTAGAAAGCATGCTTCTCAAATATGATTGACTGCAATTACAACATCTAACAAGTATAGCAAAAGACATACTGTCTAAGACACATGGCATGATCAGTGCAACAGATGATATCTAAGGAAAGTCATTAGCACGCATTTTTCAGTTTTTGCAAACAAAAGCATCACCACATTTTCCAGTAAACAAGCAAGGTAAAGCATGAGATGCAAAAGCTAACTGATATCTACCAAGATAAGCATTGTCCAAAAACAAAGTGCTTCAGCAAACTTGTTATCATTTCAATTTTTAGGCTTTTTCTTTTTCCATTTTCATTTATGCCAGGGGTTATTTGCGTGTCAAACCTTATGCTGACCGACCAAGTCAAGCCTAGGTCAGAGCTGGACCATCAGAAGCTTAAGACATTGGTCTTGGCATACACTACATTGTCCTAGTTCATACCAAAGTGTTATGGTATGAAGTCCAGAACAAATGTAATGCGACAAAGCAAACCCACCTGGATCTTTTCAAGTTATGCATAAAAAAGGCATGGAATTTTCATTTTTCTCGATTTTTCATCATTTTTATAGCACAGTTCCATGTTTAAAGCATACAGATGTCCAAGTTGCATATTTGCATCTAAGTCAGGAACTAGCTACAAGGCATGTAACAGATAGCAAGAACATTCAGCCTACGCAAGCTAGTTACCAGAAGCAATGGTGATCATTTTTCAATTTTAAAGCATAAAAGCCATGCATATGACAGATATCAGACTTATCAAGCGAACTGAGACAAGACATGATCATTGACAAGTAATCAAAAGCATGTACCAGCTAGAATAAGTAAAGCAGTTCAATCATATAACAGAAGCAAGCTCAAAAAGTGTGATATGTGAATATGTATGATATGAACACACACAAAAATAAATCAAGAAAAGAGTAAAGAAGAAAGAAAACTGACGCAAAATATCCTAAAAATGATACACAACACCCAAATCCCCTCGTAAACGCTCAAATGTAGACTGATCTAGGGGTTTGGTGAAAATATCAGCCAACTGATGATGGGTATCAACATGAACAAGGTCAATGACACCTTTCTCATATTGATCCCGCAAAAAGTGAAAGCGCACATCAATGTGTTTGGTTTTTGAATGAAGACATGGGTTTTTCCCTACACTAATTGCACTAGTGCTGTCGCAAAACAAGGGAACTCTGGTAGGAAAGAACAACCCAAAATCTCGCAGAGTGGAAATCATCCAAACCAACTGTGAGCAGCAGCTAGCAGCAGCTACGTACTCAGCCTCTGTGGTCGAAAGAGCAACTCCAGATTGCTTTCGAGAAGACCAAGAGACGAGAAGAACCAAGAAACTGGCAAGTACCAGAAGTCGACTTGCGATCCAACCGGCACCCACCAAAATCAGCATCCAAAAATCCAGATAAATCGAGAGATGATGAAGCTGAATAGTAAAGACCGAGATCAGGCGCATAAGTGAGATACCTGAAGATGCGCTTGACAGCCTGCCGATGAGACGTGCGTGGTGAAGACTGGAACCGCATGCAAAGGCCCACGGCGAACTGTATGTCCGGTCTTGTTGCCGTCAAGTACAGCAGCGAACCGATCATCCCTCGAAACTCCCTTTCATTGACCTTGACGCCGCTCTCATCCTTGTCCAGACCCCCATATGTGCCCATCGGGGTCATCTGCGGATTCAATTCACCACCAAAGTCAAATTTCTTAAGCATATCGCGAGTGTACTTACCCTGGTGGATGAAGGTGTCGTCCTTGGTCTGCTTGATCTGGAGCCCTAAGAAGTACTTGAGCTCACCCATGAGGCTCATCTCAAACTCGCTGTGCATCTGCTCAGAAAACTTGGACACAAGATCATTAGTAGTACCGCCAAAAATAATATCATCCACGTAAATCTGAGCGACTAAAAAATCTGAAGCAACTCTGAGCAGAAAGAGAGTTTTGTCCACAGAACCCATCACAAAGCCCTTCCCCAACAAAAATTGCTTTAACCGGTCATACCAAGCCCTGGGGGCTTGCTTCAACCCGTATAAAGCTTTGTGCAACTTAAAAACATGTCGAGGAAACTTAGAGTTCTCAAAACCAGGGGGCTGCCTAACATAAACTTCTTCCTCTATGAACCCGTTCAGAAAAGCACTCTTAACGTCCATTTGAAAAAGCTTAAAACCCTTCGAAGCGGCAAAAGCTAAGAGAATACGAATGGACTCAAGACGGGCAACAGGGGTGAAAGTCTCTTCAAAATCAATACCCTCTTTCTGGCAAAAACCCTGGGCAACTAATCGAGCTTTGTTGCGCACCACAACCCCATCTTCACCTTGTTTGTTCTTAAATACCCACTTGGTGCCTATGGGGTTGCATCCTGGTGGCGGCTCAACTAATGTCCAAACCCGATTACGGACAAAGTTCTCAAGCTCTTCTTGCATAGCATTAATCCAATTAGAATCAGAAAGAGCATGAGAAATATCTCTGGGCTCAAAGGATGCAACAAAAGCAGATTCTGCAAACACAGCAAGAGAATTACCAGATGAACGCAAGGTTCTCTCAGTCAAATCACCGATGATGAGCTCCGAGGGGTGATCACGCTGAACTGCTCGGGATCCTTGGTGATCTGAAGTCACCTCACCGGAGTCAGCAGCTAGCACCTCTGGACTCGACTGAGGGGGCTCGATCGTAGTGGAAGAGGTGATCAGAGGTCCGCCCTCATCCTCAGTCGAAGTCTCAGAAGGTGTGGGCTCTGCAGGGGGTGCAGAAGGCCCACCCTCATCAGCAGCTGGAGTATCCTCATCTTCCTCGAAGATGGACTCTCCGAGCTCACCATCACTAGAAAGCTCAAAAGAAGGAGTTAAAGAAGGCAAGGACTCATCAAAAGAAACCTCGCAAGTCTCGACAAGCTGATGGGATTCGAGGTTCCAAACACGGAAACCTCGAGAATGCAATGCATAACCAAGAAAAACACCATCCTAGCAACAAGACTCAAACTTTTCAAAATGCCCTCCCTTCTTGAGCACAAAGCACTTGCAGCCAAACGCTCGCAAGTGGTTCACCTTGGGCTGTCTGCCAAACCGCAACTCGTGTGAGGTCTTACCTAGGTAAGCTCTAAGAAAAATGCGGTTGGCCAGATAGCAAGCCGTATTCATGGCTTCAGCCCAAAAACACCTAGGAGTCATGTGCTCATCGAGCATCGTCCTGGCCATCTCGACTAGCGTGCGGTTCTTTCGTTCCACAATGTCGTTCTGTGGGGGAGTATATGGAGAAGAAAACTGATGGTCCAGACCCTGATCACTACAGAAGCTGACGAACTGAGAGTTCTTGAACTCAGAGCCATTGTCGGAGCAAATTGCTCGCATTCAACCATTGTTCTCATTCTTCAGCTTCAAGATCAGGCCAGATAGCAAGCCGTATTCATGGCTTCAGCCCAAAAACACCTAGGAGTCCTGTGCTCATCGAGCATCGTCCTGGCCATCTCGACTAGCGTGCGGTTCTTTCGTTCCACAATGTCGTTCTGTGGGGGAGTATAAGGAGAAGAAAACTGATGGTCCAGACCCTGATCACTACAGAAGCTGACGAACTGAGAGTTCTTGAACTCAGAGCCATTGTCGGAGCGAATTGCTCGCATTCAACCATTGTTCTCATTCTTCAGCTTCAAGATCAAGTCATGAACAAACTGAAAAGTTTCATCCTTAGACTCCAAAAAGAAAACCCACGAGAACCGAGAGAAGTCGTCAACAATCACAAGTGCGTACCACTTCCCACCGACTGAACGTACCCGAGCTGGACCAACAGTGTCCAAGTGTAAAAGCTCGCCCGGATACGAAGTCATCACCTGAGTCATAGGTGAGTGAGAAGCGGCAACCATTTTCCCATGACGACAGGGATGACAAACTAGATCCTTCTCCATCTTAAGCTTGGGCAATCCTCGAATGAGGTCCATAGAGCTCAACCTGACTAGCAGATCAAAACTCAAATGACCTAACCTCCTATTCCACTTCTAGAGCTTAGAGGAGGATCCAGCAATCAAACAGCGAGAAGGGTCAAAAGAACTAGAGAAGTCAATTCGAAAAACTTTACCGAATGGTAAAATCTGGCAAATCAAAGACCCTCTAGAATCAAACACAGAAGAGTTGCCCTTCTTAAAACACACTTCCAAACCATCCTCAAGAAGTTGCGAAACAGAAATCAAATTGAAGTTCAAATTCTTAACCAAAGCAACATTCTTCAAAGAGAAATGATCTGAAATGCGAATAGAGCCTATGCCACTTACCTTCCCTTGACCACTGTTCCCGAACGTGATGTACTCTTTGGAGCTCGGGGGAGTGAGACTGGAGAACCATCTGCGATGTCCCGTCATGTGGCGAGAGCATCCTGAGTCCATAATCCAAACGTCCTCCAGTCCCCGATCCTGCACAATCAGTGGCAGTAAGTGGGAGAAAATGGTCCGGCACCAGGTTTAGCAAAAGAGCTAAACCAGTGTCGAGCCATCTGCTCAAAAGATGGAAAGCGAAAACCATCAAGATAATTTGGACCAAAACGCGGCTCAAAGCACGGTCCTCGGTTCTGCCTAAACCTGCGGCCATGAGGTCCAGGACCATAGCCAACACGGCCTGGAACTCTGCCGGAACGGACACCACCAACTGGAGCACGGGCATGAAAGCCGTCTCCCCTACCACCACCTACACGACGCAGCCTAGCCTCCAGCCTCTCCCCACGTCGAGGAACACGCAGTCTACCACCCTGCTGGTAGAACTGCTCCTGATCACCACGAGCCCTCTCTGCTCTCTCAACTCACTTCCTCCTGAAGCAAAACTCCGCAAGATGCCCGTCTCTCTGACAGTATTCACAATGATAGGTGGGCTTCTTGGGGTGTGGTTGAGGCTTGGGATTCTTGGGCTTAGTGGTGTTAGGTGTTGTCTTCTTGGGCTGAGAGGGTCCAGGAAGAGAGTCTAGAGTAGTGTGGAGATGTTTGGGCTTCTTGGGTGGAGCTTTGGGTGGTTCATGGATCACTCCATCCTTGGGCTGACAAGCCTGGGAAGACTCAGTGGAATGGGTCTTGGGATATCTCTGCTCAGGAGTCATTTTACTCCACTCCACTGCCCGGTTAATGGCACTCTCAAAGTCAGCCTTGGTGTAGGTGTAACCTACCCCAAACCCATCCTGCCTCTTAAACTGCTGGATCATTATGCCAAGCTGTGGCTCTCTAGCACTGATCCAACTCGGGATAGAACGGAGGTAAAAGTTCTCATTCTGAGAATCAGCTAGCTCCTCTCTCAAGGAAGCTAGAACCTCCACCTGAGACAAGCAGGTCTCACACTCACTCTCTACTTGGACAGACTTCTCGGCTTTCATCTTAATCAGTTCCATTCTAAGAGACAGGCAGTTCTCACAGACAGTGGGTGGAACTGACAGTGTCTCAAGCTCTAGGCTAGTATGCGCAAGCTCAGCTCTCAACCTCTCCAAATCACCCAAATGCTCATCGCCCTTGGATTTCAACTCAGCTATGGTAGCTAGATGAGATGGGCAATCAACACAGGGTGTGACGACAGTGGCTTGAGCATCTTTCAGCTCCAGCTGAGCGCTTTCAAGCTCAGTGGCCAAAGCGTCCCTCTCATCAACCCTTTATGTGTACTTGGACTTCAGAGTCGACAAGTCACACAGAAGCACCTCACACTTCGGGCACTCACTGCTATCACCCAAGCAAGGGGCAGAAGATAGACTCTCAATTCTGCCGTTGGCCACGGCAAGCTCACTCTCTAACTCATCTATCCTCTTCTTAGCCCCCCTAAGCAGTTTTTCCCGATATTTCAACTCCTCACGATTGCTCTCAAGTAAATCAACGATTTCGCGCTCATAGGATGATACCTTTTCGTTGTCATCGTCGTCGGAGTCGTCGGAGGAGCTCTTTTCTTACTTATCCCCAAGAGCCATTGAACAGAAGCTCTCGCGGGATCTTCGGCGCTGGTGTGAGCGGCTGTTCGGCTTGTCTCCGAAGGCCATGAAGCAGAGGCCCGTCGGATCGTCCTTGTCCTTCCCCTTCCTTATGGCGATCTCCTCATCGCTTGAGCTCGATGAAGAGGAAGAAGACGTGGACCGCTTGGAGTAGCTCTTCTCCATTTCGGCGAAGAAGGCCTTGTCGCGCTTCTTGTTTTCTCGTCGATAGTCCTTCAGGGCTTTCTTGAAGAATCTGGTCTTCGGCTTGCCCTTGTTGAAGGATGAGCTCTCGTGCTTTCCGGAGTCGTGGAAGCTGCCACCGGTGCCCTTCTTGTGTCCATTGCGCTCGGGGCAGTCGGCGATGAAGTGTCCTGGATCACCACACTCAAAGCATCCGGATTTTGTGCCGTGTCTTTTGAACATTCTCTTGTCATAGACACGACGCACCCGGTTGTTAAAAAGACACAAATCATCATCACCCAACAACTCAAGCTGGTCCTCAGTGATAGACATCAAAGAGAACCCAGCACAGCTCACAGAAGAGGGATCAATAGAAGGTGTAGCAAGGGCCAGAGATTTTGATCCAGAACCAGTTGTAGGACCGAAAGTAGCGACCAGAGGGGGGGTGAATGGGCACCTAAAAATTTCTTGCTAAACTATATTTTACTCTCACCACCCAAATGAACTCAACCAGACAAATAATATTTGCAAAGCAAATTTCAGAAATTAAAAATTGTCTAGCCTAAAAAATGACCGGTGTCCTAATTAAAGAGATATTTAAAATAGTCTAAATAAAAATACTGCAGTAAATACAGACACCTAGAAAAATCACGATATATTTATATTTCAGTCTAGGAATAAAATATTAATCAAATGAATAAAACTTATAACATCCAGAAATTAATATAGCAGTAAAACTAAAAGATTTCAAGTAAATCTAGAATAAAAATATTACTGCGACTATTAATAAATTTTCTGTTTTTATACGAAAAGATTAAGGGATATTAAAATAAAAATATGCTAGAAAAATATTTAGGCAGATTAAATTTCCGCGATATTTCTAAATAATTTTTTCGCTAATTAATTAATAGATGATTATCTTTAAAAAATGATCTACTAAAAAATAGGAGATTAAAAATTTACCTTCGTCGTCTTGATCCTAGCGTCGTTGGCTTCCGCCGGAGACTTCCGCCGTGGGCCCGCCTGCAAGGTGTCCTCCTGCTCGTCGCTGACGCACGGCGCGTGCGTGCGTGCTTGTCATGTGGCCGGCGTGCTCTGCTTCCCTGCCGCTGATGCACAAAATTTGCTACTACTGTAGCTTCGTGGATACCAGCGCCCAAATCAGAAAAGCTGTCGTGACTCTTGTCCTGCACAGAGAAAAATAAAAAAGGCCACGCCGTTTGCTTTCGTGCGTGATGCACCGCACAAACGTCTGTAATACAAGTACTATTCTGCCTAAGGCCTATGTGCGCACGGCAACCTTGGCGCTCACGACGCAGGAAACAGAAAATCCCCGCCGGCGGAGGAAAACAGTGGAGAAGAAGGAAAAACGTAGAGGTGATGGACTGTAGATTATAGATTGATCTATTAGAAAAAATAGTCAACTATCCCGAAGGGGATAGGGGCCTATTTATCCTAATACATGAAAAGACTAATTTACCCTCGGGTAAAATTAAACTGACTCTAAAATAAATTCCAAAAATTACTAAAATATTCTTAGAAAAAACACCTAATTAAAATAAAATATTCTAAACTTAAAAACTAAATATTAATATCCTAAAAAATGAATTTAACATAGATTGTCAGTTTTACGCCGAAACTGACAAAGCGTCCACCGTCTTCGCACCGGGTATCCGGATTGGGCCGACCCGACCCCGTAGCTTCCTCAGCCCGGCAATCGCTCGCCTCCCGTGTACCTGAGTCAAACCCAGTCAACAGACCAGTGGATCATCTGCCGCTCCTAGCCATGTACCCGGATTGGGCCAGCCCGACCCCGCAGCTCCTCTGCCCGGCCGTCGCTCACTGCCCGTGTACCTGAGTCACAAGCGCCTCAGACTCGGCAGGTCTTCATCTCTCCCTTCCATTGACTTCCGTTGACAATCACTCATCACATCTGGAATATCAAAACCATATTCTTCAACATGGTTTCTCAATCTCCCCCTTGATGAGTGCATTGTCAACACCCTTTTCAGCTCATCTTCAGAACCTGCAAAACACGTGGAAACATAAAAAAACAAAAAAATAGAAGAAAGAAAATAAAGGTTTAACCCTAATGACCAAAAGCTAAATAAAAGCACGAAAACGGTCATTATAGTTAACCAAAATTAAAACCTCAAAAACAAGTGCAAATCTCAGAATTACCAACAAGAATAAAGTCCCCCTGAAATAAATCCTAGAGAAAGCCAAAAATATATACAAAATTTCTCCACCTTGTTGACAATTGGACTCATCAAGTGAGACTAAATGCACTTTAAAGAGACATAAACACAAACTCCCCCTGAAATGCAGCTCCCCCTCAAAATATGCCATGAATGCAGATGAGGTGCAGGTAGAGTGTGAAAAGCATGCTTCTTAGATATGATTAACTGCAATAACAACATAAGATGCAAAAGCTAACGGATATCTACCAAGATAAGCATTGTCCAAAACAAAGTGCTTCAGCAAACTTGTCATCTTTTTTTAAAAAAAAAATATTTCTGCCAGGGGTTATTTGCATGTCAAACCTTATGCTAACCGACCAAGTCAAGCCTAGGCCAGAACTGGACCATCAGAAGCTTAAGACATTGGTCTTGGCATACATTACACCGTCCTAGTTCATACCAAAGTGTTATGGTAAGCAGTCCAGAACAATGCAATGCGACAAAGCAAACCCACCTGGATCTTTTCTAATAATCACAAAAATGCATAAATTTTTCATTTTTCTGGATTTTTTTATCATTTTTATAGCACATTTTTTCATATTTAAAGCATATAGATGTCTAAGTTGCATATCTGCATCTAAGTAAGGATCTAGCTGCAAGGCATGTAAAAGATAGCGAAAGCATTCAGCCTACACATGCTAGTTACCAGAAGCAATGGTGATCATTTTTCAATTTTAAAGCATAAAAGTCATGCATATGACAAATATCAGATATATCATGTGAACTGAACCAGAACATGATCATTGACAAGTAATCAAAAACATATACTAGCTAGAGAAAGTAAAGCAGATTAATCATATAACAGAAGCAAGCTCAAAATGTGATAGATGATTATGCATAATATGAACGCACACAAAAAGACTCAATAAAATAAAATAAAATAAGTAAAACTGATACCAATAAAAAGCTGACTCAAAATATCCTAAAAAGGATACACAACTCCCAAAACAACATCAATAATCATGAGTGGGACCAAACGGTCCAATGCCAGGTTTAGTAAAAGTGTTGAACCAGTGTCGAGCCATCTGTGTGTATGTAGGAAAGCAGAAGGAATCATATGAGTCTGGACCGAAACGCGGATCAAAGCGCGGTCCTCTGTTCTTCCTAAAATCACGGTCACGAGGTCCAAAACCGTATCCATAACGATCTGGAACTCTGCCGGAATGGAAACCACCCTCCGGAGCACGATCATAAAAACTGTCTCCTCTATCACCACCTACACGACGTGGCCTGGCCTTTAGCCTCTCTCTACGTCGAGGAACTCTCTGTCTACCACCCTGCTGGTAGAACTGCTCCTGCCCACCTCGAGCTTTCTCTGCTCGCTCAACCCGCTTCCTCCCGAAGCAAAACTCCTCAAGATGCCCGTCTCTCTGACAAAACTCATAGTGATAGGTAGGCTTCTTGGGATGTTGTTGTGGCTTAGGGTTCTTAGGCTTGGTGGTGTTGGGTGAAGCATCTTTGCTGTGAGAGGGTCTAGGTAAAGAATCAAGAGAAGTGTGAAGAGTTTTAGGCTTAGGAATCCAGATCTGCTTCTTAGGTGGAGCTTTAGGTTGTTCTTGGATCACTCCATCCTTAGGCTGACTATCCTTAAAGGACTCAGTGGAGTAAGTCTTGGGATATCTCTGTTTGGGAGTCATCTTACTCCACTCCACTGCACGGCTAATGGTGCTCTCAAAATCAGCCTTGGTATATGTGTAACCTACTCCAAAACCATCATGTCTCTTGAACTGTTGGATCATCATGCCGAGTTGTGGCTCTTTAGCACTGATCCAACTCAGGATTGAATGGAGGTAAAAGTTCTCATTCTGAACATCAGCTAGCTTCTCTCTCAAAGAAGCTAACACCTCCACTTGAGACAAGCAGATCTCACACTCTTTATCAACTTCGACGGACTTCTCAGCTTTTAGCTTGATCAACTCCATTCTAATGGATAAGCAGTTCTCACAAACAGTGGATGGAACTGACAAGGTCTCAAGCTCTAGCTTAGTCTGCTCCAACTCAGCTCTCACTCCAGCTAACTCGCTCAACTGCTCATCACTCTTGGCTCTCAGCTCGGCTATACTAGCTAAATGGGATGGGCAGTCTACACAAGGTGCGACGATAGTGACATGAGCATCTTTCAGCTTTTGCTGAGCACTCTCAAGCTCAGTGGCCAATGCGTCTCTCTCATCTACTCTCTTTGTGTACTTGTACTTAAGAGTCGTCAGGTCACACAACAGCACCTCACAGTTAGGGCACTCACCACTATCACCCAAGCAAGGGGAAGAAGACAGACTCTCAATCTTGCCTTTTGCCGTGGCAAGCTCACTCTCAAGCTCATCTATCCTCTTCTTTGCCCCTCTAAGTAGTTTCTCCCTATACTTCAACTCCTGACTGTTCTGTTCTAGTAAATTGACAACTTCTTGTTCATAGGAAGATGCATTCTCATCGTCGTCGGAGGAGTCCTTCTCTTTCTTCTCCCCAAGAGCCATTGAGTAGAAGCTCTTGTGGGGTCTTCGGCTGTGACGTGAGTGACTCTTCGGCTTGTCCCCGAAGCCCATGAAACAGAGGCCCACCGGATTGTCCCTGTCCTTCCCCTTCCTTATCATGATATCTTCATCACTTAAACTTGAAGACGATGAGGAAGACGAGGATCTCTTAGAGTACCTTTTCTCCATCTCGACGAACAAGGTCTTGTCTCGCTTCTTGTTCTCACGCCTGTAATCTTTCAGAGCCTTTCGAAAGAATCTTGTCTTGGGCTTGCCCTTCGTGGAGTTGTCATACTTGCTGGAGTTGTAGGAGTTGCCGCCGGTGCCCTTCTTGTAATTCTTCTGCTTGGGGCAGTCGGCGATGAAATGACCTGGGTCACCACACTCAAAGCATCCAGATTTTGTACCATGTCTCTTAAACATTCGCTTATCATAGACACGTCGCACCCGGTTGTTAAACAAGCATAGATCATCATCTCCTAGAGTATCAAGTTGTTCCTCGGAAATAGACATCAAGGAAAACGCAGTACAACTCATGGCATTGGGATCAGCAGATGGTGTCGCAAGCGCTAGAGTCTTGGAGCCAGAATCAGTGAGATTTGATCTCAACTGAATATCGACCTCTGAGGCCTTGAGCTTACTAAAAAGCTCTGCGACAGTCAAGGTATCATAAGATGCGCTCTCAACAATAGAAGAGACCTTGATCTCCCAGATCTTAGGGTCCAAGGTATGGAGTACCTTAAGCGCCTGTTCATGATCCGAGACCAGCTGATCACGCTCGGCCTTATTAACGCGAAGCTTGTTAATGATCGATTGAAAACGACCAAACAAAACCTCAATAGTCTCACCCGGCTTCTGTGAAAAATTTTCATACTCACGCCGGTAGGTCTGGTAGAGCCTAGCCTTGACCATAGTTGTCCCCTCATGGTGTGCCTGGAGGGTAGCCCATATCTCTCGAGCAGTGGTGAGATGGCTAACACGCTCAAACTCACTAGCACCTAGACCAGAAAATAAAATATTCACCTCCTTACTATTATTTTGATGCTGGGTAATTACATTTTCAGCAGTATCTGCAGCAATAGTCATTATTGTGAAATTAGGATGAACACAAATCTCCCATATGTCCGAGCTCTGGCTCATAAGGTATGCTCGCATGCGAGTCTTCCAATAAGTGTAGCCAAAAGCTTCTAGGGATGGGATTTTACCAGAAGACGTCATGGTCACTACCTAGGTTTAGAATCGGTTAAGATATTAGAAAAAACCTAACCTTGCTCTGATACCACTTGTAGGACCGAAAGTAGCGACCAGAGGGGAGGTGAATGGGCGCCTAAAAATTTCTTGCTAAACTATATTTTACTCTCACCACCCAAATGAACTTAACCAGACAAATAATATTTGCAAAGCAAATTTCAGAAATTAAAAATTGTCTAGCCTAAAAAATGACCGGTGTCCTAATTAAAGAGATATTTAAAATAGTCTAAATAAAAATACTGCAGTAAATACAGACACCTAAAAAAATCACGATATATTTATATTTCAGTCTAGGAATAAAATATTAATCAAATGAATAAAACTTATAACATCTAGAAATTAATATAGCAGTAAAACTAAAAGATTTCAAGTAAATCTAGAATAAAAATATTACTGCGACTATTAATAAATTTTCTGTTTTTATACGAAAAGATTAAGGGATATTAAAATAAAAATATGCTAGAAAAATATTTAGGCAGATTAAATTTCCGCGATATTTCTAAATAATTTTTTCGCTAATTAATTAATAGATGATTATCTTTAAAAAATGATCTACTAAAAAATAGGAGATTAAAAATTTACCTTCGTCGTCTTGATCCTACCGTCGTTGGCTTCCGCCGGAGACTTCCGCCGTGGGCCCGCCTGCAAGGTGTCCTCCTGCTCGTCGCTGACGCACGGCGCGTGCGTGCGTGCTTGTCATGTGGCCGGCGTGCTCTGCTTCCCTGCCGCTGATGCACAAAATTTGCTACTGCTGTAGCTTCGTGGATACCAGCGCCCAAATCAGAAAAGCTGTCGTGACTCCTGTCCTGCACAGAGAAAATAAAAAAGGCCATGCCGTTTGCTTTCGTGCGTGATGCACCGCACAAACGTCTGTAATACAAGTACTATTCTGCCTAAGGCCTATGTGCGCACGGCAACCTTGGCGCTCACGACGCAGGAAACAGAAAATCCCCGCCGGCGGAGGAAAACAGTGGAGAAGAAGGAAAAACGTAGAGGCGATGGACTGTAGATTATAGATTGATCTATTAGAAAAAATAGTCAACTATCCCGAAGGGGATAGGGGCCTATTTATCCTAATACATGAAAAGACTAATTTACCCTCGGGTAAAATTAAACTGACTCTAAAATAAATTCCAAAAATTACTAAAATATTCTTAGAAAAAACACCTGATTAAAATAAAAATATTCTAAACTTAAAAACTAAATATTAATATCCTAAAAAACGAATTTAACATAGATTGCCAGTTTTACGCCGAAACTGACAAAGCGTCCACCGTCTTCGCACCGGGTATCCGGATTGGGCCGACCCGACCCCGCAGCTTCCTCAGCCCGGCAATCGCTCGCCGCCCGTGTACCTGAGTCAAACCCAGTCAACAGACCAGTGGATCATCTGCCGCTCCTAGCCATGTACCCGGATTGGGCCAGCCCGACCCCGCGGCTCCTCTGCCCGGCCGTCGCTCACTGCCCGTGTACCTGAGTCACATGCGCCTCAGACTCGGCAGGTCTTCATCTCTCCCTTCCATTGACTTCCGTTGACAATCACTCATCACATCTGGAATATCAAAACCATATTCTTCAACATGGTTTCTCACCAGTGAGATTTGATCTCAGCTGGAGATCAACCTCAGTAGCCTTCAGCTTGCTAAACAACTGAGAAATGGTCAAGGTATCATAAGAAGTACTCTCAATGATAGAAGATACCTTGATCTCCCAGATCTTTGGGTCCAAGGTATGGAGAACCTTGAGCGCCTGCTCATGATCTGAGACTAACTGAGCACCCTCAGCTTTGTTGTCCCGAAGCTTGTTTATGATCGACTGAAAACGACCAAACAAAGCCTCAACAGATTTACTCGGCTTTTGTGTGAAATTCTCATATTCACGCCGGTAGGTCTGATAGAGCCAAGCCTTGACCTGTGCTGTTCCCTCATGGTGTGCCTTGAGGGTAGCCCAGATCTCTCTCGCAGTGGAGAGATGACTCACACGCTCAAACTCAGTGGGACCTAAACCAGAGAAAAGAATGTTCACAGCCTTACTGTTGCTCAGATGCTGAGCAATGATACCAGCAGTACCATGCTCAACGACTGGCAATATGACAAACGTGGTGTGAACGCAAATGTCCCAAATGTCTGAACCCTGGCTCATGAGATAGGCTCGCATGTGAATCTTCCAATAGTTATAGCCATAGGCTTCCAAGGACGGGACCTTGCCAGGAGACGTCATGGTCACTACTGGGGTTTAGAACCGGTTAAGGTATGGAAAAACCCTAACCTCGCTCTGATACCACTTGTAGGACCAAAAGTAGCGACCAGAGGGGGGTGAATGGGCGCCTAAAAATTCTTTCGAATCAATGGCCTGCTCCCAATTCCCAACGCACCTCTAAAGACTAAACATCAAAGAATGAACAGATAGCCTAAGTCTAAAGGCATCTAGCCTAGAAGCAACTGTTGATAAAACCGAGAAACACAAAGGCAGTGCTACTAGATAGATAGACAGAATACTCAAGTCATGGCTAGACAAATTTCTCAGTAAAGCAATCTAGGTGCACTATGGGTGAGAAGAGAAGTTACCTGTTCAAATCTGTCTCATGTTCGAAACTTGGCGAAGCCTGCTTCGCCGGTCGAGGTCTGCTTCGGAGGTCGAGGCCTGCTTCGCTGGTCGAAGCCTGCTTCGGAGATGATTGACGAAGGTTGACGGATACTTGCCGAAGGTTAAGTTGATCTAGCCTATCTCAAGAGGAAAGAGCGAAGTATGCTTCGAAGCAACGTATGAAGGTAACGAAGCTTGCTTCGATCAGAGTACTTCGAGGTACAACCTTCGAACAAACCTTCGAACACGTTGCACAGAAAGACAACCTTCGAAGGAGTAGCGAAGCCTGTCACACGACAGAGAAACCAAATTCGAAGCCTACACTCTACCTTCGAAAAAGAAACCTTCGAAAAGAGAAGCGAAGGCTGACACACGACAGAGAAACCAAAGCGAAGCCTACGTTCTACCTTCGAACAAACGCATCAAGACCTTCGACACAGACAGCAGCAAACACTAAGCGAACGCTATCAGTGAGATTAGCTTCGAAGCTAACTCCGAAGCCTGACGAAGTATCGACTTCGAACAGCTCGTGACTGAGAACACCTTCGCAAAGACTATCGAAGTATGTGAAGCTGACAGAGTGCAAAGTGTTCTGCAAAGCTAGAAACACAGCACAAACTTGAAGCCGAAGTTCAAGCGAAGCCTTCAAGGATGTAAGATCGAAGCCTACCTCACGGAGCTGAGGGGCTTCGAACAGAGAAGGGGCTTCGCCAGAGAACAGCCAGAAAAGGGACTTTAGTCCTATCAACTCGATCAAAAAGCTGTGCAGTAAAAGCAAGGCTAGAGTACTATTGTACTGTTGCTACAGTGTAGTAGTACTACTTGCAACCAGTATGAACTAGTACTACTTCCGTGAAGAACAGTAGCAACCGAGGCACAAATGCTCAGGAAAAACTGCTATGCACGTGAAACGAAGCCATGAAAACTGCTACAAAAATGCTGCGCACGTTTAAGGAACAGAAGCTTCACTGCATCAGAACGAATGAAATAAATGCAAGCCAAAATCACATGAACAGCAGCCTGGCGGCGCACAACCGAAGAGAGAGAGAGAGAAAGCAAGAGACAAAATGACCCAAAGGAGTAGTATTGATTTCAGCCAAAAGGGTGACCTAACCCTAGGGATTGGGGCCCTATTTATAGGCTGCCCAACACTAGGAATATTCCACCAGCCCCTTAGGGTTTTTACAGACGCAGGAATAAAGGAAAAGACTCTACTGCCCTTAGGAATTTTTACAGACACAACTGACTGACTGTGGGCCTAGAGATACAGATGACTTATCCGAAAGCTAAGCTTTCGTAGCGACTATGGCTTCTCTTCTGGACAGTCCGATACAAGATCAACGGTTGTCAGTTTTGCACCGAAACTGATAAAGCCTCCACCGACTTTGCACCAGGTACCCGAATTGGGCCGGCCCAACTCCACAGCTCTCTCAGCTCGGCAGTCACTCACCGCCCGTATACCTGAGTCAATCCTGGTCAACAGCCCAGTGGGTCTTCTGCTGCTCCTGGCCCATGTACCCGGATTGGGCTAGCCCGACTTCGCAGCCTCCTTTGCCCAACAGTCGCTCGATGCCCGTGTACCTGAGTCACACGCGGCCCATGAAACAACAGATCTCTTCTTCTTCTGTCCTCTTTGACTTTCGTTGACAATGACTCATCACTTCTGGAGCCATGAGGCCCATGCTATTCAGCATGGCTCCTCACAGGGTCTACTGCAATACCTTGTGCAGAGATAATATGTCCAAGGAACTTTACTTCTACCGTCCAAAACTTACACTTGTTGTACTTGGCGTATAACTGGTGTTCCCTTAGTTTTCCTAGGGTCAACCGGATGTGATCCTCGTGCTCCTCTTTGTCCTTGGAATAGATGAGGATGTCATCTATGAATACCACGATAAATTTGTCCAAATATTCCATGAACACCTTATTCATCATATTCATGAAGGAGGCTGGGGCATTGGTCAACCCGAAAGACATAACTGTGCACTCATATAATCCATAGCGAGAGGTAAAAGCCATCTTGGGTATATCCTCCTCTCGAATCCTCAGCTGATGATATCCAGATCGCAGGTCGATCTTGGAAAATACCGTAGCTCCTTTCAGCTGGTCAAATAGGTCATCGATCCTGGGTAACGGGTACATGTTCTTGATGGTTACCTCATTCAAGGCTCGGTAATCCACGCACATACGCTTAGCCTTGTCCTCTTTCTTCTCAACGAAGATGACGGGGGCTCCCCAGGGGGATGTGCTAGGTCTGATGTAGCCTTTCTTCTCTAGATCCTCCAGTTGCTGCTTCATCTCAGCTAGCTCATTGGCGGCCATCCGGTATGGTCGCTTGTAAATAGGGGTGGTTCTGGGTACCAAATCAATTCAGAACTCAATATCCCTCTTAGGTGGCATCCCTGGTAAATCCTCCGGAAATACGTCCGGGTATTCGCAGACCACTGGTATCTCCTCCAAGGTTATCTGGTGTAGCCGAGGTCTTCCGAATTTCAGTCTCAACATCTGGAATGTGACGGCAGTCCCTTCTTCACTGGTCACAGTCACTTGTCTCCGGGCACATCTTATCACACCTTGGCATTCTATTAGGATGGGGTCAGCCTAGAATATTGTGCCTTGGATATCTACCCATACCCTTGGACTATAGGAATGGGCGAGAGTTTGTTTGCCAGGGGTGGCTATTAATACGGGTCTTGGTAGTTCACTTATGTTCAGATTATTCTTTTCCACAAAAGTCGTTGATATAAAGGAGTGCGTAGCTCCAGTGTCAAATAAAACCACTACAAGGGCTGAATGTACCGTGAACTTACCCATGATGATCTCGGGCGCAGCCTGGGCTTCTTCGGCGGTGACGTGGTTGACACGGGCGCGGATGGCAGGGTTGGTCGCGACTCCTTGTGCGCGTTTGGGGTGGGGACACTGGTGGGAATAATGCCCCTCCTGGCGGCAGCTGAAGCATATCACGGTCTTGCCGTGCTTGTCGCGCAGAACTTCTGCCTTCTTGGCAGGGGCTGGTGGAGCGGCCGGGGCGGCGGGAGCGGGGCGAGGCTGTCCTGCTCCGGTGTTGGCGGCGGGTGGCGCCAGACGATAGACCGAGCGTGGATGGTATTGGGGCGCCGGTGGGGGAGGTGTGAATCGGGGCCTCTGTGCCATTCCTTGATTCTGGCGGAAGGCGATCATTCTCTTTTTCTTCAGGTCGACCTTGTTCTACTAGGTCTCCTGAATGATAGCTTTGTTTACCAACTTTTGGAAGTTGGCATAATCTCCGGAAATGAGCTGAAGGGACAGCTCATCCTTTAGTCCTCGGAGGAATTTATACTGTCTGGCCGTATCGGTATGGACCTCCTCAGGTGCGTACCGGGCCAACCTGTTGAACTCATGCAGGTACTCCGTTATGGACATGCTCCCTTGCTGCAGATCCCTGACCTCTTGTTGCTTCTGGGCTATGATCCCATCGGGGATGTGGGCGGCGCGGAAGGCGGCGGAGAACTCTGCCCAAGTGTGGACGTATCCCTCGGGCAAGGTCTCGCGCAGGTTGTCCCACCATTCCGCGGCAGGACCTTGGAGTTGGTGGGCAGCGAATGCCACCCTCTCCTGCTCAGTACAAGTCAAGAGGTCCAACTTCTTTCCAATCATCCTCAACCAATCACCAGCCTCCATGGGGTTGGTGGTGCTTGAGAACGTGGGAGGGCGGACTCGGAGAAATTCCGAGAGCTGGGAGGCGGGTGCGGGAGCGGGAGTGGCAGGGCGAGGCAGTTCTGGCTGTTGGTGGAGGCGGAAGAATTGTGCCTGCTGCTCTTGCATCTGTTGTTGTTGCTGCTGTATTTGGTTTAGTAGTGCGGCCACCAGCTGATTCTGGTTGGCCATCATCTCGGCCAGAGTAGGGTGGTTGGCGACTGGGGCTTGCCTCTGCCCAGTCACTCCCCACTGGGGCAGGTTACCGTTCTCTCCTCCGTTTTGGGGAGCATCGAAGCCTTGGGTGTTAGTCATCCTGAAGTTTCCAAAATAGACAACACTTTTAGGGGTAATGATTCTAAGCTTTATTTCAAAATGTGTCGTTTTTGCGATTACATTTAGGTCTTTTATTTAATCTTCACCCATGCCTTATATTTGACATGAGTGGCAATACAATCCAAACACATTAAAAGAAAATCAATCAATCATAAAAACTACGTCTAAGGCAACTCAGGGGACGACTCGACTATGGGCTCGATGGAGACGGTCGAGGTGGTGGAACTGGAGGGTCCGGCGGGAGGTGCGCTACGGGAAATCCTCTTGGGCCTCACGGTGGGGATCCGAAGCGATTTCCGCTTGCGGGGCGGAAGGGGTCCGACCTCCTCGAGATCCTTCTTCAACTCCTCAATCTGCTGATGAAGATGGGCGTTAACGGCGATGCTCTGACGTAGGAGCTCATTCTGGCGTCGTAGCTCCTCTACCTCGGCAGCCAATCGGTGTCCTTGCTGGATACGGCGGCGAAGATCTCCGTTCTCGTGGTTCAGATCCTCAGAAGAGTGTCGGTAAAAGTTGATCGTGTCACGCTGTCCGTTGGCATCCTACAGTACCTCATAGTGGAGCTCATCCATTGCCTCCAACAAGCGTACGGTGTGTCCAACCGCAGAGTGGCGCTGGGAGAGTGTGCTGACGTAGACGCTATGGGGACTTCCTTGGGTGCGAAGAGGCACAAAACGATAGTTCGTGTCGTAGAGCTTGCTGTCGTAGATCATCCGGAGCTCGGTGAGGGCCTGGAGGGCGGTGCGCTGGCTGGCAACCAAGAAGGTGGGTCCTCCGCCTCGATAGGTGTGGGATGTCTGAGGAGAGGGCTGAATGACGATGGTGACCTCGCAGTAGCTTTCTTCCTCGTCGGGGAAGACTCCATGGAACATCGGCTCATGCTCAAATCCGAGGAAACCAACGAGCATGCATAGCTCGCGGATGAATCCAGCCTCGTCACGAAGATTCCCGCTCATGGTACGGACCGACATCTACAAAAGAGAAATTTTTTGTGAAAACCTCAGAAGATGAGAAGGTAAGTAGTTTTGTAAGAAAATATGGCTAATATAAGTCCTAGGGTCAGGTCTGTTTGGCTTCCTACAGTCAAGTCGGCTCTGATACCATCTTGTCACGCCCTGATTTAATAAATCAGGGCCTTTATTGAAATTCCATAGAAAATCAATAAAAGCAAGACGTTCATCATGCGACCACGTACAATACGAGCAATTATTCATGGTTCGTAGACCGCATTAGTACAAAAGTGAATAAAGATGAAGAGAAACTAATAAACAAAGGGTCCTAGATGAACGCCTCCTTCCAGTCTCGCCTTGATTGGGTCGCTACTCCAGACCTTCATCCTCCTCGTAGTAGACGGGCTCTGGGGGTGTAAGTCAACGGGGGTGAGTACAAACGTACTCAGCAAGCCACCGAATGCAAATATAATGCAGAGTAACAACAAGGGAGATAGTGGCTAATTTTGCGGAAAAGCGTAATTTGTAAAGCAATTAAATGTGATCAATTCATTAGTACTGAAATGTAAACATGTGTATGCATCATCATCTTCTAACTCGAGGGGTACAATCAGCCCCACCTCACTCAACAGTCCTTACATGCCATGAATAACTCAACCATTCAAACAATTGTAAACTAACTGCGAGTAGTCACATAACCCACATTTGACCGTGGGCTCGGCTTTTCGAAAAGATTAAATACTCTGATCAGAGGTGTACCACTGTACCCACAAGGCACGCACTCATCACTTACACCAAAGTGTAACGAGATGACCCATTCCACGGGAACTCGTGCCAAAACCTTCCATATGGTCCTCCTCGACCCGACAGCACCCTCTTATGGGTTTCATATGGTGTCTCGACGCGTCGAGCCTCACCATACCCCCCCTTGAGCCACATCGGTACAAGTCACCCGCAGGTTGCCCCTTGCCCCCTCCACTATGGTGCATCGAGTCAGATTGTTCCATACTTTTAGTTAGGACTTACCCATTAGACTTGTGGTTGGTACGGAAGTGCTTTGCAACAGATCCTTCAGACCGGTCCTTATAGTGCCCCGGGTGCGACCAACCAATTCCCGAGCTTGCACCTGGAACCCACCATACTTATAACATAGCCAAATCCAACAGAGTCTAGAGACGAGAATAACGGGGAAATTCATATAACAGATTCCAACTATCTACGACTCATTCTTTTTATCCTATAGCAGTTGTGCCGGTACATTGGGCACTAGCTAATACTTTTATAGTAGAGTGACAAGGAGTTAAGGCTCAATAAGCATGGCTTGGGCTTGCACACAAGGACGGGGATCTAATAAATATAAGTGTAGGGCTTGATATTTGACTAATGCAATATTATCCTATGAGTTATAGCGATAATTTATAAAAACATGGGCTCAATGATGATCAAAATGGGGGTTGTGACTTGTCTTGATCAGCAAAGGGTGAAGGTGGAACCTCGGGATAGAACTCCGGCTCCTCGACGAACTCGTAGTCTTCTCGATACGGAAAAAAGTAAATAATACATTCAATAAAGCATCACAAAACATAAGCATACAAATTTTATGATTTAAATATGTGAATTGAGCTTTATTGTACTGAAGTTATATTAATAATATCAAAGGTTAAAGTTTTGGGGTTTTTCCTAATTTATTCCATGAATTATTAATTTATCCCTAAGGGGTTTTTATTTATTTAATTCATAAGATTATTTTGTGCTAAAGTAACATACTATTTTTATGGCATTAATGTGTAGAGAATAAAATGTTGAATTTATTAAAATTGGAATGGTGAAATTTGGAGTTAAAATGAGCAAGTTATGAATTTTCAAAGTTTAAACTATTTTCTGGAATTTTATTTAAACAGAAAATGGGCTTTAGTCCATGGTGAGCCAGGCCTACGGTGGACTGGCCACTGTACGCGTGGACCCGAGCGATCTGGACCGTTGGATCTGGATCCAGCGGCCAGATGCGAGGCGGGAGGGTTTAATGAAATTGGATGGCCGAGATTAAAACGTGCGAAAGGGTATGCGTGGACGCACGAGATGGCTTCGGGGCTTTAAGTGGTGATCGACGGCCGAGAGGCCTCGATACCATTTTGACCAGATGGATGGCCTAGATTAAACCCGTGCGGGATATAATCTAAGCCCTCCATCGTGGATCGGATGACTGAGAGCACGTCCGGCACGGCACGAGTTAAGGGGCTTGTACCCCCCTTCGTTCTCAGCTCCGGCGATGCGACGACGACGAATTCCGGCGACGGCGTGGGTTGTACGGCGAGGCTAAGGCCTAAAATGGGACCAGTGATGTGAGGGGAACTCGGGCGTACCGGCGGTGGTGGCGGCGACGAGCTGACGGCGACCGGTGACGATGAGGGGCGATGAAGCTCCTCGGGTTCGTCGGCGGCGAGGCGATCCAGCGGTCCTCTCGATCGTCGGAGGCGTGGACGAGGATGGGCGGGTCTTGGCGATCACGAAGGTGGTGATGGCGGGGGCGGCGGTGGTTTGGATCGCCGGCGAGCGGTGGCTGGAGGCAGAACAGAGCTAAAGGCCGAAAACTGAGCGGCGGTGCTCTGGAAAGCGATGGCTTGCGCTAAGGAGGTGTGGGCAGAGGGCGGTGGACGGAGGGGTATATATAGGGGGTCGCCGGCGCTATTATGGCAAGGTAACCGGAGGAAACCCAAGAGGGTTCCTAATCTCTCCGGCGAGGTTTCCAAACTTTTGGGTATGCTTCCAAAAACGTGAAAACGCGTCGGCTATAGACGGAAAAGGGGCGGCGGTGCTCGGGGAAAGTGATCCGGGGTTGGATTGGGGGAAAACGGGCGGCCGGTGGCGATAAATGGAAGGGGATCGCTGGGATTCCATCGGAGACGATGGATCTGACAGGTGGCCCCCACCTGTCGGCGGCTGAGCGAAAAAGGAAAGCCAGACAGGCGGGCCCTGCCGGTCAGAGAGAAGAAGACGGAAGCGAGTGGCTGCCATGTGGGACCGAGGCAGGCGCTGGCGGGAGAGAGGGAAGGGGGCTGGAGACGAATTCGGGGTTGAGGCCCATTAAGATTTTAAATTCTTTTCTGATTTAAAATAATTCTAGTAATTCATTTATTTAATTAAGGGTTGAATCACTATTGATAAAAATTTGTAAAAATTCCTGAAATTATGTTTTGGCTTCTAGTTTATCCCATAAATTTTTCAAGTCCAAATTTTGAATATTTCTCCCTGTTTGGCTTTAATATGGCTCTTTTAGGATTTCTTTAATAACAAATTCCAAAAATTCCTTTAATAATATATTTCTTTTATTTTATTTCTTTTTAAATCTTGGGGTGTTACACGAAGTAACAAGGATTACAACTGTTCCGTAGTGGCCGGCGGAGGGCTTTCAGGCAAACCCACGAAGAGGTACAGGAAAATAAAGGTAATGTAAATACGATCAAAGCATGGGCTTTGGTTTGGTTTGAGTTGGGGGCTCTCTACGCCGGCCTTGCCTCTCTATTTATAGGGGCTTAACTCCTAATCTAATCTGCTATTAATCCGGCAAGATAGAGATAAAGATTGAACTGGAAACGCATACAACTCTATCTCTGCCGAGGTGGGCTTCGGCCAGGCCCGTCGAGGCCTGCTCCTCGGGCCAAAGCTTCGGTAGCCTGGGCCTCCGAAGGCTTCCCGGCTGAAGCCCATGGGCTGACTAGAGGTTTTTGGAGCCCATAGCTCAATGGACTTTGGCCCTGTAGGGCTTCGGACAGACCCTGGACATGTGTATTTTCGGCCCAAATCACCAAAATTGATATTTTGACAATCTAGCCATTAATGCCATTTTTTGCTATCAACAGTGACCAAAAATGAAAGCATTTAATGCATCGAACCAGAAATAACAAGATACGAATAGCATTGGCTCGTTTAGGTATGTCTCAACCAAAGAAAGGCCGATGCAATGACCAATGTCGATCTCATCCTAAAGGGTGCAGTAAGTGGCTAACACCCTAAGAGGAAATGATTCAAAGCCTAAGTCCCAGTCAGAGAAACACATAGGGGAACATTTGAAGGGTATCTGACATGTCTCGTCATTTATGAAATCTGTGGGGTCGGGATTGCCTAAAGGATCCAAAAAGAAGCTAAAGGGGTGAGTGACTACTGGAATGAAAACCTGGTTTCGCAAACCCTACAAAAACAAAAGTGGAATCAGAGGAAGAGCGATGAATGAGTCAGGAATAAAAGGTCGAAGACTTACTCGGGGGATTGCATCAATGATGGCCATCCTTACACTGATGAGGAGCACGTTCAATGAAGAAAGATGAAGAGTGACGGCTAGCACTAGGATGAACGGTGAAAAATTTGATGACCACAAACAGGTGATGAGTCAAAAGCGTGAAGAAGAAAGGAAGAGTGGTTGGTGCTTACAAACTAACCCATTGCAGTTATGGATGGCTGGAAAGGGAAGAGATAGAGTCAAAACTCTAGGAAAATGTGAAAGAATTGGAAGGCGAAGGGTTTCGACAATTAAATTGAGAAGACGCAATAGAAAGACGTCTAACATGACATGGCGGTAGAAGGTGATGATAACTGATGCCAAGATTTGGTAGAAGCCCAGGCCCACTAAAGATGTTACACGGTCAACAGAAGTCAAAGAGGATTCGATCAAAGGAGAGTCAAAGAAGCTTATCCATGTTGTTACAAGATGATCGGATGCAGAAGAGCCAATGGTGATAAGAGCGGAAGGAAGATGAAGATTATCCGGAATCAGTTAAGATATGTTACTTAGACGGCAAGTCTTCGGACTATAAATATGTACCCTTAGTTAGCTTAGAAAACACATCTCTGTCAATCAACTACTCGGCGCATCGCCACACTTGGCTTCCATGGTTAATCCAACAGGGTTCGGCACTCGGAGCTGGGCTGCATCATTCCAATCTCCGACGAAGAGGTGAGTCCTGACACCCCCGACGTTTGTACCAATTAGATCAATATCCTCACGGCTGCATCAGATTGATCTCTTGAGGTGAACATCGAAACAGTATGATCACTGGTTATTCTCGGTGTATTAGTTAGGTCTAAGGCTACATCAGTTTAGTTTGATCTCATAGATTGATATGATATAGGTGTGATAGTTTGAGGCTTTCTCGGTTAGGTCCGACATCTCTTTCTATTGTATTTTTTCATGTTGTATACCGTTCATCTACATAAAGCATGCCTGATACTTTGACATATTATTAAGATCATTGTGACTAGCTACTATCTTGGTTAGGTCCGATCTAGTTATTGTGATGATTTTCATGATATAGACATATTATATGACATGTTTTATTTATTTCTGTCGGATTACAAGCCGACGGGTTATCTTCAATTAAACACCACATCTTATTTGCCATCAAAAAAGTTATCATCGGCCCGTGTGGTAAAACCATTCATCCTATCAGTCGATGGCACGCTCGCCGATTGCTTTGCCCCTGGTCATTGGCCCTATGGCCGATAGACATGATATTTCACGAATATCCCATCCTCATTGCGGTCATCGGCTCGATAGCCGATAGGCTATGCTATTGATCATATTTTCTTGTTTCCTTATCAATTGCAGGGTCAAACTGATTGGCATGCATTGAACCTTTTTTCTAAGAACGTAGGACCCGCACTGGAGTATGCGCCATTTAGGTGCAAATTTCTACCGTCACTTTGGCAAAAACAAAGAATTGACTAATCTGTTCAAGAGACTATGTGCCCAAAACCAACAGAGAAAGTTCAAGATCTTGTGGACTAAACTTGATGAGTTGACTTCCAAATACAAGCATGAGAAGGCCACAAAACCAGAGCCATACCCACTATGTGTACTACACACGGATGATCAGCAGACAATACACAAACAGAGGAGGACAAAAGTTCATTGCTTCTTAGACTGGATTAAATTTGAGAGTAAAGAGAAGTGGTCCCTACTATATGACACTCACGGTGCAAAGTATAGCATCATGACAACCAATCTTGCAGAGGTTTACAATTGGGTGATGCGGGGTATACGATGCTTGCCTTTGGTTAGTATTGTGTAGGGCATAATCCGTGGAACGACACAATATTTGATTGACCGGCATACTTCTGCGTCGGTGGTTCATATGGATGAGCGTTTTCTATATTACAAAAAAGATTGAAGAGTACTTAATAGAGAAAAGTAAGAAGGCAATGCAACATTGTTCCATTAAAACAAGTTTTCGTTAGCTCCGATTTGAAGTAACATGTCGGGATAAAGGGAGGAGATGAACAAGTTCCTGTGAGCTCCTAAGAGCTCCAATTCGTGCCATCAACAGTCACCCGGTTTCGATGGTTGGGAGGGTGGTGGCCACGCTGAGGTGTTAGGGCCTTCACAGCTGTAGGGAGCTCCACTACCTACTTAGCCTGAGGAGCAGCGGCCCAGTAGGCCGACTAGGGAGCATCGATCACTAGATAGGCTTACATTGTCAGCGAAGCAACCGAGACAGATTCGTGCTAGGCGTCGTGATTAGGCCGACTAGAGTGCGTCGATCACCACCTAGGATTACATTGTATCAAACCTTTTGTATTAAATCTCGTTTTGGTATGATTATGCTTGTATTTGTTTCCTTTTATTACGATTATGGTTGTATGCACGTCTTCGTTACGACGGTCTATATTTCACCAAAAAACTTCTAAGCACAATTATATCCATCATGAAACTCGTAGCACCACAAAGTAAGAAATATGTACTAATTATTTAAAATTGACAAACGACATATATTTCACTATAAAATTGTGATTATGTGTTACTCTGTTCTCCTAGATGGCTTCAACTCATCATAGGGGGATCGAACATCTGATCGGAGTACCACCGTGGCTTCAACGTCCAAAGTGTCACTGTAGAGAATGCTATCAGGTAATGACTGCGACGTCAGGATAAGATGCTGGTAGAAGATATTTCATATGTCCCGACATCGATGATGACTTCATGGTAAGAATATAAACATTAATACCGGTCCACACCTCAATCAATTAACTTAACATATTTTGTTATTGCATGATAATCCAAGGAAGTGTTCTTTCACCCAATGGATCGATAATTCAAGTCAAGGATGCACTAGAGGGAATGTAAGACAAGCCGAGACTACGAAAGAGTACATAAGAAGGAAAAAAGAGCATATACTAAAGGTCGATCATGCTAGTTCAAATTAGATGACAAATCCTCTAGGAATTCTTGAGTGGGAGCAACGACCTACATGTGCATGTGGGAGTCGTTGTATTATACGAACATCGCTCGGAGGCAACTCAAGGGGAAGAGAGAATTTGTGTGCCCCAACCTATATGACCACGTCATGGTAAGTGATGACAACAATTGAACGTGTTTAATTTTATATGATTTTGTAACGCAACAGTCACCTCACTAGTTATCGTGGAAGCAAAATATTAGGAGATGCTCATTCCGTCGATGGATAGATGTCACGCAACCAACATACGAGGATGATTCCATCATAGAGGCGAAAAGTCACTCCGAGTTTGAAACGAGAAGGATTGAAGCTGATGATCGAGCGAGGAGTGTGAGATGGAGTGAAAAGGACAGACAATAGAGGAAATACAACAAGCAGAAACAACTTAGGTACAGAGAGCAACAAAAACGTGCTAGGCAAGAGAGAGAACGGAGAAATCAGTAGGACGAACATTGTACTATCATACTATGTTGAACTATTTGCATGGACCTACGTTGTTTTCTTCAAACGTTCGAGGAAAAACATCTACTAGCAATTTTATGATCAAACTCGTACAACTAAAAGTGAAAATTACGTACTATTTAAAGCAGTACATCATGAACAACACATAATGGAGTACACAACATAACACAATACAACACAAATTTAAAAATATAAACTACACTATGTACCTACTGAGTGCACCGAGGGTACTTTCCATTCCTTATGGCCTCCGGTCCAGCTACATGCGCACGACGAGCCCTTTCAAGCTTCCTCTCTCTATAAGCCTTGCGTTCCGCCTCCTCACTCCTCTTAAATTCTTCCTCGCGCTCACATTCCCGCTGGTATCTCATCTCACTGAGCTCTCTGTTAAATGCATGATGCTTCATAAGACGAGCCCAGTTATCGGGATCCACCTCTTTGTCGATCCATTCGGCAAAGTCACATAGCGAAGGTGGTGACAGTGGAGGAGTTACCTACACGCATAAATATTAATACACATATTGTACATGATTGATTCAAGACAAATATAAAAAAGAACAGAAAAAATTATTAATACCGGTTTGTTTGCACGTGGTCCACGTTTTGACCTTGGCTTTGGATTTTCCGGAGTCTAAGAGTAGTTCGCACACTTTCAATACCTCATCTCGTAGGTGAGGTCATCCTAACTTCTCATGAATTTGCATGTGTCTCCACAGAAACACATAAGAGGTTCGACACCTTCCAGCGGACGGTGATGAGGATCCTAACCGTGAGTCGCTATATCATTCTTCACTATCTACAAATGTATGTCAACATAAATTTAATATATTCATAATATGTCTACATTTTCTCTAAAATATACAAACATTAACAGTACATTATTCTAATATGTCAATTAAATCTTGAATTGATTAAACTACTGAGAAACCAAGGGTTGGTTTCGGTGTTTGTGATGAGTGATTGACAGGCTTTTAACCTCTGATTCGAAGGGGTACCTCCGAACGGGGTTCGGAGGTTGGTTCTCCGAAGGGGACTTCGGAGGTGGTTTCACCAAAGGGTTCGGTGGGTTTGGTTGCTGCAGCTGTTGCAGCGGAGTGTGCCTGTCGGAGGGGTCCGACAGTACACGATGACTGGGTTTGTACCGAAGGTCTCGGTACTTTGGGCAGTACACCAGAGTGTGTGTCGAAGGTTGCTAACCCGGAGAGGTCTCCGGAGTACTGGATACACTTGTCTGCTTGTCTGTGGTGCGCAGGGGACTTCAGAGGTGACGGACGGTTCGTAGCAGGTGAACCTGGGTCAAGCGGGAGGCTTGATGCCAGGGGAGCAGGGAGCTCCATCACGGTGGCTGCGAAGGGGTCTGGGTCGGTCCTCGGGTCGAGGTGCACCAGGAGAAGGCATTAAGTGCGGAGCGTGGCTCCGGGTGAAGGTACTCCGAGACAAAGTCCTCGGAGGCGAGGCACTTCGAAGGGTACTCCGGATGGAGTGACTTCGGAGTATGGTGGATCAAGTCCTCTACGGAGGCAAAGTGTTCGAGGTGTGCTCCGAAGGGAGACACTCGAAGGTTACCCAACGAAGGTCTCAGAAGTCAAGGTGCATCGAAGGCATGGTCCGGGTGAGGCTCGTCGAGGAGTGTGCTCGGGGAGAGACACTGCGACGAAGTGCTCATGGAATGCTTCATGCGGAGGCCTTGGATGAAGGAGGGACTTTGAAGGGTGGTACTCCGAAGGAGGGCTTCGGAGTGACGCAGGCTTCGGAGCAAGGCTAGCTCCAGAGCAACGTTGACTTGTGGTGCTTCGGCCATGCATGGCTTCGGTACACGGACTAACGGAGTTTGAGCTGGGAGTAGCTGCGAAGCCGTGGTGGTCCACTCCGGAGGTGGTGGTGCGAAGGCCCAAGGGCTTTGACGGCTTCGGCTCAAAACCGTCACTGTATCGAAGGCTGACTTCAGTGAAGCGAAGGCCGTCAGGCTCAAGGCTTCTCACCGAAGCTACCGCACCCCTCGCGTGCGAAAGGGGGCTCCGGAAAGGTCAAATCCTGCAAAGGCTGACATTGTCTGCTCTGCAAAAAGCTGACGCTGTCCCCTCTGCAAAGCTGATAGAGAAGCCTCCAGAATAAAGTTGACTACCTTTTGTACCCCTCTATTCTGTAGAGACAAAACCAATGTAAACCCTAGGGGTAAATTAGTCAATTCACTTGGGTGAATAGTGGCTATAAATATGGGGGCGGGTAGGTAACATTTAACACTTTGAGCATTTACTGTTGAGCTCCTGTACTAGCCTCCGCATACTTTGTATTCATCCTGAGTTCATTTTCAGTGTTCCTTGTTCAAGCAGCGAAGCCCTGCTTCTGTGCATTTATTCTGCTTGAGCTTGTTTGCATACCTCGCTAGTAGTAGTACACCGAAGCCTGTCTAGGCGAAGGGTGTTTTGTGTGAAGTGTGCTTTTCAGTGTGCGTTCGCTCTGTGTAACAGGAGGCTATACCTCGCTGCTTACTAGCGAAGCCCTGATTGAAGCCCGGTTCTTTTTCATTCCGAAGCCCCTAGCGAAGTCTATTTGTGTGCGTTTAGACCTTCGCAGTACGAAGCCCAGCACCAGTTGCTGTCGCTAAGTATTAGGTCAAAGTCCTCAGAGGGTAGTCTACTCTTGCGAAGGGTGAAGTGCGAAGCCTGCTCGAAGCACCCTGTGTGCGGAGCCTGCACTGACTTGGCAGAGGTATTTTCGGGGTTGTGGGTGGAGCGAAGTCTGCTTGGCTTCGGACTTTTACTCCTTGCGAAGCCTGTGTTCGGAGCCGCCAAATACCTCCGAACCAGACCTTCGAAGGTTGGTGTCCGAAGCCTGTTCCGCGGTAGACAGAATTAAAACCGAAGGCTATTTTTAGCCTGAAATTTTAAAAGCTCCCATTCACCCCCCCCCCTTTGGTCGCCGTTTCTGGTCCAACAATTGGTATCAGAGAAGGTTAAGATCACCAGTTGACCTTAACCGGTTTTGTGATCTGTTGGCGACATGGACCGAGCTAGTAAAATTCCTCTGTTCGATGGGACTGACTTTGCATACTGGAAGGTGCGCATGGAGGCTTACTTGCTAAGCCAAGGAAATGCAATTTGGGAGATTGTGGACTCACAATACTCCATCCCTGAGACTCGCACCTCTCAAACAGAAAAAGATCAGTATAACGCCAACTCCAAGGCAAGAAACATACTGTTCATTGGTTTGAGCCGGAGTGAGTTTGATAGGGTGCAACACCTTAGGACTGCTAGGGAAATCTGGACAACACTCACTATTTTTCATGAAGGCTCTACACAGATCAAGGTCAGGCGCCAAAGCACATACAATCAACAGTATCAGCTGTTTGTGCAGGCATCTGGTGAATCTATAGATGCCATGTTTTCTCACTTTGATGCGATAGTGAGTAACTTGCGGTCCAACGGGACGCTTGATTACAATGATCATGATAGGGCTATCAAGCTTCTCTATGCTCTTGACCGTAGCATATGGGAGGTAAAGATATCCAGCATTGAGGAGTCCATAGGTTATGACACATTGACCTGTGATGAGCTCTTTAGCAAGCTGAAGTCCACAGAGATTGCCAAAGCATCTCTTGCAGTGCACAGAAGCTCTTTGCCACAGCCATTGGCATTGGTTTCTAGCACTAGCTGTGGCACCGCTGCAGAACCAAGCACATCTGGTACTTGTGTTCTTGCAGATGGTTTTGCTTTGTCCTCCCTGGTCTCCGTCACAAAGGAGCAGGTGGACACTCTGGATGATGATGAGCTTGCTCTCATTGCCAGAAGGTTCACCCGTTTTCATCATGAGAGACGGGATCAGAGGAGAAGTGGTTTTAGTGGGTGCTTTGAATGTGGCGACACTTCTCATATTAAGGCCAATTGCCCTAAGCTCAATAAGAAAGATGAGAGTGAGCGCCCCAAATACCACAAGAAGGAGAGGAAACCCTTTGTGAAGGGCAAGCGCGGCAAGGTGGCTAAAAGAGTAGCCAAAGCCACTTCCAGAGCATTTGTTGCTGCTCTCAGCGACATCGACACTTCCTCAACTGAGGAGTCGAGCTCTGAGGAGGAGTCCCCAAGGAAGGAGGACAAGAAGGACAAGAAGGGACGAGACTTCACCGGCCTTTGCTTCATGGCCGACAGCGATCACAGCGGCGATGAGCTTGACTCATCTGAGGTACCTCTATCATCTGACCAGCTATTAATTAAATTAGATGAGCTGAATGAAGTAGTTCTCGGTCAGGATAGATTACTTGTGCAAGCCGCTAGAGAAAGAAAAGACCTTAGACTTAGGCTAGAATCTGTTTCTACTGAATATGCCATGCTTAAGTCTAAAGTTAATGATGTTGAATGTGAATCTTGTACTGTAGTCATGGGTGAGCTTGCTCAGTTGCGTTCTGTACATGCTCAAACTCTTTCTGAGCTTGAGACTGCACAGAAGCAGCTTTTGGTGGTGGATTCTAGACCTCATGATAATATTGAATGCATGAACTGTTCTTTATTACGCGAGAGCATTAATTTACGTGATAAACATGTTCATGATTTAGAGGCTAGATTGGAGAGGGCCGGTAGTTCTAAGGATGTGCAGCCTGTTTGTGACACGTGCATTACCCTTAAGGACCAGCTAGGCACTGTTAGAGAGCGAGCTGAGAACCTCATGTCTGAAAATGAATACATTCTTTCTGTGGTTAACAAATGCACTGAGGGAAAGGGTAGGATGGATTTGCTCTTGGCCAAGACCAAGATGTGTGCTGACAGAGCAGGGTTAGCTCTAGGTTTGGGTTTTGAGATGATTCCTTCAGATAGTGAAAACAAAACTGTTTTTACCTCTCCCACTACCCTAGAGAAAGAGAGAGCTCTATTAGACACCCCATTAGCCAAAAAGCCTACCCGACCACCAAAGAAAACCACTCCTCCTGCCAAGAAAATCCCTCCCAAGAAAACCACTCAGCAGAAGCCCAAGGAGCCTGTGAGAGTTGCTCCTGTGACCCATGAGAGTGCCCCTAGGAGAGTCTTTCATTGTTCCTACTTTCAGCGGGCGGGTCATTTGGTTGGATTCTGTTTTCGTCGCATCAAGGATGAGCGACGCTCTCAGGCGATGAGTTACCAGGACATGCATTACCCATCTTTAGGTTTGCATGAGTCTGAGTTTTACTATCGTCCTGCTTTTGAGGCTCCTCGTGCTTCTCGGAGAGGTTTTGCTCCTCGAGGTGTTCACCATGTTCCATATGGTGGTAGACCCCGGGCGAGTAGTTTTGTACCTCGTCAGAGTAGGAGACCTCGACATGTTGTTCGATCACAGCATGTAGGTAGACCTCGCACTTTGCATCATTCAGATTATCATGTGCATAGATCGTCTACTTTTACTATGCCTACTACTCGTGTCACTCAGTGCTGGATGCCTCGTCATTTTTTCACTCACCCCAGCACTGAGCGATCGAGATATTCTTATCATGTGTAGGCAGCAGATCGAGGCTTGGAGGGCAGGTGGATCATGGACTCCGGTTGTTCGCGCCACATGACCGGAGATGCAGCATGGTTCTCCAGCCTCACCACAACCAAGCAAAGGGAGCAAATCACCTTCGGAAATAATCGAAGAAGTAGAGTGAAAGGTAAAGGTGTGGTAAGAATTAACTCAAATTTCACTCTCAAAGATGTTGCTTTGGTTGAAAACCTGGGATACAATTTGTTGTCTGTATCTCAGTTGCTTGATGAGGGCTTCAAAGTGCGATTCCATCGCGATACTTCGCAAGTGCTCAATTTTGATGGCGTTGTGGTGTGTAAGATCGTTAGAGTTGGGAGAGTTTTTGGAGCTGATTTTTCAGAGTCATCTGGTTCTTCTCATTGTCTTGTTGCTCATTCTACTTCTGAGCTTTGGAAGTGGCATAGGAGACTAGGGCATATGAGCTTTGAGTTGCTCACTCGACTGAGTGCCCTAGGTCTTATCCGAGGATTGCCCAAGCTCAAGTTTGAGAAGAATTTAGTTTGCGCTCCGTGTCGACATGGAAAATGATTGCCGCTTCGCATTCGCCAGTCACCACAGTGATGACTGAACAACCCGGAGAACTTCTCCACATGGACACTGTAGGTCCTTCCCGGGTTAGTTCTTTAGGCGGCAAGTGGTATGTTTTAGTGATTGTCGACGATTTCTCTCGCTACTCTTGGGTCTTCTTCCTTGCCAGCAAGGATGAAGTGTTTTCACACTTTCGGAGCTTGGCTTTGAGACTTTTCACTGAACTCCCTGGTGCATTGAAATTCATTCGAAGTGATAATGGCACTGAGTTCAAAAATAGTCTCTTTGTTGACTTTTGCATGGAGCATGGCATAGAACATCAATTCTCTGCTCCGCGGGTTCCTCAACAAAATGGTGTCGTTGAGAGGAAGAACCGCACTTTGGTTGAGATGGCTAGGACGATGCTTGATGAGCATAGGACTCCTAGAAAATTCTGGGCTGAGGCCATGAACACTGCTTGTTACATCTCAAACCGAATCTTCTTGCGCTCAATTTTGAATTTGACATCTTATGAGCTACGTTTTGGGAGACAGCCCAAGGTTACTCATCTTCGAGTTTTTGGTTGTCGTTGCTTTATCCTAAAACGTGGTAACTTGGATAAATTTGAGTCGCGTTCTTCTGACGGGATCTTTTTGGGTTATACTACACATGGTCATTCTTATCGTGTTTATAACTTGGAAACTAACACTGTCATCGAGTCATGTGATGTGACTTTTGATGAATCAACCCCCTCTGTTAGTTCTGCTCTTGAACAGGCAAATGAACACGACATGGAACAGACCATCTTCGAAGAAGAAGATCCCGGAGAGTTCGAGGATGAACCCCTACTACCCTCGACATCAACCCCCGAAGCTGACCCCGCTTCAACCACTTCGGCACGAGGACCCGAAGCGACTACCTCGACATCGGTCATCTTGGACCACTTCAACGCACAAGTTGAGGGGGAGACTGCATCCCGTCGTGAGGCTCCACACCATGTTTAAAGGATGCATCCTCCCGAGCAGATCATTGGTGAGCTTGATCAAAGGGTAACACGTTCTCATGCTCATTTCATTGATTCCGCTTTTGTTGCCTCTTTCGAGCCCTTAGATGTTAGTCATGCACTTTCTGATTCTAGTTGGATCAATGCCATGCATGAGGAACTTGAAAATTTTGAGAGGAACCAAGTCTGGTCATTAGTTGATCCTCCACCAAATGTTCATTTCATTGGAACAAAATGGATTTTCAAAAACAAACAAGGGGAGGATGGGACTATAGTTAGAAACAAGGCTAGGCTTGTAGCTCAGGGTTTTTCTCAACTAGAAGGGATTGATTTTACTGAAACGTTTGCACCTATTGCTCGCCTTGAGGCCATTAGGATTTTGCTTGCCTTTGCGACATCCCGGGGATTCAAACTCTATCAAATGGATGTCAAAAGTGCTTTTCTTAATGGCTTCATAGGTGAAGATGTTTATGTAAAACAACCCCCTAGTTTTGAAAACCCCAAGTACCCACATAAAGTCCTTAAACTTCATAAGGCTCTTTATGGACTCAAGCAGGCCCCTCGGGCATGGTATGACAGACTTAAGTCTTTTCTGCTTGAGTGGGGGTATTTGATGGGCTCTGTTGATAAAACCCTGTTTACTCTCAAGCATGGCAAAGATTTCCTCCTAGTTCAGATTTATGTGGATGATATCATCTTTGATGGCTCTTCTCATGCTTTGGTTGCCGAGTTTGCAGATACCATGAGCAGGGAATTTGAAATGTCCATGATGGGTGAACTCACCTTTTTCCTTGGGTTGCAAATCAAGCAAAGCAAACAAGTTACTTTTGTCCACCAGACGAAGTACACCAAGGACCTGCTCAAGAAATTCGACATGGCTGATGCGAAGCCCCTCGCCACTCCAATGGCTACATCTGTAGCATTGGATCCTGACGAAGATGGAGAAGCCGTAGATCAGAAGGAGTTCTGAAGCATGATCGACTCCCTCCTCTACTTGACTGCTACGAGGCCGGACATACACTTCGCTGTGTGTCTGTGCGCTCGTTTTTAGGCTTCACCACGAGCTTCGCACCGCCAAGCGGTAAAACGCATTCTCAGGTATCTCAAACATTGAATTCGGCATATGGTATTCAGTGTCTTCCTCTTTGTGTCTTCGAGGTTATTCCGATGCGGATTTTGCTGGGTGTAGGATTGATAGGAAGAGTACCTCTGGTACTTGTCATTTTCTGGGTACATCTCTGGTTTGCTGGTCTTCCCGCAAACAGTCTAGTGTTGCACAATCGACGGCTGAGGCCAAATATGTTGCTGCAGCTAGCTGTTGCTCTCAGATTTTGTGGATGGTTTCCACTTTGCGGGATTTCGGGTTAGATTATAAGAGTGTTCCACTTTTCTGTGATAACACTAGTGCTATTTGTATTGCAAATAACCCGGTTCAGCACTCCAGAACCAAACACATTGATGTGCGATATCATTTTCTCAGAGATCACAATGAGAAAGGTGATATTGAACTTCAATATGTTGATACCCAACACCAGCTAGCCGATATTTTCACAAAACCCCTCGATGCTTCTCGATTTGCCTACTTGCGTGGGGAACTTGGTATTTGTCACCCTTACGGCATTTTTTGAGGGGGAGCTGTCTTTAATTGTATTGCATATGCTCGTCATGCGTGAAATTGCATTTACATCTTTTGCACTTATATGCCTGATTATAATTCATGAAATTGTGTCAGCTCAGCTCTTTTTAATTCATCTGAAACATTAATGTGCTTATGTCTTGAATCTAGCTTGTGTAGGCAGGACTGTTTTGGCTATCTTTTATCTGCTTGATAGCAAGACACTTGTTCTCTGGATGCTAATTTACGCAACTTGAAAAATTGTTCTCCATATTCATGGATACTCACACTTAATCACAATTCCAAAATCCATGATTTGCATGCTTCCAAGTTAAAAGATCCAGGTGGGTTTGTTTGTCGCACTACTCTATTTTAGACTGCTTACCATTGCACATTGGTCTGAACTGGAATAGTGTAGTGTCTGCCAAAATCATTGCCTTAAGCTTCTGATGGCTTTCATGCCTAGGCTTGGCCTGATTGGAAAGTATAAGGTGGACAAACAAATAACCCCTGACATTAAGAAAAGAACAACAAAATTCATTGTTCATCAAGTTTGCTTTCATTGCTCCATTTGAACTGGACTTGTCTGTCTAGAGTAGAAATTGACTAGCTTTGCGCAGTCCTTGCTTTTACTTGTCTAGTTTCCTTAACTAAGTGGTAATGCTTTTATTTCAAAATGATAAAATCACATGCTATCATCATGTTTTTAGAGAATGTTAAATTGAGCTGAGCACATGATACTTGGTATTAAAGGTTGGCATATTTTTGCTTTATATGTCTTTGCAATTCTGCTCATATCGAAGCTATGCATCTTTTGAATGCTCCTTGATGCTTGCATTGCCAAAGGGGGAGAAATTTGAGTTCTCTGTTGCAAAAAGGGTATAGTTAAATTAACTCAGGGGGAGTTTTTATCTTGAAAAAGGGGAGATTTGCCGAAGGGGCTTCTACTCTTGAAAAGGGGGAAGAAAATTCTTTTGTCAAGTGACATGTTTTGGCTCGTTTCTTAGTTTTTATGGTCACTTGTGTGCTGAAATTTTTTCAAATTTTCTTGAACTTGAATTTGGTTGTCAATGCACTCATCAAGGGGGAGATTGAGAAACCAAGGGTTGGTTTCGGTGTTTGTGATGAGTGATTGACAGGTTTTTAACCTCTGATTCGAAGGGGTACCTCCGAAGGGGGTTCGGAGGTTGGTTCTCCGAAGGGGACTTCGGAGGTGGTTTCACCAAAGGGTTCGGTGGGTTTGGTTGCTGCAGCTGTTGCAGCGGAGTGTGCCTGTCGGAGGGGTCCGATAGTACACGATGACTGGGTTTGTACCGAAGGTCTCAGTACTTTGGGCGGTACACCGGAGTGTGTGCCAAAGGTTGCTAACCCGGAGAGGTCTCCGGAGTACTGGATACACTTGTCTGCTTGTCTGTGGTGCGCAGGGGACTTCGGAGGCGACGGACGGTTCGTAGCAGGTGAACCTGGGTCAAGCGGGAGGCTTGATGCCAGGGGACCAGGGAGCTCCGTCACGGTGGCTGTGAAGGGGTCTGGGTCGGTCCTCGGGTCGAGGTGCACCAGGAGAAGGCAGTAAGTGCGGAGCGTGGCTCCGGGTGAAGGTACTCCGAGACAAAGTCCTCGGAGGCGAGGCACTTCGAAGGGTACTCCGGATGGAGTGACTTAGGAGTATGGTGGATCAAGTCCTCTGCGGAGGCAAAGTGTTCGAGGTGTGCTCCGAAGGGAGACACTCGAAGGTTACCCGACGAAGGTCTCAGAAGTCAAGGTGCATCGAAGGCATGGTCCGGGTGAGGCTCGTCGAGGAGTGTGCTCGGGGAGAGACACTGCGACGAAGTGCTCATGAAATGCTTCGTGCGGAGGCCTTGGACGAAGGAGGGACTTCGAAGGGTGCTACTCCGAAGGAGGGCTTCGGAGTGACACAGGCTTCGGAGCAACGTTGACTTGTGGTGCTTCGGCCATGCATGGCTTCGGTACACGGACTAACGGAGTTCGAGCTGGGAGTAGCTGCGAAGCCGTGGTGGTCCACTCCGGAGGTGGTGGTGCGAAGGCCCAAGTGCTTTGACGGCTTTGGCTCAAAACCGTCACTGTATCGAAGGCTGACTTCGGTGAAGCGAAGGCCGTCAGGCTCAAGGCTTCTCACCGAAGCTACCGCACCCCTCGCGTGCGAAAGGGGGCTCCAGAAAGGTCAAAGATTGCAAAGGCTGACATTGTCTGCTCTGCAAAAAGTTGACGCTGTCCCCTCTGCAAAGCTGACAGAGAAGCCTCCAGAATAAAGTTGACTACCTTTTGTACCCCTCTGTTCTGTAGAGACAAAACCAATGTAAACCCTAGGGGTAAAGTAGTCAATTCACTTGGGTGAATAGTGGCTATAAATATGGGGGCTGGGTAGGTAACATTTAACACTTTGAGCATTTACTATTGAGCTCCTGTACTAGCCTCCGCATACTTTGTATTCATCCTGAGTTCATTTTCAGTGTTCCTTGTTCAAGAAGCGAAGCCCTGCTTCTGTGCATTTATTCTGCTTGAGCTTGTTTGCATACCTCGCTAGTAGTAGTGCACCGAAGCTTGTCTAGGCGAAAGGTGTTTTGTGTGAAGTGTGCTTTTCAGTGTGCGTTCGCTCTGTGTAACAGGAGGCTAGACCTCGCTGCTTACTAGCGAAGCCCTGATTGAAGCCCGGTTCTTTTTCGTTCCGAAGCCCCTAGCGAAGTCTGTTTGTGTGCGTTTAGACCTTCACAGTATGAAGCCCAGCACCAGTTGCTGTCGCTAAGTATTAGGTCGAAGTTCTCAGAGGGTAGTCTACTCTTGCGAAGGGTGAAGTGCGAAGCCTGCTCGAAGCACCCTGTGTGCGGAGCCTGCACTGACTTGGCAGAGGTATTTTCGGGGTTGTGGGTGCAGCGAAGTCTGCTTGGCTTCGGACTTTTACTCCTTGCGAAGCCTGTGTTCGGAGCCGCCAAATACCTCCGAACCAGACCTTCGAAGGTTGGTGTTCGAAGCCTGTTCCGCAGTAGACAGAATTAAAACCGAAGGTTGTTTTTAGCCTGAAATTTTAAAAGCTCCCATTCACCCCCCCCTCTGGTCGCCGTTTCCGGTCCAACAACTACCTAATTATTATAATAAATAAAGAAAAAAATCTAGATGACATAATTACCTCGGGGTAGTAGGCAACTCAGAGGCTTGGGATGTGCTCGGCAAGTGCACTGGGTAGAATTTGGTGTGCTTACAAGGGACTATTGGGGCCCTATTTACAGTGCCACGTTCGGCGGTTGATCGACCGAACCAGGCTTATGTGGCCAGATTCAGACGTTGCAGTGCTGAATGTGGCCAACGACTAGGCCACGTCAGCGCCACAACAGCTAGCTGGGCCGAACGTGGCCACGTCACCCAGATTCGACGGTACAACGGCCAAACATGGGTGACGTGGCCACGTTCGGCCCAACTAGCCGTTGCCCACGTTCGGCACTGCAACGGTCGAAACAGGCAGACGTGACCACGTTCGGCCGACAGTAGTCTAGATTTGTAATTTTTTAAAATCGAGTAACCAGATTTGATTTTTTAAAAAAAAGTATTATTAAAAAAATCGGTGTTCATGGATGTTCCGAGTCAACAACCGCTATCACCAATTCACGGGAATTTTAACTATTTGCCACTCTCTTCGTTGCCACCTCTTCGAATGCCACTCTCTTCGTTGCAATTAATTTTTTGCCACTCTCTTCGTGAGCCAATTAATTTTTTGCCACTCGGTGTCCAGTCACTTGCCACGTCATCCGCCACATCATATTTTTGCCACCTCACGCCGCCACGTCACCTTCTTCTTCTTCCTCCTTCTCCTCCTCTTTCTCACCCTAACTCCTCACGCCAACCGGCCGGCCGGCCGCCGTCGCCTACCGCCGCCCCGAGCCCTCACCGGAGGCCGCCGCACACCCTATCCCTGCCACCCGTCGCCGCCCCGTGCCCCCACCGGAGGCCGCCCGCGCGCCCACCGCCGCCACGCGCCCCTGCCCCCTCCGCCCACCGCCGCCGCCGCCGTGCCCCTGCCACCTCCGCACGCCGCCGCCCCGCGCGCCATGTCCCTGCCGCCCACCGCCGCCCCACGCACACCGCCGCACGGCGCCGCCCCACACCCACGCGCCCCTGTCCCTGCCGCCCACCGCCGCCCCCACGCCCTTCGCCGCGCGCCCTTGCCTCCTCCGCACGCCGCCGCCCCACGCCCCCGCGCCCACCGCCGGAGGCCCCCGCCGCCCCCGCGCTCACATGGTCAGCGGTGGTTGGCCGGCGTGAGAAGTTGGGTGAGAGAGAGGAGGAGGAGGAGGAAGAAGGTGATGTGGCGGTGTGAGGTGGCAAAAATATGATGTGACAGATAACGTGGTAAGTGACTGGACACCGAATGACAAAAATTAATTGGGTCACAAAGAGAGTGATAAAAAATTAATTACAACGAAGAGAGTGACATTTAAAGAGGTGACAAATAGTTAAATTTCCCCCAATTTACCGTCTGCCTTCCCTTCGCGCCGTTCGATCCCGCGGAAGCGACACGACCGGAGCGCCCGTGCTGGAGGAGGTGAAGCTGCGCCTGCGTGGCACGGTTGCTCCGGTGCTCCCGGCGGTTCGGTTGCCAGGCCGCACGGCGCGGGGAGGCGCACGAGGTAACTGATGGGCATGGACTCCTCTCACTCCCGGAGGGAGGATGCGGCGGCGGCGGCGGCGTGGGTGACGGTCGAGGAGTGGGGCGGCTCCTCCGCCTCCGCGCTCTCCCGCACCGCCGTCCTCACAGCCTCCTCTTCCTCGCTCACCTCCCGCAGGTGAGTAGGTGACCGCTCTCCGCTGCGTGCTCCGTTCCCTTTGTCCCGATCTGCTCTGCCCTGCCCTGCCCTGCCCTGCTCGCTCATCTCGCGCGCTCGCGTTGGCTGACCCAGGTTCGGCAACCGGTGGGGGCGGGTCAGCGGCCGCCTGCTCGGCGCCTTCGTGCCCGAGGTGAGTGATCGCGCATGTGCTTCCTTTGCACGCCGATGCATGCTCTCGTCTCCTGCCCATGCCATACACTCGCATAGATGCAATGCAACGCCGCGACCATATTCCAGTACTACCACCACAACACAAACTGATTACTTGCTTCTCGTCATGTCAATGGAAAGTTGGAAACCATTGCATAGTATACGATTACGATTAGGCTGGTATCTATGGATTTTACTGCCGCAGAGTCTTCTCCATTTCACTAGCTGATGAGCGACAGCTTCTATTGACAGGGCTTTCCTGGGAGCGTCACTCTGGATTACGTCACGTTCCAGATGTGGGACACCTTGCAGGTTTTTGTCCTTTTTTTTTTTTGGGGGGGGGGGGGGGGGGGGGGGGGCTGTTTGTTAGTTTCGTTTTCAGGTACACTGGACTTAGTTCTTACCAAGTTAACACTATGCTTTGATCATTACAGGGCCTCTCGACTTATATCCGTGCAATGTTGTCTACTCAAGTAAGTTCTACTGTGCCATCTTCATATTTTGCTGGAACAGCATATTAAATCTGAATGTGCTCCAGGCTCTTTTAGGCGCAATTGGAGTAGGTGAGAAATCTGCCACAGTCATAGGTGCTACTTTTCAGGTAAATTCCTCAACCAGTTTGCATTTTATTATAATTTCATATCATGCGGTAGTTTATGCAGTTTTCGTAGGACGTAGGATATGACACAAGAGTTGTCTGGTTAGCACATATGAACTTCTTTTCATGTGTTAGATTTGCACATATACTAAAAAATGATTAGATTGTTGTCTTGAGTGCTCTTAGCTGCAATTAATTTGTAGTAACTAGGCAGTCTAGTCTGTCCCTTTTCCCACTTTTCAATGCCCGCTATTCTTGCAGTGGTTTCTCAGGGATTTGACAGGGATGCTTGGAGGTATATTGTTCACTTTCTATCAGGTATCAAATTCTCTTACTAACTAGAATATGCAATGCCATCTTATTATTGAGCATAGTTTGTTTACTGATGAGATAATTTGCTTGGCCAGTCTTTATTTGTCTAACTCTATTAATCTTTGGTTCCTTCATTCCCCCCAGGGATCTAACCTTGATAGCAATGCTAAAATGTGGCGTCTAGTTGCGGACTTTATGAATGACCTTGGTAATGTTCAACTGAGATCACAAGATGCAATTGCTTAATATGCTGCCGGTTTAATTTATTGCTATAAGTCTACTTCTTTCCCTCCCCTGCATCCTAACACTGGTGTCATATATATTTGCCTATGTAGACTTTTTCCTTATCTTTTATTTTGAATATTGTGTCTTAACTGTCTAAGTCTAGTTTTCTCTCATTAGTCATCTGACTCATCTCATTTGAAATACCTATCATCATTTTATTTCGTAAATACTAGGCCTACGTTATTTTTCTGGGCATTCTTGTGTAGTATGTAAATACTAAATAGTACAACTCAATGTGTTACATGTTACTGAAAATGCATATCACACAGAATCTGGATTGAGCAAAGAATATTTCTCTCCATATGGAGCATGGTTTTTCTTCTTCAGCATTAGAGACTTAGAGTATGGTAACATAGTTTATCTCTTAATTTTGCAGGGATGTTGATGGATCTCTTAAGCCCTTTGTTTCCTTCATCATTGATAGTTATAATGTGTTTAGGCAGCCTATCTCGGTCATTCAGTAAGCTGATTTCCATGTTGAATTTCAGAACCTTTTGTTTTTATGTTTTTCCTTTTTAGCTAATTAATTGGTCATTCTATGTAGCTGGTGTTGCTAGTGGTGCAACTAGAGCAGCACTAACACAACATTTTGCACTTGCGAATAATGCGGCTGACATATCTGCAAAGGTATCTTCTGTTATTGTATAGTATCCTAAATGTTAATTAGATGGCAAATTGTCACTCAAATGTAGCTGCATAAGCATACACAACTTTTCAGGAGGGCAGCCAGGAGACACTTGCAACAATGTTAGGAATGGGACTGGGAATGCTTCTAGCCCATGCTACTAGAGGGCATGCTTTGGGTGTATGGGTTTCATTCCTTTTTCTCACAATATTCCATATGTATGGTGAGTGATCATTCCACTATTATTATATCATTTTATGTAAGAACTATTAAGTAGGTCTGTTCAACTGTGGCGTGATTTCTGCCAGGAATCCACACGCATGCACAAAAACACAAAATGAACAGTGAAATAAATACAATACACCTGTGTAATATGAAGAAAGCAGTCCAGTATATGGTGCTGCATGGATTGCAGGAGATTCAAACGTCAATAATTTGAGTTTAGCTAGGTAATTTTAATTTTGATCCCGAGTGCTAACCTTGTTGGTTCTTGACCATACCATCTTTCAGTATGAAGCCTCTTAACTCTTGTTCTTGTTCAAGAGAATAAATCAACTTAGCAGTTAGAACCATTAAGGGTTTGCAGGAACTGTTATATTAACATCTGCTTGTTTTTGTCTGCAACTCTTCAGCAAATTACAAGGCCGTGCAATCACTTTCACTCACTACACTAAATTATGAGAGAAGTTCCATCTTGCTGCAATATTTCATGGAAGATGGTGAAAGTGAGTTAATACTTTTCCTTTTCTTGGTATCGTGTAATCCATGCTCTTGGGATCACTATTGGTTACTATTCTTGTCATGCATGCCATTATGATTGTTATATGGTTTATATTGCATGTGGAAAAAGCTAATGGGCCCTGGGAAGTTCAACAGTTGGCAGCTTGGAGAGGATATAAATATATTTTACTGTAACATGATTAAATATTGTCAATGGCTCAATGCTAGGTGTCTTGTCTTATTCTAAAACCAAGTTGGACCAAGCTTGTCCTTAGTGCAGGTCATTACTAGATGCACCTAACAAAGTATGTTGCATGTTAAAATGTTTTTTTTCAAGAATAATGCATGCCCCAGTCTAAAAATGTTCTGCTTCTCTATTTTATGATGTGTCAATGTAACTTCATTTGCACATATACAAAGTTTCCTGGTAAAACTCATAAAATTTTCTTGGTTGAAACATCATTAGTCCTCACACCACAACAGGTTTCAAAGCAAGAGCATATTCTTCCCTTTTGGTCAAGCTGGCGGAAATTGCTTAGAATTGAACTGCCACATGAGCGTGTACATTTAGGTGCTAAAGCCTCAATGCTTACACACTCCGATATGTAAGTCATAAGTTTCGTCAGTAGTTTAATATGTTTGTCATTTATGGGGGTTGAAGAAAGATTTACACCGTTTGTCAAATTTGAAGGTCGCAGATTGCAAAAGCAAGATCCTACTATCAAAATGGTATAACCCATTTCTTGGTTAATGTAACACTATACAAATTGTACCTGACTTTTCTTTTACTTCCCAAATTTATTCAGCCGACTATTTCTTGCTGGATAAGGAAGGCAGTGTTCATGTTTTCATTCACAAACAGGCAGTGGCAACTGATGTTTTGAAGTCCTTCATACATGGACTCGTGTTAGCACATTTTGTGCAGAATAACAAGTCTTCACATGCGGAGGCTCGTCAATGGATTGATGAGAAGTATAACACTTTTATCTCAAAGGTAAAGCACTATTTATCACAGTAGTTGACTTGATATGTCGTTAACTGTACTATAAAGTGAAGTTTATCCTCTCAGTATTTTCTTGTATTAACATACAAATAGTGGTAGTTCACGCAAGGTTAATATCTCCTAAATACCACCTTTCCGAGCTTCTCTTTCTAGATTGAGGAAACAGTTGGAAGCTGTAAATGACTTCTACATTGTTGATGGTAGTAGGCTCTCGTTGTCTCTCTGTTGTAGGCCTATAGCTAGTGAGAATGTCATTCCTGTATCTGACTTTGTATATGGCTCCGGGACGTCACATCCACATAGAAGTTGAGAAATGCTCTTGTGCCATCCTATTACTCCTTTTTAGGTGTGGTGTAATAATATTGGGTATGTCCAAAGGCCATAGACTCATCAAAACCTTGACTATTGCTTCAGTCTGTCTACCTACCCCCTAGGGGTGGGCAATTGGTTTCTTGGTTTCTAACAAATTTGAATTTTAGAAACTAGAAACTGAACAGTGGGCTAGAATAACCAAAACTGGAATAATTCAGTTCAATTTTATATTGTCGGTTTTAACCAAGATATGCTATAATCACTCTTTTTAATCATCATTTGGTAAGCTAGATAAAATTAAAATTACATCACAGTTCAATATATCAACTTATCAAGACATAAAACATTACAAATTTTAAACTAATTCGATTTTTTGTTGTTCGGTTTTTCATGTATGAAAACCAAACTGAAAACCAAATTTTCTTAAAATAAAAACAAAAAGGCTTGAAGTTCAATTTGTTTTCGGTTTATTTTTGCCCCCTCACCACACACACGCACAAACACGCAAAAACAGATGGTTCATATCCACTAGAGGTTAACACCACCCTGTACAGGTTTGCTTTCATGTTTAGGAGTTAGGACCATCTACTTGTCGGTGGCAAGGTCTTGCGATAGACTGTAATTTTCACCGTTTTTGCGGTTGCCTTTTGTACATCATTTTTGTTTTCTACTGATGTTGATTCGTTTTCTCGCCTACTGGTACAGCTGCAAATGGAGGGTTACTCAACAGGACGACTTGTCTCACATTCGATCGAGTGGAGGGTACATTGGATTCATGGATCCCTGGAAGAGAAGCTCGAGTAGGAGGAAACAAGTGGCGATAGCAGAATTATCTGTTCGACGCCATAATAGGCATTAGGCATTTACCTTACGACTGGCACATCTGTTTCCATTCCGTGCTACCTTCACCGTAGAGCCTTCGTGTCAATCACGCCAATAAAAGACTAGCAAAAGGTTGTGTTGATATCAAGCTACCCATGAATCATCAGGTGATGCTAGCTTTGCGCAAGATATCCAAACGCTTCATAGATACATTTGCCTAGTGTTGCTGGATACCAAAGACGTTGTTTCTTGTCTAAGAGATGGCACACGCTTGTCAGAGCAAATCCTAGTCACTGCGTTGGGAGCTCTTCACTGCATACAACACGTGTACAGGTGATCTAGCGACTGGATGTGGTCTCTGGGCTCCACAAGATGTATGACCTAAGGTCATGTTTGCTAGTTATTCTTAAAATTGATTATATGGTTTTCTACCAAACTAATAAAAATAGGAGTGATTATATTAGAATTTAGGATAATTGCTCATCTTTTTTTTTAGTGTGCAAGAGAATAATATAAGATGAAACCTTATTTTCACAAAAATAAAGCTAACAAAAATTAAAAATATATGTAGAAGTTTATTTAGGGAAATATTTATACATGATTGTAATATACTAACACATCATACAATATATATAATATGATCCACGGTTCATATTATTTGTTTATTTTATTCATATAGTTTTAGATCATATAACACAATCCATCAATATATAATATTATGGCATTATCATTTCAAACCATTATTCTCTTTTACAAGAATTAGATATAGTCATTCCATCAAACGATTTCACGACCGAATCCGATTCAACGCGCAGAATCACTTTCACACAATAAAAATCTTGTTCAGTGTCTGACATCCATGACTCGTTTATAGATATACCCATTCACCCTGAGCCTTCCGAAAAATCTTGTTCAGTGTCTGACATCCATGACTCGTTTATAGATATACCCATTCACCCTGAGCCTTCCGAAAAATCTTGTTCAGTGTCTGACATCCATGACTCGTTTATAGATATACCCATTCACCCTGAGCCTTCCGAAAAATCTTGTTCAGTGTCCGACATCCATGACTCCGTTTATAGCGATGTGCCCATATTACCCTGAGCCTTTCGAGTGTATTTGCAAATAGGGCGGAACCAAAAATACATCACATCACATAGGGATGATCTAACTATCATTAACTAATTATTTTTTTAAAAAAAATAGCAATTTGATGAAAATTCAATGTGTTAAGTCTGGTGCAAAGCCTAGTTTGTATTGAATTGCACAATTTCATGAGATAATATGTGGTTGTTGAACTATGCACTTTTTTATTTATCTAATATATTTTCCAGTTATTTAGTTGCATCAATGTTGAGTGTTATTTAGTTGCATCAATGTTGAGTGTTTTCTATTTTTATATATGTATAAAATATTATAATGATGAAAATTATGTAAATTATAAAAATAGTCAGCTCATAGCAATTTGTTCACAATAATTTTAACCAAATGACTTTTAACTCTTCCACAACAAATAACTCACAATAGTTTTTTTATAACAAACAGCTCACAACGGTTTTTTCATAGCTCACAATAGAACCAAGCACATCCTAAATCGGCTAGTAATGTAACTATCGAACACAGATGTGGCAAAGCTCATTAATCCTGACAACCTCACTAAAATTATTGTCCAGGAGAAATTAGCTATTATAGGACTCCAAACGTTTGGCTTCTCTATATTAGGACTTCAAACGTTTGTTTCTCCCAAACAGAACTCCAACATTTTGACTAAGCTATAATAGGATTTTATTCCTTTTTTAATCTCTTTTGTCATATAAAAATACATGTATTTTTCATATTGCCCACCTTGCCCCTTAGTAATCTCGTCAATCCATTCAGCCGCTACTCTCGTACTCACGACGCATCATCTCCCTCCACCGCTCGTCATCTCTAAAAATACATGTATTTTTCATATTGCCCACATTGCCCCTTAGTAATCTCGTCAATCCATTCAACCGCTACTCTCGTACTCACGACGCATCATCTCCCTCCACCGCTCGTCATCTCTCAAAGACGCGCCGCTGTCGCACGTCATGGATGCAGATCATCCGCTCGAAGGCCATGGATGCCCAGGAGGAGGGCAGCCGGTCACCATCGACTCCAAACATGGCAGCCAGCCAGCCATCCCAAGCGAGCCATGACCACGGCCAGCTAGCCAGCATGCACGGCAAGCCAGTATGCCTCTCAAGGGTAAAAAAGTCACTTTAGAAATAAATACATGTATTTAGATTAGAAAAGAGATTAAAAAGATACAAAATCCTATTATAGCTTAGTGAAATTGTTTGGAGTCCTATTTGGGAGCAATCAACGTTAGAAGTCCTATTACATAGAAACCACTTGTTTAGAGTCCTATAATAGCCAATTTCTCTCATTGTCCAGAACCCTCAAAAGCAAAGTCAGCCTGGAAAGGAAGACAGTGAACTCAGTAATTGAACGATGACTGATAGTAGCAAGGTCCATCTGCTAGGCAACAGGCTAGAGAAAGCCTCGCTGGCGAGCAAGCGCAAGAAAGTCAACAGGAATACCAGGAGTGCTTTCCTTTGTGGGTATCATAAGAACTGCCTTGTACAAAGGATCACCGTTGTTGTGTTGCCCTTCAGTGGTGGTGGTGCCATCAGGGCTTGGGGTTGGGGTCCTGACCTTGGCACTCCTCACCTTTCCTGTGCAAACACTAGGCCTGCACCGCTGCTTCACAATGCTGCTCACCTCATCGTCTTGGCCATCCTCCGAGAAGCTACACCCATGGGTGGTGAATGGTGCAACTACTGCCGCTGTGGACTGTGACTGGGTGAAAGAGAGGGTGCACATGGTGATGACATCCTCTTGAGTTGTGGGAGGCGTGCTGAAGACATCATCATCGTCGCGGTCGCGAAGGAAGGAGGAGCGAGCAAGGAGTGCTTCTTGGGAAGCAGAGATGTTGCCACATTCCAGATTCATAGACTCCATAGTTGATCTCATTCAAAGCCAAATTGCAAAAAACCAATCAGATCTCCTTTAACTCAGATTACAAACACCCTGGAAGTGCAAGAAGACTTCTTTACACCCTGAAATGAATTACAATTTTTGATGTGCAGTTAGGATTAAACATTTATCAGTGAGCACTATGAAGTCTTCTAACACCCCAAACTGACCAAATGGACTGCAGACAAAGGTAGCAAAATGGATATTATTGCACAAATTTAAACAGAAATACTGCCTTACTGGAACATAAAAGCTTTTTCCAGTACATATGAATCTCTCACTAGCCAAATGTGCAGACTATAATCTTTCAACAGTTATTATACAGTAGTATTCCAAGACTTTATAACTACAAATTACAAAAGGAGTAAATGACATGAAACTTATAAATTAACATTAATAAACCTAACAGATAATTCATTCTGAACTCAAGTGACAAATCAACATTAACATATTCTACTTCAGCACTAAGCAAGGAAGCTCTGAAATTGACTATCACTGGGAGCACATCTCAACCAAGAACCAAGATCACATCTATGTGCGTGTGAGCTAACACATATGGCGACAAGGGGGAACTTGCAGCAGGAGAAAAGCAACTACGTGAGAGCATGGGGGCACAGCTGCACCCCTATTATCACTCGCACATTAAACTATACTAGTTGGATGGCTGTGCATTGTTACAGTCTTACAGATTAAAAAAGATCACAACATTAAGAAAAAAGAACACAAATCCAATTGAAAAAAATAGGGAGCAAGGTAGTCCTCCAAATTAACCTACAAAATAGAGCACTATAGTCTACTTTACAATCTCAGAATAGTCAGACACTATTCCATGCAATAACAATCACAAGTAATTTAATAACATTCATCTCCAAAGATAATAAAAGGTGTGAGAATAGTTTAAAAGTCAACCAGGTTCACCTCCAAAGAAAACAAATATAATACAGAAAATCACTTGTACAATAACAACATTTACAGTCAATGGATCATTCATACCACATCAAAGAGTTGTATTGATAATATATGTTCACAATTGTACTCATAATTTTCCAAAAGGCTACATCCTCAAAAAACTGACAGTGGAATTTTAACATAAATATCAATATATCATTGTTTCGGAATAAACCATGAAAATGTTCATTGCTCTTTTGGTCACTCCCAACAAAATCATCTTGACGACTATATGGATATTAACTATTCACAATTGCAGTCACACCATTTTTCCAAGAAGCTCTGTCTTATCAATGAATAGCTGGGCATCAAATTTGAACTACAATATAATCATTTCTGCAATCAACCATATGATTCAGTACATTTGGTGTTGGCAGAACAGCAGTTTTACTTTCATCATTTATTAAGAAAAACAATAGAAACACGAGAGAGACAACAGTCAACAGCATAAAACTCTTCAGAGCCAACTGGCATAGAACTCATTGAACAATCCTATCCAACCTCATCTAGCAAGATATATTATTTCCATAACTTGCTAAAGGACAACTTTATTTCCAAAATATAACCATGCAAGGAACCTTCATGTACATAAGCTTAACAAACATGCTCACTCCAGATCGATCTTAGTCTAAACAGCAATAAGCCAATGAGCATGAGTAGGGGAGGGGGTCACAATCCAATAATTTCTATTCACTCTCCCTTGTTGATCAGTAGTACATACAAAAATACTCAACCACTGATACTTTTTTCATTAACATATTGCAGTTGCTAGTACAGTACTACAAGTAGTACTCCCTTAGTATTCACTAGGATCAGTGTTTACAAATCGTCCGATTAATCGGCCTGGTCGTTTTCCTGGCTCCGACCCGACTAGAGCGACCAGAAATCTGGTCGTCTGACTAGTCGTCGACTAGTCGGCCGATTAGTGGCATTTTGGCGACCAGGAGAGAGGGGAAACCGACGGGGAAGGCAGGGGCCAGCCGAAGGAGGGGGCTGACGATGGCGCATGGGCCACGGCGGGAGGAGTGGGCCAGCAGTGGCATGCCTTGGAGTGGGAGGGGCCACCGGCGGTGCCGTCGAGAGCGTGAGGAGAAGGCGGCGCCGGCGGGAGCAGGAGGAGAAGGCAGCGCCCTGCGAGATGTGCGAAGCGCCGGGGATGTGCGGCGCATAGGGGCTTCTGAGTTGGTCTCTGTGGCGGTTGTGAGGGAGATCTGTGGCGGCTATGAGGGAGAGGGGAGATGTGAGGAGTGAAGCTAGGGTTGTGGCAGCTATGAGGGAGAGGGGAGATGTGAGGAGTGAAGCTAGGGTTTAGTTAATGGGCTTGGGCTTTTCAATTTTATTTTTGGGCTAATAAGTAATGGTTGGAAATTTGGCCCATACCTAGATATTTATTGTCATATACTATATAGTGTATATATATATATTATGTAAATTTCCTAAAATATATGGAATAATTAAATAGACCGACCAAGATCGACTAATCGCGATTAGTTTTATGGTCGGTACCATGGCGACTGGATTCTACTAGGCGGTTTGTAAACATTGACTAGGATTATGTCAAATAGTTTGTGTCAGGACAGTGTGTATCAGATTGACAACATAATTCTCAGAATAAATTAATAAAAACACACAGTAAAATATTTGAAGCCCGGACATTTAAGAAAAATAATCTATGGAGATAAATCAATTGATTATGATCAACTAGTTGTCCATCCTACATTCTTACTCAAGTTACCAGCCAAAACAACTCATTACTGAAGACAAGAATGTTGACAAGCAGACGAGATAAATTTCATTCCACTGGACCCTCTGGAAAATTAAAGTAGGACATGTCATACCCATCAAAGGCACAGAAATCACAAGAAACTATATAAAAAAATCTTTCAACAATCTTAGTAAGTACATAGAAATTAGGATTCCGCTTAGCAGAAGAAAAAAGAACCTTTGCAGGGCTGATAGCAATGCAGTTTTTAAATAATTCAGTAGGCAACTGAAGTAACTTAAATTTAAGTTAACATAGCTTAGATCTGTATTGGTAAAACCTCAGTTATCCTTGCTCAACAACACAAGACTGGCATAACCAGTTTGTTTGAATACACTTGTGCTTAGGTGGAATAAAATCTTAACTTCATCAAACCTTAACTTAGTCAAGAGACCTAATTTTCTCATCTCCAAAACCAAAAAAAAAACAAATAAAAATGTTTTCATATATAAATTGTAAGTCATCCGGATATTACAATGTCAACAAGGGGAAGATGACATTTGGCAAACACTAGAATTATATCCACAAGTTATAATAAAAGACTGAATCTATGGGATGCTGACTAAACTCTATTCGGCAAATTAACATACAGGTTCGAGGCCAGGCAACCAATTATACGAGCAAGTGAAGAAAAAATAGGAAGTTAGCTTGAACATTTGAAGAACAGGCTACTCGTGGAAACATTCTTAAGATGAAACTCAACAATTGCACAACCTTAATACATCTCTCAAAGTCGCACCTAAACCATCAAAGAACCAACCAGTTGAGAGCAGGGATGGGCGGTGGCTCCTCTGCAGCGACAGCGGCGTCGATCTAGTAAAAACCTGGCGCTGCCGGCTTCCTCCCTCGTCCGCCGGAGCGGGCGCTTCCTCCTCCCCACTGAGCCGTCGTCGCTTTCACTTCCCTCGAGGCTCGAACACCCACTCAGAATAGCATAGTCCAATCTTTTTTCTAAAAAATGGTTTCGGATTATTTAAGCAACAAGACATATCGGTTATGTTTAAAAAGCATTTTTAACTACTTTGTTATACCTAAGAAACTTTATTTCCTACTATTAACCGGCACAGTTTGAACTTTGATTTATATTAGAAATAGAGTTTATATGATAAAGCAAAAAATATTTAAAGTTTTAAATTTTATTCACATCCCGTACTATAAGAAAATTAATTCTCAAAAAATAAGGGGAAATGTTATATTCATTTATTATAACTAGTCAGAGGCCTGTGCTTTGCAACAAAAACTTATTTTGCAACATGGTATTTGCGTAAAATTAATGTTTTTGTATGATTTTTTAGAAATCTAAGTGTTTTTACATAAAATTCGTACATCCGCGTAAAAATAAAGAAATTAAAAAACTGAATTGCAAAAGTATTTTTTATTTTTTTTCTTCTTTCTCATTCTTTTCAGTTGCTGCATGCATGCGCGTCCGTTTTTTTTCGGTTGTTGCGTGCGTTGTGCGGCCGGGAGATCGTGCGCAGGGCGGTCCGCGTGCGGCCCGGCGGTCCGGGTCAGGCGGTCTGCATGCGTTGTGCGGCCGGGAGATCGTGCGCAGGGTGGTCCGTGGTGTGTGGCCGGTCCGGGTCAGGCGGTTTTTACAGGGTATAAGTTTTGGTCGGTTTTTTATGGGATGTGGGAAGACACCGAAGTCGGGTTGCGGACGGAGGATACGGAAATCTGGACGCTTTATAATAGTAGAGATGAATCATATTTGAGCATTGTCACGGTGGGACAGGCAGATGAGTTCGTATGGGATGAGAGGACAAATTCGTAAGTTAGAAGGATCAATAAAATCAGAATATTTCTAGTTGAAAATGTTATGTCCTAGACATCATCTTGAGTTCTTGACATCTCCTATATAGCATTATCGAATATTGTATTTGTTTGAACTATTTATAGCATTGTCGAATATTTTATTTATTTTTATTTGAAATGTTTTTTAACACAGTAATAATTTTTTTCACTAATTATTGAAACGTTATCCGATATTTTTACGTTGTCTAGGACATCTAGACCGTAGTCATATCCCTTTTATTTTTTGATCGAAAGAGAATATTTTCTTTTCTGATCACGGACATTTTAGCTTCAGTGACATTTTGGTTTGGAGTGTTGTGGCAATGATCGACATTGGCGCTCACTTTAAGATGAACAACCTGAAGCTCTTTAGGCCTGTTTGGTTGTAGGCCATATTTTGCCACTCCTCACCTTAAGTAGCAGCCACACTTGTGGCTAACTGTATTTTATGGCAAAAATTTGGTGTTTGGTTCATAAGTAAGTTGTGGCAAAAAAAATTATGGTTGGTGTTTGTATTGTTGTTAAAAAAGTTTGGCCAAAAGCTGTGGAAGTTTGGATTCTTATAAAATGTTAACTAAAATACTTCAACACTACATTAGTGTTAATTAATTAGAACAGCACAGTCAAATATCATGTTTAAAGATTACACTTCGATCAACAGAAACCATAACCAAACAATCACATTTCAGCTTCACATATAATTTCCTTTGACCCATCTAAAACATATTTTCAAAAACAAGATGAAATCAGTAAAAAAAAGACAACTCATGAGTTCATCAGTGTATATGTAAAGAAAAAAATAGCAAAACAACTTGACTTTGCCTGCAAACTAACAAGTTAAAGGAAAAAATAACAAGTTAAATGAAAAAATCACTCACTTATTCACTTTGTCGGCTGGATTCTGGAGGGTGGAGTTGAGTCTTTGTTGTTCGTTTGCTTTTTCTCGCAAGTGCGTCAGGAGCTGATGGGGAGGGGCGGTGCGGCCGGTGGATGGGAGCTATGGAGAGGGGGCGGTGCGGCCGGCGGATGGGAGCTGCGGGGAGGGGCGGTGTGGCCGATGGCGGCCCAGGGTCGGCGGTCGACGGTGGCTGAGGTTAGGCAGGGGCAGTGATTGGCGGGGGAGCCGACGGCGGATGGGAGCTCTAGGGAGGGGGCAGTGGGGCCGGCGGCGGTCGGCGACGGAGAGGTCAGTGACGATTGGGCCGATGACAACCGGTGATGGTAGGGGAGATGGTGGCGGGGGCGGTTCCAGGGCGATTTGCTAGCTGTTGTTTACTCCTCACTGCTGTTAATGGCCATAATGGCACGCCACAATGGGATGTGGCGGGGAAAATGCCTGCCACAACTTTGCTGCTAAAAAGTTTGGCGGAAGATTTTTTCAGTTGTGGCAAGCCTCACTTGTATACTGAACCAAATAGCTACCAAAATACATGTGGCTTGACTCAAGTTAGGCGTGGCAAAATGTGGCCTACAACCAAACAGCCCCTAGACATATTTTCAAAAACAAGATGAAATCAGTAAAAAAAAGACAACTCATGAGTTCATCAGTGTATATGTAAAGAAAAAAAATAGCAAAACAACTTGACTTTGCCTGCAAACTAACAAGTTAAAGGAAAAAAATAACAAGTTAAATGAAAAAATCACTCACTTATTCACTTTGTCAGCTGGATTCTGGAGGGTGGAGTTGAGTCTTTGTTGTTCGTTTGCTTTTTCTCGCAAGTGCGTCAGGAGCTGATGGGGAGGGGGCGGTGCGGCCGGTGGATGGGAGCTATGGAGAGGGGGCGGTGCGGCCGGCGGATGGGAGCTGCGGGGAGGGGCGGTGTGGCCGACGGCGGCCCAGGGTCGGCGGTCGACGGTGGCTGAGGTTAGGCAGGGGCAGTGATTGGCGGGGGAGCCGACGACGGATGAGAGCTCTAGGGAGGGGCAGTGGGGCCGACGGCGGCCGACGACGGAGAGGTCGGTGATGGTTGGGCCGACGACAACCGGTGATGGTAGGGGAGATGGTGGCGGAGGCAGTTCCAGGGCGATTTGCTAGCTGTTGTTTACTCCTCACTGCTGTTAATGGCCATAATGGCACGCCACAATGGGATGTGGCGGGGAAAATGCCCGCCACAACTTTGCTGCTAAAAAGTTTGGTGGAAGATTTTTTCAGTTGTGGCAAGCCTCACTTGTATCCTGAACCAAACAACTACCAAAATACATGTGGCTTGACTCAAGTTAGGCGTGGCAAAATGTGGCCTACAACCAAACAACCCCTAGACATATTTTCAAAAACAAGATGAAATCAGTAAAAAAAGACAACTCATGAGTTCATCAGTGTATATGTAAAGAAAAAAATAGCAAAACAACTTGACTTTGCCTGCAAACTAACAAGTTAAAGGAAAAAATAACAAGTGAAATGAAAAAATCACTCACTTATTCACTTTGTCGGCTGGATTCTGGAGGGTGGAGTTGAGTCTTTGTTGTTCGTTTACTTTTTCTCGCAAGTGCGTCAGGAGCTGATGGGGAGGGGGCGGTGTGGCCAGTGGATGGGAGCTGCGGGGAGGGGCGGTGTGGCCGACGGCGGCCCAGGGTCGGCGATCGATGGTGGCTGAGGTTAGGCAGGGGCAGTGATTGGCGGGGGAGCCGACGACGGATGGGAGCTCTAGGGAGGGGGCAGTGGGGCTGGCAGCGGCCGGCGACGGAGAGGTCGGTGACGGTTGGGCCGATGGCAACCGGTGATGATAGGGGAGATGGTGACGGGGGCGGTTCCAGGGAGATTTGCTAGTTGTTGTTTACTCCTCACTGCCGTTAATGGCCATAATGGCACGCCACAATGGGATGTGGCGGGGAAAATGCCCGCCACAACTTTGCTGCTAAAAAGTTTGGCGGAAGATTTTTTCAGTTGTGGCAAGCCTCACTTGTATACTGAACCAAACAGCTACCAAAATACTTGTGGCTTGACTCAAGTTAGGCGTGGCAAAATGTGGCATACAACCAAACAGCCCCTTTGCCTTCACTCCGGTGACACACGAGCACAATGACTACCTCAAGGTGAGGCCGTCGCTGGATCAGGAGATGGGCGACTGCTATGATGTAGCCATCTGTGGCAATTCTGCCGCGGTGAGCTTCGTGGAGTCAGATTATTTTTGGTGTCATTTTTAGTCACACACGAGATCTGAAAGATCTATTTAATTTTAGTGCAGTTCATAAATTTTTGAGGTTCTGAGTGTGCCAATCAATTTGACCTTGCAACTGATAAGATGCAACAAGATAGTAGCAACACCGATCGACTATTGAGCCGATGAACACGATACATGCCGACACGCAAGTATCGGCGAAGGGCCACTGGGTGCGACTAAGCGATCGGCCAATATGCAACACCCGCACCATCAGACCGATGGCGGGGGAAAGTAGTGCACTATATGCTTGAGCTGATCAGTAATCTCCGATGCCAAAGATACGTAACACGGAATAAAAAGATAATCTATCAGCTTGTACTCTGATAGAATCTAAGCTTAGCAAACCAAATAATATATCCATACTATTAAATCATCATGACAATAAGATCGGACCTAACCAAGACAGTTGCTAAATCACGAATAACTTAACAATCTTTCAACGTATCAAACATACTTTATTTAGATGAATGATGCACAATATAAACCAGATACAATAGACAAAGATGTCGAACTTAACCGATGAAGCCTTGAACTAATATACCAGATCTACTTCTATTTAAGAGATCATAACAATGCAACTTTAAACCTAGCTGATGAACCAAGATAAACCAGTGACAACACTAACCGAGCCGGCGTCACAAGAGATCGAACCGATGCAACCTTGGACGACGCTAGCTCAGTCGATATGATCACTAGGATGACGGTACTCAACTCTTTACTGGAGATCGAGACGATGTAGCCCAACTTCGAGTGTCAAGTCCCACCGGAGTTAACTTTGAATTAACAAGGGTGGCTATTTGCCTAGAGTAGTTTTGTGGTTGTAGTAGTTGTGTTTCTTAATCTACCTATTATATATATTTATAGTTCGGAGACTTCCCATCTACTACGATTGTAACCGATTCTATTTTCATCTCCATCTTTATTTCTATCGGATCCTCCATATCCGTTCACATGCAACACACGGAATTCTTTGACTTCTGTTGACCATGCCGGGTCCTTACTAGGCCTGGGCCTTGACCAATTTCTAGTGTCAACATATAACCCCCAATTTCATTGCATAAGTGTAGCTAATGCTTCGAAATTATCAATCATTAAGGCTTTTTTGTACCATGTCACCTCAAAAGTCCCATCGAAATCTTCATTAGTAACTAAACCTTTTGCCTTCTGATGTCTTTTGAGCCTTCTGTATATCTATGAATCTCTATTTTCTTATCGTAGAAGTCTTTCAACCTCATCATCTTGTTCCTCGCTTCTTTTTTTTGGCAATGGAGGACTGTGATGGATGTCACCTGGTCCAACACATCTACTTATTTTTGTGGCGATGTCGGACCAAGCTTCATTCCACATAGTCTGAAAATGATACTATTGAATAGAATCACTGAAAATTTTGTCCCCTCCAATCCTGGACCTGCGAACAATTCGACATCTCAAAAACTATACTCATTATTATACCCTTTGCCGAACGTTGGGACTAGCCCCACTGAATCCACCGGGATCGGCTTGACCTAGGTGTCGAGGCATTGTATTTTATTTATAAGTAACGCCAACTTCATCTTCTATGCCTTCCATGCGCATAGTTCTCGAGCTCTTCGCCGGCGTCTTTCACACTGCTCTCAGCCTTCTTACGATCATAGCACCATGGCCTCCATCTTCTTCGTCGGCCTCGACTCCATTTGGACATCGCAATGGCGACCAACACCTTAGTGCCCGAGGTATGTTTTCAATATCCCCTTTTTGTTGTTCTTCAGTGTTCTTGGCTATATTTTGGCTTTTACTCGAACTTTACTTCTCTATCTTTTCTTCTGTAGACCCCGAAGAACCAAATATTATCCCCATTGCTAGCCATCCGTCCTTCTATTTCCTGGGTCCAATGGGTGATCCTGATCTGACTGACTTCATTAATGCCGAAACTCAACCCATTTCTTTTAAAAACTAAAAAAATGCTTATGTCAGATTGGAAACAAAGTTTTAGGGCTTTTCCTTCTCTGCTTCCCGGTTGGCGCAATTGGTACCTTCGGGTTGCCTCATCCGAACGTAGTTCCTTGGAGAAGACTAGCATATCACACTACATCGGCCTCTCTCTTGCCACACCTTATAAAAATGAGTTGATGTTAGCTTCCTATTGTTACCTTTGGTCTGATGCATTAAACGTCTTTCTTTTTGGTCACGAGCCGATGAGCCCTAATCTCCTCGACGTCACTGTTTTGACTTCTCTTGATATCACCACAAACGTCGATCCCTTATCCTTTCGCTCCAGGCCCTCTCATCGTCTTGACACCAAGTCTAGTGGTGGTTGGGAAAAATATATTTCGATTCATAATAAATAAACTGGCCTCGTTGGCATGCGAGAGCACGTTGCCTTCCTCAACCTTTGGCTCGAGAGGTTCCTTTTTCCTTTTCTGTGGTTCCACCCTTGGGCCTACTTGTCATCTTCAATTTAAGGTAGAGCAACTGGCTGCCAATGTAAAAATTCCTTTAGGCTGATACCTTCTTGGTTCCCTTTACCACCTCCTTCATTAGGACTCAGTTTGGTTATCGGCCGATGAGGTAGTGGGCCACCTTGGCGGTTCTTGGTAGTTCCTTTAGCTTTGCTTAACGTATACACAGCCGAAATCTCTTCTAGCCCTCCTTTTGACCTTCTCCAATTCCCTTCTGACTACCCTAAATCTTCCCAACCGACCACTCATCGGTGCATGTCCTTGGGCGAGGTAGCTACCTGCCATGGGGGGAATAGGGATGTCTGCTAATCTCCTAGCCCGATGGTTCAAGGCCTTTGACCGCAGTTTCACCCGCGATCATGTAATATGGTTCACGTACTCATCCTTGGAAGACTATGAACATTTGCATCGACTATCATTGGCCGATGTACTTGTTGATCAAGAGAGCATGGACATTTTCATCGCTTGTATTTCTCCTTGCTTTCTTCCAGTCAACTTCACAGTTGGCTATGCACGCAAGCCGTCGTAGGAGTTCTATCATCTGACGGTATGTGTCTGACAGCTTGGCTTTTGCCAACTACCAATCAGCCTGTTCTTCGTCGATTAGATCCAAGTCTAGGGTGAGGTCAAAAGCATCCTGGAGTATAATCAGCTTCTTTTGATAGTTGATCAAATACCTTTGGGTGAGCTCGACTCTTGGACGGCGTGTCGAGTGGCCTCGGTCCCCTACAAGAGATGGTGGGTCGAGACATACCAACACCTCTTCAACAGCCACTCCAAGCACTGTTGTCTTTTGATGGACCCTGCCTTCGCAGATATCGACATTAAGGTTTCTTCGATTTATCTCTTCTTAACTTGTTTTTCCATCTTCTATATCCAGATCGTTTCCATGTTTTTATGAAGATGACTTTGACGCGCCTTTGATGAGTCAAAGTGGTTGACCGATAGTGTATGGACCGATATCGTCCACCACCAATCTGGGTAGCGGGGCTCATACTCCAATGGATTGGATTAACCAAAAGAGGGTTAAGACCCCTGGGCATAAGTGGGAGAGGTCGGTTGCCTTTTTGTGATAGGTTACCATGGCCCGATCTAGACAAGTCGTAGTCCTAGTTTCGATCCCGCCGCGTTCGCTAAGGTAGTGTTTGGTTTGGTGTACGATGTGGAATGAAACTTGATGGTTTAGAATCATCTCGCTCACAAAAAAAATCAATTTACCACACAGTTCAGCATCTATAGGGAATATTCTGTTTCTGGGAATAGTTCGGTTCCACTTGATTCCACACCATCCCTCGAACCAAATAGCAATATCACCCCATATCCAAGAACCATTCCATTCCGTTCCTCCTCATACAGAGAACCAACCACTACCTAAGTTTTCCATCCTTTTCTCTTTATGAATGAGGAGCCATGCTGAATAGCGTGGGCCTCATGGCTCTAGAAGTGATGAGTCATTGTCAACGATAGTCAAAGAGGATAGAAGAAGAAGAGATCTGCTGTTTCATGGGCCGCGTGTGACTCAGGTACACGGGCAGCGAGCGACGGTCGGGCTGAGAGAGCTGCGAAGTCGGGCTGGCCCAATCCGGGTACATGGGCCAGAAGCAGTAGAAGACCCACTGGGCTGTTGACCAGGATTGACTCAGGTACACGGGCGGTGAGCGATTGCCGGGCTGAGAGAGCTGCGGAGTCGGGCCGGCCCAATCCGGGTACCTGGTGCAAAGCCGGTGGTGGCTTTGTCAGTTTCGGCGCAAAACTGACAACCGTTGATCTTGTATCCGACTATCCAGAAGAGAAGCCGTAGTCGCTACGAAAACTTAGCTTCCGGATAAGTCATCTGTATCTCTAGGCCCACAGTCAGTCAGTCATGTCTGTAAAAATACCTAAGGGCAGTAGAGTCTTTTCCTTTATTCCTGCGTCTGTAAAAAACCCTAAGGGGTTGGTGGAATATTCCTAGTGTTGGGCAGCCTATAAATAGGACCCCAATCCCTAGGGTTAGGTCACCCTTTTGGCTGAAATCAATACTACTCCTTTGGGTCATTTTGTTTCTTGCTTTGTCTCTTTCCTTTCCTGTTCATGTGTACACCGCCAGGCTAGTTGTTGCTGTTCATTAATTTTGTTCCCTGCTGTTGGATGATTCTATTCCTTCTGTTTCGTGTGTAGCATCCCATTTAATGGCCTTGCAGTTTTCGGTTTGCTCACAGTGATTTTATTCCTGGTTTTGAGTGCTTCGGATTGCTTCTGTTGCGTGTGTTCTTCACGCAAGTAGTACTAGTTCTTGTTGTCGCAAGTAGTACTACTACACTGTAGCAACAGTACACTAGTACCAGCTTTTTGCTTTTCTACGCAGCTTTTTGATCGAAGTTTACAGGGCTGAGTAACTTTTCTGACTGTTTTCTGGCGAAGCCACCCTCTCTGTTTGAAGCCCCTCATCTCCGTGAGGCAGGCTTCGATCTGATATACTCGAAGGCTTCGTTTGAACTTCGAACTTCGTTTTGTGTCCTGAGTTGCTAGCTTCGAAGTACCTTTTGAACTGTTAGCGTTTCATACTTCAAACATCTGTGCGAAGGTACTCCGACTCGAGCTCTTTGAAGTCCATACTTTGACAGGTTTCGAAGTTGGCTTCGAAGCTTGTCTTTCTGTTAGACTTCGCTCAGTGTTTGCTTCCGTCTTCTTCGAAGGTCATTGTGTTCTGTTCGAAGGTAGAGTATAGGCTTCGTTTTGGTTTCTCTGTCGCGTGTCAGCCTTCGCTTTTCTTTTCGAAGGTTGTTCGCTCTGTGTGTGAGTTCGAAGCTGTGTTCGAAGCCTTGCCTTCGAAGTACACACTTCGAAGCAGGCTCCGACTCTGTCATACTTCGCTCTCATTCACACTCGACCTAAGATAGACAACACACCTTCGACAGACTTCGACTTCCACCTCCGAACCAGACTTCGACCAGTGAAGTAGACTTTGACCTCCGAAGCAGGCTTCGACCCTGCAAAGCAGGCTTCGACACTGCGAAGCAGGCCTCGACAAGCGAAGCAGGCTTCGCCAAGTTTCGAACAGGAGACAGATTTCGAACGGTAACTTCTCACTTCATTCTTAGTGTACTTAGAGTGTTATACTGAGAAGTTTGTATTGCCTAGTCTTGTGTATACTGTTTATCTGTCTATTAGCACTGCTTTGATAGTTCTCTGTTTGACATCAGTTGCTTCTAGGCTAGATACCTTTAGACTTAGGCTATCTATTTATTTTCTGCTGCTTAGACTTTTGAGGTGCGTTGGGTGTTGGGAAAAGGCCATATATTCGAAAGAATTTTTAAGGCGCCCATTCACCCCCCTCTGGTCGCTACTTTCGGTCCTACAAGTGGTATCAGAGCGAGGTTAGGGTTTTTCCATACCTTAACCGGTTCTAAACCCCAGTAGTGACCATGACGTCTCCTGGCAAGGTCCCGTCCTTGGAAGCCTATGGCTATAACTATTGGAAGACTCGCATGCGAGCCTATCTCATGAGCCAGGGTTTGGACATTTGGGATATTTGCGTTCACACCACGTTTGTCATATTGCCAGTCGCTGAGCATGGTACTGCTGGTATCATTGCTCAGCATCTGAGCAACAGTAAGGCTGTGAACATTCTTTTCTCTGGTTTAGGTCACACTGAGTTTGAGCGTGTGAGCCATCTCTCCACTGCGAGAGAGATCTGGGCTACCCTCAAGGCACACCATGAGGGAACAGCTCAGGTCAAGGCTCAGCTCTATCAGACCAACCGGCGTGAGTACGAGAACTTCACACAAAAGTCGGGTGAATCTGTTGAAGCTTTGTTTGGTCGCTTTCAATCGATCATCAACAAGCTTTGGGACAACAAGGCTGAGGGTGCTTAGTTAGTCTCAGATCATGAGCAGGCGCTCAAGGTTCTCCATACCTTGGACCCAAAGATCTGGGAGATCAAGGTATCCTCTATCGTTGAGAGCACTTCTTACGATACCTTGACCATTTTTGAGTTGTTTAGCAAGTTGAAGGCTACTGAGGTTGATCTCCAGCTGAGATCAAATCTCAATGGTTCTGGATCAAAATCTCTGGCCCTTGCTACACCTTTTGTTGATCCTTCTTCTGTGAGCTGTGCTGGGTTCTCTTTGATGTCTATCACTGAGGACCAACTTGAGTTGTTGGGAGATGATGATTTGTGTCTTTTTAACAACCGGGTGCGTCGTGTCTATGACAAGAGAATGTTCAAAAGACACGGCACAAAATCCGGGTGCTTTGAGTGTGATGATCCAGGACACTTCATCGCCGACTGCCCCAAGCGCAATGGTCACAAGAAGGGCACCGGTGGTGGCTTCCACGACTCCGGCAAGCATGAGAGCTCATCCTTCAACAAGGGCAAGCCGAAGACTCGATTCTTCAAGAAGGCCCTGAAGGACTACCGGCGAGAGAACAAGAAGCGCGACAAGGCCTTCTTCGCCGAGATGGAGAAGAGCTACTCCAAGCGGTCCACGTCTTCTTCCTCTTCATCGAGCTCAAGCGATGAGGAGATCGCCATCAAGAAGGGGAAGGACAAGGACGATCCGGCGGGTCTCTGCTTCATGGCCTTCGGAGACAAGCTGAAGAGCCGCTCACACTAGCGCCGAAGATCCCGCAAGAGCTTCTGTTCAATGGCTCTTGGGGATAAGGAAGAAAAGAGCTCCTCCGACGACTCCGACGACGACGACAACAAGGTATCATCCTACGAGCGCGAAATCGTTGATTTACTTGAGAGCAATCGTCATGAGTTGAAATATCGGGAAAAATTGCTTAGGGGGGCTAAGAAGAGGATAGATGAGTTAGAGAGTGAGCTTGCCGTGGCCAACGACAGAATTGAGAGTCTATCTTCTTCCCCTTGCTTGGGTGATAGCAGTGAGTTCCCGAAGTGTGAGGTGCTTCTGTGTGACCTGTCGACTCTGAAGTCCAGGTACACAGAAAGGGTTGATGAGAGGGACGCTTTGGCCACTGAGCTTGAAAGCGCTTAGCTGGAGCTGAAAGATGCTCAAGCCACTGTCGTCGCACCCTGTGTTGATTGCCCATCTCATCTAGCTATCTTAGCTGAGCTGAAATCCAAGGGCGATGAACAGTTGGGTGATTTGGAGAGGTTGAGAGCTGAGCTTGCGCAGACTAGGCTAGAGCTTGAGACATTGTCAGTTCCACCCACTGTCTGTGAGAACTGTCTGTCTCTTAGAATGGAATTGATTAAGCTGAAAGCCGAGAAGTCTGTTCAAGTAGAGAGTGAGTGTGAGACCTGCTTGTCTCAGGTGGAGGTTCTAGCTTCCTTGAGAGAGGAGCTAGCAGATTCTCAGAATGAGAACTTTTACCTCCATTCCATCCTGAGTTGGATCAGTGCCAGAGAGCCTCAGCTCGGCATGATGATCCAGCAGTTCAAGAGGCAGGATGGGTTTGGGGTAGGTTACACCTACACCAAGGCTGACTTTGAGAGTGCCATTATCCGGGCAGTGGAGTGGAGTAAAATGACTCCAGAGCAGAGGTATCCCAAGACTCACTCCACTGAGTCTTCCTAGGCTTGTCAGCCCAAGGATGGAGTGATCCATGAACCACCTAAAGCTCCACCCAAGAAGCCGATCTGGGTTCCAAAGCCCAAACACCTCCACTCTTCTCTAGACTCTCTTCCTGGACCTTCTTAACCCAAGAAGACTACACCTAACACCACCAAGCGCAAACATCCCAAGCCTCAACCACATCCCAAGAAGCCCACCTATCATTGTGAGTACTGTCAGAGAGACGGGCATCTTGCGGAGTTTTGCTTCAGGAGGAAGCGGGTTGAGAGAGCAGAGAGAGCTTATGGTGGTCAGGAGCAGTTCTACCAGTAGGGTGGTAGACTGCGTGTTCCTCGACGCGGGGAGAGGCTGGAGGCCAGGCCGCGTCGTGTAGGTGGTGGTAGAGGAGATGGCTTTCTTGCCCGTGCTCCAGTTGGTTGTGGTCGTTCTGGTAGAGCTCCAGGCCGTTTTGGCTACGGTCCTGGACCTCGTAGCCGAGGCTTTAGGCAGAACCGAGGACCGCGCTTTGAGCCGCGTTTTGGTCCAAACTCTTTTGATGGTTTTTGCTTTCCATCTTTTGAGCAGATGGCTCGACACTGGTTTAGCTCTTTTGCTAAACCTGGTGCCGGACCATTTGCTCCTACTTACAGCCACTAATTGTGCAGCATCGGGGACTGGAGGACGTTTGGATTATGGACTCAGGATGCTCTCGCCACATGACGGGACATCGCAGATGGTTCTCCAGTCTCACTCCCCCAAACTCCAAAGAGTACATCACATTCGGGAACAGTGGTCAAGGGAAGGTAAGTGGCATAGGCTCTATTCGCATTTCAGATCATTTCTCCTTGAAGAATGTTGCTTTGGTTAAGAATTTGAACTTCAATTTGATTTCTGTTTCGCAACTTCTTGAGGATGGTTTGGAAGTGCGTTTTAAGAAGGGCAGTTCTTCTTTATTTGATTCTAGAGGGTCTTTGATTTGCCAAATTTTACCATTCGGTAAAGTTTTTCGAATTGACTTCTCTAGTTCTTTTGGCCCTTCTCGCTGTTTGATTGCTGGATCCTCCTTTGAGCTCTGGAAGTGGCATAGGAGGTTAGGTCATTTGAGTTTTGATCTGCTAGTCAGGTTAAGCTCTATGGACCTCATCCGAGGATTGCCCAAGCTTAAGATGGAGAAGGATCTAGTTTGTCATCCCTGTCGTCATGGGAAAATGGTTGCCGCTTCTCACTCACCTGTGACTCAGGTGATGACTTCGTATCCGGGCGAGCTTTTACACTTGGACACTGTTGGTCCAGCTCGGGTACGTTCAGTCGGTGGGAAGTGGTACGTACTTGTCATTGTTGACGATTTTCTCGATTCTCGTGGGTTTTCTTTTTGGAGTCTAAGGATGAAACATTTCAGTTTGTTCATGACCTGATTTTGAAGCTGAAGAATGAGAACAATGGTCGGATGTGAGCAATTCACTCCGACAACGGCTCTGAGTTCAAGAACTCTCAATTCGTCAGCTTCTGTAGTGATCAGGGTCTGGACCATTAGTTTTCTTCTCCTTACACTCCCCCACAGAACGACGTTGTGGAACGAAAGAACCGCACGCTAGTCGAGATGGCCAGGACGATGCTCGATGAGCACAGGACTCCTAGGCGTTTTGGGGCTGAAGCCATGAACATGGCTTGCTATCTAGCCAACCGCATTTTTCTTCGAGCTTACTTAGGTAAGACTTCGTATGAGTTGCGGTTTGGCAGACAGCCCAAGGTGAGTCACTTGCGAGCGTTTGGCTGCAAGTGCTTTGTGCTCAAGAAGGGAGGGCATTTGGACAAGTTTGAGTCTCGTTGCTGGGATGGTGTTTTTCTTGGTTATGCATTGCATTCTTGAGGTTTCCGTGTTTGGAAACTCGAAACCCAGCAGCTTGTCGAGACTTGCGAAGTTTCATTTGATGAGTCCTTGCCTTCTTTAACTCCTTCTTTTGAGCCTTCTGGTGATGATGAGCTCTGAGAGTCCATCTTCGAGGAAGATGAGGATACTCCAGCTGCTGATGAGGGTGGGCCTTCTGCACCCCCTACAGAGCCCACACCTTCTGAGACTTCGACTGAGGATGAGGGCGGACCTCTGATCACTTCTTCCACTACGATCGAGCCCCCTCAGTCGAGTCCAGAGGTGCCAGCTGTTGACTCCGGTGAGGTGACTTCAGATCACCAGGGAACCCGAGCAGTTCAGCGTGACCATCCCTCAGAGCTCATCATAGGTGATTTGACTGAGAGAACTTTGCGTTCTTCTACCTCTCTTGCTGTGTTTGCTGAATTTGCGTTTGTTGCATCTTTTGAGCCCAGAGATGTTTCTCATGCTCTTTCTGATTCTAATTGGATTAATGCTATGCAAGAAGAGCTTGAGAACTTTGTCCGCAATCGGGTTTGGACACTATTTGAGCCGCCACCAGGATGCAACCCCATAGGCACCAAGTGGGTATTCAAGAACAAACAAGGTGAAGATGGGGTTGTGGTGCGCAACAAAGCTCGACTAGTTGCCCAGGGTTTTTGCCAGAAGGAAGGTATTGACTTTGAAGAAACCTTCGCTCCTGTTGCCCGTCTTGAGTCCATTCGTATTCTTCTATCTTTTGCCGTTTCGAAGGGTTTTAAGCTTTTTCAAATGGATGTCAAAAGTGCTTTTCTGAACGGGTACATAGAAGAGGAGGTTTATGTTAGGCAACCCTCCGGTTTTGAGAACCCTAAGTTTCCTCGACATGTTTTTAAGCTTCAAAAGGCGTTATACGGGTTGAAGCAAGCCCCCAGGGCTTGGTATGACCGGTTGAAGCAATTTTTGTTGAGGAAGGGTTTTGTGATGGGTTCTGTGTATAAAACTCTTTTCTTGCTCAGAGATGCTTCAGATTTTTTAGTCGCTCAGATTTACGTGGATGATATTATTTTTGGCGGTACTACTAATGATCTCGTGTCCAAGTTTTCTGAGCAGATGCACAGTGAGTTTGAGATGAGCCTCATGGGTGAGCTCAAGTATTTCTTAGGGCTCCAGATCAAGCAGACCAAGGACGACACCTTCATCCACCAAGGTAAGTACACTCGTGACATGTTGAAAAAATTTGACTTTGGTGGTGAGCTGAAGCCGTAGATGACCCCGATGGGCACATCTGGGGGCTGGACAAGGACGAAAGCGGCGTCAAGGTCAATGAGAGAGAGTTTCGAGGGATGATCGGTTCGCTGTTATACTTGATGGCAACCAGACCGGACATTCAGTTCGCCGTGGGACTTTGCGCGCGTTTTCAGTCTTCACCACGCCCGTCTCACCGGCAGGCTGTCAAGCGCATCTTCAGGTATCTCACTTATGCGCCCGATCTTGGTCTTTTCTATTCAGCATCATCTTCTCTTGATTTATCTGGATTTTCTGATGCCGGTTTTGGTGGGTGCCGGTTGGATCGCAAGTCGACATCCGATACTTGCCAGTTTCTTGGTTCTTCTCTTGTCTCTTGGTCTTCTCGAAAGCAATTTAGAGTTGCTCTTTCGACCACAGAGGCTGAGTACGTAGCTGCTGCTCACAGTTGGTTTGGATGATTTCCACTCTGCGAGATTTTGGGTTGTTCTTTCCTACGAGGGTTCCATTGTTTTGCGACAGCACCAGTGCTATTAGTGTAGGGAAAAACCCATGTCTTCATTCAAAAACCAAACACATTGATGTGCGTTTTCACTTTCTGCGGGATCAATATGAGAAAGGTGTCATTGACCTTGTTCATGCTGATACCCATCATCAGTTGGCTGATATTTTCACCAAACCCCTAGATCAGTCTACATTTGAGCGTTTACGAGGGGATTTGGGTGTTGTGTATCCTTTTTAGGATATTTTGCGTCAGTTTTCTTTCTTCTTTACTCTTTTCTTAAGTCTTTTTTGTGTGTGTTCATGTCTTGCATATTCACATATCACACTTAAGAGCTGCTTCTGTTATATGATTGAACTGCTTTACTTATTCTAGCTGGTACATGCTTTTGATTACCTGTCAATGATCATGTCTTGTCTCAGTTCGCTTGATAAGTCTGATATCTGTCATATGCATGGCTTTTATGCTTTAAAATTGAAAAATGATCACCATTGCTTCTGGTAACTAGCATGCGTAGGTTGAATGTTCTTGCTATCTGATACATACCTTGTAGCTCGCTCCTTACTTAGATGCAAATACGCAACTTGGACATCTTTATGCTTTTGAACATGGAAAATGTGCTATAAAATAATGAAAAACCAGAAAAATGACAATTCCATGTCTTTTTATGCTTAAAATTGAAAAGATCCAGGTGGGTTTGTCTTGTCACATTGCATTGTTCTGGACTGCGTACCATAGCACTTTGGTATGAACTAGGACACTGTAGTGTATGCCAAGACCAATGTCTTAAGCTTCTGATGGTCCAGTTCTGGCCTAGGCTTGACTTGGTCGGTCAGCATAAGGTTTGACATACAAATAACCCCTGGCAAAAATGAAAAAGGAAAAAGAAAAAGCCTGAAAATTGAAATGATAACAAGTTTGCTGAAGCACTTTGTTTTGGACAATGCTTATCTTGGTAGATATCTGTTAGCTTCTACATCTCATGTTTTACCTTGCTTGTCAACCAGAAAATGTGGTGATGTTTTTGTTTTGCAAAAATTGAAATATGCGTGCTAATGACTTTCCTTAGATATCATCTGTTGCACTGATCATGCCATGTGTCTTAGACAGCATGTCTTTTGCTATACTTGTTAGATGTTGTATCTGCAGTCAATCATATTTGATAAGCATGCTTTTTACACTCCATATGCACTCCAACTGAATTCACTGCATATTTTGAGGGAGAGTTGCATTTCAGGGGGAGTCTGTGTCTCTTTTGAGTGCTTGATGAGTTCACTTGTCAACAAGGGGGAGAAAATTTGGGATCATAGTTTAAGGGGGAGTGTTTGTCTCGCTTGTTCTTACTCTGTTGATATTCTTGTTGTTCTGAAGTCGCACTCATTTTGAGCTTTTATGTTTTGGTTAACCATAACGACCACTTCGTGCTTTTGTTTGGCTTTCAGTCATTTTGGTTAAACTTTTACTTTATTTTTTCTTCTTCTTTGTTTTCTTGTGCTTTGTTTTCGTGTTTCCACATTTGCTCGCAGGTGCTGAAGAGCTGAAAAAGAGGAGTGTTGACAATGCACTCATCAAGGGGGAGATTGAGGAGCCATGCTGAATAGCGTGGGCCTCATGGCTCCAGAAGTGATGAGTCATTATTAACGATAGTCAAAGAGGACAGAAGAAGAAGAGATATGCTGTTTCATGGGCCGCGTGTGACTCAGGTACACGAGCAGCGAGCGACGGTCGGGCTGAGAGAGCTGCGAATTCGGGCTGGCCCAATCCGGGTACATGGGCCAGAAGAAGTAGAAGACCCACTGGGCTGTTGACCAGGATTGACTCAGGTACACGGGCGGTGAGCGATTGCCTGGCTAAGAGAGCTGCGGAGTCGGGCCGGCCCAATCCGGGTACCTGGTGCAAAGCCGGTGGAGGCCTTGTCAGTTTCGGCGCAAAACTGACAACCGTTGATCTTGTATCCGACTGTCCAGAAGAGAAGCCGTAGTCGCTACGAAAACTTAGCTTCCGGATAAGTCATCTGTATCTCTAGGCCCACAGTCAGTCGGTCGTGTCTGTAAAAATACCTAAGGGCAGTAGAGTCTTTTCCTTTATTCCTGCGTCTGTAAAAAACCCTAAGGGGCTGGTGGAATATTCCTAGTGTTGGGCAGCCTATAAATATGACCCCAATCCCTAGAACTTGGCTAACTTCTAAAAAGTTTTGGTTATCTAACCTTTCTTTAATTTTGGAATGCAACCCGTTAAAAGCTAATTCCGCCAAGTCCCTTTCTGAGATATTAAGGCTAAAACATCGGTTTCTAGTATCCCTGAAACGTTTGATGTACTCAGAGGCGCTCTCACTAGATTTTTGTTTAACCGATGTCAAATGTGAAAGTCTAAGTTCTGTCTCGCCTGTATAAAAGTAATCATGTAATTTTCGCTCCAAATCATCCCACGTTTGGATGGAGTTCGGCGGGAGCGCCGAAAACCAAGTGAAAGCTGTGCCGGATATCGAGAGAGAAAATAGTCTAACCTTTAGAGCATCTATCCCGCTAACTTCCCCACATTGTGCCAAAAATTGACTGATGTGCCATAGTGTAGTCTTGCTACCCTCGCCATCGAATTTAGTGAATTCAGGGATTCTATAGCCGCGGGGGTAGGGCACTGTATCAAGATGGTCGGGGTACGGCTTATGGTAAACCCTAACCCGCCCCTTGGGCATGAAGCCAGCACACTCCCCAAACAGTGCGCGGACCCACTCTTCTATGTCATCTTGATATGTTGCTTGTGTGCGCCTCTCATGCGGGGGCGCGACACGCGGTGGGATATCAGCGTGTCGGCCATGGGCATCTTCCCTGCGCGCTATTTGTATGGCGTGTTCGTGTCCGAACGCCTGCGCATGTGGTGCGGACTGCGTGGGTACTGGCGTAGGTGGTGGTGCGTGGTAAGCAGCGCTAGTTGGACCGTAGGTGTGATGATTGGTCTCGGCCATAAGTAGTGGGGCCAGAGACATGATTGTGCCAGTGTTGTCGTTGGTCCTGCCGTACACGTGGTTTACCGGAGGTGCACTAGCTACAGGAACTGGGGGTACGGCCTCAGTAAAGCCGAACCTCCTAAGTGTCACCTCTACTTGGGAGCTGACTGCTGAATCTAAGCGGTTGGCTAGCGAAGCGCTAACGGCTTGATCTACTGATGCGGCTATTTTTTTCTCAATTTCTAAAGAAGATAAACGAGGCGATACAGGTGTTACCTGGACCTGAGCGAGGTCGGGGGTGATGATGTCACGCTTGATGAAGCCTGCGTGCGTCTTGGCGTAGCCCCCAAGCATCATGTCTTGAAGCGCCTTTAACTTTATCTCGATCTCTGCTCGGTCTTCTGCGGGGATATCTTCAAGTGTAGGTGACATTATGTTGCGGTTGTCGATATCCGCGCCTCCTATTGCGTCCATCGGCGGTGTAGACGTAGTAGTCGATGTAGATGTACCAGTGGCCGATGTAGACGTACTCATCATGCTGGTGTAGCCTTCCCCAGCAGAGTCGCCAAGAAGTGTGTTGACACGAAAACGTGCCCCGCACTTGGGTCAGTCCGACGATCCAAAAGTGCACGGATACTTAGGGACAGGCCTAAGCGTGACGTGGCACCGACGTCGCGTTCCGACTACCCTTAATAGTGATAAGGGGGTGGAGTCGTCAGGCAACCAGATTGCGCAAAATAATCCAATTAGCCGAAAGAGATAGATTAAACAGAATAAGATCAACAAACCAGTCAGAGCCCCGTCTGGTTCGAAGTCTGATGCGAAGGGGTCACTGAAGTGTACCTTCGGCGTCTGGTGCGAGGTGCTCCGCCGAAGGGTGCTTCGGCGTTCGGACTGATCCGGCCGAAGGTAGACTCCGAACGGATCTGGACGCAATGATCACCTCCAAACAGCGGGGTTTGGCGTGTGATCTCCGATACAGCAAACTACGAAACAGTGACGCGAGGACCACGCGCGAGCGCAACTTCGTCCGGTGTGGAATATGGTCGTGGCGCAGCCTGTTGCGACGAAGTATGCTTGGCGAAGCCTGTTGCCGAAGCTTGCAGTCCCGCCGAAGGGTGTCCTGGGGACCTCCGAAACCGATCTCTCGGCTCCGGATACCTCCTACGAAGTAGCTCCGGACGTGCGGACCTACAACAGAAGAGTGCGAAGTACTAATTCGGCCTGAGGACCGAATTTTGCTAAGTGTTGCACTAGTAGCAAATGTAGCAATCTATTACGCAGATTAGCGGATACTTCACAGGCGAAGTAACAAGGTGATAGCAATCTATTACGTAGATTAACGGATACTTCACAGGCGAAGTAACAAGGATTGCCACTGTTCCGTAGTGACCGGCGGAGGGCTTCCAGGCAAACCCACGAAGAGGTACAGGAAAATAAAGGTAAAGTAAATATGATCAAAGCATAGCGCTTTGGTTTGGTTTGAGTTTGGGGGGGTTTCTCATGCCGGCCTTGCTTCTTTATTTATAGGGGGTTGATTCCTAATCTAATCTGCTATTAATCCGGCCAGATAGATATAAAGATTGAGCTGGAAATGCATCCAATTCTATCTCTGCCGAAGTGGGCTTCAACCAGGCCCGTCGAGGCCTGCTCCTCGGGCAGAAGCTTCGGTAGCGTGGGCCTCCGAAGGCTTCCGAAACTTCGGCAGTGTGGGCCTCCGAAGGCTTCCGAAGCTTCGGCAGCGTGGGCCTCTGAAGGCTTCCTGGCCGAAGCCCATGGGCTGGCTAGAGGCTTTTGGAGCCCATAGCTCAATGGACTTCGGCCCTGTTGGGCTTCGGACAGACCCTGGACATGTGTACTTTCGGCCCAAATCACCAAAAATTGATATTTTGTAATCTAGCCATTAATGCCATTTTTTGCTATCAACAGCCCCTAAGGTTTACAACGTTTTTGTCTCAGCCAGACACAGGGGTACATATGGTAGTCTACTTTATTGGAGGCTTCTTTTGTTAGCTTCGCAGAGGAGACAACATCGCCTTTTGTAGAGGAGACACGATCAGCTTTTGCAAAGTGGAATCTTCTAAAGCCCCCTTCGCACACGAAGTGCGCAGAGGCTTCGGTGACATGCTTCGAACCCGAAGGCCTTCGCTTCACCGAAGTCAGTCTTCGATACAGTGACAGTTTTAAGCCGAAGCTGTCAAAGCTATTGAGCCTTCACACCATCACCTTCAGAGTGGATCACCACGACTTCACAGCTGCTCTAGCTCAAACTCCGTCAGTCCGTGTACCGAAGCCATGCATGGCCGAAGTCCCACCTTCGGAGTACCTTCGCCACCTTCTGAAGTCCCTCCATCCAAGGCTGCCGCATGAAGCATATCAACAAGCACCCCTTCGCAGTGTCTCAGCCCTGAGCACACTCCACGAAGATCCTTACCCGGACCATGCCATCGATGCACCTCGTCTTCTGAGACCTTCGTCAGGTGTCCCTTCGAGTGCCTCCCTCCAGAGCTCACTTCGAAAGCCTTGCCTCAATCCTGAGGACTTTGTCCACCATACTCCGAGGACACTCCTTCTGGAGCACACTTTGAAGTGCCTCGCCTTTTAGGACTTTGCCTCGGGGTACCTTCAGCCAGAGCCACCCTCCACACTTTCTGCCTTCGCCTGATTCACCTTGACCCGAGGACCGACCTCGACCCCAACACAGCCTTCGTCACTGAGCTCCCCGCTCGCCTGGCATCAAGCCTCCCGCTTGACCCAGGTTCACTTGCTGCGAACCGTTTGTCGCCTCCGAAGTCACCTGCACACCACTGACAAGCAGACAAGATTTTCTAATACCCCAGAGACCTCTCCGGTAAACAACCTTCGGTACACACTCTGGTGTACCGCCCAAAGTACCGGACCCTTCGATACAGACATATCATCATGCTCTGCCGGACCCCTCCGACAGACACACTCCACTACACAGCTGTAGCCAGCCAACTCCGAACCCTTCAGTAAACACCTCCAAACCCCTTCGGAGGGACCCCTTCGCCCAGAAGAGAACTTGTCAATCACTCATCACAGACTTGAAACCAAGGCACATTTCAACATGGTTTCTCAATCTCCCCCTTGATGAGTGCATTGACAACCAAATTCAAGTTCAAGAAAAATTGAAAGTTTTCAGCACACAAGCGACCATAAAAGCTCAGAAAATAGCCAAAACATGTCACTTGATAAATGGATTTCTATTATCTTGACTCATGAAAAGCCATTTGTCAATAATTCCCCCTTTGGGAGCAAAACTTTTCTCCCCCTTTGAGCTACATCACTTGTTCTCCCCCTTAGGTAGGCAAACCAGATATTTTTCTCCCCCTTTGGCAATGCAAGAATCAAGGAGCAAGAAAAGATACAAGGCTTCAAGATGATGAAAAGTGTGAAAACATAAGGTGTGAGAATATGCCAAATCATAATGTCAATCTCAGATACTCAGCTCAAGTTAATATATTCCAAATGCAATGTTTGATGCATGAATTTTTCAAATTGTTGAAAATAAAAGCATCACCACTTAGACTAGTCATCTAGACAAGTGAAAACAGGAACTGCAAAAGCTAATCAATTGCTACGCAGGAAAGCAAGTCCAATTTTATGGATCATTTAGCAAACTTTATAAGCAAATAATTCAGCCTTGTGATTCTCTTTATATTGCTAGGTGTTATTTGCTCGTCTACCTTATACTTTTCAACCAAGCCAAGCCTAGGTCGAGAAGGACCATTAGAAGCTTAAGGCAGTGATTTTGGTTGACACTAAGTTATCCTAGTTCATACCAAAGTGCTATGGTAAGCAGTCTAGAATAACGTAGTGCGACAAGCAAACCCTCCTGGATCTTGTCATCTTTAGCACATAAATCATGGATATTGATTTTCGTTGAGATTGTTGGATAATTCCATGAAAAAAGCAGTTTTGTTTTCAAGTTGCAATTCTATCATCCAAAGTAAAGGATTCTAGCTACCAGGCAGATAAAAGATAGCTAAAATAGTTCTGTACAACACATGCTAGACACAAGACTAAGCAGTGATCAAATTTAGGGTTTTGTGAATTAAAATCATGATTATTATGAAGTTAGATATATTAACTAGAGCTGAAAGCATTATGATAAAGACAATCATGCGAGGGCATATAAAAGCAAATAAGTGCATCAACACATCATCAGAAGGAAGCCAATACAAAATAATGAAATCATGCTCCCCCTCACAGAATGTCGTAAGGATGACAAATACCAAGTTCCCCACACAAATAAACAAATCGGGATGGATCAAGTGTTCTGGTAAAAATGTGTTTGGTTCTGGAATGCTGAATCGGGTTGTTTGCAATACAAATCACACTAGTGTTATCATAAAACATTAGAACACTCTTATAATCCAACTCGAAATCCCGCAAAGTGGAAACCATACATAAAATCTGAGAGCAACAGCTAGCTGCAGCAACATATTCGGCCTTAGCCATAGATTGTGCAACACTAAACTGTTTGCGGGAAGACCAGCAAACAAGAGAGGTACCCAGAAAATGACAAGTACCGGAGGTACTTTTCCTATCAATTCTACACCCAACAAAATCCGCATCTGAATAACCACGAAGACACAGAGAGGAAGATGCAGAATACCAAATGCCAAATTCGAGGGTATGCTTGAGATACCTGAGAATGCGCTTTACCGCTTGGCGGTGCGAAGCCCGTGACGAAGCCTGAAAACGAGTGCACAGACACACGGCGAAGTGTATGTCAGGCCTCGTAGCAGTCAAGTAGAGGAAGGAGTCGATCATGCTCCAGAACTCCTTCTGATCTATGACTTCTCTATCTTTGTCAGGGTCCAATGCTATAGAGGTAGCCATTGGAGTGGTGAGGGGCTTCGCATCTGCCATGTTGAACTTCTTGAGCAGGTCCTTGGTGTACTTCGTCTGGTGGACAAAGGTACCTTGTTTGCTTTACTTGATTTGCAAACCAAGGAAAAATGTGAGTTTGCCCATCATGGACCTCTCAAACTCCCTGCTCATAGTTTCAGCAAACTCGACAACCAAAGCATGAGAAGAGCCACCAAAGATGATATCGTCAACATAAATCTGAACTAGGAGGAAATCTTTGCCATGCTTGAGAGTAAAAAGGGTTTTATCGACTGATCCCATCATGTACCCTCGCTCAAGCAGAAATGACTTAAGTCTGTCATACCAAGCTCGAGGAGCCTGCTTGAGTCCATAAAGAGTCTTATGAAGGAAATGTTCCTTATAAGTTAAGACCACATTAGGGTCACCATCACGCTTAATGAGGCTAGAAATGAATGTGTTCTCTAGAAAAACCTTTCCACCTTCTCTTTGTAGTAAATGTTCCTCATCCCTTATACAATGAACGTAAGCACTGAGTAGCATATTTTGTAATAAAAGAATACAATTAGTAGATATGAAAGCTTTAAATATATATAATTCATGCTATGTAGATAAACTAACTTCTCCATTAAGTTGCATGACATCATGAAAAATGCATTCCATATCATTCCTATTTAACCATACGCTGTTGATATCCACTAAAACTTTGGTTTCCGGTAATGATTTCAAACATTCATTAATTTTATGATCTTTTGCGGTACATATATAATCTACAAAAAATAACTTTCATTCCATAATAAATGATAATAACAGTAAAACAAAAGAAGAGGCAACAAAATAAGATGCTTAGACACTTACCTGGGGCACAATTTGAGTCGTGCTTGACTTCTTTGGTTTATTGTGTCTAGATATTTTTCCAATAATAGCGTGCTCATCATTTTGTTCATTTTGTTCAGACATTTGTACACCACAAATCACAAAATGCACATGATATATGAAATGAGACAAAACGGTGTGGAGGTATCGGGGGGTGCGGAGATGGGCCACACCATGTGCGGAGCCCACCGTCGAAGTCCCCTCATGCACCCATCGCTTCGAGCTCCGAAGATGCGAAGGGGTGACCACTCTGTAGGCCGACGGGTGTGGAGAGGGGACTTCAGAGAGGGTTCGGAGACGGCGGGCCCAAACTCTATAGTATGGAGGGTGCCCCTGAACCATCGAATACGAGCCGAACGACGAGGATTGCGACTGCACAAGGCAGTCGGAGCCCCGAAGGAAGAGGCAGGTGCGGAGGGCAGCTGGAAAGCAATAAATAAAACTCATGCATGCATTCGTCCGGGGGCTTCGCAGGTGACCTCCGCACATGGTGGCACCCACTTACGCAGTGTCCGGAGACCTTCGCACCGTTACACATAGGATGTACGATGGAGGCCTCCGTAAATACAAAAAATAGGCGAGAAATAAAATTGTTACATGCCAATCATGAAAATCTAAATGTTAAAAATAATAGGGGTGGCTTTCTACAATCAAGTCGGTCAAGCAAAAAACTAAATCCTTACAAGTTTGAGTACAGTTTCACAATCATTTTATAATTTGTATTATAAACATGTTTCGTCGTCAATGTAGTAAAGTAATATCAAAAAAATAATCAAACTATATATGCTGTGAAAAAATATATGAAAAAATGTCGTAAAAAATTGTAAATCAAACATACATTTGTTCTACCGCTCGGAATCGATGGAAGGGTGGATGGCAGTCATCGGCGACGAATAGTAGCGGCTGGAGGGGAATCAAAAGCAGTGGAGCAGGACAAAGTCTGGACCCATTGAATTTATAGGGATCGCCAGAGATGGAAGGATGGCTTTCCAAAAATAAGCCGGTGATTGGTTGCCGAATTGCAGCACGGAAGAGATGGAAAGGGATCCGAGTGTATGGCAAGTGTCAAGGCAGAATCTCGGTTATCGCAAATAAATTCTCGAAGCCCTGCTTCACATATCATAAAATCCAAAGCCTTTCTTTGTTCACAAAAGCTTCAGCACCTATACAAGTTAATTCAGTTGTTCGAGGTCCCCCTCCAAACGCATCCTCCGCTACACGCTATGTCGAGCCAGTACGTTACGATTGCACGCGCTAAATGAGTCGGAGCCCCCGCTAAGCCTCCGAATGTTGCCATCAGCCGCACCAAATATGCCGAAGTCCCTAGCCACTACATGCAAGGAGGGACTGATAATCGTTCTTCCAGAGTATACTCATGCATGCGAAGCATGCCCCGCTGATCATGCGCTCCCAAATCAAGTGATCGAAACACCCAAGTGTGCTTATACCTTGTCATTCATCCAAGAGAAGCATGCCTATACCTCGTCATTCACCTAAGCGAAGTACGAATCAATCACACATACGCCTCGTTAATTATTTTCGCAAGTACTGAAATGTTCATTCGTACAAAAACGGTCAAAATACAATTACGAAGTATGCTTGTACACCTCGAGGCAACACTACAAGAAAGAATTGTCTAAACCTAAGAAAAAGCAGGAACGAGGCCCCAATATGTTCAACCCCCGCTTGCTTCTCTTTCGAGCAAGGCTCTTTCGGCTGGACGAAGCCCCGTCGGAGGCTGGCCTCCCGCGCCCAGATCGTCCACGCCTCGAAGCTCGCAAAACTCTCCTCTCTTCTTGCAGTTCGGCCTAGGTTCGAAGTGCAGGTGGCTCCATATTGAACGCAAAAAAGTCCAAAACTTCTTCGGCACCTTCGCCACTCAGGATTGTCTCAAAGCCGCTTAAGTCCAGCGAGGACGAAGAGCTCCGAAGCGGCTCCACCTTCACAGAGGCTAACAACTCCTGGGCTACCTCGGGTATGCCTTTTCCACTAGGACCCCGTGGCATCTTAAACTGAGAGGGGCCATCGGACCTAGCTAACTCGAGCACTACCCAATGGTGACGGAGCGCCTCTGAATCCTCAAGCACTTCGACATCAATATCTGAAGGTTGAGCTTGGGTAGTTTAAAAAACACCCCCTCATTTTCATTAATAAACTGAAGTTTCTTATAGGCCTACGACTAAGTATTACATAGTGAATCCTAAAAGAAATCTACACCTTCGGAGGCAGAGAATTCAATCCCGAAGGCGGGCTCTACAGCCCCGCTCGGCGCTTGCGGCTGGCCCCTGAAGCTCGAGGACCGCTTCACGCCCCTAGGCCCTCCAAGGCTCGTGAAGGCGACGCCACGCTCTGCGGACATCGGGTGTAGGCGAGATCATATGAGGCCCTCCAAATATCACCGGTGTAGTGGAGGTTGCTGCCTCGAGGTGCTGGCACCCCGCTTCATGAAGCAGGTGCAGCACTCCTTGGTCGGCCACTTGTCCCACCGTCAATGCGAAGCCTGTCACGATTTCCTCCATCACAAACGCGTCCATATGGAGAAATTGAAGTCGCTCCCGATCAGGTCCTGGTCGCTGAAATTCCGAGCATGGGAGCTGGTCCCCAATTGCCCCAGGACTCCTATCAAGGCGGAGGTAGCCTCGTCAACCCCTCGCACAACCTTGGACTCCAAGGCTTGTCAGGCTGAGTGGAGCTTAGCATTCTTCGCCGACATCCTCGCGCTAGGTTCTTCTGAAGCCTAGAGCACTCGCTGAAGCCTTTCGACCTCCGAAGCCATTAGTTCCTGGGCTTTGGTAGCTCTAGACGCTTCGGCCTTTTCTACCTCGGATGCCTCTTCAGCCTACCTCTACCGCTGGGAAGCTTCCGAAGCCAGGCGACGAAGGGTTTCAACTTCCTCCGTCATAAAGGCCCCCCGGTGACCCACGAAGGCGACATCCGTGCTAGCCAAGGTGAAGGCCTGTAGGAACAAAAGGAGCCATTAACATCAAGGAAATTAAAGTATACAAAACCCCTTGCGAAGCCATGCCTACTTGGAGTAGAATTTCCTGAGCGTTGGGGAGAAGGGCTTCGTGGGTATTGTGGCTCAACTCCGCCACCAGGTCAGTCCTCGTCAGGGCAACACTGCGGTCGAAGTAGGCATTCACTAACTCCATCATAGTTGCCCCCGGCGCAAGTAGGGGCCTCATGAGAGGCGCTCGACTTGCAGAAGCCTCTAGGGCTGGGTTCCGATCCACGATGTCGATGGCTTCGTCCAGGGGCTCCGGAGGAGTCGCTTCGTCATGATTAGCCTCTCTGTCGCCCTCGTCCGAAGAGCCCCCTTTGTACTCACCATCGCTGCTCTCATCGCCACTTCTGGAGGCCTCCTCCGCATTGACGACTTTGGGCCTTGCACGCTCAGCTCCAATAGCACATAAAAAGAGATCTAGAAGCAAGTTAGCATAGAAGCATGAGAAAGGACAAATCTAGAAGGGTACCTTCAGTCTCTTCAATAGGATAGAGTTATGCATACTCCACAGCCGCAAAGAGCCCTCCCCGAAGTCTCTTAGACGAGCTTGCAACCCCTCAGATTCCAAGCCCACTGAGGCCGATTCCAAAGCCACTATTTCCAAGTACACGGATACCACCCTCGGCTCTGAGCCTGTAGCATCCGCTTCAGGCCCCAAGCGCTCGACCTCCACACTTGGCACCGCTGCAGTTCCTCCTCCGGGCGCAGGACTCGAAGATCACTGCCCCGTCGCGTCTGAGGCTTCGGTGGTGGGAGGGACTTCGACGTCTATGGCATCCGGGAAATCCCCCGAAGGCCCCACGGTCTCCGAGGGACCCTCGGAACGTCTAGCCGACGAACCCCCGGCTCGCCATCATCAACCCTCTTCCGTTTTGGGCCCTCACTCGAAGGTGCCGGGTCCATGAACTTCGGGAGGTCATGGACCCCTTCGACACCCAGCCAGGTCCATACCCGGTTGTTCCATTCCCAAGACCCCACCAGGGCGAGCCTCTGGCCCTGCTTGTCTGGTGTCGGAGGCCCCACGACACGATCAGCCGCTATGATGGCATCCTTTGGCGTCCGTAACTCGTGTGTATCTACAATAATGAATACCATCAGTTAGCCACATATATCAAGGAGAAATAGAGACACCACGAAGCCTTACCAAGGAACTCCGAAGATACGCCTCTCAAGCTGTCTAAATCAAGGCATAAAAACAAATTCTCCGGCCAATAGCACGTGAGGGGACTGATCTGAAGGGTGATGAACTCCTCGGCCAAGTCCCTCATGATCATCCTTTGGGCCACCCTTTGCAGTAGCTCAATCCGAGCCTGGATCGTACCGGAGTTCGATGCCACTTTGGCGGTACGACGGTACGCGATGAGGGTGTTGGTGCTTCGAAGGGGGGAATGCCATCGATTGTTCACTGCCCTCGCGGGGAACACGTCTGCGAACTCCTTGCGAAGTTGGAAGTTAGCACCGCCGAAGGCCATAGACCTCTCCACTCCGTCTGTCCTCTTCTTCTTCGGTTGGCAGCTGGCATCATGTAGAATGGCGAAGACGTCCGCTCGCCCTTCGCACCCTTCGGCGGTCATAGCCCACTCGAAGATGGCAAGCCGAGCCACAGCGTTCGGGGGTAGATGAGGGAGCTCGAAGTTGAACATCCTTAATACCTCGGCCAGCATACCTTCGGCAAGGAGCTCAAGCCCGGCCTCAAAAAATGCGTCGAGGACAAATATTTCATTCGGCCAAGGCCTCGGAATAGTCTCATACCCCAGTCTTCGAAGTCTAACCTCGGTGGAAACCTTTCCGGCGCAGATCATCTGAATGGACTCCTCCGTAGAAGTCGTAGGTTGTAGCTCCAAGGTTTGGTCGAATTTGTCTGAAGGCGAGTGGAGGTCGAACAAATCAAGGCGACTCGCTGAAGGCTTCGTCGTAGCCGCCGCCGCAGCCGCTTGTACTTGGACAGAGCTCGACCCCCCGCCCAGGGTGGGTGACTTCGATGAAGCTTTCTTCGGCATCGCGCTAGGGGCTCCAGGAACAAAGGCGCTAGGGGCTTCGCTAACGGAGGTGTGGGGGGCTTTGGAGAAAAAGGTTGGAGACGTGAAGGATGGCTAGAGCTCAAGGATGAAACAAATGTGCATGCGTGTGTGGGACGGCGGGGCGCCGATGGCTTTTTATAGGCGGTAAAACCCGCCACACGCCCCGCGGTCAAAACTTTTAACACTTAGAAAGTACCCCCTGCAGTCTATGACCGGTGGGGCCTAGATAAGAAGCATCGCACCCTGCTCGAAATGGTTCGGTTGTAGACCATTGACATCCCATCCGCTCCGGGCATTGGCCCCTAGCGTCGTACAGGCTCCCGAGCAGTGGAGCCTATTGATCTAGAGGGGCCAGTAATCAGGCCTCGGCACCATTCGAATGAACACCGCAGCGAAGACCAAGGAATGTGAGGCCTGTTGTGCGTGCGGAGTGTTCATGTGGAGTATGCATATGCTCGGTATTCACTTAAGCGAAGCACGGATAAAAATCCCATTCATCAAACAAGTTCGATCCCTGCAAGCACTTCGACGTCAATATCCGAAGGCTGAGCCTGACCAGGTAAAAAACACCCCCGCATTTTCATTAATAAACTGACAAGTTTGTCTTATAGGCCTATGACTAAGTATTACAAAGTGAAACCTAAAAAAGATCTACAACTTCAAAGGCGGAGGGTTTTATCCTGAAGGCGGGCTCCGCAGCCCCGCTCGGCGCGAGCGGCTGGCATCTAAAAGCTCGAGGACCGCTTCAATCGACTAGTCCCTACAAGTCTCCTGAAGGCGACGCCACGCACCGCGGACCTCGAGTGTGGGCGAAGTCAGACTAGGCCCTCTGAAGGCCACCGGCGTCACGGAGGTCGCCGCTTCAAAGTGTTGGAACCCCGCTTCATGAAGCAACTACAGCACCCCTTGATCGACCACTCGTCCCGCCATCAGCGCGAAGCTCCTCAAGGTTACATACGTCAGCGACACGACTGTTTGAAGAAATTGAAGCCGATCCCCGATCGGGTTCAAGTCGCTGAAATGGAAGCTTCAATGAGCATGTAACCAAGTCAGGGAGCCAATTTGCATACAACACGCAAAACCAAGTCAGACTCGGCAGGTGTTCATTTCTCTTCCTTTGACTTCCGTTGACAATCACTCATCACATCTGGAGTATCAAACCCATGTTCTTCAACATGGTTTCTCAATCTCCCCCTTGACGAGTGCATTGTCAACACCCTTTTTAGCACTTCTTCAGAACCTACAAAACATGTGTAGACAGGAAAACAAAGACAAAAGAAAATAGAAGAAAGAAAATAAAAGTTTAACCCTAATGACCAAAAGCCAAACATAAGCAAGAAAATGGTCATTATGGTTAACCAAAAAATAAAAACTCAAAAGCAAGTGCAAGTCTCAGAATTACCAACAAGGAACTCCCCCTAAAATAAATCCTATAGAAAGCTAAAAAATGTTCCCTAAACTCCAAAATTTCTCCCCCTTGTTGACAATTGGACTCATCAAGTGAGACTAAATGCACTCTAAAGAGACATAGACACAAACTCCGTTTGAAATGCAGCTCCCCCTCAAAATATGCCATGAATGCAGATGGGGTGCAGGTGGAGTGTGAAAAAGCATGCTTCTTAGATATGATTAACTGCAATTACAACATCTAACAGGTATATCAAAAGATATATTGTCTAAGATACATGACATGATCAGTGCAACAGATGATATCTAAAGGGAGTCATTAGCACGCATTTTTTGATTTTTGCAAACAAAAGCATCACCACATTTTCTAGTTGACAAGCAAAGTAAAGCATGAGATGCAAAAGCTAACTGATATCTACCAAGATAAGCATTGTCCAAATCAAAGTGCTTCAGCAAACTTGTAATTTTTTTAATTTTTTAGACTTTTTATTTTTTTCCTTTTTATTATTTTTTTTTCATTTCTGTCAAGGGTTATTTGCATGTCAAACCTTATGCTAACCGACCAAGTCAAGCCTAGGCCAGAACTAGACCATCATAAGCTTAAGACATTGGTCTTGGCATACATTACACCGTCCTAGTTCATACCAAAATGCTATGGTAAGCAGTCCATAACAATGCAATGCGACAAAGCAAACCCACCCGGATCTTTTCTGATAATCATAAAAATGCATAAATTTTTCATTTTTCGGAATTTTTATCATTTTTATAACACATTTTTCACTTTTAAAGCGTATAAATGTCCAAGTTGCATATCTGCATCTAAGTAAGGATCTAGCTACAAGGCATGTAAAAGATAGCGAAAGCATTCAGCCTACACATGCTAGTTACCAGAAGCAATGGTGATCATTTTTCAATTTTAAAGCATAAAAGTCATGCATATGACAAATATCAGATATATCATGTGAACTGAACCAGAACATGATCACCGACAAGTAATCAAAAACATATACTAGCTAGAGAAAGGAAAGCAGATTAATCATATAACAGAAGCAAGCTCAAAATGTGATTGATGATTATGCATGATATGAACGCACACAAAAAGACTCAATAAAAATACAGAAGAAAGAAAAAACTGACTCAAAGTATCCTAAAAAGGATACACAACTCCCAAATCAAGATCAATAATCATGAGTGGGAGCAAACGGTCCAATGCTAGGTTTAGCAAAAGTGCTAAACCAGTGTCGAGCCATATGCTCGTATGTAGGAAAGCAGAAGGAATCATATGAGTCTGGACCAAAACGCGGCTCAAAGCGCGGTCCTCTGTCCTGCCTAAAATCACAGTCATGAGGTTCAACACCGTATCCATAACGATCTGGAACTCTGCCGGAACGGAAACCACCCTTCGGAGCACGATCATAAAAATCGTCTCCTCTACCACTACCTACACGACGTGGCCTGGCCTCTAGCCTCTGTCTACGTCGAGGAACTCTGTGTCTACCACCCTGCTGGTAGAACTGCTCCTGCCCACCACGAGCTCTCTCTGCTCGCTCAACCCGCTTCCTCCTGAAGCAAAACTCCTCAAGATGCTCGTCTCTTTGACAAAACTCACAGTGATAGGTAGGCTTCTTGGGATGTTGTTGAGGCTTACGATTCTTAGGCTTGGTGGTGTTGGGTGTAGCATCTCTGGTGTGAGAGGGTCCAGGTAAGGAGTCAAGAGAAGTGTGGAGTGGTTTAGGCTTTGGAACCCTGATCTGCTTCTTAGGTGGAGCTTTAGGTTGTTCTTGGAACACTCCATCCTTGGGCTGACTATCCTTAAAGGACTCAGTGGAGTGAGTCTTGGGATATCTCTGTTCGGGAGTCATCTTACTCCACTCCACTGCTCGGCTAATGGCACTCTCAAAATCAACCTTGGTATAGGTGTAACCTACCCCAAACCCATCCTGTCTCTTGAACTGCTGGATCATCATGCCGAGTTGTGGCTCTCTGGCACTAATCCAACTCAGGATCTGACGGAGGTAAAAGTTCTCATTCTGAACATCAGCTAGCTCCTCTCTCAAAGAGGCTAACACCTCCACCTGAGACAAGCAGATCTCACACTCTTTATCAACATCGACAGACTTCTCTGCTTTTAGCTTGATCAACTCCATTCTCATGGACAAACAGTTCTCACAAACAGTGGGTGGAACTGTCAAGGTCTCAAGCTCTAGCTTAGTCTGCTCCAACTCAGCTCTCACTCCAGCTAACTCGCTCAACTGCTCATCACTCTTGGCTCTCAGCTCAGCTATGCTAGCTAAATGGGATGAGCAGTCTACACAAGGTACGACGACAGTGGCATGAGCATTTTTCAGCTCCTGCTGAGTGCTCTCAAGCTTAGTGGCCAAGGCGTCTCTCTCATCTACTATCTCTGTGTTCCTGGACTTAAGAGTCGTCAAGTCACACAACAACACCTCACAGTTAGGGCACTCACCACTATCACCCAAGCAAGGGGAAGACGACAGACTCTCAATCTTGCCATTCGCCATGGCAAGCTCACTCTCAAGCTCATCTATCCTCTTCTTAGCCCCTCTAAGCAGTTTCTCCCGATACTTCAACTCCTGACGGTTCTGTTCATAAGAAGATGCATTTTCATCGTCGTCGTCGGAGTAGTCGGAGGAATCCTTTTCTTTCTTATCCCCAAGAGCCATTGAGCAGAAAGTCTTGTGGGGTCTTCGGCTATGATGCGAACGACTCTTCGGCTTGTCCACGAAGGCCATGAAGCAGAGGCCTGCCGGATTGTCCCTGTCCTTCCCCTTCCTGATCATGATCTCTTCATCACTTAAACTTGAAGACGAGGAGGAAGACGAGGATCTCTTGGAGTATCTTTTCTCCATCTCGGCGAAAAAGGTCTTGTCTCGCTTCTTGTTCTCACGCCTGTAATCCTTCAGAGCCTTTCGAAAGAATCTTGTCTTGGGCTTGCCCTTTGTGGAAGTGAAGTTGTCGTACTTGCTGGATTCATAGGAGTTGTCGCCGGTTCCCTTCTTATAATTTTTCTTCTTGGGGAAGTCGACGATGAAATGACCTGGATCACCACACTCAAAGCATCCAAATTTTGTGTTGTGTCTTTTAAACATTCGCTTATCATAGACACATCTCACCCGGTTGTTAAACAGACACAGATCATCATCTCCTAGCGAATCAAGTTGTTCCTTGGAGATAGACATCAAGGAAAAAGCAGTACAGCTCATGGCATTAGGATCAGCAGACGGTGTCGCAAGCGCCAGAGTCTTTGAGCCAGAACTAGTGAGATGATATCTCAACTGGATATCGACCTCTGAGGCCTTGAGCTTACTAAAAAGCTCTGCGACGGTCAAGGTATCATAAGACGCGCTCTCAACAATAGAAGAAACCTTGATCTCCCAGATCTTAGGGTCCAAGGTATGGAGTACCTTAAGCGCCTATTCATGATCCGAGACCAGCTGATCACGCTCGGCCTTGTTAACGCGAAGCTTGTTAATGATCGATTGAAAACGACCAAACAAAGTCTCAACAGTCTCACCCCACTTCTGTGAGAAATTTTCATACTCACGCCGGTAGGTCTGATAGAGCCTAGCCTTGACCTGAGCTGTCCCCTCATGGTGTGCCTGGAGGGTAGCCCAGATCTCTCGAGCAGTGGTGAGATGGCTAACACGCTCAAACTCACTAGGACCTAGACCAGAAAATAAAATATTCACCGCCTTACTATTATTTTGGTGCTGGGTAACTACATCTGCAGCAGTATCCGTAGCAATAGTCACTATGGTGAAAGTAGGATGAACACAAATCTCCCATATGTCCGAGCTCTGGCTCATAAGGTATGCTCGCATGTGAGTCTTCCAATAAGTGTAGCCAAAAGCTTCTAGGGACGGGATTTTGCCAGAAGACGTCATGGTCACTACCTAGGTTTAGAATCGGTTAAGATATTAGAAAACCCTAACCTCGCTCTAATACCACTTGTAGGACCGAAAGTAGCGACCAGAGGAGGTGAATGGGCGCCTAAAAATTTCTTTCTAAACTATATCCTAATCCTAACACCCAAACAAACTTAACAAGACAAATAATATTAGCAAAGCAAATTACTAGAACTAAAGTTGTCTAACCTAAAAATGACCGGTGTCTTAATTAAAAAGATATTAAACATAAACTAAATAAAAAGACTACAGTAAATAAAAACACCTAGATATCTCACGAAATATTTATATTGTAGTCTAGAAATAAAATACTAATAAAATGAATAAAACTTGGATCATTCAAAATTAATTCAAAAATAAATCTAAAATATTTCACGTAAAAACTAGAATAAAAATATTACTGCGACTAATAAATTTTTCTTTTTATATAAGCAGAATAAAAAACACTTAAATAAATAATACGAGATAAGTAATAAAAATTTAACAGATTAAAAATTAACCTGCGTCGCCGAGTCCTTGGTCGCCGCGCGCCTGAGAAAACAAAGCAGATTTGTTCGTGTGTGCGCTGCTTCCTCCGACTTCAACCGAGCGCCCTCCACACAGCACTAGGAATCCCAAAACTTTCAGTCCCGTGAAACACAAATTCACGCACAGTACAGTGCACTTCCTGGAAGCTTCAATGAGCACGTAACCAAGTCAGGGAGCCAATTTGCATACAACACGCAAAACGAGAAATATAGAAAAAGAATTAATTTTTTCTTGTGCGTGACTTCCTGGTGATGCAAACTGAGAAGTCGTGCAGCCTTCACGCCGCCTGCTGTTGATGTGCTGCAAGCGATGTTCGCCTGTTCGCCTGGGAACTGTAGCGCCTAGCGTAATGACACAAACCGGCAGCAGCAGCTCCTATCTGCGCAAGGGTTGTGCGCATGCAGATGCAGTGGGGCCCGCTCATGGGACAAAACAACACCGGTTGTGCGTTGATGCGATGGGCTGAGCAGGAAAAATGTGACTGCAATTTTACTACCGACCTGCTGCAGCCACCGTGGAAACAACGCCGCAGTGGGACCCTGCCTCGGGCTGCTATTGCAATATCACAGAGCGCTACGGAAGGTTGCTGTGGAGGAAAAACCTTGGCGTAAGAAACAAGACGTTGCTGCTGTTTCGATCCGCGCGCCTAAATGATTCCCGCCGAGAGCTGCTGCTCGTCTTGGCCGGTGGCGGAACAATTTCTCCGAAGAAAATCGCGAGCTAACATAGATGAGAAAAATCCGGAGAAAAGAACAGATGATCCCACGGCAATTTTTGGACTGTAGATTAATTATTGAGAACAGACATCCTATCCCCAGGGGGATAGGGGCCTATTTATAGGCGACTCCTAATACATGAAAATATTAATTCACCCTAACACTGACTCTAAAATAAATTCCGAAAATTACTAAAATATTCTTAGAAAAATCACCTCACTCAAATAAAAATATCCTGAACTTAAAAACTAAATATTAATACCCTAAAAACAAAACAATCATAGGGTGTCAGTTTTGCGCCGAAACTGACAAAGCGTCCACCGTCTTCGCACTGGGTACCCGGATTGGGCCGAACCGACCCCGTAGCTTCCTCAGCCCGGTAATCGCTCGCCGCCCGTGTACCTGAGTCAAACCCAGTCAACAGACCAGTGGATCCTCTGCCGATCCTAGCCCATGTACCCGGATTGGGCCAGCCCAACTCTGCGGCTCCTCTGCCCGGCTGTCGCTCGCTACCCGTGTACCTGAGTCACACGCGCCTCAGACTCGGCAGGTCTTCATTTCTCTTCCTTTGACTTCCGTTGACAATCACTCATCACATCTGGAGTATCAAACTCATGTTCTTCAATATTGTTTCTCAGGAGGTAGCATCGTTGACCCCCCGCACGATGAAGGCCTCCAAGGCTTGTCGGGTTGAGTGGAGCTCGGTGATCTTCATAGACAACCTCGACCTAACGTCTTATAAAGCCTGGAGTGCTTGCCGAAGCCTATCGATCTCGGAAGCCGCCTGCTTCTGGGCTTCGGTCGCTCTGGCCACTTGGCCTTCACCGCCGTGGCCACCTCTTCGGCCCGCTACTACCGTTGGGCAGCCTCCAAAGCCTGTTGGCGAAGGTTTTCCACTCCTTCCATCATTAAGGCCTCCTAGAGACCCATAGAGGCGATGGTTGTGTTGGTCAATACGAAGACCTGGCAGGAGCAAAAGACCATTATTGTCAAGAAAATTAAAGTGTGCAAAACACCTTGTGAAGTCACGCCTACCTGGAGTAAAGTTTCCTGAGTGTTTGCGAGGAGGTCTCCATGGGCATTCTGGCTCAACCCCGCCACCATGTCATTCCTCTCTAGAGCCTCGCCACCGTCGAAGAAGGTGCCCACCATCTCCATCGCACCGGCCCCCAGTGCAAGGAGGGACATCACGATATGCGCTCGAATTTGAGATGCCTCCGGGGCAAGGCTCCGGTCGACGATGTCAACGACTTCATCAACGGACTCCGGAAGAGTCACATGGTCCTTCGGGGCCAGGCTCCGGTCGACAATGTCAATGACTTCATCAATGGGCTCTGGAAGATTAAAATGGTCCTGGTTGGCCTCGCCCTCATCCAAAGAGTCCCGTTTGTACTCCCCCTCGCTGCTGTCGTCGCCGCTCTCACTGCTCCCGGAGGTCTCCTCCACATCGGCGGCTCCAGGCCTCGCATGGTCGGCTCCAGTAGCATCTAAAAAGGAGTCTAGAAGAAAGTTAGCATGAGTGCATGAGAAAGAGAACAAATCCAGAAGGGTACCTTCGTTCTCCTCAATACGAGAAAGCTTTGCATACTCTGAAGGGGCGAAGAGCCCCTCGAAGTCTATTTTCACGAGCTTGTAACCGCTCGGAGTCCAAGCCAGCGGAGGTCGGCTCCAGTGCCACTGCTGCGTCCATGGCCACCACCCTCAGCTCCAAGCCCACAGCCTCCACTTCAGGCCCCGAGCGCTCGACCTCTGTAACGTCCCTAAAGGCTTCGGCGGTCAAAGGGACTTCGATGTCCATGGCCTCCGGGAGATCCCCCGAAGGCCCCGCAATATCCGAGGGACCCTCGAGGCGTCTAGACAACGAACCCTTCTGCTTCAGGTCCGCAAACTTCGGGAGCTCCTAGACCCCTTCGGCGCCAAGCCAGGTACACACCCGGTTGCGCCGTTCCTAGGACCCCACCAGGGTGAGCCTCCAGATCTGCTCGTCCGATGTTGGGGGTCCCATGACGCGTTTGGCTGCTATGATGGCCTCCTCCGGCTTCCGCACTTCGCACGCGGCTATAGCAGCAAAGATAAAGATTGTCATTCACGAGAAAGTGTTAAGAGAGATAAAGAACTCTAAGAATCCTTACCGAGGCACTCCGAAGAGACATTGCTCAGGCCACTCGAGTTGTAGACCACGAACAAGTTCTTTGGCAAAGATTGTGTGAGGGGGCTGATCCGAAGGATGATAAACTCTTCATCTAGGTCCCGCATGCTTATCTTCTCGGCAACCCTTCACAGAAGTGCAATCCGAGACCCAAGGGTCGTGGAGTCCGGCGCCACTTTGGCTTGGCGGCGGTATGAAATGAGCGCGTTGGTGCTACGAAGGGGGGAGTTCGCACCCACCGAAGCATAGAACCACTCCTGGTCCCACTTCAAATACCAGGAGTTATTCACCGCCCTCACTGAGAAGTTGTCCAAGAACTCTTTGAGACGCTGAAAGTTGGCGCTCCCGAAGGCCAACACCCTCTCAATGCCATCTGACCCATCATTCCTCTTCGGCTGGCAGTTGGCTTCATGAAGAGACACAAAGACATCTGCATGCCATTCGCACCCTTCGGCCCTCATGGCCCACTCGAAGATGGCCAACCGAGCCATGACGTTCAGGGACAGGTGAGGGAGCTCGAAGTTGTACGCCCTCAGCACTTCGCTTAACATGTCTACTGCAGGGATTCCGAGCCTTGCCTCGAAGAAGGCCTCGAAGACCACTACTTCATCTTGCCGAGGACTTGGAATAATTTCTGACTCATCTGGCACCCGAAGGCGAACATCTGCCGATATCTTCCCGGTGCAAGCCCGCTAGATGGATACCTCCGTAGAAGCCGAAGCCTGTAGTTCCAATGTCTTCTCAAACTTGTCCGAAGGCGATCAAAGGTCGGTCACCCCGAGCCGCCTCACTGGAGGCTTCGCCGTAGCCGCTGAAGCCACCACATGAACTTGGTCGGAGCTCGACCCCCCCCCCCCGCCTAAGGCTAGAGCCTTCTTCGACAAAGTCTTCTTCGGCATTTTGCTAGGGGCTTCGGCATGAACGGTGCTAGGGGCTCCGGAGAAGAAGGTTGGGAGCACGAAGGGTGGCTAGAGCTCAAGGAGGAAGCAAATGAGAAGGCGCATGCGGGACGGTCAGACGTCGATGGCCTTTTATAGGCGGTAAAAGCCATCGCGCGCCCCGCGGTAAAAAATTTTTTACCCATCATGCATACCCCGCAATCTATGACAGGTGGGGCCAGAATGCGAAGCGTCGCACACCGCTCGGAAATGGCTCGGTTCTAGACCGTTGGCCCCTAGTGCCGCTTGGGCTCCCGAGGATGTCCCATCCGCTTCGGCCATTGCCCCCCTACGCCGTTTGTGTTCTCGAGGGCGTCCCATCCGCTCCGGTCATTGGCCCCCGGTGCTGTTTGGGCTCCCGAGGATGTCACGTCTGATTCGGAAAGGCGTATAATGACCGTGTTGTAAGCCTTCGAAGCTGGCCTCTGGGGCCAGGCTCTGAATGCTTACAGACCACGAACCCCATTCTATGAGCGTTATTTGCCCCAGGGCGCACGCACCCCTTCGCTCCGAAGGTCCACGTTCGAGGGGCTACTGCTAGGGAAAGCTTTTCCCTAACAAGGGTCAAATGACGGCGAGCTCCGAAGCCTCTGAAGGTTGCGAAGGCCAAAGCCTGTTGAGCTAGCGAGGCTCGAAGACAGACATCGAGGCCCCATGCGAAGTACCCCCTTCCTAGCTCGCCATTGCAAAGGCCACTCCGACGCGAACACTCCGTTTCACAGTCCGATATAGATTATAAATTTCTCATGGATAAAGATGGCAATGGGTCTATACCCATCGGGTTTGATCATCTCAAACCCATACCCGTTAGAAAAAATATCCCCTTCGAATAATCCATATATACATACAGGTACAATTTTTCCCCCAAACCCATACCCATGCGGGCGAAATATACCCATCGGGTACCCATACCCATCAATAGGCACCACACACAAAACATGCTAAAAATAATAATTTTGTATCTATCCTCGCAAAAACGGTGTTTCATCTAATTAGACCGACCACTCATTCATTTAATTAGACCGACCACTCATTCAGTCATAAGATCAAAATTACATATATAAATAAACTCCTAAACATAATACATCAATAATTTAACCTACAACAATAGCAACAATGATTTAAAATCCCAAAAATATAGGATATTGGGTGATGGGTACCCATCGGGTAACGAGTATGGATATTAGGAAACCATACTCATACCCGCGTACCCGTTGGGTACTATTTTCTCCCGTTAGTAGACCCACGGGTGAACAATTTTACCCGTATATCTACCCTAATAGGGTAAAAACCCATTCGGTTTCAGGTTTCGGGTACCCATTGCCATCTTTACTCGCGGAACACTTTGGCATGTAGCCCTAAAACAGGGGATTTCGCCCCAGGTATTGGCACATGCAATAAGAGCTCCCAGCACTGGGATAATAGCATGCTACCAATCATCTTTATTATGAGACAACAAAAATAAAAATCATTCTACGACTCCATTTCTTATTGAACTTATTAATTAGCACAATTCACAAGTCCAATACATCTCTATACACGATGTTCTTAGTGCTCTTCCCCGTGGGATCTAATCCCCTCCGGGGTCTGGCCAAAATCCTTGTTGTCTGCATTGACACACCCCTAGACAACGCGACGTAAAGTTGTCCATGAGAGAACACGGGCTCTGGAAGGTATATGCCTACATTTGGGATAGTTTGACCTTGTGCTTTATTTATAGTCATTGCAAAACTCAAACGAATCGGGAATTGTTTCCTCTTAAACTTGAAAGGAAACACAATATCATCAGACGAGGACGTAGGGATCCTAGGTATGAACACCCTTTTGTATGCATGTTGCTCACCAACAATTTCAGCATCAATTACATTGTCTTGAAATGCTCTAACCATCAACCTTATTCCATTGCACAAGCCATTGTTAGGATCAAGATTGCGGAGGAGGATAAATGGACAGTTGATTTTTACTTTCAGAACATGTGGAGGCAGGCCATTTGGAATGAGTTCATTCAGAAACTCGATTGGGTATGTATTTCTTGTATTATCATCAATGGAATCAAAGCTATAATAAACCTTTTCTTGGCCAGGGAAATTATCAATCATCTTTTCATTTATCTAGTCTACATACTCATTTTTTGTTGAAAGGATGGCACGTGTGCTCATATAAGACGTTGATCTTATGTTTTCCTCAAGCGATGGGAAGACGTCTTGGATGAGCTTGTTAATGGAATCTTTAGTGTCTGTATAAGAAATCACAATATCTTCCGGCAAATAGACATAATCATCTCTGATTGTCTTTTCTGTTCCATTTCCAATTCTAAGGAGGTATTCTGAAAACCATGGGTCAGATTGAGCCCGCATGTTGCGCGACAATCGTATTTTCTTTATGTTTTCCCTTAAATAAGATTTCAACAACGTAGCGTCAGTTATCTGTGTTCTTGTCCCCCATGTTATGACTAGAAGCACATGTCGTAAATCACCACCAAATGTCACGACCTTTCCACCAAATGGCAAAGGACAATTCATAATATCTTGTAAAGACCTATCAAGGCACTCAACTGCTCGATGATTTATCATCGTGACTTCATCCAAGATAAGTAAGGAAGCTCTGCGATCCCACTTTTCTTTGAGAAGTTACACATGCTATTGTCACCGAGCTTTAATGGAATCTTGAACCTCGAGTGTGCGGTGCGTCCTCTAGGCAATATTGATGCCGCTATACCAGAATTCGCGGTTGTAATACCTATTAATCCCTCCGAACGTACTCTCAAAAGGAGTGCCTTGTAAAGGAATGTCTTAACCGTTCCTCCTGGCCCATCAATGAAAAACACCTGACTCTTGTTATTAAAAACATGATCTATTATCTCATCAAATCCAGCATGTTGCTCCTCATTAAGAGATGTGTATAAATCAACATGTTCATCTTCTACGCCCAAACAAAGTTCCTCTCTAACCTCTTCCATTACATCATTAGAATATTAACCTGTGCAACGCGAAAGGATACAAGTATTAGCGAATTATTTCATCAAAATTGTTGGACCGGAAACGGCGACCAGAGGGGGGTGAATGGGAGCTTTTAAAATTTCGGGCTAAAAACTAGCATTCGGTTTGATTCTGTCTTCTGCGGAACAGGCTTCGAACACAACCTTCGAAGGTCTGGTTCGGAGGTACTTCGACAGCTCCGAACACAGGCTTCGCAGGAGCAAAAGTTTGAAGCCAAGAAGACTTCGCTCCACTAATCAACCCTCGAAAATCTACTCTGCTAAGTCAGTGCAGGCTCCGCACACAGGGTGCTTCGAGCAGGCTTCGCACTTCACCCTTCGCAAGAGTGGACAGCCCTCTGAGGACTTCGACCAAGTACTTGGTAGCAGCAACTGGTGCTGTGCTTCGTACACGAAGGTCTAAACGCACACAAATGGACTATGCTAAGGGATTCGACACAAGAAGCAAAACGGGCCTCGATCGGGGCTTCGCTAGTAAGCAGCGAGGTCTCGCCTCCTGTTACACAGAGCGAACGCACACTGACAAAACAGACTTCGCACAGAAACAACCTTCGCCTCGACAGGCTTCGGTGCACTACAACAAGCGAGGTATGTAACGCGAGCTCAAGCAAAAAGCACAAAGAAGCAGGGCTTCGCCGCTTGAACAAGGAATACAAAATGAATTGAACTCTGGATGAATACAGCGAGGTATGAGGCTACAGGAGCTCAACAGTAAATGCTCAAAGTGTTAAATGTTACCTACCGAGCCCCCATATTTATAGCCCACAGTTCACCCAAAGGAAGTGACTACATTACCCCTAGGGTTTACAAAGGATTTGACTCTACAGAACTAAGGGGTACAAAAGGTAGTCCACCTTTATTCTGGAGGCTTCTCTGTCAGCTTTGCAGAGGGGACAGTGTCAGCCTTTTACAGAACAGATAGTGTCAGCCTTTGCAGTCTTTGACCTTCTGGAATCCTCCCTTCGCACGCGAGGGTGCGGTAGCTTCGGCGAGAAGCCTTGAGCCTGGTGGCCTTCGCTTCGCCGAAGATGGCCTCCGATACAGTGACGGTTTTGAGCCGAAGCCGTCAAAGCCCTTGGGCCTTCGCACCAACACCTCCGGAGTGGACCACCACGGCTTCGTAGCTTCACCCAGCTCGAACTCCGTCAGTCCATGTACCGAAGCCATGCAGGCCGAAGCACCTCAAGACAACCACACTCCGGAGCAAGCCCCGTTCCGAAGCCTTCCTCACTCCGAAGCCCCACCTTCGGAGTACCACCCTTCGAAGTCCCTCCTTCGTCCAAGGCCTCCGCATGAAGCATTCCATGAGCCCTTCGTCGCAGTGCCTCTCCCCGAGCACACTCCTCGACGAGCCTCACCCGGACCATGCCTTCGATGCGCCTCGACTTCTGAGACCTTCGTCGGGTACCTTCGAATGTCTCCCTCCAGAGCACACTTCGAATTTCATGCCTCCGCAGAGGACTTGATCCATCCAACTCCGAAGTCACTCCATCCGGAGTACCTTCGAAGTGCCTCGACTCCGAGGACTTGTCTCGGAGTACCTTCAGCCGGAGCCACGCTCCGCACTCTCTGCCTTCACCTGGCACGCCTCGACCCGAGGACCGACCCGGACCACCTTCGCAGCCACCGTGACGGAGCTCCTCGCTCCCCTGGCATCAAGCCTCCCGCTTGACCCAGGTTCACCTGCTACGAACCTTATCCGTCGCCTCCGAAGTCCCTGCGCACCACAGACAAACAGACAAGTGTATCCAGTACTCCGGAGACCTCTCCGGGTTAGCAACCTCCGGTACACACTCCGGTGTACCGCCCAAAATACCGAAGCCTTCGGTACGAACCCAGTCAACGTGTACTGTCGGACCCCTCCGACAAGCACACCCCGCTGCAACAGCTGCAGCAAGCAAGCACCGAACACTCTTCGGTGAAACCACCTCCGAACACCTTTCGGAGGTCCAACCTCCGAACACCCTTCGAAGGTACCCCTTCGAACAGAGGGTAAAAAGCCTGTCAATCACTCATCACAAAACACCGAAACCAACCCTTGGTTTCTCAATCTCCCCCTTGATGAGTGCATTGACAACCAAATCCAAGTTCAAGAAAATGTAAAAAAATTCAGCTCACAAGTGACCATAAAAACTCAGAAAAGAGCCAAATCATGTCACTTGACAGAAGAATTTTCCTCCCCCTTTGAAATTATACCCCTTGCGACGGAGAACAAAGCAAGTCTCTTTCGGAATTTCTCCCCCTTTGGCAATGCAAGCATCAAGGAGCATGTAAAAGATGCAAAGCTTCGAAATGAGCAGAATTGCAAAGACATATGAAGCAAAAATATGCCAACAATAACACCAATGATCATGGGCTCAGCTCAAATTTATATTCTCTAAAAACATGATGACGCATGTGATTTGATCATTTTTGAAATAAAAGCATCACCACTTAGTCAAGAAAACTAGAAAAGTAAAAGCAGGAACTGCGAACAGCTAGTCAATTTCTACTCTAGACAGACAAGTCTAGTTCAAATGGAGCAATGAAAGCAAACTTGATAATCAAAGAATTTTGTTGTTCTTTTCTTAATGCCAGGGGTTATTTGTTTGTCCACCTTATACTTTCCAATCAGGCCAAGCCTAGGCATGAAAGCCATAAGAAGCTTAAGGCAATGATTTTGGCATACACTACACTATTCCAGTTCAGACCAAGGTGCAATGGTAAGCAGTCTAGAATAGGATAGTGCGACAAACAAACCCACCTGGATCTTTTAACTTAAAGCATGCAAATCATGGAATTTTTGATTTTAACCAAGTGAACTAATTGTTTGGTACTTTATGAATATCCATGAAAATGTAGAACAGTTTTTCAAGTTGCAATTTTTTGCATCCAATGAACAGTGTCTTGCTATCAAGCAGATAAAAGATAGCTAAAGCAGTCCTGCCTAAACATGCTAGATTCAAGACTAAGCAGTGAGCACGATTTGATTTTGAAAAGAAAGCATCATGCACATGAATGTTCCAGATAACTTAAAAAGAGCTGAGTTGTCATGATGTCATGGATTTTAAGCAGGCATACAAGTGCAAAAGATGTAAATGCAATTTAGCACACAATTAGCAAATGCATATCCATCTAAAACTGCTCCCCCTCACAAAATGCCGTAAGGGTGACAAATGCCAAGTTCCCCACGCAAGTAGGCAAATCGAGAAGCATCGAGGGGTTTTGTAAAAATGTCGGCAAGCTGGTGTTGGGTATCAACATATTGAAGTTCAATATCACCCTTCTCATTGTGATCTCTGAGAAAATGATATCTCACATCAATGTGTTTGGTTCTGGAGTGCTGAACCGGGTTGTTTGCAATACAAATAGCACTAGTGTTATCACAGAAAAGTGGAACACTCTTATAATCTAACCCGAAATCCCGCAAAGTGGAAACCATCCACAAAATCTGAGAGCAACAGCTAGCTGCGGCAACATATTCGGCCTCAGCCGTCGATTGTGCAACACTAGACTGTTTGCGGGAAGACCAGCAAACCAGTGAAGTACCCAGAAAATGACAAGTACTAGAGGTACTCTTCCTATCAATCCTACACCCAACAAAATCCGCATCGGAATAACCTCGAAGACATAAAGATGAAGATGCTGAATACCATATGCCAAATTCGAGGGTGTGTTTGAGATACCTTAGAATGCGCTTTACCGCTTGGCGGTGCGAAGCTCGTGGTGAAGCCTGAAAACGAGCGCACAGACACACAGCGAAGTGTATGTCCGGCCTCGTAGCAGTCAAGTAGAGGAGGGAGCCGATCATGTTTCGGAACTCCTTCTGATCTACAACTTCTCCATCATCGTCAGGGTCCAATGCTACAGATGTAGCCATTGGAGTGGCGAGGGGCTTCGCATCGGACATGTCGAACTTCTTGAGCAGGTCCTTGGTGTACTTTGTCTGGTGGACAAAAGTACCTTGTTTGCTTTGCTTGATTTGCAAACCAAGGAAAAAGGTGAGTTCACCCATCATCGACATTTCAAACTCCCTGCTCATGGTATCTGCAAACTCGGCAACTAAAGCATGAGAAGAGCCACCAAAGATGATATCATCCACATAAATCTGCACTAGGAGGAAATCTTTGCCATGCTTGAGAGTAAACAAAGTTTTATCAACAGAGCCCATCAAATACCCTCGCTCAAGCAGAAAAGACTTAAGTCTATCATAGCAAGCCCGAGGGGCCTGCTTGAGTCCATAAAGAGCCTTATGAAGTTTAAGGACTTTATGTGGGTACTTGGAGTTTTCAAAACCAGGGGGTTGTTTTACATAAACATCTTCACCTATGAAGCCATTAAGAAAAGCACTTTTGACATCCATTTGATAGAGTTTGAATCCCCGGGATGTCGCAAAGGCAAGCAAAATCCTAATGGCCTCAAGGCGAGCAACAGGTGCAAAAGTTTCAGTAAAATCAATTCCTTCCAGTTGAGAAAAGCTCTGAGCTACAAGTCTAGCTTTGTTTCTAACTATAGTCCCATCCTCCCCTTGTTTATTTTTGAAAATCCATTTTGTTCCAATGAAATGAACATTTGGTGGAGGATCAACTAAAGTCCAGACTTGGTTTCTCTCAAAATTTTCAAGTTCCTCATGCATGGCATTGATCCAACTAGAATCAGAAAGTGCATGACTAACATCTAATGGCTCGAAAGAAGCAACAAAAGCAGCATTAGTGAAATGGGCATGGGAACGAGTTACCCTTTGATCAAGCTCACCAATGATCTGCTCGGGAGGGTGCATCCTTTGAACATGGTGTGGAGCCTCGCGGCGGGATGCAGTCTCCCCCTCAACTTGTGCGTTGGAGTGGTCCAAGATGACCGATGTTGAGGTAGTCGCTTCGGGACCTCGTGCCGAAGTAGTTGAAGCGGGGTCAGCTTCGGGGGTTGACGTCGAGGGTAGTAGGGGTTCATCCTCGAATTCTCCGGGATCTTCTTCTTCAAATAAAGTATGTTCCATGTCGTGTTCATTTGCCTGTTCAAAAGCAGAACTAACAGAGGGGGTGGATTCATCAAAAGTCACATCACATGACTCGATGACAGTGTTAGTTTCCAAGTTATAAACACGATAAGAATGACCATGAGTAGTATAACCCAAAAAGATCCCGTCAGAAGATCGCGACTCAAATTTATCCAAGTTACCACGTTTTAGGATAAAGCAGCGACAGCCAAAAACTCGAAGATGAGTAACCTTGGGCTGTCTCCCAAAACGCAGCTCATAAGATGTCAAATTTAAAATTGAGCGCAAGAAGATTCGGTTAGAGATGTAACAAGCAGTGTTCATGGCCTCAGCCCAGAATTTTCTAGGAGTCCTATGCTCATCAAGCATCGTCCTAGCCATCTCAACCAAAGTGCGGTTTTTCCTCTCAACAACATCGTTCTGTTGAGGAACCCGCGGAGCATAGAATTGATGTTCTATGCCATACTCCATGCAAAAGTCAACAAAGAGACTATTTTTGAACTCAGTGCCATTATCGCTTCGAATGAATTTTAATGCACCAGGGAGTTCAGTGAAAAGTCTCAAAGCCAAGCTCCGAAAGTGTGAAAACACTTCATCCTTGCTGGCAAGAAAGAAGACCCAAGAGTAGCGAGAGAAATCGTCGACAATTACTAGAACATACCACTTCCCGCCTAAAGAACTAACCCGAGAAGGACCTACAGTGTCCATATGGAGAAGTTCTCCGGGTTGTTCAGTCATCACTGTGGTGACTGGCGAATGCGAAGCGGCAATCATTTTTCCATGACGACAAGGAGCGCAAACTAAATTCTTCTCAAACTTTAGCTTGGGCAATCCTCGGATCAGACCTAGGGCGCTCAGACGAGCGAGCAACTCAAAGCTCATATGCCCTAGTCTCCTATGCCACTTCCAAAGCTCAGAAGTCGAATGTGCAACAAGGCAGTGAGAAGAACCAGATGATTCTGAAAAATCAGCTCCAAAAACTCTCCCAACTCTAAAAATCTTACACACCACAACGCCATCAGAATTGAGTACTTGTGAAGTATCGCGATGGAATCGCACTTCGAAGCCCTCATCAAGCAACTGAGATACAGACAGCAAATTGTATCCTAGGTTTTCAACCAAAGCAACATCTTTGAGAGTGAAGTTCGAATTAATTCTTACCACACCTTTACCTTTCACTCTACTCCTTCGATTGTTTCCGAAGGTGATATGTTCTCTTTGCTTGGTTGTGGTGAGGCTGGAGAACCAAGCTGCATCTCCGGTCATGTGGCGTGAACAACCGGAGTCCATAATCCACGTGCCCTCCAAGCCTCGACCTGTCGCCTACACACGATAAGAATATCTCGATCGCTCAGTGCTGGGGTGAGTGAAATAATGACGAGGCATCCAGCACTGAGTGACACGAGTAGTAGGCGTAGTGAAAGTAGACGGTCTACGCACATGATAATCAGAATAATGCAAAGTGCGAGGTCTACCTACATGCCGTGAACGAACAACATGTCGAGGTCTCCTACTCTGACGAGGTACAAATCTGCTAGCCCGAGGTCTACCACCATATGGAACATGGTGAACACCTCGAGGAGCAAAACCTCTCCGAGAAACACGAGGAGCCTCAAAAGCAGGACGATAGTATATCTCAGACTCATGCATACCTAAAGATGGGTAATGCATGTCCTGGTAACTCATCGCCTGAGAGCGTCGCTCATCCTTGATGCGACGAAAACGGAAACCAACCAAATGACCCGCCCGCTGACAATAGGAACAATGAAACACTCTCCTGGGGGCACTCTCATGGGTCACAGGAGCAACTCTCACAGGCTCCTTGGGTTTTCTCTGAGTGGTTTTCTTGGGAGGATTTTTCTTGGCAGGAGGAGTGGCTTTCTTTGGTGGTCGGGTAGGCTTTTTGGCTGGAGGTGTGTCTAACAGAGCTCTCTCTTTCTCTAAGGTAGTGGGAGAGGTAAAAACGGTTTTGGTCTTACTGTCTGAAGAAATTCTCTCAAAACCCAAACCTAGAGCTACCCCTGCTCTGTCAGCACACAACTTGGTCTTGGCCAAGAGCAAATCCATCCTACCCTTTCCCTCAGTGCATTTATTGACCACAGAAAGAAGGTATTCATTTTCGGACATGAGGTTTTCAGCTCGCTCTCTAACAGTGCCTAGCTGGTCCTTAAGGTAATGCAAGTATCACAAACAGGTTGCACATCCTTAGAACTACCGGCCCTCTCCAATCTAGCCTCCAAATCATGAACATGCTTACCACGTAAATTAATGCTTTCGCGTAATAAAGAGCAGTTCATGCAATCGATAACATCATGAGGTCTAGAATCCACCTCCAAAAGCTACTTCTGTGCAGTCTCAAACTCAGAAAGAGTTTGAGCATGTACAAAACGCAACTGAGCAAGCTCACCCATGACAACAGAGCAAGATTCACATTCAGCATCATTAATCTTAGACTTAAGCATGGCATATTAAGTAGAAACAGATTCTAGCCTAAGTCTAAGGTCTTTTCTTTCTCTAGCGGCTTGCACAAGTAATCTATCCTGACCAAGAACTACTTCATTCAGCTCATCTAATTTAATTAGTAGCTGGTCAGATGATAGGTTTACCTCAGATGAGTCAAGCTCATCGCCGCTGTGATCGCTGTCGGCCATGAAGCAAAGGCCGGTGAAGTCTCTTCCCTTCTTGTCCTTCTTGTCCTCCTTCCTTGGGGACTCCTCCTCCTCAGAGCTCGACTCCTTAGTTGAGGACGTGTCGATGTCGCTGAGAGCAGCAACAAAAGCTCTGGAAGCGGCCTTGGCTACTTTCTTAGCCATCTTGCCGCGCTTGCCCTTCACAAAGGGTTTCCTCTCCTTGTGGTATTTGGGGCGCTCACTCTCATCTCTCTTTTTGAGCTTAGGGCAATTAGCCTTGATGTGAGAAGTGTCACCGCATTCAAAACAACCACCAAAACCACTTCTCCTCTGATCCCGTCTCTCATGATGAAAACGGGTGAACCTCCGGGCAATGAGAGCAAGCTCATCATCAGCTAGAGTGTCCACCTGCTCCTTTGTGACAGAGACCAGAGAGGACAAAGCAAAACCATCTGCAAAAACACAAGTACCAGATGTGCTTGGTTCTGCAGTGGTGCCACGGCTAGTGCTAGAAACCAATGCCAATGGCTGTGGCAAAGAGCTTCTGTGCACTGCAAGAGATGCCTTGGCAATCTCTGTGGACTTCAGCTTGCTAAAGAGCTCATCACAGGTCAATGTGTCATAACCTGTGGATTCCTCAATGCTGGATATCTTTACTTCCCATATGCTACGGTCAAGAGCATAGAGAAGCTTGATAGCCCTATCATGATCACTGTAAGCAAGCGTCCCGTTGGATCGCAAGTTACTCACTATCGCGTCAAAGCGAGAAAACATGGCATCTATAGATTCACTAGGTGCCTGCACAAACAGCTGATACTGTTGATTGTAGGTGCTTTGGCGCCTGGCCTTAATCTGAGTAGAGCCCTCATGAAAGACAGTGAGCGTTGTCCAAATCTCCCTAGCAGTCCTAAGGTGCTGCACCCTATCGAACTCACTTCTACTCAAACCGATGAACAGTATGTTTCTTGCCTTGGAATTGGCATTATACTGATCCTTCTCAGTCTGAGAGGTGCGAGTCTCAGGGAAGGAGTATTGTGAGTCCACAATCTCCCAAATTGCATTTCCTTGGCTTAACAAGTAAGCCTCCATGCGCACCTTCCAGTATGCAAAATATGTCCCATCGAACAGAGGAATTTTACTGCCTCTATCCATGTCGCCAATAGATCACAAAACCGGTTAAGGTCAACTGGTGATCTTAACCTGCTCTGATACCAATTGTTGGACCGGAAATGGCGACCAGAGGGGGGGTGAATGGGAGCTTTTAAAATTTCGGGCTAAAAACTAGCCTTCGGTTTGATTCTGTCTTCTGCGGTATAGGCTTCGAACACAACCTTCGAAGGTCTGGTTCGGAGGTACTTCGACAGCTCTGAACACAGGCTTCGCAGGAGCAAAAGTTCGAAGCCAAGAAGACTTCGCTCCACTAATCAACCCTCGAAAATCTACTCTGCTAAGTCAGTGCAGGCTCCGCACACAGGGTGCTTCGAGCAGGCTTCGCACTTCACCCTTCGCAAGAGTGGACAGCCCTCTGAGGACTTCGACCAAGTACTTGGCAGCAGCAACTGGTGCTGTGCTTCGTACACGAAGGTCTAAACGCACACAAATGGACTACGCTAAGGGCTTCGACACAAGAAGCAAAACGGGCCTCGATCAGGGCTTCGCTAGTAAGCAGTGAGGTCTCGCCTCCTGTTACACAGAGCGAACGCACACTGACAAAACAGACTTCGCACAGAAACAACCTTCGCCTCGACAGGCTTCGGTGCACTACAACAAGCGAGGTATGTAACGCGAGCTCAAGCAAAAAGCACAAAGAAGCAGGGCTTCGCCGCTTGAACAAGGAACACAAAATGAATTGAACTCTGGATGAATACAGCGAGGTATGAGGCTACAGGAGCTCAACAGTAAATGCTCAAAGTGTTAAATGTTACCTACCGAGCCCCCATATTTATAGCCCGAAGTTCACCCAAAGGAAGTGACTACATTACCCCTAGGGTTTACAAAGGATTTGACTCTACAGAACTAAGGGGTACAAAAGGTAGTCCACCTTTATTCTGGAGGCTTCTCTGTCAGCTTTGCAGAGGGGACAGTGTCAGCCTTTTACAGAACAGACAGTGTCAGCCTTTGTAGTCTTTGACCTTATGGAATCCTCCCTTCGCACGCGAGGGTGCGGTAGCTTCGGCGAGAAGCCTTGAGCCTGGTGGCCTTCGCTTCGCCGAAGATGGCCTCCGATACAGTGACGGTTTTGAGCCGAAGCCGTCAAAGCCCTTGGGCCTTCGCACCAACACCTCCGGAGTGGACCACCACGGCTTCGCAGCTTCACCCAGCTCGAACTCCGTCAGTCCGTGTACCGAAGCCATGAAGGCCGAAGCACCTCAAGACAACCACACTCCGAAGCAAGCCCCGCTCCGAAGCCTTCCTCACTCCGAAGCCCCACCTTCGGAGGACCACCCTTCGAAGTCCCTCCTTCGTCCAAGGCCTTCGCATGAAGCATTCCATGAGCCCTTCGTCGCAGTGCCTCTCCCCGAGCACACTCCTCGACGAGCCTCACTCGGACCATGCCTTCGATGCGCCTCGACTTCTGAGACCTTCGTCGGGTACCTTCGAATGTCTCCCTCCGGAGCACACTTCGAATTTCATGCCTCCGCAGAGGACTTGATCCATCCAACTCCGAAGTCACTCCATCCGGAGTACCTTCGAAGTGCCTCGACTCCGAGGACTTGTCTCGGAGTACCTTCAGCCGGAGCCACGCTCTGCACTCTCTGCCTTCACCTGGCACGCCTCGACCCGAGGACCGACCCGGACCACCTTCGCAGCCACCGTGACGGAGCTCCTCGCTCCCCTGGCATCAAGCCTCCCGCTTGACCCAGGTTCACCTGCTACGAACCTTATCCGTCGCCTCCGAAGTCCCTGCGCACCACAGACAAACAGACAAGTGTATCCAGTACTCCGGAGACCTCTCCATGTTAGCAACCTCCGGTACACACTCCGGTGTACCGCCCAAAATACCGAAGCCTTCGGTACGAACCCAGTCAACGTGTACTGTCGGACCCCTCCGACAAGCACACCCCGCTGCAACAGCTGCAGCAAGCAAGCACCGAACACTCTTCGGTGAAACCACCTCCGAACACCTTTCGGAGGTCCAACCTCCGAACACCCTTCGAAGGTACCCCTTCGAACAGAGGGTAAAAAGCCTGTCAATCACTCATCACAAAACACCGAAACCAACCCTTTGTTTCTCAAAAATACATATGAAACAATTTAGATCTATGTGCACAATGTTACCAATTACCTATTTCATTTAAGGCTGGAAGATCAAAACTTCTGATATCCATCCCCATTGAATGAACCAAATCTCGAATGCATCTAACCACCATTTGTTCTACTGCCAATGAGTTAGAATTGTACCGCCTAAAATCTTTAGACATTGAATCCTTGTGTTTGTTCCACAGTCCACGGATATCCGTGGCCTCACAAAATATAAGAATTGTTGCAAATAACCTTCGTAGAGCAGATGGCATCTGAAAAGTTGCAACCTCACTCAAGCAATCATCATGTGTCATGTCTGTCTCTATGAGCCCTCTCTTCTCGCATGCTTCTCTAAAAGTGGAACACGTGACGCCAACAACAATCCTTAAATCCTCAAACGATAGTGTGCCTCTAACATGATTTAGAAGAACTCTTAAGAAATACCACTCCCCTTCAGCAGGGTGCACATACACAACCCGCCCAATTTGTCTTCCCCTCTTCCTCATTTGCCATTTCATGTTCCCGACAACCCACCTATAGTGTTCTAGAAATTCTCTGTACAATAGATTTCTTGCATTCTTGTCAATTCTGTTCATCTTGAAATACTCTGTGAGTGTCATCATAGAGGAAGACGGTTGGTCGATTATATCCTACAGATCTTTCCTCTCATCAATAATGTTGGACCGAAATGGGCGAGCAGAGGGGGGTGAATGGGAGCTTTTAAAATTTCAGACTAAAACTAGCCTTTTGTTTTAAACTTTAGTCTCCTACGGAACAGGCTTCGAACACACCCTTCGGAGGTCTAGTTCGGAGGTATTTTACAGCTCCGAACCCAGGCTTTGCAAGGAGTAAAAGTTCGAAGTCAAGAAGACTTTGCTCACACCCACAAACCCAAAACACAACACTGTAGGGAAAGTGTAGGCTCTGCACACAAGGTGCCTTCGAGTAGGATTCGCACTTCACACTTCGCAGGAGTAAGTTTCCCTCTGAGTGCTTCGAACAGATACTCTGCACTAGCAACTAGTACTAGGCTTCGTATTTCGAAGGGCAGAAAGCAGATAGTACAGACTGCAATAAGGACTTCGGCTGATGAAGGAAAGCAGGCTTCGAGCTCGACTTCAATCAATGCTTTGCTAGTAATCAGAGAGGACTTGCCTCTAGTTTACATAGAGCGAACACACACTGAAAGATACACACACTTCGCACGCACAGAACACTAGTACCCTTCTCTAGAAAAGAAACACTGCAAAAACTCAGGCTAGAAAAACGAACAAAGTGTAACACGGAGAAATCAACACATGTTGTGCAAAAAAGGGATACAAGTTCAAGCAACATATGAAGAACAGAATGAAAATTTCATTGCATGAATAGGGAACACAAAAGACTCACAGTACTGAGTACATGGATGTGGTGGCTAGCTCTGGGAGTTCTAAAAATGGTTTTTCCAAGTGTTTTTTAGACCTAGCCAGCCTTCACTATTTATAGGCACAACTCGGCCATGAGAATAGACTACTTTACCCCTAGGGTTTACAGTGATTTTGTTTCTACCAGACAAGGGGGTACAGATGGTAGTTTACTTTTACAAGAGGCTTCTTTTGTCATCTTCGTAGAGGAGACATCATCAGCTTTTGTAGAGCAGACACGATCAGCCTTTGCATAGTTGGAATCTTCTGAAGCCCCTTCGCACACGAAGTGTGCAGAAGCTTTGGTGACAAGCTTCGAACCATATGGCCTTTGCTTCACCAAAGTCAGTCTTCGATACAATGATGGTTTTGAGCCGAAGCTGTCAAATCTCTTGAGCCTTCGCACCACCACCTTCGGAGTGGACCACCATGGCTTCGCAGGTACTCCCAGCTCGACCTCCGTTAGTCCATGTACCGAAGCCATGCATGGCCTAAGTACCTTAAGTCAGCCACTCTCCGAAGCCCCACCTTCGGAGTACCTTCGCCACCTTCCGAAGTCTCTCCGTCCAAGGCCTCCGCATGAAGCATATCCATAAGCACCCATTCACAGTGTCTCAGCCCCGAGCACACTCTACGAAGACCCTTATCCGGACCATGCCTTCGATGCACCTTGACTTTCGAGACCTTCGTTAGGTGTCCCTTCTAGTGTCTCCATCCAGAGCACACTTCGAACGCCTTGCGTCAATGCTAAGGACTTTGTCCACCATACTTCGAAGTCACTCCTTCCGGAGCACCCTTCGAAGTGTCTCGCCTCCGAGGACGTTGCCTCGGGGTACCTTCAGCCGGAGCCACCCTCTGCACTTTTTGCCTTCGCTTGTCGCACCTTGAGAAACCAAGGGTGGTTTCGGTGTTTGTGATGAGTGATTGACAGGATTATTTACCCTCTGTTCGAAGGGTACCTCCGAAGGGGCTTCGGAGGTGGTACCTCCGAAGGGTGATCGGAGGTGTGTCACCGGAGTGTGTTCGGTGTTTGCGTGCTGCAGCTGTGCAGCGGAGTGTGCCTGTCGGAGGGGTCCGGCAGTACACGATGACTGGGTTCGTACCGAAGGCTTCGGTACTTTGGGCGGTACACCGGAGTGTGTGCCGGAGGTTGCTAACCCGGAGAGGTCTCCGGAGTACTGGATACACTTGTTTGCTTGTCGGTGGTGCGCAGGGACTTCGGAGGCGACGGACAGGGTTCGAGCCAGGTGAACCTGGGTCAAGCGGGTGGCTTGATGCCAGGGGAGCGGGGAGCTCCGTCACGGTGGCAGCGAAGGTGGTCCGGGTCGGTCCTCGGGTCGATGCGTGCCAGGTGAAGGCAGAGAGTGCGGAGCGTGGCTCCGGCTGAAGGTACTCCGAGACAAAGTCCTCGGAGGTGAGGCACTTCGAAGGTACTCCGAATGGAGTGACTTCGGAGTTGGTGGATCAAGTCCTCTGCGGAGGCATGGAATTCGAAGTGTGCTCCGGAGGGAGACATTCGAAGGTTACCCGACGAAGGTCTCAGAAGTCGAGGTGCATCGAAGGCATGGTCCGGGTGAGGCTCGTCGAGGAGTGTGCTCGGAGTGAGACACTGCGACGAAGTGCTCAAGGAATGCTTCATGCAGAGGCCTTGGACGAAGGAGGGACTTCGAAGGGTGGTACTCCGAAGGTGGGCTTCGGAGTGAGGTTGACTTGAGGTGTTTCGGCCATGCATGGCTTCGGTACACGGACGGACGGTGTTCGAGCTCGGAGTAGCTGCGAAGCCGTGGTGATCCACTCCGGAGGTGGTGGTGCGAAGGCCCAAGGGCTTTGACGGCTTCGGCTCAAAACCGTCACTGTATCGAAGGTCTTCTTCGGCGGAGCGAAGGCCAACAGGCTGCAGGCTTCTCGCCGAAGCTTCCGCACCCCTCGCGTGCGAAGGGAGGTTCCAGAAGTCAACTCTGTAAAGGCTGACACTGTCTGTTCTGAAAAAGGCTGACACTGTCCCCTCTGCAGCTGACAGAGAAGCCTCCAAAATAAAGGTGGACTACCTTTTGTACCCCTTAGTTCTGTAGAGACAAATCTGTTGTAAACCCTAGGGGTAAAGTAGTCACTTCCTTAGGATGAAGCCGTGGGCTATAAATATGGGGGCTCGGTAGGTAACATTTAACACTTTGAGCATTTACTGTTGAGCTCCTGTAGCCATACACTTCAATTGAATACATCCTGAGAGTTCATTTTTCTGTGTTCCTTGTTCAAGCGGCGAAGCCCTGTTTCTTGTGCTTTTGCTTGAGCTCGTGTTGCATACCTCGCTAGTCTTTAGTTCACCGAAGCCTGTCTTGGCGAAGGGTGTTTTTCTCGCGAAGTGTGCTTTACAGTGTGCTGTCGCTCTGTGTAACTCGAGGCAAGACCTCGCTGCTTACTAGCGAAGCCCTGATCTTTTCCCGTAGTGCTTCTTGTGTCGAAGCCCTTAGCATAGTCCATTTGCGTGTGAGTGTAGACCTTCGCGTACGAAGCCCAGCACCAGTTGCTGTCGCTAAGTATTTGGTCGAAGTCCTCAGAGGGCTGTCCACTCTTGCGAAGGGTGAAGTGCGAAGCCTGCTCGAAGCACCTTGTGTGCGGAGCCTGCACTGACTTAGCAGAGTAGATTTTCGAAGGGTGTTAGTGGAGCGAAGTCTTCTTGGCTTCGAACTTTTGCCTCTCCGAAGCCTGTGTTCGAAGGTGTCAAAGTACCTCCGAACCAGACCTTCGAAGGTTGTGTTCGAAGCCTGTTCCGCAGAAGACAGAACTGATCCGAAGGCTAAATTTTTAGCCCGAATTTTTAATAGCTCCCATTCACCCCCCCTCTGGTCGCCGTTTCCGGTCCAACAATTGGTATCAGAGCAGGTTAAGATCACCAGTTGACCTTAACCGGTTTTGTGATCTGTTGGCGACATGGATAGAGGCAGTAAAATTCCTCTGTTCGATGGGACAGATTTTGCATACTGGAAGGTGCGCATGGAGGCTTACTTATTAAGCCAAGGAAATGCAATTTGGGAGATTGTGGACTCACAATACTCCATCCCTGATACCCGCACCACTCAAACCGAAAAGGATCAGTATATTGCCAACTCGAAGGCAAGGAACATACTGTTCATTGGTTTGAGTCGGAGTGAGTTTGATAGGGTGCAGCACCTTAGGACTGCTAGGGAAATTTGGACAACGCTCACTATTTATCATGAGGGCTCTACTCAGATTAAGGCCAGGCGCCAAAGCACCTACAACCAACAGTATCAGCTGTTTGTGCAGGCACCTGGTGAATCTATAGATGCCATGTTTTCGCGCTTTGATGCTATAGTGAGTAACTTGCGATCCAACGGGACGCTTGCTTACAGTGATCATGATAGGGCTATCAAGCTTCTCTATGCTCTTGACCGTAGCATATGGGAGGTGAAGATATCCAGCATTGAGGAGTCCACAGGCTACGACACTCTAACCTGTGATGAACTCTTTAGCAAGCTGAAGTCCACAGAGATTGCCAAGGCATCTCTTGCAGTGCACAGAAGCTCTTTGCCACAGCCATTGGCATTGGTTTCTAGCACTAGCCGTGGCACCACTGCAGAACCAAGCACATCAGGCACGTGCGTTCTTGCAGATGGTTTTGCTTTGTCCTCCCTGGTCTCCGTCACAAAGGAGCAGGTGGATACTCTAGCAGATGATGAGCTTGCTCTCATTGCCCGGAGGTTCACCCGCTTTCACCATGAGAGACGGGATCAGCGGAGAAGTGGTTTTAGTGGCTGCTATGAATGTGGCGACACCTCTCACATCAAGGCCAATTGCCCCAAGGTCAAAAAGAGAGATGAGAGTGACCGCCCCAAATTCCACAAAAAGGAGAGGAAGCCCTTTGTGAAGGGCAAGCGCGGCAAGATGGCTAAGAAAGTAGCCAAGGCCGCTTCCAGAGCTTTTGTTGCTGCTCTCAGCGACATCGACACATCCTCAACTGAGGAGTCGAGCTCTGAGGAGGAGGAGTCCCCAAGGAAGGAGGACAAGAAGGACAAGAAGGGACGTGACTTCACCGGCCTTTGCTTCATGGCCGACAGCGATCACAGCGGCGATGAGCTTGACTCATCTGAGGTAAACCTATCATCTGACCAGCTTCTAATTAAATTAGATGAGCTGAATGAAGTTGTGCTAGGTCAGGATAGATTACTTGTGCAAGCCGCTAGAGAAAGAAAAGACCTTAGACTTAGGCTAGAAAATATGTCTACTGAATATGCCATGCTTAAGTCTAAACTTGATGATGCTGAATGTGAATCATGTTCTGTTGTCATGAGTGAGCTTGCTCAGTTGCGTTCTGTTCATGCTCAAACTCTTTCTGAGCTTGAGACTGCACAGAAGCAGCTTTTGGAGGTGGATTCTAGACCTCATGATGTTATTGATTGCATGAACTGCTCTTTATTACGCGATAGCATTAATTTACGTGATAAGCATGTTCATGATTTGGAGGCTAGATTGGAGAGGGCCGGTAGTTCTAAGGATGTGCAACCTGTTTGTGACACTTGCATTACCCTTAAGGACCAGCTAGGCACTGTTAGAGAGCGAGCTGAAAACCTCATGTCTGAAAATGAATACCTTCTCTCTGTGGTAAACAAATGCACTGAGGGGAAGGGTAGGATGGATTTGCTCTTGGCCAAAACCAAGTTGTGTGCTGACAGAGCCGGGGTAGCTCTAGGTTTGGGTTTTGAGAGGATAGCTTCAGACAGTAAGACCAAAACTGTTTTCACCTCTCCCACCACCCTAGAGAAAGAGAGAGCTCTGTTGGACACCCCATCAGCCAAAAAGCCTACCCATCCACCAAAGAAAACCACTCCTCCTGCCAAGAAAAATCCTCCCAAGAAAACCACACAGAAGAAACCCAAGGAGCCTGTGAGAGTTGCTCCTGTGACCCATGAGAGTGCCCCTAGGAGAGTGTTTCACTGTTCTTATTGTCAGCGGGCGGGTCATTTGATTGGTTTCTGTTTCCGTCGCATCAAGGATGAGCGACGTGCACAGGCGATGAGCTATCAGGACATGCATTACCCATCTTTAGGTATGCATGAGTCTGAGTATTACTCTCGTCCTGTTTTCGAGGCTCCTCATGCTTCTCGGAGAGGTTTTGCTCCTCGAGGTGTTCACCATGTTCCATATGGTGGTAGATCTCGGGCGAGTAGCTTTGTACCTCGTCAGAGTAGGAGACCTCGACATGCATTGCGTTCTATGCATGTAGGTAGACCTCGCACTTTGCATCATTCTGATTATTATGTGCGTAGACCGTCTGCTTTTACTGTGCCTACTACTCGTGTCACTCAGTGCTGGATGCCTCGTCATTACTTTACTCACCCCAGCACTGAGCGATCGAGGCGTTCTTATCATGTGTAGGCGACAGGTCGAGGCTTGGAGGGCACGTGGATCATGGACTCCGGTTGTTCGCGCCACATGACCGGAGATGCAAACTGGTTCTCCAGCCTCACAACAACCAAGCAAAGGGAACATATCACCTTCGGAAACAATCGAAGGAGTAGAGTGAAAGGTAAAGGTGTGGTAAGAATTAACGCAAACTTCACTCTCAAAGATGTTGCTTTGGTTGAGAACCTGGGATACAATTTGTTGTCTGTATCTCAGTTGCTTGATGAGGGCTTCGAAGTGCGATTTCATCGCGATACTTCGCAAGTGCTCAATTCTGATGGCGTTGTGGTGTGTAAGATCTTTAGGGTTGGGAGAGTTTTTGGAGCTGATTTTTCAGAGTCATCTGGTTCTTCTCATTGCCTTGTTGCTCATTCGACTTCTGAGCTTTGGAAGTGGCATAGGAGACTAGGGCATATGAGCTTTGAGTTGCTCGCTCGTCTGAGCGCCCTAGGCTTGATCCGAGGATTGCCTAAGCTCAAGTTTGAGAAGAATTTAGTTTGCGCTCCTTGTCGACATGGAAAAATGATTGCCGCTTCGCATTCGCCAGTCACCACAGTGATGACTGAACAGCCCGGAGAACTTCTCCATATGGACACTGTAGGTCCTTCTCGGGTTAGTTCTTTAGGCGGCAAGTGGTATGTTTTAGTTATTGTCGACGATTACTCTCGCTACTCTTGGGTCTTCTTTCTTGCCAGCAAGGATGAAGTGTTTTCACACTTTCGGAGCTTGGCTTTGAGACTTTTTACTGAACTCCCTGGTGCATTAAAATTCATTCGAAGCGATAATGGCACCGAGTTCAAAAATAGTCTCTTTGTTGACTTTTGCATGGAGCATGGCATAGAACATCAATTCTCTGCTCCGCGGGTTCCTCAACAGAATGGTGTTGTTGAGAGGAAAAACCGCACTCTGGTTGAGATGGCTAGGACGATGCTTGATGAGCATAGGACTCCTAGAAAATTCTGGGCTGAGGCCATGAACACTGCTTGCTACATCTCAAACCGAATTTTCTTGCGCTCAATTTTAAATTTAACATCTTATGAACTACGTTTTGGGAGACAGCCCAAGGTTACTCATCTTCGAGTTTTTGGCTGTCGCTGCTTTATCCTAAAACGTGGTAATTTGGATAAATTTGAGTCGCGATCTTCTGACGGGATCTTTTTGGGTTATACTACTCATGGTCATTCTTATCGTGTTTATAACTTGGAAACTAACACTGTCATCGAGTCATGTGATGTGACTTTTGATGAATCAACCCCCTCTGTTAGTTCTGCTTTTGAACAGGCAAATGAACACGACATGGAACAGACCTTATTCGAAGACGAAGATCCCGGAGAATTCGAGGATGAACCCCTACTACCCTCGACATCAACCCCCGAAGCTGACCCCGCTTCTACTACTTCGGCACGAGGTCCCGAAGCGACTACCTCAACATCGGTCATCTTGGACCACTCCAACGCACAAGTTGAGGGGGAGACTGCATCCCGCCGCGAGGCTCCACATCATGTCCAAAGGATGCACCCTCCCGAGCAGATCATTGGTGAGCTTGATCAAAGGGTAACACGTTCTCACGCTCATTTCACTAATGCTGCTTTTGTTGCTTCTTTCGAGCCCTTAGATGTTAGTCATGCACTTTCTGATTCTAGTTGGATCAATGCCATGCATGAAGAGCTTGAGAATTTTGAAAGAAACCAAGTCTGGACTTTAGTTGATCCTCCACCAAATGTTCATTTCATAGGAACAAAATGGATTTTCAAAAATAAACAAGGGGAGGATGGGACAATTGTTAGAAACAAGGCTAGACTTGTAGCTCAGGGCTTTTCTCAACTTGAAGGGATTGATTTTACTGAAACTTTTGCACCTGTTGCTCGCCTTGAGGCCATTAGGATTTTGCTTGCCTTTGCGACATCCCGGGGATTCAAACTCTATCAAATGGATGTCAAAAGTGCTTTTCTAAATGGCTTCATAGGTGAAGATGTTTATGTAAAACAACCCCCTGGTTTTGAAAACCCCAAGTACCCACATAAAGTCCTTAAACTTCATAAGGCTCTTTATGGACTCAAGCAGGCCCCTCGGGCTTGGTATGATAGACTTAAGTCTTTTCTGCTTGAGCGAGGGTATTTAATGGGCTCTGTTGATAAAACTTTGTTTACTCTCAAGCATGGCAAAGATTTCCTTCTAGTGCAGATTTATGTGGATGATATCATCTTTGGTGGCTCTTCTCATGCTTTAGTTGCCGAGTTTGCAGATACCATGAGCAGGGAGTTTGAAATGTCGATGATGGGTGAACTCACCTTTTTCCTTGGTTTGCAAATCAAGCAAAGCAAACAAGGTACTTTTGTCCACCAGACAAAGTACACCAAGGACCTGCTCAAGAAGTTCGACATGTCCGAGGCGAAGCCACTCGCTACTCCAATGGCTACATCCGTAGCATTGGACCCTGACGAAGATGGAGAAGCCGTAGACCAGAAGGAGTTCCGAAGCATGATCGGCTCCCTCCTCTACTTGACTGCTACGAGGCCGGACATACACTTCGCTGTGTGTCTGTGCGCTCGTTTTCAGGCTTCACCACGAGCTTCGCACCGCCAAGCGGTTAAGCGCATTCTAAGGTATCTCAAACACACCCTTGAATTTGGCATATGGTATTCATCGTCTTCATCTTTATGTCTTAGAGGTTATTCTGATGCGGATTTTGCTGGGTGTAGAATTGATAGGAAGAGTACCTCTGGTACTTGTCATTTTCTGGGTACGTCTCTGGTTTGCTGGTCTTCCCGCAAACAGTCTAGTGTTGCACAATCGACGGCCGAGGCCGAATATGTTGCTGCAGCTAGCTGTTGCTCTCAGATTTTGTGGATGGTTTCCACTTTGCGGGATTTCGGGTTAGATTATAAGAGTGTTCCACTTTTCTGTGATAACACTAGTGCTATTTGTATTGCAAACAACCCGGTTCAACACTCCAGAACCAAACACATTGATGTACGGTATCATTTTCTCAGAGATCACAATGAGAAGGGTGATATTGAACTTCAATATGTTGATACCCAACACCAGCTTGCCGACATTTTTACAAAACCCCTCGATGCTTCTCGTTTTGCTTACTTGCGTGGGGAACTTGGTATTTGTCATCCCTACGGCATTTTGTGAAGGGGGAGCTGATTTTAACTGTCTTGCATATGCTCATTATGTGTGAAATTGCATTTACATATTTTGCTATTATATGCCTGCTTTTAATTCAAAGAAATCATGACAGCTCAGCTCTGTGAAATATGTCTGGAACATTGATTGTGCATGATGTTTTATTTTCTAAAATCAAAACTTGCTCACCGCACAATCTTGTATATAGCTTGTTTAGGCTGGACTGCTTTTAGCTATCTTTTATCTACTTGACAGCAAGACACTGCTCCTTGGATGCTAAAATTTGCAACTTGAAAAATTGTGTTCTTTATTCATGGATATTCACCAAAATATTCCATTTATCTGAATCAAAATCAAAAATCCATGATTTGTCTGGTTTAAATGAAAAGATCCAGGAGGGTTTGGTTGTCGCACTACTCTATTCTAGACCGCTTACCATTGCACTTTGGTCTGAACTGGAATAGTGTAGTGTATGCCAAAATCACCGCCTTAAGCTTCAGATGGCTTTCATGCCTAGGCTTGGCCTGATTGGAAATTATAAGGTGGACAAACAAATAACCCCTGGCATTAAGAAAAGAACAACAAAATTAATTGCTCATCAAGTTTGCTTTCACAGCTCCTTTTGAACAAGACTTGTCTGTCTAAGGTAGAACTTGTTAGCTTTGCGCAGTCCTTGCCTTCACATGTCTAGCTGCTTTGATTAAGTGGTGATGCTTTTACTTCAAACATGACAAAATCACATGCCATCATCTTGTTTCACAGATTGTTAAATTGAGCTGAGCACATGATCATTTGTGTTAATTTTGGCATATTTTTGCATTATATGTCCTTGCAATTCTATTCATTTCGAAGCTTTGCATCTTTTGAATGCTCCTTGATGCTTGCATTGCCAAAGGGGGAGAAATTCCGGAGAGATTTTGCTATGTTCTCTGCTGCAAGAAGGCATTATTTCGAAAAAGGGGAGAGTTTTTGACATAAAGGGGGAGAAAAAATTGCTCAACTCAGGGGGAGTTCTTATCAAAGGGGAGATTTGCCAAAAAGGGCTTTTACTCTTTTGAGAAAGGGGGAGAAAAATTCTTTTATCAAGTGACATGCTTTGGCTCTTTTCTGAGTTTTTATGGTCACTTGTGTGCTAAAAGTTTTTCATTTTTCTTGAACTTCAATTTGGTTGTCAATGCACTCATCAAGGGGGAGATTGAGAAACCAAGGGTGGTTTCGGTGTTTGTGATGAGTGATTGACAGGATTATTTACCCTCTGTTCGAAGGGTACCTCCGAAGGGGCTTCGGAGGTGGTACCTCCGAAGGGTGATCGGAGGTGTGTCACCGGAGTGTGTTCGGTGTTTGCGTGCTGCAGCTGTGCAGCGGAGTGTGCCTGTCGGAGGGGTCCGGCAGTACACGATGACTGGGTTCGTACCGAAGGCTTCGGTACTTTGGGCGGTACACCGGAGTGTGTGCCGGAGGTTGCTAACCCGGAGAGGTCTCCGGAGTACTGGATACACTTGTTTGCTTGTCGGTGGTGCGCAGGGACTTCGGAGGCGACGGACAGGGTTCGAGCCAGGTGAACCTGGGTCAAGCGGGTGGCTTGATGCCAGGGGAGCGGGGAGCTCCGTCACGGTGGCAGCGAAGGTGGTCCGGGTCGGTCCTCGGGTCGAGGCGTGCCAGGTGAAGGCAGAGAGTGCGGAGCGTGGCTCCGGCTGAAGGTACTCCGAGACAAAGTCCTCGGAGGTGAGGCACTTCGAAGGTACTCCGAATGGAGTGACTTCGGAGTTGGTGGATCAAGTCCTCTGCGGAGGCATGGAATTCGAAGTGTGCTCCGGAGGGAGACATTCGAAGGTTACCCGACGAAGGTCTCAGAAGTCGAGGTGCATCGAAGGCATGGTCCGGGTGAGGCTCGTCGAGGAGTGTGCTCGGAGTGAGACACTGCGACGAAGTGCTCAAGGAATGCTTCATGCAGAGGCCTTGGACGAAGGAGGGACTTCGAAGGGTGGTACTCCGAAGGTGGGCTTCGGAGTGAGGTTGACTTGAGGTGTTTCGGCCATGCATGGCTTCGGTACACGGACGGACGGTGTTCGAGCTCGGAGTAGCTGCGAAGCCGTGGTGATCCACTCCGGAGGTGGTGGTGCGAAGGCCCAAGGGCTTTGACGGCTTCGGCTCAAAACCGTCACTGTATCGAAGGTCTTCTTCGGCGGAGCGAAGGCCAACAGGCTGCAGGCTTCTCGCCGAAGCTTCCGCACCCCTCGCGTGCGAAGGGAGGTTCCAGAAGTCAACTCTGTAAAGGCTGACACTGTCTGTTCTGAAAAAGGCTGACACTGTCCCCTCTGCAGCTGACAGAGAAGCCTCCAAAATAAAGGTGGACTACCTTTTGTACCCCTTAGTTCTGTAGAGACAAATCTGTTGTAAACCCTAGGGGTAAAGTAGTCACTTCCTTAGGATGAAGCCGTGGGCTATAAATATGGGGGCTCGGTAGGTAACATTTAACACTTTGAGCATTTACTGTTGAGCTCCTGTAGCCATACACTTCAATTGAATACATCCTGAGAGTTCATTTTTCTGTGTTCCTTGTTCAAGCGGCGAAGCCCTGTTTCTTGTGCTTTTGCTTGAGCTCGTGTTGCATACCTCGCTAGTCTTTAGTTCACCGAAGCCTGTCTTGGCGAAGGGTGTTTTTCTCGCGAAGTGTGCTTTACAGTGTGCTGTCGCTCTGTGTAACTCGAGGCAAGACCTCGCTGCTTACTAGCGAAGCCCTGATCTTTTCCCGTAGTGCTTCTTGTGTCGAAGCCCTTAGCATAGTCCATTTGCGTGTGAGTGTAGACCTTCGCGTACGAAGCCCAGCACCAGTTGCTGTCGCTAAGTATTTGGTCGAAGTCCTCAGAGGGCTGTCCACTCTTGCGAAGGGTGAAGTGCGAAGCCTGCTCGAAGCACCTTGTGTGCGGAGCCTGCACTGACTTAGCAGAGTAGATTTTCGAAGGGTGTTAGTGGAGCGAAGTCTTCTTGGCTTCGAACTTTTGCCTCTCCGAAGCCTGTGTTCGAAGGTGTCAAAGTACCTCCGAACCAGACCTTCGAAGGTTGTGTTCGAAGCCTGTTCCGCAGAAGACAGAACTGATCCGAAGGCTAAATTTTTAGCCCGAATTTTTAATAGCTCCCATTCACCCCCCCCTCTGGTCGCCGTTTCCGGTCCAACACACCTTGACCTAAGGACTGATCTTGACACCACACAACCTTTGTGATTGAGCTCCCCGCTCGCCTGGCATCAAGCCTCCCACTTGACCTAGGTTCACTTGCTGCGAACCGTCCATCACCTCCGAAGTCACCTGCACACCACCGACAAGCAGACAAGATTTTCCAGTACCCCGGAGACCTCTCCGGTAAAAAACCTCTGGTACACACTTCGGTGTACCACACAAAATACCGAGCACTTCGGTACAAACATGTCATCGTGCTCTGCCGGACCCCTCCGACAAACACACTCCACTGCACGGCTACAGCCAGCAACCACCAAACCATTCAGTAAACACCTCCGAACCCCTTCGGAGGGACCCCTTCGAACAGAAGAGAACTTGTCAATCACTCATCACAAACTTGAAACCAAGGCACATTTCAACTTGGTTTCTCAAATAATGACAGACTGCATGTTAGGAAGATGACAGTAGAGCTGCAAAACAGCTGGGCACACACCAAACAAGTTGAACCAATAAATCCTATGTCCAACTTCCGGTGGTGATATGTACCTAGCATCCCTGTATTGACGAATCTCATCGATTACTCCACCTTCCTTTTGGGCAAGATCGACCATAAAAGAAGCACGGTCGTGACCTTTGTACACGTATTTAAACATGTACTTAATTTCCTTAATTCTTGAACATGCCTCAACATTGATGTGAGAGTTGAATCTCATAAGTAACTCATGATTGTATGGAACCACTCATTTGTTATCTAACTTTGCACCTCTTACTTTTACACGACGCCCATCATCTCTCCTCCTATACAAAGGGTAGGAATCTTTTCCTTGCTGTGTCGCTGCACAGAAATGGCGAGGATATCGAAAACGACACTCTCCATCAACCATACAAGCACACTTTCTATTTAGAACGCCACATGGTCCATGAAGCACATGCTTAACGACCATATTGTGCAATACAGGATACTTCTCCTTATTTTTTATTTCAGATTAAATCACTTTGTCATATCCTTCTGGGGTTGTTAACTTGCCATCTGATTTCATGATTAGCAAGATGTGTTCATGTGGCAATCCTCTCTTCTGAAACTTTGTAACATGCACATATGCCATAACCTCTCCAAAATACTTCCTCTTGATCAATAAATCTTTCAAGCCATGTAATTATGTCCTATATATTCTCAAAACCAGGTCTGGCCTATCCTGTAGATTCTAGCTTGGTTTACCGTAACGATGGACAATAGCTATTGCATTGAGAAATCTTTGCTGCATATCTCTATCACCCCCGGTAAAACTATGAGGAAGCACAATACTCCGGCCAACCTCCGATGGCCTAGTTTCTCTTGTAGAAATTACATCAACCAGACCCTATTCACAAAAAACACAAGTTTAACTGATCATATATTTGAAATTAATGTGGAGATATTTATCTTCGTGGAGAAAACATGTCACAGAAGATTGTAAAAACATGACTTAGGTCATCGCAATAATGTAGATACTGCGCCGCCATCAACCGAGACCCTTCGCAGCGCACACCTCCCATGCGAGCCCCCCTCCGCAACCCTCCGCAAGACGTGATGACGACCCGACCCCCCTCCGCAGCTGACACCATGCTCCGCCAAGTGACCCCTTGTAGGACCGAAAGCAACGACCAGAGGGGGGGTGAATGGGCGCCTAAAAACTTCTTACTAAACTATATCGAAATCCCAACACCCAACCAACTTAACTGGACAAACAATATTAGTAAAATAAATTACTGGTACTATAGTTATCTAGCCTAAAAATGACCGTTGTACTAATTAAAATGATATTAGAGCTAAACTAAAAATAATCACTGCAGTATATAAAATGGGTACTAGAAATATTTAATGACGTAATAAAAAACACTAAATATCCTAATAAATTGTTCAGATTGCAGTCTAAAATAAAATACTAATTAACTGAATAAAATATGGATCACCCAAAATTAATTCAAAAATATCCTAAAAATATTTCATGCGAGAGAAAGAAAAATTATTACGACTAATAAATTTTTCTTTTCTTTTATACGAGCAGATTAAATAGATCTATTTAAATAAATAATACGAGATAACTAATAAGCAGATTAAAATTTAACGACGAGATTAATTTTTAATTAAGAACAGATAACTACGAGATTATTATTTTTCAGCTAATTAAGATATGGATAAATGTTGGTTTAACTAACCAGCTAAAATATAGGAGATTAATCAAGAAAACTTACCTCACCGGTCACGTTGTCGCGCACTGCCCCTCGCCGAGCGCTGCTTCAGCCAAAACGCAGTCGACCCATTCGCCCGTGATGCCACGCCGTCTGCATACACGCGCTGAAGAACCCTTTGCGTCAGCTGTGCATTCCTTCCTCACGCGCTGCACGAGCCTAACAGGGAATACTGCAGCTTTGCTGCCTGCCGCACTGCCGCGTGTCGTGGGTCCCGCTGCCGGCTTCTCTGGCGGACCCGTTGTGCGTCGCTTGGCGCCAAACTGCCGTGGAGACGACTTCTACGCGCTGAATAGCTGCGTCGGCGTGATGATGCTGCTGCTTTCCCACTGCACGAAGCTGCGTAGGCTGCTGCTTTGATAGTCGTGTGCCCTACTGAAAATGGTGGAGGAAAACCGGTGTGCTGCCCTGGCGCTGTGGACGCTAGCTCTGGCTGCTTCGATTTGATTGACTGCAGAAGAAACAATCACCAAAAAGAAAAATCGCTCGCGACCGAAAACTAAACGTGGACTATAGATTGATCTTGAAATTAACAGTCATCTATCCCCAAGGGGATAGGGGTCTATTTATGGGCGACTCCTAATACATGAAAAGACTAATTTACCCCTAAGGTAAATTAATACTGACTCTAAAAAAAATTTCGAAAATTACTAAAATATTCTTAGAAAAATCACCTGACTCAAATAAAAATATCCTAAACTCAAAAACTAAATATTAATACCCTAAAAACAAAATAATCATAGGTTGTCAGTTTTGCACCGAAACTGAAAAAACATCCACCGTCTTCGCACCGGGTACTCGGATTGGGCCAACCCGACCCCGCAGCTTCCTCAGCCCGGCAATCCCTCGCCGCTCGTGTACCTGAGTCAAACCCAGTCAACAGACTAGTGGATCCTCTGCCGCTCCTAGCCATGTACCCGGATTGGGCCAGCCCGACTCCGCGGCTCCTCTGCCCGGCCGTCGCTCGCTGCCCGTGTACCTGAGTCTCACGCGCCTCAGACACGGCAGGTCTTCATGTCTCTTCTTGACTTCCGTTGACAATCACTCATCACATCTGGAGTATCAAACCCATGTTCTTCAACATGGTTTCTCACCCCTCCGCATCCATCCGCAAGTCCGACAACGACGCTGAACCCCTCCGCATCGCCGACACCTGCACCGCTAAGTGAGCCCCTCTACATCCATCTGCATGACATGACACCGACCCAGAACACCCTTCGCTGATCCTGACACCTGCGCCGCTACACGAACCCCCTCCGTAAACACCCCGCCTCCTCGACCCCACTCCGAAGCAGCCCACCTACCCAAACCATCCGCATTGTCGAAACCTGCACCACTACGCGAGCCCCTTCGTACCCATCCGCAGGATGAGACAACGACCCGACCCCCTCCGCATCCTGCCACCTGCACCGCTCCGAGAGCCCCTTCTGCACCCCTACGCAGGACATGTCAATGACCCCAAACCCCGTCCGCATCCCGACACCTGAACCGCTCCACGAGCCCCTCTCCGCACCCGTCCACAGGGATCGACAACGACCCCAAACCCTACATTGGTACGGGAGGCCCCTCCACAAGCAGCCCACCTCCATGATCCCCCTCCGTAAAGCAGCCCAACTTCCTGATCCCCCTCCGCAAGCCGTCTCGCCTCACCGAGCCCCATTCGTACCCATCCATAAGCAGTAAAGTACCAACATGCGCTTCATTTACCTGGTATAACTCGTCTTGTAAAACTTTTTGGTTCTCGGGTTTGGAGAACCAATCAAGTCTCATAGACTCGATCTTGATATACATATCAACAACCCATTGTTGGAATAGCCTGCCTCCAAATATCAACACGTTGAAAAAGTCTCGTCTAACTTGCAGCAAGAAACAATAGTATCCCGCACGGTGACAACTTTGATGATTGATTTTCTTCTACCACTCTACTTAAGTAATCACCTTCCTGTATGTCGTCGTCGCATTCACCATGATCTATTAAAAAATTTAACTATCATAAATATATAAACCTTTTGTATTAAACCGAGAAAAGTACAAAGAATCGATCATTGTACTTGTAGGGTCCACATTAGCTTCTCCGATAGAATCCCCAGAGTACGACATATATTTATTCCAGCCGGTTTTGCCCAATGGAAAAAATAAAGGATACGCCAATGAGTCGTAACAACCATAATAAGATTTAATATAGAGCGGACGATCACCTTTGGCATACACAATCACACTTCGATCAAAACTTCTCTGTGGATCATTACATTCTAACCATATAGCAGCAACTTGTGATGTCATATGCGCGTTATCCCTTGTTTTGGACAAAACTAACTAAAGTTAGAACATAAAAATAATAATACTGAAAGTAAACGACAAGCAATAATATCCCTCATGGCATACCTTTGTTGGTCGGGCGTTACATTAGTATTCAGTTCAATCACGTAATCATCTAGGTTTGACATAGCCCCAACACTTTTGAAGGTCTGTACATACGGGTTGTCTTGCAACACTGTCAGTATTTTTCTAATAATATTGATATCAAGGTCTAGAGACCTTTGTATCCTGTGATTCAACCTATCATCTTCTGTATCATAGAAGTGGAGTTGCAAATGACGTGGTCCTTTGGAGCCTAGCACGAGATGGTCTAGACGATGGTATAAGGCTCCATGCACACGAAATGTATATATTCTGGGTTCCGACCGGCGTGCTAACCAGTCGGTCCAAAGCAATGCCAAGGCTTGTGAAAGAGAAGGGAGAGTTCAAGTATCGTATGTGTTTTCTGAAATACTTTGCATCATCATCTACTTGACTTGTGAACAACCTTTTTAACTAAGGAGGCACATCAGCAATATGGACCTTGATACTTCCTTTTCTGCAGCAGAACCCTAGTGATTCGAATTGAAAGCTTGTAGCACCACAAGACTGGCAATTAGATACCTTTCTTAACAAATTGTGTTTCCTAGGTAATTTTCTGTACACATAATCATACTGATCGCCGGTGATAGATTCATCAGCGTGATTAACAGACACACAATATGACATCACTACATCGCTTGTTAATGAAACAAAACTACATTATTATCAGACGTTGCGAAAATGCACAGAGTCAAACAAAACATATGACATAGTTTATATTGCCTTCACCACGAAATAGCCTACTCTCATCATCATCTACGTCATCCAACTGAAGTGTGCCCTCTACACGATCTTTCGCATGACAGATGATTGCATGTGAATTAAAAATTCAGAAAGAATACACATACACATATATTTATTTTATATGAAAAGAACACCGGTAAATTACCCTCTTCATCGTCAATAGGTTATGTAGGCTCAAATAAAGCACTATCATGTAATGTTTTCTTAGCTGTTCTTCTTGCACGATATTCTCACTGCTTTCTGTTCGTCTCTTCCCTCTTATGCACCTCACCATCATACGGGGGAAGTTGTGATCCTGCATGTAGACATAATTTAGTCAGTTTGTGAAAGGTATATGTTTATAAACATAGAAAACAAGTGTTGTAGTACTGCACCTATTGAACGTGTTTTAGTTGGTTGCAACACTTCTGATTTACCCGTATCATACGATGATAGAACACCTAGCATAGAGCAAGTAAATACAGTACAATACCTAATCAAATTTATCACCTATATTTATACACGATAAATATTATCTACATATGGTGTTGCCTGCTACATGGGGTACCTATAGGAGAGAACACATTGTTGTCTGCTACTATTCTCGAAGGCTGCAAAATAGTCGAATAACCCGTCCCATATGGTGTTTGTTGGTCCTCTGCGAACAAAACATATGATTAATGTAGATTGGTGTAGGACCGAAAGTAGCGACTAGAGGGGGGGTGAATGGGCGCCTAAAAATTCTTTCAAATCAACGGCCTGCTCCCAATACCTAACGCACCTCAAAAGACTAAGCAGCAAAGCATTAACAGATTGCCTAAGTCTAAAGGTATCTAGCCTAGAAGCAACTGATGTTAAAAACAGAGAGTCATCAATACAGTGCTAATAGACAGATAAACAGTATACACAAGATAGGGCAAATCAAACTTCTTAGTACAGCAATCTAAGTGCACAAAGAGTGGAATGAGAAGTTACTGTTCGAAATCTGTCTCCTGTTCGAAACTTGGCGAAGCTTGCTTTGCTGTGTCGAAGCCTGCTTCGCTGTGTCGAAGCCTGCTTCGGAGTCGCTTGTTGAAGTTGTGCGAAGGTTGATGTTGATGTGCCGCAGGTTTTTTTGGTCTAGCCTAGTTCGAGTGTGGCAAAGAGCGAAGTATGCTTCAAAGTGAAGTATGACAGGGTCGAAGCTTGCTTTGGACAGCGTACTTCGAAGTCTAACCTTCGATCAGAAAACTTCGCACACGATGCACAGAAAAACAACCTTCGAAAGATAAGCGAAACCAAACACGCAGTAGCAAGTTCAAAACTTCGAAGCCAACAAGGTTACCTTCGAAGCCAGCAGTATCGAGGTATGACCTTCGAAACACAGACTAGCTTCAAATCGAAGTATGCTGATGTTGACACACAAGAAGTCGAAGCCTACAACCACACTTCGAGAAAACAAACTCCGAACTCACACACTGAGACCTTCGGAACAGACAGCTGCACACTCCGAGCGAAGTCTATCAGAGAGACATGCTCTGAAGTCAACTTCGAAGCCTGCCAAAGTATTTACTTCGAAGAACTCAAGTCGGAGTACACCTTCGCAAAGACGGTCGAAGTATGACAAGCTAATCAACACTAAGCACAAAACATACTTCGAAGCTAGGATCACAGTACACAAAACAAAATCGAAGTTTAAGCGAAGCCTTTGAAGATGTCAGATCGGAGCCCGCCTCACGAAGCTGAGGGACTTCGAACAGAGAAGGGACTTCGCCAGAAAACAGCCACAAAAGGGACTTTGGCCCTGTCAATTCGATCAAAAAGTTGTTCAGGAAAAAAGCAAGGCTAGAGTACTAGTGTACTGTTGCTACAGTGAAGTAGTACTACTTGCAACCAGCAAGAACTAGTACTCTTCACGTGAAGAACAGAAGCAACCGAAGCACACAAACTCAGGAATAAAATCGCTGTGAGCAAACCGAATACTGCAGAGCCATTAACTAGATGCAACACACAAGCAGAAGGAATAAAAGCATCCATACCAGAAGAAAAACAAATCTGAGATGAACTCACAAGAAGCTTCCTGGCGGCGCATTCAAGGACAGGAGAGAGAACACACAGGGAACAAAATGACCCAATAGAATAAGAAGTGATTTCAGCAAAAGGGTAGTCCAACCCTAGGGATTGGGGCCCTATTTATAGGCTGCCCAAAGACCTAGAGTATTCCACCAGCCCCTTAGGGTTTTTACAGACGCTAAAATAAAGGAAATGACTCAAATGCCCTTAGGATTTTTTATAGACTCGACTGACTGACTATGGGCCTAGAGATACAGATGACTTATCCGGAAGCTAAGCTTTCGTAGCGACTACGGCTTCTCTTCTGGACAATCCGATACAGAATCAACGGTTGTCAGTTTTGCGCCGAAACTGACAAAGCCTCCACCGACTTTGCACCAGGTACCCGGATTGGGCCGGCCCGATTCCGCAGCTCTCTTAGCTCGGCAATCACTCACCGCCCGTGTACCTGAGTCAATCCTGGTCAACAGCCCAGTGGGTCTTCTGCTGCTCCTGGCCCATGTACCCGGATTGGGCCAGCCCGACTTCGCAGCCTCCTCTGCCTGACAGTCGCTTGCTGCCCATGTACCTGAGTCACACGCGGCCCATGAAACAGCAGATCTCCTCTCTTCTTCTGTCCTCTTTGACTATCGTTGATAATGATTCATCACATCTAGAGCCATGAGGACCACGCTATTCAGCATGGCTCCTCAATCTCCCCCTTAATGAGTGCATTGTCAACACTTCACTTCTTCAGCTCTTCAGAACCTGCGAACAACTGTCGAAACACGAAAACAAAAACACAAGAAAAACAAAGAAGAAGAAAATAAGGTAAAAGTTTAACCCTAATGACCAAAAGCCGAACAAAAGCAAGAAGCAGTCATTATGGTTAACCAAAGGTAAAAGCTCAGAATGAGTGCGATCTCAGAAACATCAACAAGGATATCAAAAGAATAAGTGAGACAAAAAAACTCCACCTCGAACTCTTATCCCAAAATTTCTCCCCCTTGTTGACAAGTGAACTCATCAAGCACTCAAAAGAGACACAAACTCCCCCTGAAATGCAACTCCCCCTTAAAATATGCAATGAATTCAACTGGGTGCAGGTGGAGTGAGTAAAGCATGCTTCTCAGATATGATTGACTACAATTAAAACATCGAACAGATACAGCAAAAGACATACTGTCTAAGATACATGGCATGATCAGTGCAACAAATGATATCTAATGAAAGTCATTAGCACGCATTTTCAATTTTCGCAAACAAAAACATCACCACATTTTCCGGTTGACAAGCAAGGTAAAGCATGAGATGCAAAAGCTAACTGATAGCTACCAAGATAAACATTGTCCAAAACAAAGTGCTTCAGCAAACTTGTTATCATTTCAATTTTCAGGCTTTTTCTTTTCTCTTTTTCATTTATGCCAGGGGTTATTTGCATGTCAAACCTTATGTTGACCGACCAAGTCAAGCCTAGGCCAGATCTGGACCATCAGAAGCTTAAGACATTGGTCTTGGCATACACTACATTGTCCCAGTTCATACCAAAGTGCTATGGTACGCAGTCCAGAACAATGCAATGCGACAAAGCAAACCCACCTGGATCTTTGCAAGTTATTCATAAAGAGGCATGGAATTTTCATTTTTCTTGATTTTTCATCATTTTTATAGCACATTTCCATGTTTTAAAACAGAAGGATGTCCAAGTTGCATGTTTGCATCTAAGTCAGGAACTAGCTACAAGGCATGTAACAGATAGCAAAAACAGTCAGCCTACACATGCTAGTTACCAGAAGCAATGGTGATCATTTTTTCAAATTTTAAAGCATAAAAGCCATGCATATGACAGATATCAGACATATCAAGTGAACTGAACCAAAGCATGATCAATGACAAGTATTCAAACGCATGTACCAGCTAGAATAAGTAAAGCAGTTCAATCATATAATAGAAGCAGCTCTAAAGTGTGATATGTGAATATGCAAGATGTGAACACACACAAAAAGACTCAAGAAAAGAGTAAAAGAAGAAAGGAAACTGACGCAAAATATCCTAGAAAGGATACACAACACCCAAATCCCCTCGTAAACGCTCAAAGGTAGACTGATCTAGGGGTTTGGTGAAAATGTCAGCCAACTGATGATGGGTATCAACATGAACAAGGTCAATGACACCTTTCTCATATTGATCCCGCAGAAAATGAAATCGCACATCAATGTGTTTAGTTTTTGAATGGAGACAAGGGTTTTTCCCTACACTAATTACACTGGTGCTGTCGCAAAACAAAGGAACTCTGGTAGGAAAGAATAACCCAAAATCTCGCAGAGTGGAAATCATCCAAACTAACTGTGAGCAGCAGCTAGCAGCAGCTACATACTCAGCCTCAGTGGTCAAAAGAGCAACTCCAGATTGCTTTCGAGAAGACCAAGAAACAAGAGAAGAACCGAGAAACTAGCAAGTACCGGAAGTCGACTTGCGATCCAACCGGCACCCACCAAAATCGGCATCCGAAAAGCCAGATAAATCAAGAGATGATGATGCTGAATAGTAAAGACTGAGATCAGGCGCATAAATAAGATACCTGAAGATGTGCTTGACAGCCTGCCGATGAGATGCGCGTGGTGAAGACTGAAAACACGCGCAAAGTACCACGGCGAACTGAATGTCCGGTCTTGTCGTCGTTAAGTACAACAGCGAACCGATCATCCCTCGAAACTCCCTTTCGTTGACCTTGACGCCGCTCTCATCCTTGTCCAGACCCCCAGATGTGCCCATCGGGGTCATCTACGGCTTTAACTCCCCACCAAAGTCAAATTTCTTAAGCATGTCATGAGTGTACTTACCTTGGTGGATGAAGGTGTCATCCTTGGTCTGCTTGATCTGGAGACCTAAGAAATACTTGAGCTCACCCATGAGGCTCATCTCAAACTCACTGTGCATCTGCTCAGAAAACTTGGACACAAGATCATTAGAAGTACCACCAAAGATAATATTGTCCACGTAAATCTGAGCAACTAAGAAATCTGATGCAACTCTGAGCAAAAAAAGAGTCTTATCCACAGAACCCATCACGAAGCCCTTCCCCAACAAAAATTGCTTCAACTGGTCATACCAAGCCCTGGGGGCTTGCTTCAATCCGTATAAAGCCTTTTGCAGCTTAAAAACATGTCGAGGAAACTTAGGGTTCTCAAAACCGGGGGGCTGCCTAACATAAACTTCCTCCTCTATGAACCCGTTCAGAAAAGCACTCTTAACGTCCATTTGAAAAAGCTTAAAACCCTTCGAAGCGGCAAAAGCTAAGAGAATGCGAATGGACTCAAGACGGACAACATGGGCGAAAGTTTCTTCAAAATCAATACCCTCTTTTTGGCAAAAACCCTGGGCAACTAGTCGAGCTTTGTTGCACACCACAACCCCATCTTCACCTTGTTTGTTTTTGAACACCCACTTGGTGCCTATGGGGTTGCATCCTGGTGGCGGCTCAACTAGTGTCCAAACCCGATTACGGACAAAGTTCTCAAGCTCTTCTTGCATAGCATTAATCCAATTTGAATCAGAAAGAGCATGAGAAACATCTCTCGGCTCTAAAGATGCAACAAAAGCAGATTCAGCAAACACAGCAAGAGAGGTAGACGAACGCAAGGTTCTTTCAGTCAAATCACCGATGATGAGCTCTGAGGGGTGATCACGCTGAACTGCTCGGGTTCCCTGGTGATCTGAAGTCACCTCACCGGAGTCAGTAGCTGGCACCTCTGGACTCAACTGAGGGGGCTCGATCGAAGTGGAAGAAGTGATCAGAGGTCCGCCCTCGTCCTCAGTCGAAGTCTCAGAGGGTATGGGCTCTGCAGGGGGTGCAGAAAGCCCACCCTCATTAGCGGCTGGAGTATCCTCATCTACCTCAAAGATGGACTCTCCGAGCTCATCATCACCAGAAAGCTCAAAAGAAGGAGTCAAAGAAGGCATGGACTCATCAAATGAAACTTCGCAAGTCTCGACAAGCTGCTGGGAGTCGAGGTTCCAAACACGAAAACCTCGAGAATGCAAAGCGTAACCAAGAAAAACACAGTCCCAGCAACGAGACTCAAACTTGTCCAGATGCCCTCCCTTCTTGAGCACAAAGAACTTGCAGCCAAACGCTCGCAAGTGGCTCACCTTGGGCTGTCTGCCAAACCGCAACTCATACGAAGTCTTACCTAAGTAATCTCAAAGAAAAATGCGGTTGGCCAGATAGCAAGCCGTGTTCATGGCTTCAGCCCAAAAACGCCTAGGAGTCCTGTGCTCATCGAGCATCGTCCTGGCCATCTCGACTAGCATGTGGTTCTTTCGTTCCACAACGCCGTTCTGTGGGGGAGTGTAAGGAGAAGAAAACTGATGGTCAAGACCCTAATCACTACAGAAGCTGACGAACTGAGAGTTCTTGAACTCAGAGCCGTTGTCGGAGCGAATTGCTCGCATTCGACCATTGTTCTCATTCTTCAGCTTCAAGATCAAGTCATGAACAAACTGAAAAGTTTCATCCTTAGACTCCAAAAATAAAACCCACGAAAATCGAGAAAAGTCGTCAACAATGACAAGCGCGTACCACTTCCCACCGACTGAACGTACCCGAGCTGGACCAACAGTGTCCAAATGTAAAAGCTCGCCTGGATACGAAGTCATCACCTGAGTCATAGGTGAGTGAGAGTTGTGCTCCTGTATGTACACATATTTTACAAAGTATTAGAAAGGTATAAATTTATAAACATATAAGACAAGTTTTTGTTATTAGAGACAATACCATGAAAATGTAAGTCGTCACCTATTGGACGTGTTGTACTTGATTGCAAAACTCCTAATATACCCGTACCATACGGTGATAGAACACCTAGCATAGAGCAAGTATGTCAAGTACAAATACCTAATAACCTTATAACCTATATAATATATATATTAATATATGATAAATGGATTAATAACAAACACAAGAAATCTATATTTACATGGGCACCTATTTGAGAGAAAACGTTGTTGTCTACTACAATGTTGGAAGGCTGCAACATAGTTGAATGGCCCGGCCCCATTGGTGAGAGCTCTGCTCCTTCATGTATACATTGCTTTAGACAGCCGGAGAAAGGCACAATATTACAAATAGAATAGAAGTGTATGTTAATGATGTCAATGGATATGGAAAATATATTACAACACCCCATGGACGTGTTGCACGTGTTGTACCTATGGCAGAAAAATGTATGACGTATTCATCATTTCTGTGCAGCCAGTCGACAGATGCATCATCATAAATATTTTCCTTATCTTGTACACCGAGTGATGGGAGAATTCCAGAAACCCTTTTCCCATCTAGTGATACAATGCCCTCTCCTGTTCAAGTTCAAACAACATCAGAACATTATATATAATGTACAAGAAATGTAAAGATATAGAGGTACCTGTGATATTTTCAGGACGGTCGTACGAAGGTAGATCTCTATTTATAGTTTCCCCTGATATAACAATTTTTTCGCAGAGTATTTTCGCACCGCATTTTAGTCCTCTCATATCCTTCCGCGTTGCATGCCTCAGCCTTTCTTCTTGCACGATATTCCCACTGTCTTTTGTTCCTGTCCTCTCTCTTACGTACCTCATCAGCGCTAGGCGACACTCGCGCTCCTACATGCAGTTACATATGTCTTAGTAAAATAAAAAGACGTAACTCTGCAAAGAATAAATAGATCCCACGTAGATACTGTGACACCCCTATTTAACAAATCGGAACATTATTGAATTTCCAAAGAAAAACAATAATACAAGAGGTTCATCATGCGACAACGTACATATGACAAACATTCATGGTACACAGACCATAATATTACATAAGAGTACAATTAAAATAAGTAAATAAAAGCATGACGAACGCCCTCTTCAGGATCTTCTTCTTGACTGGGTCGCTACTCCAAACCATCCTCCTTGTAGTAGGCATCCTTTGAATTGTGTGTCCAACGGGTATGAGTACAAAGAGTACTCAACAAGCCACCGCAAATGCAAATAGTAATGCAAGATAATAACAAAGGAAGGATAATGGCTAAAAGTGCGAAAAAGTACACTTTTCAGTTATTGCATTTAGTGTAGTCAAATTTTATCATGCGGAATAATAAACATGAGCATCATAATACCATCTAACTCGAGGAGTATGTTTTCCCTCCTCGCACAACAGTCCTTACATGTCAAACCATCATACACATTCATCTCATAAGTAATCTAACTGTGGGATGTCACGCAACCCGTCCTTGACCATGGGCTCGGCTTTTTGAAAAGATTTATGACTCTGATCAGAGATGTACTACTGTACCCACAAGGCACGCACTCATCCCAAACACCGAAGTGTAACGAGATGACCCATACCACGGGAACTCGTGCCAAAACCTCAGCATGAAATGCTCCAAGTGATAACCACCCGCTCTAGGTTTCGCCGGTGCGCCGGGCCGCATCCCGGCTAACGTCGCACCCCCTTTTGCGCCACGTCGGTACAAGCCACCCGCAGGTGCTGCTTGACCCATCTCCAAGTGGTGGCCTCTGTTTGGAACACTCCATACCTTAGTTAGGACTTACCCATTAGACTTGTGGTTAGTACGGAAGTGTATTGCAACGTATCTCGCAGACCGGTCCTTATAGTGCCCCGGGTGCTACCGACCAATGCCCTAGCTTGCACCCGGAACCCACCATGCATACACTCACAACCAAAACTCTATCACCAACAGAATTCCAAAGATAAGGATAACGGGGATCATATAGTAGAACCAGGTTGCTACGACTCATTTTTAATCCTATAGCAATTGTGTCGATACATTGGACACTAGCTAATAATACTAATCATATGGTGACAACGAGTTTAGCTAGATAGCATGGCTTGGGTTGCACATCAAGGTCGGGGGATCCTAATAAATATATTGTAAGGGTTTCATTTGACTAATGCATGTATATCCTATGTGTTTTAGCGATAGTTTTGTAAAACATGGGTTCAATATGCTCAAAAGATTGGTTTAGTGACTTGCCTTGTTCAGCGAAAGGCGACGGGGGAACTTCCGGGTAATATTCCGGCTCCTCGGCGACGTTGTAGTCTTTTTAACATGAATAATAAATGTAACATTCAATAAACAATACAAAAATCACACAACAAGCGTATAGGTTTTGATTGGGTTAACTTAAGGAAAATAAAGTTGTTAAGTTTCTGAAATTCATTTTATGAATATTTAAAAATGAATTATAATGAAATATGGTCCTTTATAAAAGAGATTTTAAGTGTGAACAATTTTAAGTTTTCTAACTAATTCAAAATAAGAGGTTCAGAGAAAACTTGGTGGTTTCATTCTATTAACAGGAAATGAATAAAGATAAATTTTACTGAAATTGAAATAATTACATTTGTAATTTACCCTAAAGAGCATTTGAATACTTTATTAAATAAGCATGAAATATTCAAAGTAAACATACTGTTTTTATTGTATTAACATGTAGGGAATAAAATTACATATTTTCTGGAATTGAAATGGTAATTTTTGGAGTTAAAATGCGCAAGGTATGAATTTTAGAAGTTTAAAACCATTTCTGAATTTAAATTAAATCCAAAACAGCCTCGGGTCCACGGTGAACCAGACCCACCGTGAACCCGCGCACTGTGCACGTGGTCCGGCCCATCCTGGACCGTTGGATCCAGATCCAACGCGCGAGGGCGAGGCGGAGGCGTTAAGTTAACGTGGACGGCTGAGATTAAAACGTCAAACTGGTACGCATCGTGCGGTCCAGATGCGACGCGGGATTTAAATTCTAGCGAACGACTCAGATTAATATGTAACGCTTCGCCGAGATCTAACGGATCCGATTAAACCGCACGAGGGATTTAATCGCCACCGTCGGATCTAGATCGCATGGTCACGATCAAATCCAACACGGCACGGGTACTCAACCCGTGCCGGTCGTCTTCTCCGGCGACGGCGAGCGAGCCAGAGGCCACGGCGAGCAACGACGGCCCTAGCTAAGCCTAGAAACAGAAAGAGGGCGACCAGGGGAACACGAGGGTACCTTAGGCGAGGCGAGAGGTCGACGGAGCGTGGCCGGCGACGAGGGTAGACGGCGGAGTGGTTCGGGTTCCTTGTCGGCGACGGCGATCCGGTGGGGTTCGTCGTTGGTGGAGGGGTGGCCAAGATTGGTGAGGTCCTGGCGGTCACGGAGGTGTGGTCTCCTAGGGCGGAGGAGGTCACCGGCGACGGTGAGCGGTGATCGGAGTGCGGGCGGCGGTGGAGTGTTAAAAACTATAGAGGGGGCGTTCTGTTCGATCTTGCAGCGTGTGAGCGTGGGGGTCGAATGCGGGGTACCAGGGGTTTAAATAGGGTCACCGGCGGGGGCAGAGGGGCGCAATTGGCGGTGGCCGAGGGTTAACGCGTTTAAACGCCGGCGAGCTTCGGGTTGCATGCAGATTCATCGAATCGGGACACGATCGGGCTGGTTTTAATGGGGGAAACGGTCGGCGCGTTGAGGGGAATTCATTGCCGGCGACAGATTAAAGGGAGGGGGCCGACGGGGGCGGATCCGAGGCGGGATTAGGGCTTCAGCCGGCGAGGGGGGATTTGGGGACGGATCCTGCGGGGAAGACGAGTCCGACAGGTGGGGGCCACCGGGCAGCGGGCGCGAGCGAGCGGGCGAGGCGACTGACGGGTGGGGTCGGGCGGTCGGGCACGCGCGTGGAGAAGAGAGGGTCTCTGACGGGTGGGGCCCGGGTGTCAGTACGGACGCGAGGAAGGGAGTGGGCTGGGCCGGCCGGGAGAGAGGGAAAGGGAGGGGGAGGCCCGTTACTGTTTCAATGGTTTTCCGAATAAAAATAATTACAGAAATTGATTTAAAATATTTGGGCTATTTCCAAGGGTGATAAAAATTTGTAAAAATTCTCAAAAATGTATATTGGCTTTGGGATCATATACAAAATTTTCTAGCCTATGGTTTGGTCATTTCATCTAGGTTCTAGCTCAAAAAGGTTAAGGAGGGCATTAAAGGTATTTCCAAAATAAATAATTCCAGGAAAATATATTAAATGATATTTTTATTTCTTTGAAAATTTGGGGTGTTACAGATACCATCTTTGAGTATGTTTGAAATATCTCCGAGCGCAGAACGACCATCTTGGCTTCTGACCATTATGAGAGCGTTGCAAACCTGGGCATCACATGCTAGCATAAGCTGACGTCAGTATTTGCAAAATAAGATTGAACAATAGGCCACACAACCATGGCGACAAATTATAAAGGGTGTTGCGGAATCGCCGGGGCTCCAATAGTGCGACGGAGGATTCAGCGAGGTACGCGGACTTCAGAAGCTGAGGGACTTCGAAGCGATGAAGTGACGCACGAGGGGGACTCAATGAGGAACGGGGTGCGGAAGCAGGGGGTACCAGAGGGGGCAACGGGTCGCGCGAGGGGATCTCAGCGAGGCACGGGCCCCGCGGAAGCCTGGGGCCTCCGGGACAGGCGTGACGACTCAGTGAGGTACGGGGTGCATAAGTAGGTGGGACCAGAAGGCGCGACGGGTCAAGCGAGCGGGACTCAGCGAGGATCGGGGGCGCGGAAGCTTCACGACCCAGAGGGGGCGACGGGTCGCGCGAGGGGGACTCTGCGAGGCGCGGGGACCGCAGGCACCGCACGGTTCGGAGGGGGCGACGGGTCGCGCGAGGGGGACTCTGTGAGGCGTGGGGACCGTAGACGCCGCGCGGTTCCAAGGGGGTGACGGGCCGCGCGAGGGGGTACTCAGCGATGTACAGAGACTGCGGAAAGCTTGGGGGCTCCGAGGGGTCTACGAGGCGCGGGGACCGCAGACGTCGTGTGGCTCTGGGGGAGTGACGGGACACGCGAGGTGACACTGTGCAAGGTCCGGGGACTGCGGAAGCCTTGGGGCTTTGAGGGGTACAGGAAGTGCGATGGGAGGCACGTGAGTGGACGGCGAGGTACAGGAAGCGACGGGAAGTGCGAGGTACTGTGCGAGATACTGAGACCGCGGAGGCCTTGGGGCTCCGAGGGGTCAATCGAACGCGCGTGAGGGGACAACGAGGTACGGGGACAGCCGAAGCCTTGGGGCTCTGAGGGGACTGAGACGCGCAACGGGGGACTCAACGAGCTACGGGGGTGCGGAATCGCACGGGTGATGCGGAGAGTGGGCTGCGGTAGCGGAGAGTTATTCGAGAATTATTAATTAGTCAGAATACATTAAGCCATCTATATGTCGCAACTGTTCTTGTTTTTTTCTAATCCAAACAAGATATCTGAATTATTCACCGCTCAGAATACATTCAGTCGTCTACACAATGCAATTATCCATGATTTTTCTAAACTAAACAAGATCATTCATACATGCAACCCACAAAGCTAAATAATCAAAAGAAGAATAAACCCCCTAACCCCTCCAGAAGATATCGTTTCGTCGTACCACTTGCATTCGTCGAGCGCCAGTAGAAGAGGTGGAACACCTCGGTTCGGTGGCGATGGCGATGGGGAAGCAACTGGCGTTGTCTTCAGGTAACGGCGAGCCGGTGACAACGTAGGTATCGTGCAAAGGTGACTATGATGAGAGACCCATGCCATAAATATGAGGGGCAGTGGCGAGCGAAGGGCGTAGATTGCGACATGCAGTGTCCGGGTAGATATCTCGGCATGCGGAGTCCGACCGAAGATTTATGGCATGTAGGGGCCGTCTGGACTTCACGGCACGTGGTGACCGGGCGGAGATCTCCGCATGGGGGTTTGTGGCATGCGGGGGTCGTCCGGAGATCACGGCATGCGGGGTACGAGCGGAGTTCGCGGCATGCGGTGGGGGGTTGGGCTTTAGGCTCGATGCTCCAGATGCTCCCAATGATAAGAGATGTCTTTGTGAACGGCTAAGATGGTCCCAATGATGAAGAGGAGAGTTATACGGCTCGGATGCATCAAATGATGAACATGAATAGATGGACGGTCGTGATCCTCAATGATGAAAAGTCCTAACCTTCGTCATATAGTAGGGTAGGGTAGATTTATATAGATGAAGAGGTAGATATTTTTTACCCGTGTCATTTTACAATTATTATTTTTTAAATCCGCACGACATACAAATAGACTAAATAGTCCGAGAGCCACGTCACGATCGTCTCTCCGCATCTCCCATCGACCTCCAAAACCCTCGCCGCCGGCTCGCCGAGATGCTGGCGCCGCTGCCGCGCCTGACGAGCGCACTTCGCGGCCACTACGACGCCGACCAGGCATACCTCCTCCGCAAGTCCGCCCTCCAAGCCCTCACGCTACCGAGGTTTTGCCCCTTCCCTCTTTCTCTCCGTGTCCGCACTCGCCGTCCCCAAATCTTCGTCGCCAGGTGAAACCTAACGATTTCGTCTCCCTATTGTCTCCGCAGGCCACGGGACGAGTGGGAGATCGCACGGAAGATCGTGCCCGACTGGGACAATGGTAACGCCTCCAAAACCCTCGTTCGGCTTTTCCTTTGCGCATCTACACGGGTGCATCCGATTCTAGGATAACCGGATGCAATTGCTCCTCGTTTCAGCTCCCAGTAATGTGCGCCAGGCATACAAGCAATTTGTTGGTGCCGTGGTGGAGTTGTTGAATGGGGAGGTCGTTTCCGAAGAACTGCTGCAAATTTCCCAAGCTGTGTACGCCTTGTATGCTGGCGATAACACAGAGTCTAATGTCTCAGAGAAGGTCCTTCACAAAAGGTAAAGACACACGTGTTATAATTCAAACATCTATGTTCAACTGGAGATTCCTCTGTTGATACATTTGTTACTTATCATCTGTATTGGGTTTTACATCAGTTAGTTACCCATCATTTTTCCATCCATGCCTTTGATCATGTCTATGTATCACCGATACGCACCGCAGCGGCCCTTGTGCTGCCGGCCTCTTCCCCATTGGGCCGCCATGACCCCACACTCACCAAAGACTCCATGTATCGAGCTTAGTGTATTGGCAAGTATCGGCCGTATTTCGAGAATTAAATTATTTATTTTTAAATTGAATTAATACGATACTTCCTGATACGTGTATCGGGGCGTATCAGAACGTATCGCCGTATCCCGCTGTATCAGATGAGGGTACGTCGGCTGTTCCCACGTATCGGTGATATGTAGGATCATGTAAATGCTTTAGTTTCTTTTTTGGATATCCAATACTTAAGATGTGCCTATCTCCTCAGGAATGAATTGGAGAACATTGTGGGTTACAGCGTACAAGACTCTATTGTAAAGAAGATAGCTCAGTTAGCTCAGATGCTCTTTTCCATCCAGCAGGGAAGTGGCTGTGAACTTGTTCATAGAAATGCGGAGGATGCAGATGAAAATGATATATCTGAATTTGGATCAAGCTTTGATTTCAAACCACCTTCTCGTTTCATTGTTGATGTTTCTCTTGATGATGACCTATCCTTAGAATGTGGTGGGTTGAGCTCTAAACCATTTGAAAATGAGCAATATGATGCCTGCAGCAACTTCACAAGTCGTAATTCAATTTCTGTTGGGGATCACGTGAATTTGAGGTGGCTAAAGGATCAGTGTGATCTGATAACTAGAAGTGGCGGCTCAATGCTCTCAGGAGAAGAACTTGCAAAGGCATTGTGCAGAGTGATCCTATCTAATAAAGCCGGCGACGAGGTTTGCAATGCTCTCAGGAGATGTAAACTGCTTTTAGTTTTTTTGTTGCTGTAATCATCCGATAGTACCACTTTACAGATAGCTGGTGAACTGTTGGACCTGGTTGGTGATGCTGCTTTTGAAACAGTTCAGGATCTCCTTTTGGTAAGAGCAAATATTCCAAATATGAGTATATGTAACATAGTTTGTGATATTTGATTATTTCTGTTCATGACAGAATCAATATGACTATATAAGTATTTCTAACATAGTAACATGCCACTATATGTAACATGAGAAGAAAATGTGCTCAGTGCTACAACATATATGTCAAATTGGCTAAAACGGTTTTAAAAGTAACATGCCACAATAGCTCTCCATTGTCCAGTTAAGCTTATCTCAGCAGTCAGAAATCAGCATATGAGCAAATACAACAGTCCTAACTCAATAAAGCTATTCGCAAGATGGCTAATGTGGTTCTCTGGCTCAATAAAACTACAAGCTTAATATAACTACAGCATATCAGCAATCAGAAACCCTACCTGCTGACTGCTGTAGTGGTGTTGCCACAATCATGGGCAGAGCTGTGCTGGGTGTTGCCGTGCTGTACCCATCATGCCTCGCTTGTCCACGCCTCTCGTGAGCTCGATCCACCGCCTCGCTGCTCTAGAAAGCGAGAAAACCCTAGTTCTCCACCATATGGGCCTATGGGGTTGCACGCCAAGGCTAGGGGGCTAAGAGCATCTCCAAGAGATCCCCTAAATTTTATTCCCTAAATCCCATTTAGGGATCATCCTAAACTCCATCTTTTTCTAAAAATTAATCAATCTACAACAATTTCCCTATAATTTGATCTCTATTTTTAAATCATGCAAACAAGGCCTACAATCTATAATAATTTTGTGTGAAGCTGTATTACCTTTAAATATGTGTGTCTAGTATATAACAACACACATGAGAGAAAAAAATGCACGCGCAAGAGAAAATAGACGTGAACGAAAATAGGGACTGTCCAAGCTAATCCTATATATTTTTGATCATAACCAACAAGAGAGGCTCCTGTTGCGGTTATATATTAAGAAACCAGCAAAAATACAACGCTAGGAAGTACAGTAGGGGGTAGAGAGCAAATATAAAAAACTAGAATTGGAGTATTTTATAGGTTAGATAGCCACATCGATAGAGCTTCTTTAAGTGTCGGTTTACACCTATGCATCTGAATTAGAAGTGTTTGCTTGAAAGCAGAAAGCCATATCCTGATAGAAGGAGTTTGCTGACGGAAAACACAGTTATTACGATGAATCCATATGGACCATGCACCGATCATGATGATCTCCAGGATGAAGGGCCATCTAGAGCTGGCTCGGGTCGACGTGATTAGGTCCTCAGGAGCATCAAGTGATGGCCAGGCAAGGCCAATAGCAGTCCAGCATGTGATACTAAAGGTGCACTGGAATAATAGATGAATGGATGTCTCGAATTGGTCATTAGAGCACAACACACAAAAGCAATTTTGATCAGGCTGGATGCAATGTTTCCGTCGAAGAATGTCTCTTGTATTCAATCTGTCTCAGAGAAGTAACCAGAAAAAGACTTTATCTTGTTTGAGCAGCTGCATCCCCAAATCTAGGAAAATACTAGGTGAACATCAAAGTTTGCGAAGGTATGGAAGTAGAATTTTTTGGCTGAAATGACTCCAACCCTAGATGTAACGCCATGCATCCATGGCATTATAATCTAAGTTGAGCCGGTTGACGTGTATAAGAAGTTGCTGCAATTCCGCTTCAGCTTCAAGGGAGAGAGGCATGTAGCAATGCCTACCCAAACTCGACTGACAAACAAATTCTGAGGGAGATCTTCTTGCGTTTAGCAAACGAAAAAAGCCGAGGCAAGCCGAGATTCATGGGTTGATCTCCCTAGAGGTCGAACTAGAGAGATACTGTTGAACCGTTTTTAGCCATTGGTTTGGTAATGGCCGAGAATATCGGGCAAAACTTCAAGATGCTAGTCCACCAGGGCGATCCTCGGCGACAGGCCAGGTGAGGCAGAGCTCTTGAGCGATAATAGGACGTCCAGATGAGGTCCACCCATGGGACATCACACTTGTTGAAGAATTTGTCCAAGTGCTTCAGCAGGAGTGCAGTGTTGTGCCCTCAAAGATTAATAACCCTAATAACCCCCAGCCCTCCTTTCCTCTTTGGTCGACAGACATTGGACCATTTGATTAGAGGTTTTGGAGTTGAGGTCGCTGATGGACCATGCCAAAGATAGTGTCGCCACGCCTTGTCGATACATTGAATAACCTTGGCGAGAAGCTGGAACATGCCCATCGTGTATGTTGGGAGAGCCGATAGTACCGAGTTTAACTATTTGGAGTTTCCCTGACGAGGATAACCAAAAATATGTCACCCCCAACCTTCATTCAATCCCAGCGATCAGCGCCGAGAAGTGCTGAAATCTTGGAGTTTTGACTCCTAGAGGCAATCCTTGGTACGATATCAAAAAAGACCCTAATGGGCAACAAAATGTTCCATCCAAGAGTGCCGCTTACGGAGTGTCAACATTCATAGGGATCATGCAAGATTTAGTTAGGTTAACCTTGAGCCCAGTGAAAGTTGAGTAAGAATTAAGCAAACCTTTGAGGTTGAATAAGTTTTTCTGTGAGGCATCCACATAGATGATTGTATCATCGGCATACTGTATGACGGGGAAGTCCTTCTGGCGATGGCAGGCTGGAGTGCTGAGGGCTCCCATAGAGGCAACCTTGTTCAATATATATTGAAGAAGCTCTCCCACAATAACGAAGAGGAAGGGTGAAAGGGGGTCCCCTTGTCTAACCCCACGTTTGCAATCGAAGTACTTACCAACTGATCCATTGAGCAGAATAGCAGAATGAGCTGAACGAAGAATTGTGGACACCCAATTGCACCAAAAGTATGGAAACCCCATCTGCTGGAGCATGAAGAGAATGGCAGTGTGCTCAACTAGATCGAAAGCCTTCTCAAAATCCAGTTTTAGAAGTACCACAAGACTCTTGGAACAGTGACATTGGCGGGTATAATCCAGAGCCCAGGCCAGACAATCTTGAATCAATCTTCCTTTAATAAAGTTGTACTGGTTGCTGTGGATGGCTTGCTGCATGACTGGTTGAAGGCGGTTTGCCAACAATTTGGTGATCAATTTGATGGAGAAGTTTATTAGGGAGATCGGTCTGTAATCTATGACCAAGGTAGGGCACACCTCTTGAGGATCCCTCTCGATATAGGCACATTGTGGGCAGTCTTGTTTATTTCACTGTTACTAGACCTGGCATTGCTCACGTTGTCCATATTTTGAGTCAGTTCATGAGTGCCCCTACTTTAGTTCATTTTGGGCATTTACTTCGTGTGTTGCGATATTTACAAGGGACATCATCTCAGCGTTTGTTTTATGCTCGTGATAGTCCGTTCCAGCTTCATGCTTACTTGAACTCCACTTGGGCGAGTGATCCGATAGATCGTCGCTCTATCACTGGTTATTGCATTCTTCTTGGTTCTTCTCCTCTTACATGGAAGTCCAAGAAGTAGGCAACGGTATCTCTCTCTAGTACAAGGGCAGAACTTTGAGCACTTGCTACTACCACATCTGAGATTATATCCTCTTACATGGAAGTCCAAGAAGTAGGCAGCGGTATCTCTCTCTAGTACAAGGGCATAACTTTTAGCACTTGCTACTACCACATCTGAGATTATATCCTCTTACATGGAAGTCCAAGAAGTAGGCAGCGGTATCTCTCTCTAGTACAGGGGTAGAACTTTGAGCACTTGCTACTACCACATCTGAGATTATATGGCTTCGATGGTTGTTGGTTGATTTTGGTATTTCTTGGGATGATCCTACACTTGTTCTCTGTGATAATACTGGAGCCATACAAATTGCTAATACAAATTGCTAAGAATCCTGTGAAGCATGATCTTACAAAGCACATTGGTGTTGATGCATCATTTACTCAATTTCATTGTCATCAGAAGACTATTGCTCTTCAGTATGTGCCATCTGAATTACAAGTTGCAGATTTCTTCACTAAAGCACATACTCGAGAGCAACATCGGCTTCATTTGCTCAAACTCAACGTTTCCGATCCACCTTGAGTTTGAGGGGTGGTGTTAAGTCCCATATATAAGGCCCATATATCATCTAAGTCATCTAGGCCCATCTCATGGCTATATATATATATATATATATATTCATCCACCTTAATGGTGTGATTATCTTCTCTCTAATCAAGGTTAGTCACAAGTCCAACAAAATGATCTAGTTCAAACCCTAAAAGTCTTACAAGACCGACAAAATACCGCGAGGCACAGACGACACATCCTGATGTTGCGAGCTTTAAGCATCATCATTGGCGCGAGTTTGGGAGTGGTCAACTGGGACGAGCTGGAGGTCCACCTAGGGCTTGGCCGAGAGCTTGTCTTCAGTGACTTGAGCTGCAAGTAAACCACAAAGGTGGACTGCATAATGTTGAATCTGACTAATGGAAAAGGGGCATGCTCCATACCAGCATTGGAAGCTTGAATAAAGTCCTGTATCGTCGGCTTTTTGGGCAGGATAATAGCTTTTCCTTTCTGGTTTGATTTCAGTTCATTGTGCATTGCATTGTCCAATTTGTGGCAAGAGAAGTCTGGCACCCTAAAACCCATCATCTTGCTTTGAATACGAGCACTTCGGCTTAAGCCTGTTGCTGAAACCAGATCCACAGAGTTGTTCGGGCGCCGATCAAAGGCCAGAGATACCGAAATGGGGCTCCTACAACTACGGAGCTTGATGCCTTGGACCGATGCCAGAGTTGGAGAGGAGCGACGCACCTTATTGTTGCATGCATCAGATAATGAGGTGGATAGACTAATGAGGTGGATAGACTGTTGTTGGGTTCGGAGAGACCTCAGAAATTTGCATACTAACTACATCATGAACTTGGACATTCTGAAGAACTTGTGGGGGATGATTCGGCCAGGGTGCCCAATGCTCACCCTCATTTGCAACGTCCTGGTCTAGATCCTGATCCTATTCTTGATTGGCCGCCACCAAATTAGGTTCGAAGGCTCTGTTCAACATCTGATTGTCAACCCACTATTGAACCCACGTAGGTTCCCCTAGAAACACCTCACCATTGAATGGGTGTGGATTACCGCCATTGGGGGGAGGTCATCTTCATCTGTTGGGAAGCCATCTGCAAGTTCATTATTCAGGATATAGACTGAAAAGGTCCATGAACGACCCCGCCATCCATTGAGTGGCAAGACTTCACCGTGATGCTTCGAGGAATGTCAATGGTACTGTCAAAGATGACTTTAAGCAAAATCCTAGATAAACTGGTATCATCTGAGTTCCAGTAAAGAAATTTCCCAAATGAGGCTACAATCTTCTCAAGAAAGATAAATTCTTTGAAGTCTAAAGGAAAGGCGGGGAACATAATCCAACCGATGCAGGAGGCCGAAGAGTTGCGGTGATTAAGGGCTTCATCATGCTTCACTAATGTCACTAATCTTTTGCCAATCCAGAAAGGGCCAGAAGAGACCAGACAATCACGCTAAAAGATGCTACCGAGCTTGAAGATACCAACCTCGGTGGGGTAAGTGCAGTACCTTAGCACTTGCTGCCGCATGACTGGGTGATGTGGTGATGGATGAGCTGCAAGAACTCTTGACGCTCTAGGGCATCGAAGTGCTCATTGCAGATAGCAATCACCAAGTCTTCATTTTTCTTGATCAGTTGGCCCGAGAGCAAGATCACATTGCGAACGAAGTGGTTGAAGATGGGGAGAGGTGGGAGAAACTGGAAGGCATGATGGCTAGAGGGGCCGAGTTGGAGGTAACAACTTCTAAGATGACAAAGCTGGTACCGAGAGCAGGAGAGTTCTTGATAACCCAACGGCAGGATGAAAGAGCTCTTTTCTTTGTGACAAACAAGAGAGAGATGACCATAGTTGAAGCAAAATGAGCATCATGGAGATAGCCGGTGAGATGGACAGTGCACTAGTACCGGGTTGCGCCTGCATTTAATGTTTGTCGGTGTCTGAATGATAGGCACTATCCCTAGCGGACTGTCGCGCGCGGGGAAGCCAAAGTAGGGACGAGACAAGTCACTGTGAAGCTTGCCGAAGACCTTGTTAACCGACGGTGGGTGAGAGCAAAAGAGGTTTGGGTACACGAGAGTAACTGACTGTATCGCGACCAGAGGCTGAAGACGTATCGGACGGGCATGGCCCGAGCGTGGAGGGACATATCTACCTAGAATAGAGGGGAGTGACCTTCTGCTGGCTAGGCAATCCAATCTAGATTGTGGGCGGCTGAAAATAGGTACAGGAATGCGTACGACAAGGAAAGATGTCCGACAAGCGGAACCAATGGTAGAGGGCTCAAGATTCAAATTTGAAAAAACGGTATTGGAGCATGCGATCGCCGGGTCATCGACGAAGAAATGAACGACCGTGGGAGAGCTAGCGAAGGACACATGCTTTGAAGGCTTGAACAGATGAACATGAATGCGCCTGCCAGACCAGCGGGAAGCAAGCTTTGAATCTCTGGCAGAGAAGGCACGAACACGCTTAGAAGAGCGAGGAGTAGACCATAGTTATTAAGGCGGTAAGGCGAGGCGAGGCAGTGGACTACCGCCTTACCGCTTAAGCGGTAAGGCGTAACGCGAGGCAACACATTATGCCCATATAAAAAATAGTATTTATGACTAAATATTAATAGATAACTAGTAAATTTTAAATAGTAATAGCAATATAGCATCATAAAATAATGATATAATAACAAATTGCAATGTTATCACTTTATATAACTTACAAAACTAAAACTAAATATATATATAGTTAAAATTACAATAACAAATATAAAAGTATGTATAATAATATATTTAAAGCTCAATTCAGCATATTCATATAATTCTAGTCAAACTCAGCCCAGTTACAAACCAGGCCCAAGGCCCAGTTACAAACCCTAAACTATCTCCCACACTGTCAGCACAGTTCCCTCCCCTCAGTCCAGCCGCCACCCTCTCCTCCCCTCAGTCCAGACGCCCAGACTCCCCTCTTCTCTCTCCCCTCTCCCTCTCTTATGCCTTTGCGCCGAACCTTGCCACGCTCGCGCATGGCCATGCGACGCTCATGCCCTGTTCGCTCCGGGCCACGCGCCGGGTCGCGCCCCGCTCACGCCAAGCTGCGCCCCGCTTGCGCAGGGCTGCGCCGCGCCACGCCCGGCCTCTCAGTGCTCGATCTGCTTCGCGCCAAGCTTCTCCATGCCCGATCTGCATCACGCCCGGCCTCTGCGTGCCAGATCTGCACCACACCAGGCCTCTCCGCGCGCGGGGGCAACGTTGAAGGGTAAGGCGTCGGGACGCCTTACCCTCGCCGAGCGCTCTACCGCTAAAGCGACGCTTTAGCGACGCCTTGATAAGTATGGAGTAGACCAAGTGGCGAGCTCTTCCTGCTCCCACTTAGCTCTTTCCAGCGTCCAATTGGTGCCACCATCTCTCCAAAGATGAAAGTAATGATCAAAGCAGTTGGAAATGAAGTGCCTATGTTGATAGATGAGGAGACCAACTTTGGAAGCAACATAGATTCTGAAGTGTCTGTATTTAACAAACTTGACGTGAAATCCCGGCGGAGTGCCTCCAAGACAAGCATGCACCGCCATGCTAACCGAGGCCTCCGATAGTCTAAAGGTGAAACGACGAAAAATGGCGAGCATAAAGAATGAGTCTTCCGGCGAAGAGGAGGGGTGGTGAACAGGTGAACCAAAAAGAGATAGAGCAAGGTGTTGAAACTCCTTGCCCACCGAGAAGTCCCAGGAGGTGACCAAAGTAGCCAGCGTTGGATCTTGCATGAGCTCAAGCAGGGCCAGAGAGGGGCTGGCCATGGCCAGGAGAGAGGGAAGGAGAGAGGGAGTGAGAGATGAACTGGCCAGGGAGGACTAGGGAAGTCCATGGGCGAAGGCGGGAGGTTGGAGCTCCGACGGCGGGGAGCGAGGAGACATTTTTTGATTCCTACTATGTCTTTTCGTTGTAGTTCTTGATAATCCTATAGTTGAGATAAATAAGATGTGATTTAGGGAATGGAGTAGGAAAAGGGACTCATTTAGGGATACTGTTGAGCTTCGTTTTTCACCAAAATACCAAAATTCAAATTTAGGTAGCCAGATAGGTAATCTCTTGGAGATGCTCTAAGGTGATGGGACACTTTAGCCCCCACTGCTCCCTTGTCGCCATGGTGACACCTTGATAAGTATGGCATGCACATAATGTTTGATGATGGAAACATGGCAAGGAATAACCCTTTGTGTCAAAGTGAAAAGAGAAGCACAAGCGTGCTGCTATGCATGAAATGTGCTGCATGTGGGCTGAGCTTTAGCAAATTTTAGAGCCTCGGAAGCTGCAAAATGTATTGCTTGCATCTCTAAAAATTCTGGATGTCTAATACTATATGTGCATGCCAAAAATGTAATTTGTCATCATTGGATGATTTATTGGTCATTTAGCAATGTGATAGTGGTTAGTGTCTGGTCATTGATGGATATATTGCTGGCTTGCTGGCTGCTGCAATCATTTTCTCTATGTTTTCCCTGATTGCTTAACATATTTTCTTTCATGACAGCAAAATTCCTTGTTTATGGTTCAGCTCATTAATACACTGTGGTTTTCATTTTTTTATCATGAAAAACATTTTTTCTTGTTTTGGTCTACCATATGATGATGCGGTCGAACATGAACATGCCATGCTCTGCAGCACAGGAAAGAGCTAGTGGATGCAATTCAGCACGGATTGATGATATTGAAATTAGAAAAAATGTCTCCAAGTAATCAACGAAAGATGCCAACTTATGGCACACAAGTATGATGACTTTCTTTTATGATCACTTGTCATCTTCTGATGCCGTGGACACCTTGTTAAAAGTTTTGCCTTTTTTCCTCATTAATTGTACCTCCAGGTAACAGTACAAACAGAATATGAGCGCCAGCTTGATAAGATCAGAAGGAAAGAAGAAAAACGTAGCAAACGCAGTGCAGAAACTGGAATGAATGATATTGTTTCTGACAATTTCTCATCCCTTCTCTTGGCAAGTGAAAGAAAACAGCCATTTGATGATGTGATTGGGACTGGAGAAGGGGCAAACAGTTTTACAATAACTTCTCTTCCGCAAGGGACCACAAGGAAACATATGAAGGGGTATGAAGAAGTGAAAATTCCACCAACCCCAACAGCACCATTGAAATCCAATGAAAAGCTAGTAGGTCCAAAGTCTTATCCTCCATTTGCTTTTGTGCATTTTAATTGTTTTGAAGAAGCGACAATTCTATAGTACATTAAAAGGATTCAATGAAGCATGACACTTCCTGCATTACAATTACTAGCAAAATGCCCAGGTTCTGCGATGGATACCACAAAATATAATTATAGTTTCTGGAGTTGTAAATACAAAACAATTTCTTCAACCCTAAAAATTATATATAGGACTATATGGGAACAAAAAAACCTAAATACAAACCTATGCAAGGAATGCATTTTACACAAAATATATTACAAACAACTCACATGTCTACATAGATCTAGCCACAAAAACTCCTGATTTTTTTGGGGTGGGGTGGGAGGGATGGGTGTAGAACACAACATCCCTAACTTTTTAAGGAGTAAAAAAAAGATAAATATTTTAGGATGATTGTCCATAGTTCTGTTTTTAAGATGATGCCTCTCTCTGTTTTTGCCAGATTGAAATAGGAGAATTGGATGAATTCGCCCAAGCTGCCTTCCAGGGATACAAGTCACTCAACCGTGTACAGAGTCGTATTTTTCAAGCTACATACTACACCAATGAGAACATTCTAGTGTGTAACTAAGTCCATTATTTGTGCAATTATACTTTCCTTTACTAGTGGACTTGTGCCATTATGTGTAGTTTTGTTATCATAGCTAACTGGCATCACAGGTTTGTGCTCCAACAGGTGCTGGCAAAACAAATATTGCAATGATTGCAGTCCTTCATGAGGTATACGTTGACAGAACATGGAAAACCTGTACCAAATTCTACAAGCTGCTAAATTTTACCATCTTTTCCCCTTTTTTCTGCTTGTTAATAAACATATTTTGGTTTACAACCTTAGATAGTGAGTTGTCACACTTCTTTTGCAGGTCAAACAGCACTTCAGGGATGGCATTTTGCATAAAAATGAGTTTAAAATAGTCTATGTTGCCCCTATGAAGGTATTCTTCTCCCATATTTTCTCTGTTATTGTTGAATATTCTGATTATAGTGACATTTTGCAAAATTGTGTTTGTAGGCTTTGGCTGCAGAGGTAACATCAACATTCAGTCGCCGGTTATCTCCGTTGAACCTGGTTGTTAGAGAACTTACTGGAGACATGCAGCTGTCCAAGAATGAGATCGAAGAAACACAGGTATATTCTCATGGTTTCTTTTTTTTTTTCCATTTGCAGGTCTGATCTATAAATATTTGTTGATTTCCCTAGATGATAGTGACTACTCCTGAGAAGTGGGATGTCATTACACGCAAAAGCAGTGACATGTCACTGTCGATGTTGGTGAAACTTATAATCATTGATGAGGTGCACCTGCTAAATGATGATAGAGGTTCAGTAATTGAGGCACTAGTTGCTCGGACTCTTCGCCAGGTCAGTTTTGTATGAAGGAGGCCCCTTCTTTTCCTTTTGATATGGGAAGGATCCTTATGCTTAATGATGATAAAAATTAAACTTGAATAGTTTGTAAGGAAAATGAGGCAGTTAAGATGGATATACTTCAAATTTATTACACAGCCATATGACCATAACATCATGCCTGGTCTTGTTTAGATCTTGTCTTTTACATTTGATTCATATTTACGGAGCCTAATTTTACAGGTTGAGTCTATGCAATCGATGATTCGCATTGTTGGCCTATCTGCTACCCTACCCACTTACTTGGAGGTCTGTTACCTTACATTCCATGTATGCTACCTGAACTGTAATTTACTTATACCATGATTTTTACATTTCAGGTTGCTCAATTTTTGCGGGTAAATCCAGATACTGGTCTTTTCTATTTCGATTCAAGTTACCGTCCAGTTCCTCTTGCTCAACAGTACATTGGAATCAGTGAAAGGGATTACACCAAGAGAAGTGAACAATTCAATACATTGTGTTATGAGAAGGTCTCTTCTACTTACATAGCATGGTCCCATGTGACTGGGTTTATCCATCCTTACCTATCTTTAACTATTGCGTCAAATTGTTAGGTTGTAGAGTCCATTAAGCAAGGTCATCAAGCACTGGTTTTTGTTCACACCCGTAAGGACACAGGGAAAACTGCTAGAACGTTGGTAAGTCACATGCTACTATTTAGCGAGACATGACCTATTCAGTTTCTTTCTATGTACTAAATATTACTCCCTCCATCCCAATATACAACCACTTCTACCATTCAAATTTTGTCCCAAATATTACAACTACTAACACCAAAAGTGAATTTTCCCCTCAAAACTTGCCATAATACCCCTATCAATACTACTTACTCCACTCACAGTGAGCCATACACCCTACCTATTCTGAAATATTAATGAAGGGTACTATTGTCTTTTTACCGCTTTTTCTTAATACTAGTGCTAGAGCCTAGAAATGGCTATATATTGGGACAGGGGGAGTACTGTTTATCAAGTATTAGGATGCTGTCTTTCTATATTAATAACAGTCTGCTATCTGCATGCTCTTAAGCTTTTCCTTATTGAGGTTGTCTGTAGCAAGCAGTTCTGGACTTATGTTCTGAATTATCAAATATGCTGTATTTATGTATTTATTTGTTAGACTATTCTGGTTTCTAATTCTTTTGCGTGCTATGCAGATTGACCTAGCTGCAAATGCAGGGCAATTGGAATTATTTTCAAATGCAAGCCATCCCCAGTATTCACTAATCAAGGTATGTTGTTACTTTCATTTGTAGTGTTAACTTGAACCTATCAGTTCTTAATTAGTCTTTTGGTTGCAGAAAGATGTTAGTAAAGCAAAAAGTCGTGAAGTTGCAGAATTTTTTGAATCTGGATTTGGTATCCATAATGCTGGAATGATACGTTCTGATAGAAGTTTGATGGAGCGCTTGTTTGCAGATGGGCTTTTGAAAGTAAGTTTACATTTTCCTATTTTTGCCAACCTGCAATATTGCAACTTATTTCTATTTTAGGTCCTTGTTTGTACGGCAACATTGGCATGGGGAGTGAACTTACCAGCTCATACAGTTGTTATAAAGGTCAGTATTTAAATTCGATCCAAATTACAATTAAAAGCGCAGACCTACGGCAAAAAATATCCAGTTCACTTGCAATCTATTATGACTACTTTTGTGACTGAATATTGGTAAACTGTAATAGACTGTTAATCCACATATCAACTACTAGGTTTCGTTTCCTCTAGTTTGGTAAATGAAATACTAAATATAGTGATTCCCCACAAAAACAGGGAACACAACTATATGATCCTAAAGCTGGTGGATGGCGAGATTTGGGGATGCTCGATGTGATGCAGGTACCTCTGAGAACTTGTCTTGATTTTGGCATGTTATGTTCATTTCTAGCTAGCAAACAGTCTATGTTTCTAATGTTTATTTTATTTCTTATTAGATCTTTGGGCGTGCTGGAAGACCACAGTTTGACAAAAGTGGTGAAGGAATTATTATCACAACTCATGACAAATTGGCTTACTACCTAAGATTGTTAACAAGTCAGCTTCCAATAGAAAGTCAGGTTAGCAAATGTTTGAGCTTTTGACAAGGAGAATATTGAAATAAGGATGCGAAAAATATCACCCAAACTTTGTGTGTTTAGTTATGGGGTAAACAGTATATGACCATAATCAAGATTCAAGAGGACGACCATGGCATGGAATTGTTGAGAAAGATTATATCATGACCTTCCTCCAAGTTTGTTTATATTAACCCACCTAGGCGGTGGACTAATTTTCACCTAGGCCTATTGTTTACCACGACAGTTTCTTATTAAAACTATTTGTGAAACCTTGAAACATTGCAGAGTTACTGTGGAATGCCTTTTCCACATGTGCATGTGGTTACATACACTATTGTCACTAGCAAGTAGGATTTAGATTAAGGGAAATTTTTGTTATTGTCATTAACAGAGACTGATTTGTTGCTTCTGCCACAGTCGTTTATCATGTTTCTATCTTGCCATCAAGTTTTGAAATTGTTATTCCTAAATGCCATTCCAACCAAATTCTGTCAGTTAACCCTCCATTGGGGACTCCATTTTCCTGTTTTGCCCTTAAATGGTTTACTAGAACAAAACTCTGTTTAGAATAAATGCTTGCCTGGTTTCTCATTATGTCTCACATGCTTGGATGGTTTGCCCTTCCTTATATGCTTGTCTGGCACGAAGGTATAGTAGCTAGCGAGCTAGCAAGAAGGTGATCATGGGAAGCATGCTTGGGTCTAGCGTGGAGAAGAAGGCCTGACCGGCGATCATCCTGCTATTGTGAAGTGCGGTTGCTTGGGTCTTGCTCTTGTTGATGTCCCAACATTCACACTTGTTAGTGTAGATGGAGATCATCCTGCCGCTGCTTGTCGCTGTTAGCATATTCTGTTATGAAGGCTCTAAGGGGGTTCGGCCAGGACCCCTGTCCGGCCTATTGTATCCTTTGGCAAGGGGGTTTTCTAGACTAGTAATTCAGTTATAAAGTAGTTATCCCCTTGCCTCTATATATGTACCTAACCATGGCTCATCAATAATCATCCGAATTCCATTCTCCTTCATGGTATCAGGAGTCCGGGTTCCCCTCTTCCTCTCCACCTTCCGCTGCCCTCCCTGATCGGCACAGGGAATCCCTGTTCCTCCTGCTTTCGGCACAAGAACTTCTGTTCTTCCCTGCCTTCTGCTCAAGGAACCCTTCCCTGTTCCTCCTGCTTTCGGCACAAGAACTTCTGTTCTTCCCTGCCTTCTGCTCAAGGAACCCCTCTTCTCCCCTCCCTTCGGCACAGGGAGATAGGGGGCTCGGTCAGGACAAGGAACCCTGTTCTTCTGCTTTCGGCACAGGCACTTCTGCTGCTCCCTGATCGAGGCAAAGAACCCTGCTCCTCCCTGCCTTCGGCACAGGGAACCTTTCCTCCCTTCGGCTCAGGGAGTTAGGGAGGCAAAGAACCCTGTTCTTCCCTGCCTTCGGCACAGGGAACAACCCCTCTCCCTCCCTCCCTTCGGCTGCCCTCCCTGCTCAGCATGGCCGGGTCTCCCCCCACCTCTGTCGTTGACCCTGCAGACCTCGTTCATCGCAACGACAACGACGAACCAAGGCGTCTCGCGGACACCCGCATGGCTGCCCTTGCAGAAGCCCAGGCAGCTGAAGAAGAAGCTGCTGCTGCTTCTTCCGATCGCGACGCTGCCACCGAACGCATCCGTGCTGCTCTAGCACGAGCAGCCAAAGCTCGGGCCGACGCTGCCGCTGCAGCTGACCCCATCGCGCCTCCTCCAGGGGACGGCCTGGACGTCTCCAACGCCATGGCCCTCCACGAAGCAGCCGCTATCCTCAACCTCCATGCTCAGGCGGTCTCCGTTCAGAACGCACGCAGCCTGGTTCCCATCACCCTTGACACAGCCGGCAACTACTCAAGATGGCGCGAACAATTCCTCCTCGCCGTCACAAAGTATTCGCTGCAAGATCATATCTTTAGCGACCACGCTACCTCGGCCCTGCCTGATTGGACGCGGATGAACGCCGTGGTGAAATCTTGGCTCTACAGCACGACTTCTTCTGATCTTGCTGAGGCCGTCATTGACCACCGCGCCACCGCCCGAGAAGCTTGGCTTGCCATCGAGGGTCACTTTCTTGGGAATCAAGAGACCCGCGCCCTACATCTTGACGCCAAGTTTCGTGCCTTCGCGCAAGGGGATCTTTTCATCACCGAGTACTGCAAGCGTTTCAAGAAGATGGCCGACGACCTTGGCGATCTTGGCGAACACGTGACCGACCGCACCTTGGTCCTCAATGTTATTCGCGGGCTCAACGAACGCTACAAGGACATCGGTGTTCACCTCCGGCGTGGGCGCCCCTTTCCCTCCTTTGCTGCTGTTCGAAATGAGCTTCTCCTTGAGGAGATTAATATGGTTCAGCACCCCGCTGCCCCCCCCCACTGCCTTCGTCGCTGTCCCCTCTACACCCCAGCAGTCCGCATCAATTGAAGGCAGCACACCTCGAACCGGCGCCCCAAAATAGAACAGGAAAAAGAAACAGAAGGGACGCAATTCCTCCGGTGGTCCTCCTGCCCCAGCCGGCAGCAGCCCCTCCCCCACAACCGGGCCCAACGGGACGTGGCCCTCCTTCTACAATCCGTGGACAGGGTCCATCCAGATGTGGCCCGGCCCACAGACTCCTCCCCTGGCCCAGCTTCCTCAAGGCCGAATGGGTCCCCAACAGCAGCAAGCAATGCTTGCATTCCAGGGGCCCCAACAGTTTTCACAGATGGCTCAACAAAATCCTCATCAACCGCATTTTTTTCCTCCCTACGGGACCCCTGCAGGACCTCTGTTGCAGCCACAACAGCAAGCCTTGCCACCCTGGACCCCCCAAGCACCACAACAGCCCATGACAGGAGCTCCGACTTGGGACCAGAGCTCCCTCGCCTCCACTTTCAGCACCATGACTCTCACCCCTCCGGTGAATAACGACTGGTATTTTGATACTGGTGCCTCCTCCCACATGACATCCCATGACGGTACCCTCTCTCACTATTCGGTTCCACGGTATCCCTCCCCCACTTCTATTGTTGTCGGTAATGGTTCACTCCTCCCAGTCGCCGCGACCGGGACGACATATCTTGGCCACCTTACCTTAAATAATGTTCTTGTCTCACCACAACTCATTAAGAACCTTATTTCTGTTCGCCAATTTACTATTGATAATAATTGTTCTGTGGAATTTGACCCTTATGGTTGCTCTGTGAAGGATCTTCTCACGGGAACCGTGACCATCAGGTGCAATAGCTCCGGACCACTTTACCCTCTGCAGGTCCCAGTGGCGCATTCGCTTGTTGCAGGCTCCACACCAGCTTCACTTTGGCACCGACGTCTTGGTCACCCTGGTCGCGAAGCTCTTTCCAAACTTGCTTCGGCCATTCCCGCTTGTAATAAAGATTTGGATTCTATATGTCATGCGTGTCAGTTAGGTCGACATGTTCGTCTTCCTTTTGGTACTTCAGTCTCTAGGGCGTCGAACAACTTTGCTCTTATTCATTGTGACTTGTGGACATCTCCTGTTGCTAGTGTCTCTGGTTACAAATATTACTTAGTTGTTCTTGACGACTGCTCACATTACCTGTGGACATTCCCCCTTCGGCTAAAGTCTGACACATTCATGACATTATCTAACTTTTTTGCCTATGTCTCTACCCAGTTCGGTGCTCGTATCCAGGCCGTCCAAACCGACAACGGACGGGAGTTTGACAACTCCACCGCTCGCACTTTCTTTACGACACATGGCATCTTCTTCCGCATGTCGTGCCCCTACACGTCGCCCCAGAACGGTAAGGCCGAACGGATCATTCGTACTACTAATGACGTTATCCGCTCTCTTTTGTTTCAGGCGAGCATGCCTCCTTCATATTGGGCTGAAGCGTTGCACACTGCGACCCTACTCCTCAACATCTTACCTACCAAGACCCTTGACTTCTCGACCCCGCACTTTGCCCTCCATGGTAGTGCGCCGTCCTACGAACATCTTCGGGTCTTCGGTTGTAAGTGTTACCCCAATCTCTCGGCCACTGCTCCCCATAAACTTTCACCCCGCTCCGCCCTTTGTATTTTTTTTGGGATACTCTGCTCACCACAAGGGATATCGCTGCCTTGATCCTATCACCAATAGAATCATTATTTCTCGTCATGTCATCTTCGATGAAACCTCATTTCCCTTTGCTGAGCAACCCTCACCTCCCAATGCTACGGATTTCACCTTTTTAGATGAATTTTCTAACACGGCAGCCGCTCCCATAGGACTGCCAATTTTTTCTTCTACAGGTACATCTCCCACCATACCACTTTCGGCGCCACTGGTTCCACCAAGATATCACTCCCTACCTCGCGCGGGTGTTGTGCCACGCGCGGCCACGGGTCCCTCAACATCCTCTGTACCACGCGCTGCCCCGACCTCACCTTCAACGCCTACACCCGTACCATGCGCAGATGCCACGTCTCCTGCACTCCCACGTGCGGGACCGGCTCTGCGTGTCTACTCCAGGCGTCCCCGACCACCTGAACCTCCTCCTCCAGCGGCATCCACTACTTCCCCAGCACCGGTGCCGCTACCTCCTGGTGCTATTGCTGTTACCCCAACGGTGAACCATCATCGCATGACGACACGGGCCAAGGATGGGTTCCGAGTTCCATCCCTGTTCCATGCCACACCACTATCTCCAATACCGAAGACTTTTCGTGGTGCCCTTGCCGACCCCAATTGGCGGGCTGCCATGGAAGAAGAACATGCTGCCCTCATCACAAACCAGACTTGGGATCTGGTTCCTCGCCCGTAGCATGCCAACATTGTCACCGGTAAATGGATATTCAAGCACAAGTTCCTCGCCAACGGTTCCTTGGAGCGTTACAAAGCATGTTGGGTCCTCCGCGGCTTCACTCAACGTCCAGGCATTGACTTTACAGAGACATTCAGCCCTGTTGTCAAGCCTGCCACAGTTCGCACCGTTCTCTCGTTGGCTATTTCCCGCAAGTGGCCTGTTCATCAGCTCGATGTCAAGAATGCTTTCCTCCACGGCACTCTGACAGAGACAGTGTTTGCAGCTCAACCGTCTGGTTTTGAAGACCCCGTTCACCCAGACTTTGTTTGCCGCCTCAACAAATCTCTTTATGGGCTGAAGCAAGCCCCTCGTGCTTGGTACAGTCGCTTTGCCACGCACCTGGTCTCCCTTGGTTTCATAGAAGCCAAGTCAGATACTTCGCTGTTCATCTACCGTCGTGGCACTGATACAGCATATCTGCTTCTCTACGTGGATGACATTGTTCTCACCGCTTGCTCAGCACATCTCCTTCGGCAAATTATCTCAGCTCTTCAGCAAGAATTTGCCATGAAGGATCTAGGTGAGCTCCATCATTTCCTGGGGATGCAGGTTCAGCGCAGTGATGATGGTATGATTCTCTCTCAGCGACAGTACATGCTTGATATCCTGGACCGAGCAGGCATGACAGAGTGCAAATCTTGCAATACGCCAGTCGACACTAACCCCAAAGTTTCTGCCGACTCTGGGACTCCAGTCGCCGATCCTTCAGATTACCGCAGCCTTGCTGGTGCCCTGCAGTATCTGACCTTTACGCGACCGGACATCTCTTATGCCGTACAGCAGGTCTGTCTCCACATGCATGATCCTCGAGAGGCTCACCTTGCTGCTCTCAAGCGCATTCTTCGGTATATTCGGGGTACTCTACATCTGGGTCTTCTTCTTCGGCCATCGACGCTGGATGACTTGGTGGTCTATACTGATGCTGACTGGGCCGGCTGTCCCGACACTCGCAAGTCCACTTCGGGCTACGCTGTGTTCCTTGGCGACAACCTGGTTTCTTGGTCGTCTAAACGGCAGAACACCGTCTCCCGCTCCAGTGCTGAAGCAGAGTATCGCGCCGTGGCCAATGGCGTCGCTGAGGCTTCCTGGCTTCGCCAGCTTCTTCATGAGCTTCATACTCCGCTTCACCGCGCCACTCTTGTCTATTGCGACAACATTAGCGCGGTCTACATGTCTTCTAATCCAGTCCAGCATCAGCGAACGAAGCATATCGAGATCGATCTTCACTTCGTCCGTGAGAAGGTGGCCATGGGTGCCGTTCGGGTCCTTCATGTCCCCACGACATCTCAGTTCGCCGACGTCTTCACCAAAGGGCTGCCCTCTTCGGTGTTCACTGAATTTCGGTCCAGCCTGAATGTCCGTGGCTAAGCACCGACGTTCAGACTGCGGGGGCGTGTTAGCATATTCTGTTATGAAGGCTCTAAGGGGGTTCGGCCAGGACCCCTGTCCGGCCTATTGTATCCTTTGGCAAGGGGGTTTTCTAGACTAGTAATTCAGTTATAAAGTAGTTATCCCCTTGCCTCTATATATGTACCTAACCATGGCTCATCAATAATCATCCGAATTCCATTCTCCTTCAGTCGCCAATCACACTGGGCTGTCGGGTTCATTGCGTTCATAAAGATGGTTCCTGCTACTAGAGCTTGATGATGACCATACTTATCAAGGCGTCGCTACAGCGTCGCTTAGGCGTCGCTGTAGCGATAAGGCGGTCGGCGGGGGTAAGGCGTCCCGACGCCTTACCCCCAAGGTGCTCGCCGGGCGCACAGAGGGCCGGGGGCGGCGCAGATCTGGCGCAGGGAGGCCAGATCTGGCGCGGAGTGGTGTGCAGCGAGCCGGGCGTGGTGTACATCGGGCGCGGCGAGGTCCTGTGCGGCGCGGAGGGCGGGAGCAGCTGGACGAGAGCACAAAGAGCTCCTGTGGGCGGCGCACGGCGAGCTCCTGTGGGTGGCGCACGGCGAGGTCCTGTGCGGCGTGGAGAGGCCGGGTGCGAGCTTCGCGCGGGGAGGCCATGTGCAGAGCAGAAGAGGGGAGAGGGGGAAGAGAGGAAGAAATGGCGGCTGGTAGGAGAGGATGAAAAAAGCTTTGGGGATGGGAGGGGAAGAGAGGAAGAAATGGCGGCTGGTAGGAGAGGATGAAAAAAGCTGGGTATGGGAGGGAAGTTAGGGTTTAGAGATGAAAAATAATCCAATGGGCCTTAAGTGGGCTGCTGGATCAAAATTGTATAAATTAATAATTAAATTGAACTCTAAATATATCATTAAATATAATTTGAAATGTATTATTATAATTTTAATTGTGTATATTTAAATTTATAAGACATATAAAGTGAAAATATTGCAATTTGATAGTATATTACTATTTTTATATTGCTATCTTGCTATTCCTATTTAAAATTTATTACTTATCTATCAATATTTTTTTCTAAATCATGTATTTTCTGTGGGCGTAAGGCGTCGCCTCGCCTTACGCCTTACCGCTTAGGCGGTAAGGCGGTACTCCACCGCCTCGCCTCGCCTTAGCGCCTTAATAACTATGATGATGACAACTTGGTCAAACAAGCAGATTTCTTGAGCGAGTCCCACCTCTCGAAATTTAAATATACTGTTAGATAAAATTTAAAATATACTATTTCAATTTTAACTATATTTTTTTTAGTTTTGTAAGGCATCCAAGGTTACAATATTGCTGCCTGATATTGTATTACTATTTTTATCATGCTATATTACTATTGCTATTTAGAATTTGCTTCTTAACTATGGGCATAAGGTGTCACCTCGCCTTACAAGTTACACCTTACCGCTTAGGCAGTAAGGCGGTTGTTCACCGCCTTACCGCTCTTAATAACTATGATGGCAATAACAAAATTTTCCCTTGGATTAATGTGATATTTTGATGTTCAAACAAACCAACTGTATTGTATCAATTGTAATGTCTTCGCACATACAAAAACACTTTAGATGAGTAGGATAATGCATGTACATAGAACCATATATACATTTGAAGATGCCAGTTGGTCTTGGCTAGTGACCACTGACCAGTTGGTTGATGTTGTTTTTTTTTGGTTTGGTTCGTATTTAACTATTTCTGGGCATCTTCATCTTGCAGTTTCTTGGATCTCTGAAAGATAATTTGAATGCTGAGGTTGCCTTGGGCACCGTAACAAATGTCAGGGAGGCCTGTGCTTGGCTTGGTTACACATACTTATTTATTAGGATGAAGACTAATCCTCTGGTGTATGGGATAGCTTGGGAAGAGGTACCCTTTCCATCCATTTTGCACATCTTCTATGCAAATGATCTTGCATTATTGCATAAGCTTATCCAGGAAGGATGCATTTTTTAGTATGAGGTTTGTGATATACTAAGAATCTATGAACAATACTCGAGACATAAATGCTATTTGAAATGTGGTGCTGTATACTTCCTTTTTGTGCTCTAGCACTTCTGGAAGTGTGACATGTTCTCTCTATTTTACTAATGATAATATCTATCATGTCACAAGCAAGATAATTGTCCTTTTTGTGGTGCTTGGTTGCACAATTGATACTCATGCTCTGTTTTAGTATAAATTTAACTTTTATGATCTCTTGCTCTCATATTTCTTAAGGTTATTGGAGATCCTTCCTTGGGTGCCAAGCAAAGAGCATTTATTATTGATGCTGCACGTGCGCTAGACAAGGCTAAGATGATGCGCTATGATGAAAAGAGCGGCAACTTTTACTGCACAGAACTTGGTCGAATTGCAAGTCATTTTTACCTTCAGTACTCCAGTGTTGAGACTTACAATGAGATGCTTCGGCGTCACATGAGTGACAGTGAAGTAAGAATGGTTTTATCTCTTTTGTGTTGTTGATGCTTGCAAGGTTGCACTGACCTTTCATTATACTGCCTCAGGTAATTAATATGGTGGCCCATTCCTCTGAGTTTGAAAATATTGTAGTAAGAGAAGAAGAACAGGATGAATTAGAAACCCTTAGTAGGAAAGCATGCCCACTTGAAATTAAGGGTGGACCAACTGACAAACATGGAAAGATTTCAATTCTCATACAGGTTTCTGTAATTGCTATTTGTTTTCACTTTTCAGTAAGTTTTTAGCATAGTTGTTACGGCGACGCGGCGAAGCGCGGTGACCTACCACCTTCACAACTTTACAGCGCTTATGGCGCGCAGCGCGGCGTCGCCATAGACACATCAACATGGCGAACAATATAGAAAAATAGCTTATAAGATTTACAAAAATATATCAATATATAAGTACTAAAATACTAACTTTCAAATAACAATAGTAATATAGTATGATAAATATAGCAATACAATATCATGTTACAATATTGTCCCTTTAGATACATTATAATATAAAAAATAATTAAAATTGCAAAATATATTTAAAATCATTTCTAATAATATAATATATTTAAAGTTTAGTAAATAATCTATTTATATATATTTGACCAAACAGCCCATTTAAAGCCCACTTTTCAACCCTAACTTCTCCCACTCTCCCCTCTCTCCCTCTCTCTCAGCCCTCTCCAGCCGCCACACTTCTTCCCATAGTTGTCATGGCGTCGCTTAGGCGTCGCCTAAGCGACGATTAGGCGTCGCGGCGGGATTCCGTGGACGCCACGGCGATCGCCTCGCCACAGGGGAGTGTGGCGTCCGCCACATCCAATATGGCGTCCGCCTAAGCGGATATGGCGCCGTATGGACGCCATATGGCTTCGCGGCGACGCCATGTGCGGCGGCGGTCTGGTGGGCTCAGTGGCAGTGCACGCACGGCCTGTGTTCTGCTGGCCCGAGCCACAGTGAAAGAAAACCCTAGCTGTGATTCTGTGAAAGAAAACCCTAGCTCAGTGCTCACACCTTTTTCTCTTCTCTGTTGTTGTGCGCCGCCTCCGCCTCGGCCTTTCGCCGTTCCCTCCACCGGAGCTCGCCGCAGTCCGCACCCTCCGCCGGAGCTCGCCTCAGTCCGCACCCTCCGCTCCCTCTGTCGGAGCTCGCTGCACCCTCCGCTCCCTCCGCCGGAGCTCGCCGCACCCTCGGGCCTCGGCTCCCTCCGACAGAGCCCTCCGCTCCCTCCGCCGGAGCTCGCTGCTCCCTCCGCTCCCTCCGCCGGAGCTCGCCGCACCCTCGGGCTTCGGCTCCCTCCGCCAGAGCCCTCCGCTCTCTCCACCGGAGCCCGCTGGCCTGCTGCTCCCTCCGCCGGAGCCCTCCTGCGCGGCTGATGTTCTCTGTTCTGTGGATGCAAAAGTACTTAGTGTTCTACTATTAAGTGTTAGGCTGTTAGCACTAATGTTTTCTCTGTGAATTGTGATGATTGATGAACATCATATATTGGTAATAATGTTTCTACAAAATCTGTGAAGTGAGTATGGCGTCGCTTCGCCGCACGCCATACTCGCCTAAAAGTTGTGAAGGTGGTCCGGCGCCTCGCCTCGCCGCGCCGCCGTAACAACTATGCTTCTTCCCTTCCTCTTCTCTCCCCCATTCTCCTCTTCTCTCCCCCATCTTCTGCACTGATGCAGTGGCCGCCGCCGGAGGACCTTGCTTCCTGCTGTTCGCCAGATCTGCCCCCGCCACCCGCACTTCGCCGGATCTAGCCCCTGCAGCGCCCTCGCCGCGCCCACGCCACGTTCTCGCCGCGCCCTCGCCACAAGTTCTCGCCGCGCCCCTCGCCACACCGGTGCACCCTCGCCACGCCATCGCCACGCCCTTGCCGCGTCGTGCCCTCAGTGCACACGGCGGCAGTGGCTTCGTATGGCGGGCGCCACGGCCGTGGCGGGCGCCACACAACACCACAGTGGCGCCACGCGCCTGTGGCGCCCGCCACAGACCACTGGGCGATATGGCGGTCCGTGGCGAATTGCAAAATTCCGCCACGGCGATATGGCGACGGTATGACGACGATATGGCGACGCCATAACAACTATGATTTTTAGTCTGATAACTTTCTTTAATTGAACACGTGTATCGATTTTGCAGGTTTACATATCACGTGCCCTAATTGATAGCTCCTCTTTGCACTCTGATGCTCAATATATTAGTCAAAGCTTGGCTCGCATTATGAGGGCACTATTTGAGATTTGTTTGCGCCAAGGGTGGTCTGAGATGACATCCTTATTGTTAGACTACTGCAAGGCTGTTGACCGCAAAATATGGCCCCAGCAACATCCACTCAGGCAATTTGACAGGGACCTTTCTAATGAGGTTTTCTATTTAGTACCACTTAACACTACTATGCATTTTTATGTGGTTGCTAATATTTTTGTGTGTTTGCTAATATTTTTGTGTGTTCTCTGAATTAGATATGTTCAAAACTTGAGGACAAAAATGCTGATCTGGATCGTCTTTATGAGATGGAGGAAAACGATGTTGGAGCTCTGATTCGTTTTTCTCATCAAGGAAGGGTATGCCCTGAATTAACAAGTGATGCCTGTAATGCTGGTTTGAATAGTGCATTTATGAGTAATTGAGTAGTACTGATTAATTAAATTTTCATCCTTTTGCTGAAGCTGGTTAAGCAGTATGTAGGATACTTTCCATATGTTAACTTATCTGCTACTGTGAGCCCAATCACCAGGACTGTTCTCAAAGTAAGAGCTTGTGCTAATTAAATATACTGAAAGAAATACCAAATTAGTTGGTTATTTATTCCTGTAACTCAATGCTTTCTAGGTGGACCTTCTTATAACTCCTGAATTTGTGTGGAGAGATCGCCACCATGGCATGTCACAACGATGGTGGATTATTGTTGAGGTGTGTTACTTCGCATATATTATGTTAGTGCACCTGCTGCTACATCATTTTAGGGATGTAACATTGCAAGGAAAAGCATGTTGCATGTATATTCCACCATTTTGATTGCCTTGTTGCTTCGAAAAAATATTTTCTTGTTAGAGATCAGTTTATTTGTTTTTTTGAGGAATAACCAGCAGTAGAGGCTCCTACTGAGGTTATATATTAAAGGGTGGCATCCCACCAGAACAAGTCCTTACAGAAAATAAAATGCAAACCCAAATTTCTTCCCGGAAAGCCTATAGGAGGTAGATGAACTAAATTACAGATTTGCTATCCAAGACAAGATTAAGGCTCTTAGGGGTGGTTTACATCTTTCACTCTGTATTTGTAGTAAAGAAATAAACAAGGATAACCATGTATTGATTGAGGGTAGTCCTTGTCTGAAGATACAACCGTTTCGATGTAGCCATATGGACTAGCCCCTGTCACAATGATCTCCATGTAGAATTTCAGACCTAATCTTGATTTGATTGCTAAAATCTTTTCCAATATTGAGCTCTGATTGGGCCAGAATAATCCTATCCTGATCCAGCATGCTATGCTGAACCTGCATTTGAAGAATAGGTGCATGCTTGTCTCATTTTCATTAGCATCACATAACCTGCAAAAGCCATTTATATCTGAAGTAATTATTTTCTTCCTTCTCAGCATGTCTTTTGTGTTTAGTCTGTCTTGCAGTAGTAACCAGAAGAACACCTTTAGTTTCTTCTCGCACTTGCACTTCCACAACAATTTATATACCGGCGACGCCTCTGTAAATCGATAGGTGTTTGCGTAAAGTTTCTTTGGAGTGTAGGCCCTCGTACCCCATATGTAATCCCAGCAGTCACTGACTTGTTCCTGTATGTGTAACCTAGCCAGCCGAGTTTGTAGCTCATTGAGTTCTAATAAGGCCTCCTCTGAAAGCGGTACGAAGAAAACACGTGCCAAGTCTGTTTGTTATAGGAAATGTCTTATTGAGCATTTTTTGTCCTTTGCAAATGTAAGAAGTCTCGGTGCTGTAAGATGCAGTGGCTGAGTTAACCAAGTGTCGTACCATAATGAGATCGATGAGCTGTTTCCAATGTTTGGTTTTACATGGAAATATAGCAGTGTTAGAAAAATCGGTGATCGGTAACTGATCGACAGACCACCGAGTAGGGATTAAACGGTTAATCGGAAATTAACTAAATTAATCGGTCAATAAATAATTAAATAATATATTAGAGTTTTTATATCAGCCTCTTTTATCTCTCTTTACTTTTACCCACCTGATTTTCTATCTATTTTTTCTCTTTTATTATATCTCCCTCAGTACACGGCTGTGCTGCTGCTGGCCAACTGGCCCAGCAGTAGTGCTGCTGCTGCCAGACTGTCCCTATTCTTTTCTTATTTGACAGAAGACTGTATGTGTTGCCTATGCTCTCTCTCAGCTCTTTAATCTATCCTTTGGCAGCCCGTGCCATCCTGCCCATGGCCATCTACCTCTCTCATTCTCTCTCATATCTACATCTTTCTTCTCTCTTTTCTCCAATGGGACGACGTGCGGACGGCGCACGGACGACGCCCGCTCGGCGCTCGTGCGGACGGCGCACGAACGACACAGAGCGGGGCGTGGACGAAGCACAGACGAGGTGCGGATAGCGGACGGTGGGCACGCGGCGCCGGATCTGCGAGGCTGTGTGCCATCTGTGTCTAGATCTAGCTGTGCGCTGGAGAGGGAAAGGGAAAAAGTGCGGGGCATGGTTGGGGGGGGGATGCAAAACCTTTTTTTTTGCAAACTTATGCACCGGACCGATTAATCGGTTGGCACCGATTAATCGTGTTGACCACCGATTAATCGGTAAATCGGTCCACCGATTTTTGCCCGATTTTACTGAAAATTAACTGAATTGGACCCAATCACCGATTAATCGGCTGATTGGCCAATTTTTTCAACACTGAAATATAGAACTATGGATAACCGATAATGCACTTATATTATTTTGGTATGAACATTTTGAGGGTTCCACCTAGGCGCCTAGGCCGCTTAGCTCGCTGCCTCGACGTTAATCTTGGTGCCTAGGGCTGATTTTTTGAACACTGCTCCTGTGCAGCATCAATATCCATTACACTCCCAGGGGGAGCCTTGACGCACATCATCAACTGTATGATCCTTGCAGTTATACTAAGGGCTAACACAGTGCCTGTGGATTGTGATGAATCTCAAATAAATATCTCATAAATTATGAGTTTGAGAAATGCAAAAATATTAGAGGCATAAGTGTAGTCATATACGATCTATAGATAATGCAATATTTTCCCCCAAAAGATCGTATAAGTGAGAAATGCACATCTATGTAAATTCATTCACAGAAAATTCAAAGTGAAGAAGTGATAGTATAGAGCTCTAGAGGCTAGGGCATATCACCACCACCAACTCTTCCTTTTTAAGTATTAGAGAATGTACAAAGTATATATATGCTATTTATGTTATTTACTTATTTTTATTTAAGTTTTTAATATTCAATCTATATTTAATTACTATTGCAGGCACGTGTGTATTTACCACCAATTAATTTGGGAAAATGCTCATTATAACATTCATATTTTATTTTCCAGGATTCTGAAAATGATACAATTTATCATTCGGAGTTGTTCACACTAACAAAGAAGATGGCAAGAGGAACACCTACAAAGATATCTTTTAATGTACCGATCTTTGAACCTCATCCGCCACAATACTACATACGAGCCATATCAGACTCCTGGTTACAGGCAGAATCACTATTTACTATTTCTTTTCATAATCTAACCTTACCTCAGGTGATTTTGGCTGTAGCTTACTACTGTAGTTCCATAATGTTTTATGTAACTACCATATGCTGAATTCTGCATATGTTCTTTACAGACACAAATAACACATACTGAACTTTTGGACTTGAAGCCTCTTCCACTGAGTGCTCTTGGCAACAAGACATATCAAGATCTTTACAGATTTTCCCATTTTAATCCAATACAGACACAGGTTCATTTTTAAATCATATTTTTCTTCATTTTAGCTGCCATGTCACATTCTGCATTCTAAAGGTGACTGTAATTGCACTGTTAGATGCTTTTGTTAATTCAACATTGCCATAGGAATTACCAGTCTGCTTCTATTGGCTAAAGCCTGGAAGTGGAAGACTGTATTTTGAGCTGCCCATAAAATCAAGTATCAAGCTGTTCATTTCTTTCACTGTATAATTTCCAATGCATATATCTGTTAACGCATGTGGACTCAACTTGAACTTTCCTTTTTATGTATTAACTTGATGTCTACTGTTTTCCTTTTCCAGGCTTTCCATGTCCTCTATCATACTGATAATAACATACTCTTGGGAGCTCCAACTGGGAGTGGCAAGACAATTTCTGCAGAACTAGCAATGCTTCATCTTTTCAACACACAACCAGACATGAAGGTTAGTTTATTCAATTATATTGAGCTAAGATTGCTTATGGAATTGATTTTCAACACCCTTTCAGGTAGTTTACATTGCTCCATTAAAGGCTATAGTACGAGAAAGAATGAATGATTGGAGACAACGTCTTGTAACTCAGCTTGGGAAGAAGATGGTAAGGAGCACTGTCTTTTAATTCTGCATTTCTGCAATATATCAATATGCGCAACTTATTTCAAATAATGCATTGGCAGGTTGAGATGACTGGTGACTTCACTCCAGACATGATGGCCCTATTGTCAGCTGACATCATAATTTCTACCCCTGAAAAGTGGGATGGGATTAGTCGTAGTTGGCATAGTAGAAGTTATGTTATGAAGGTCTGAATTTTCCTTTTGTATGTTTGCTATTTGTTGATTATATATAGCAATTTTAGTTAATATAACTTGTTAAACATGTTGATAGGTCGGGCTCATGATTTTGGATGAGATACATCTTCTTGGAGCTGACCGTGGCCCTATTCTTGAGGTAATATCTTTTGTAAGTTAAGATTTGACCATAATTAGAATGTATGCTGCATTAATAATATGAATTTGGCTCATTTTTGCGTTTAACATGTTATGGTCCATAAGTAATTTATTTATTCTCATCAATTCTATGTATTCACGTTGTGCTTGTTCAGTTTTTTTGCCGATTGTTTACAACGGTGGGACTTTTATTTCCAGGTTATTGTATCAAGAATGCGATATATATCATCACAAACAGAACGTTCGATTCGATTTGTTGGTTTATCAACTGCATTAGCTAATGCTCGGTATGTTTCCAAGGGAAGATTTGACCTGCAATCCACTATCCCCTATTGCATTAGAATTCCTTATATACATAAATAATTTTGTAGAGCTGTATGCTGTCCATGACATGTGCCATACAAAGTTTTTTTGCTCCATGAACTGCAGAATTCAAGTCATGTTAAGTGTTAATAAGTGGTTACTGCCTTACTGGTGGTTAATGGTATCCAGCCAGGTACCCCTGGTTGTTGGAATCCTGATCAAGATCAATGCTATATTAATGTAGATCTTGATCCTTATGCTGAATTGCCATGAATATTATAAATTTATGTCAGGGGCAGGAAGACTGTACTTGAAAGAGGTGGCCGGCTTTGGCCCTGGACCTCGCCGGCACGGAGGCGCGCCGACAGAGGGGAAGGGAACCAATCTGGCCAATTGACAAAGAAACTGGATGCTTTATTACGTTTAGCCTAAAGGCATATTTATATTACATCCATATAGCTAATTCTATTTCTTATCTACTAATTATTGCTACAGTACCCCCATGAGTACTGTTTACACCATGGGCTGGGCCTAGCCCTATACCTCTGGCCCAATCCTCATGACATTTATTTGGATATGAATGCTAGGAGTATTCTCATACATTGCATTTGAGAATATTAAGTGTGACTGAGAATCTTATTTTTTTATATCAATACTGCATGTACTGACATGAGCACTCGTGCACTTTTTGTACTTTGGCTGAACACCTTTCATTTGTCATGATACTTCAGTGATTTAGCTGATTGGTTGGGTGTCAGAGATGATGGTCTATTCAATTTCAAGCCTAGTGTGAGGCCTGTACCTCTTGAAGTGCATATCCAGGTAAGTAGGATTTTACTTAACTAAGTTACCATTCTGGCTCAAAAGGAACTAACTTTTTGACATTTCTTTAGCAGAGCCATTTGCCTCATTGTATTGGACAGCTTTGCCTAAAAAAATGTATCAAGCTGTTATTTTTTTCAGAAGATTGATTTATATATATATTATTGAATAGTTCTTTTTAAGAAAAGACTATAAGGTGGGTACAACTATGTCCAAGTTGCACTTTGCTCAAACAGGTCACGGTATTTGATTTGTATGGTGCAAATCAGTCACTAACCTCGCCAGTTGCCAACTAAGTGTAGGAAAGGGTAGAATGCAGAGTTGATTCCTCTCCCTAGGGTTGGAAGGATAAAAGAAGGGTCTTACAAGAGGGGCCCACACACCAGACAAGGGGGGCCCACACACCAGAGAAACACACACTCTAACACCCCCCGCAGTCGAAACTCCGGCGCAGCGGATGTTGAGACTGGAGCGGAACTCGGAGAAGGTGGAGGAAGGCAAGCCCTTGGTGAAGATGTCGGCGAACTGGGAGGTGGTGGGTACGTGTAGAACACGGACATCTCCCACGGCGACATGATCACGGACGAAGGGGAGGTCGATCTCCACATGCTTGGTGCGCTAGTGCTGGACGGGGTTGGTGGAGAGGTAGACGGCGCTGACGTTGTCGTGGTAGACCAAAGTGCTCCTAGCGAGGGGACTATGGAGTTCCCCTAGGAGCTGCCGGAGCCAGGATGCCTCCGCCACCCCGTTGGCAACAACGTGGTACTTAGCCTCGGCATTGGAGCGGGAGACAACAGGCTGCCGCTTGGACGACTAGGACACGAGGTTGCTACCAAGGAAGACGGCGTAGCCGGAGGTGGAGCGACGTGTGTCCGGGCAGCCCGCCCAGTCGGCGTCAGTGTAAACCACGAGCTCAGCAATCGGAGAACGCCAAAGGTGAAGCCCGAAGTCGAGGTGCGGTAAGGTGCGGGTCCCGTGGGTCGTGCATGTGAAGGCACACCTGCTGCACTGCATACGAGATGTCCGACCGAGTGAAGGTGAGATACTGAAGGGCACCAGCAATGCTTCGGTAGGCAGTGGGATCATTCACTGGTGCACCCTTGGTACCGGAAATCTTGGCTTGAGCATCAACTGGAGTGGAACATGGCTTGCAGTCAGTCATCCCGGCGCGTTGAAGGATATCCAAGGCGTACTGGCGCTGGTGAAGGAATAGACCATCAGTGCGGTGTTCCACTGTCACCCCCAAGAAGTGATAGAGCACACCAAGATCCTTCATGGCAAACTCCCGCTGCAGCGAGGAGACAACCTGATGAAGTAGAGAGTGGCTGGAGGCAGTGAGAACAATGTCATCCACATAGAGCAGCAGGTAGGCTGTGTCACCACTGTGGTGGAGGACAAACAGAGAAGTGTCGCTCTTGGCTTCGCTGAACCCCAAAGTCACCAGGAAGGAGGCAAAGCGACTATACCAAGCCCGAGGAGCCTGCTCAGACCATACATAAACTTGTTGAGCCGGCAAACAAGCTCAGGGTGAGCGGGATCCACGAAGCCCACAGGCTGGCTGCAGTACACAGTCTTTGTCAAGGTGCCATGAAGGAATGCATTCTTCACATCTAGCTGGTGAACTGGCCAGGAACACGAGATTGCTAGGGAGAGAACAGTTCGGACTGTAGCAAGCTTCACCACTTGGCTGAAGGTCTCATGGTAGTCAACTCCAGGGCGCTGGGTGAAACCCCGGAGGACCCAGTGAGTCTTGTACCGATCTAGCGTACCATCTGCCCTTCGTTTATGTGTCCAGATCCACTTGTTGGTGACCACATTGCAGCCAGAGAGACATGGCACCAAGTCCCAGGTCTGATTGGCCAGAAGGGCCGCATACTCCTCCATCGCATGGCGCCAGTGTGGATCCGCCAGGGCGCCACGGAAGGTAGAGGGTATAGGAGAGACCCGCGGCCCCGTAGTGGTGGAGAGGACTAGACGGTCAACCGGACGGAGGACCCCCGTAGCCCGCCGAGTCACCATCGGGTGAGTGTGGCGGGGATCGCGGTGAAGGATGGGCGGGTGGTACACCGGCGGCTCAGCGGGAGAGCAAGCCAATGCAACAACCGTTGTGCGTCGCTGGTAGACACACACAGGGTCGGCGTAGTGGGAAGAAGACACCGGGACCGCGCATGGCTAGGCAGGCGGCGTCGGGACACGTGGCACGGCTGAGGCCGTGTCGGGTGCGGCAGGCGAAGCTAGGGCTGCGCATGGTGCAGGAGGCGACAGGGAAGCGGTCGCGTGAGGCATGACCGAGGACTTCGGGGCCACGCGTGGCGCGGAGGGCAATGCCGCCGGTGGTGGAGTGGCCACACGTGGCACAGTCAAGGGCGCCGAGGTCGCGGACGACGCGGCGGGCAGCCTCGTGTCCACACTAGGCTCGCCAGACGGCGGTAGAGCCGCCGAAACAGCTGGAGGTGTACCTGTAGAAGACAAAGGTGGCTGAACCACCGGGTCAGTCGAAAACAGAGATTCCAACTCAAGGCTGGAGGCTGGGGTGGAGTCGGCGGAGAAAGGAAATACAGACTCGGCGAAGATGACATGTCGTGAGATAAGAACACGACGAGAAGAGAGGTCAAAACAACGGTACCCCTTATGATCGGGGGAGTAGCCGAGAAACACACAAAGGGTCGAGCGGGGCGCAAGCTTGTGAGGAGCAGTGGCGGAAGTGTTGGGATAGCAAGCGCACCCGAAGACACGAAGGTGAGTGTAGGAAGGAGGGATACCAAACAAGGCATGGTGAGGAGTGGGAGCGCACGTGGCCTTAGAAGGTAGTTGATTGAGCAGATAGGTGGTAGTAAGGAGGCTCTTAGCCCAGAAGCGAGCGGGAGCCGAAGCCTGAAAAAGCATGGAGCGCATAACATTGTTAGTGGTACGAATCATGCGCTCATCCTTGGCGTTCTGATGGGAGGTATAGGGGCACGACATGCGCAATTGGACTCCCTTCGAGAGGAAGAAAGCCTGAGAAGCGGAGTTATCAAACTCACGACCATTATCACACTGTAATGCCTTGATAGTAACCCCAAACTGAGTAGACACCCAAGCAAAGAAGTCAGTGAGCGTGGGGAAGGCGTCTGACTTGGACCGCAATGGAAACATCCATGAGTAGTGAGAGAAATCATCGAGAACAACCAAATAATATTGATAACCAGAAATACTCATGATCGGAGAGGTCCACAAGTCACAGTGAATAAGGTCAAACACATGAACAACATGCGAAGAAGAAATAGGAAAAGGTAGACGAACATGGTGACCTAACTGACACGCATGACAAATTTGCTCACTGGTAGCTCTAGTACATGGAACAGATGAGCTACTACAAAGTTGAGCCAAAACATTGACACCGGGGTGACCAAGCCGGCGGTGCTAGAGTATGGAGGAAGCTGTGGCGGCAAGGGTGGATGAGGGTGGACAAGGGTGGAGCAGCGGAAGGCGAAAAGCGAAGCGTGTAGAGGGGTCCAGTGCTGTCACAACGGAGAAGAGGGCGCCGGGTGACCATATCCTTCACAGTCAAACCAAAGGAGTCAAATTCAATAGAACACGAATTATCAGTAGTGAATTGACGAATGGAAAGAAGATTGTGAACAATGTCAGGTGCAACAAGAATATTGTGAAGGCGAAAAGAACCACAAGGATTCGCATCACCCACGGAGGTGACCGGAAGACACAAGCCATTCCCAACCATGATGGAAGAAGGGTAAGATGGGTGAGGTGGCCTGTGAGAGAATACCATCATGAGGATTGGTGTGGAAGGAGGCACCCGAATCGGCCACCTAGTCCGAGGCAGCCGGCGGAGTTAACGCCATAGTGTTGAAGGACTACGCGAGGGCCGTCTGGTCCCACCCTTCGGACCACGGACCCCATGCCGAAGGTGGTGCGTGCTGCACTGGCCACTCGGTGAGCATGGCCGCAGGTGGTGCAGGAGGCCGAGGAGCTCTAGCTGTGAACTACCTCGGCCACATGGAAATGCGCCCCGACCACGGGTTGGAGAAGGATGGCCAGGGCGCACTCCCGGTGGCAGGGGCCGGTGTAGCGGAGGTAGGACCCTGACCGGCACCACCACGCCGCCCCCCTGACGACGACGACCTCCACCACGCCCCCCCACCAGCGGTGGAACCGGCGGGAGGAGCACCGAGAAGGGAAGGAGCCAGCATCGACGGTGGGTTGTGGGAGGTGGACCTGCTAGAGCCGGAGGCGACAAGAGCGGTCGTGGTGGTAGACGTGGGAGTGAGTCCCCGGGTAAGCTCCTCGAGGACAAGGTCATCACAGACCTTGTGGAAGTACGGGAACGACACTATCCTGGTGATCCACGTCCGGAGGTGGGCGTAGACGTCGCCGAGACCGCGGGGGATGTTGAGGACAAGTGTGCACTCCGCAACAGGCTCTCCGAGGTCACGAAGAGAATCCGCCATCCCCTTCATGCGGCGGCAGTACTTCAAGACGGAGAGACCCCCCTGGACGAAGGTGCAGAAGGCGGCGTCCAACTGGAGAGCACGGGCCTCGCGGTTGCCAAGGAACTGCCCCTCGATCACAACCTAGGCCTAACGAGCGGTGCCGCCAAGCTCCCGCACGATGTCTTGTAGCTTGAGAGTGACGGAACCAAGGATCCAAGACAGCACCACGTTGTCCATGCGCCGCCATGCCGACCCCTAGGCGACCACTGGAGTGTCGACGAGGACGTGGTCATCTAGGGCATAGCGCTGGAGTGTGAGGAGCACCAGATCTCCCCAGCGCGCGTAGGAGGACGACGAGGGATCAAGCGTGACTGGCACGAGCGACCGGATGTTCTGGACACCGGCCGCCTGGGCGTGGAGCTGTGCGGCACCTGGATTCGCGATGGTAGGGGCAGGGGGAACAGCAACCCCGAGGTGGCGCTCGACCTCAGCAACATGCTGGGCGGGCGCATCGGCGGAGGGCGGGCACTCTCCCAAGCAAGAGCGGCCGCCCGCTCGCGCTCCCGAGCAGCGGTGGTGGCGAGGGCGGCAGCAAGGGCAGTGTCGGCGGCAACCAGCCAACCCGCAGCGGACAAAACAGGGCCAGATCTGGCCATGGGGGGCGGCTACCATCGGCGGCGGCACGGTGGGGAAGGAGGGACCCGCAGCAGCAGCGCCGAACCCGGCCATCAGGGGCGGCACCAAGAAGGAGGACGGTGCACCAGTGGTCATCAGGGGCGGCGCTAGGAAGGAGGCAGGAGCTCCAATGGCGGCCAGCCCACCGAAGGGGGAGGAGAGGGTGCTGGCGGCGGCGTCTAGCCCATCGGCAGCCGAGCAGAGCGGCGGCGCGGCGGGGAAGAGGGCGGAGGTCGCTCCGGCGACGACGGCCAGGCCGCACCGTTCCGAGCTGAGCGGCGGTGCGGCGGGGAAGGGGGAGGAGGAGGCCGCCGGCGTCGTGAAGGTGAAGACACCACCCGCAGCCGAGCTTCCAGGAGCAGATCCAGCGGCGCCGGAACTTGCCGCGGTGGTGCTGGATCTAGTCACACCAGTATCCCGCGGGTCATCCTAGCGACGGGGAAAGAGAGGGGCGAGGAGGAGGGGGAAGGAGGACTCCGGCACCGATGACGGAGGTGGTTCGCCGGCCATGGTGGCGGCGGCGGCGCCGCCGGCGGCTAGAGAGAGGAGAGGGGAGAGAGGAGAGCCTAGTGCTCTGATACCATGTAGGAAAGGGTAGAATGCAGAGGTGATTCCTCTCTCTACAAGAGGGGCCCACACATGACACACCAGACAAGGGGGCCCACACACCAGAGAAACACACACTCTAACACTAAGCTAATCTAGCGAGTTGGACACCACATGGACGAGGGTGGTTTGAAATGCCTGCAAGTGGCAAGTGATGCTTTGCACCTCTAATAGGATCATAGCTGCTTAAGGGACACAAGATAAATATGAACATGAACAGATGTACCTTGGCCTCAAGAAAACAAAATGCACATCATGTTATCTTTTTAACACATGGATGGGTGTGGGTGTGCGGACTCTATACTTTACTTTAGTGCCCTCAGCATTACGTAGTGGTAGACCCTCTGGTTGAGAGGGCACTGACCTGGGCTCGAACCCAGGTCTTGCACAAAAAAATCCCTCCTGCAGGCACTGGTATAAGTAGGCACCCGTGTGAGTTTGAGCATGTTTGGTCATGTGCCACATTTGGAGGGATTTTTCTCGACTTAGTTGAATGCCGTGGGCTGTATCAAACCTGCCGGTTGAGTTTTTTTATATTAGCCTACATTGGATGGTCACTGGTCAGTGATAAACTTTGTACCAGCAAATCAAGTTTGGTGACTTGTTTGAGCAAAATACAAGATGTGTAACTTAGTTGCACCCACCTTGCAAGTCTTGGTGTTAGGACATTTTACTCTTTAAGAAATGCACCAGCAAGCATTTGACAAATATATTTTTAAGGGTAATTGCTTGATGGGCCACTGACTAGCATTTAATTTTTAGTTTGAGAAAATATAGCAATATTTCATGTCCCCTACCCTGTAGAAATATATGTATCATTGATTCATGTTGTCTGCTTGTCTTTGCTTTGTACTATCAGGGATATCCTGGGAAGTTCTACTGCCCAAGAATGAATAGCATGAACAAACCAGCATATGCAGCAATATGTACTCATTCATCAGACAAACCTGTTCTGATTTTTGTATCATCACGTCGACAGACTAGGCTTACTGCTCTTGATCTCATCCAGGTGGGTGCTGCTTTGGATTCTTTAACTAAATGGACATATAGATAGCTGCTATCTTATATGTTTACTGTGCTCTATATTGCAGCTGGCTGCATCTGATGAAAAACCAAGGCAGTTCCTAAGCATGGCAGATAACTCTCTTGACATGATTCTTTCACATGTCTCTGACACCAATTTGAGACATACTCTGCAATTTGGAATAGGTCTGCATCACGCAGGTCTGAATGATAGAGATAGATCCTTGGTCGAGGAACTCTTTTCAAACAACAAGATTCAGGTTCGATCTGCGTTGATAACTTAGTTTTTATAAGCATGGCATTTTTTACTTGCTAGTAAGATCATTGCAATTTTCTGTGCAAACAAAGCTAATCACATACTTGGGGAAAATTTAAACATCACTTCCTGTTACTTGATGTTTTTCCAGGTTCTGGTATGTACTAGCACACTGGCTTGGGGTGTCAATCTTCCAGCCCACCTCGTCATAATTAAGGTGACACAATGCAATGCATTTTCTTTGTCTTCAATTGTGATTTACGTGGGAACTCATTTAATATTTTTCTTGTAGGGAACTGAATATTATGATGGCAAAACAAAAAGATACATCGATTATGATATCACGGATATTCTGCAAATGATGGGTCGGGCAGGTCGACCACAATATGACCAACATGGCAAAGCTGTTATTCTTGTTCATGAACCAAAAAAGAGCTTTTATAAGAAGGTTTCACATTAGTTTATCTGCCTAAGGTACATTATAATGCATATTTATCCTATGTTTAACGGTGAATATTATAAATTTCAGTTCCTGTATGAACCATTCCCTGTCGAAAGTAATCTAAGGGAATACTTGCATGATCACATAAATGCGGAGATTGTTTCTGGCACCATCAGCAATAAAGAGGAGGCAATTATTTATCTTACTTGGACGTATCTATACCGCAGACTGGTATTTTATCTTGTGCAATCCATTTCCTTACTCTGCTTTATGTCATTGCAAATACACTGAACCAACAAAAGTTTTGGATGGATGGTCTCTGGCATGCTTTGTATTTTTTCACTAAATATTTGTGTTGAACCCATTCCTGATCATGTAAGGTTGAACCCATAATCATTGGTATAAATCATACGGGATATGGCTAATACTTAATGATTGATGTAGTGAGCTATCTTCTTATTGCACTGGTTGAAATCTATGGCTATTTAATATTTTCAGCAAAAACTGAATGATGACATTTATTCAGCAAGACATTCTTATATGTTTGAATCTATTGTATTCTCTCTTTGCTTCTTCACCAACATTTGATTTCTACATGGCAGGTTGTTAACCCAGCTTACTATGGATTGGAAAATACCGAAATATACACCTTAAATTCTTACCTCTCAAGGTGGGGATGATGACCTACTTTTTAGCTTAGATCTCATCTGCTACTAGCTATAACATCACATGACACCAATTCTCACATTTTTCTAAACAGGCTAGTGGAAACTACATTTGAGGATCTTGAGGACAGTGGATGCATAAAAATGGATGACCACTCTGTGAAGTACTTGATTTTGGGAAAGATAGCGTCACAGTATTACCTTAGTTACCTTACAGTCTCAATGTTTGGGACAAATATAGGTCCCAACACATCATTAGAAGTAAAAGAGTTTCCCTATTTATTCTCAACTTTATCAGTTAACCCTGCTTGTAGTGCCAGTTGTTTTGGAATAGCTAGATAATTAATGGCTCGGTTACTTTGTAGGCCTTTGTGCACATACTGTCGGCTGCTGCAGAATTCAATGAGCTTCCTGTACGCCACAACGAGGTGAGTTTTCCTCTTACCTTTTCTCTATGGAAACTGAGGACTCCTTTTTTTCTTTGATTAGTTGAATAGTTCTTTTCCAAAGTCCAAACTGATTATGATTGCTTCCTCAAACCCTGTCATCTGTTGAACATAAAACAAAAATGTAGGCAAAGATAACATTTTGACTTTTTTTATTCTCCTTTCAAAGCATCTATCAACTTATGAGATTGATGTGTGTATTTGGATGAAAGAAATTGCTATATAAGTTATAACAAGTTTATAAAGCATTGCAATCTTAGTAGGCTGTGAACTTAATTGCTGTTTCAATGTATTAATGCTTAGTTGGTTGATTCAGGATAACATGAATCGAACCCTCTGTGAAAAGGTCCCACATTCTGTTGATCAGCAACACCTTGATGACCCACATGTAAAGGCAAATTTACTCTTTCAGGTAAGGAGAATTACACATTATTGGAATACTATTTTATCTGTGTACTAACATTTTTATGATAACTTTTGAATTCACAATTAAGTGATTATTACCTTTTTCTATTTCTCGCTTGCAGGCACACTTCTCCAGAGCAGAATTACCAGTTAGTGACTATGTCACTGATTTGAAATCAGTTCTTGATCAGAGCATACGTATTATACAGGCTATGATTGACATATGTGCCAATAGTGGATGGCTTTCAAGTGCATTGACTTGTATGCATCTCCTACAAATGATCATACAGGTCAGTTCAATTGTTTCAGATTTGTTTTTTTCCTTTTTGTTAATTTATTGTTAGCCATGTATTGAAGAATCCACTACACATCAGAATCCCAAATAGATATATTTTGACTTTTGAACTAAAATTAATAATTCATAACTTTGTCAGGGTCTCTGGTTTGAGAGAGATTCATCACTCTGGATGTTACCATCCATGAATGATAATCTTCTAAATCATCTTAAGGGCAGAGGAGTTTCAACAATTCCAGCTTTGCTAGATCTCTCTCGTGAAGAATTACATAGGTTGCTTCAACCCTTTTCTGCTTCTGAATTGTACCAGGTACTACTTTGGAGTTTGGACATAACAATACCATATTGAAAGAGCAATGGTATTTTCTTAGTTTTTTAGATGGTAATTGAAAACAGATGATGTGTAACTGCATAGCTCTATTGTTGATCTTTGCCAGCCTCCTATTTTTCTGTCGAGGGGAAATGAAAGCACGGCAATTTAATTTGTGGTGATTGCTGGGAAAACACCACCACCCAAAAAATATAGTGTTCATGTTGTTTCTTATATTCTAAAAATGAAAAAGAATGCTACTGAATCTGCTATTCAACTCCTGCTCAAGATAACATGTGTTAGGTTCAGACACTTGTGCTTTGTACCAGGGTTAAACATCCTGAAATGGATGTTTTCTAACTTCACTGGGCTACTGGGAACTTGTTACTGGTTGAACCCTGGAGACTTGGACCATGATCATTTTTGTCTCAATTAGTCAGTTGTCAGTAATGAACACTATACATGTTATGGTCAGCAAATCGTAGAGTTGGATTAGATTAAGATTAGAGATAAAGCAGGGTTAGTTATAATATTAGGATTTACTTTCTGTTTTAAAGATAGAGATAAAGATAGCAGATTAGATTGTTATTAGAAGTATAAATACCCTAGATGGTCATGGAATAAATCAAGCAGAAGGAATTATTTAGTTCCTACTCTGCCTCCTACCAATATAGCAGTCAATACAGTACTCTGATAGGAGCGATATATATCCTGGAACTTGATGGGAAATCCAGTTCCTGCTGATACCAGCGGGATTTGACCTGTGCTTCACAAATCATGAGATTTTCTTGCCTTACAGTGTTAACATTATAGTTATTGAACATTTTGTACAATATAACAAAAATGTCTCTGGATCCTAAAATTTTTCAGTGTGTGGCAAGTCAACACTTATGTCTCCCTTTAAAATTTGTATTGCTGGATATTTTTTTTCTGTGCAGTTGTCCCCCCAAAAATAGTTTCTGTCCAATAATCTCATCCATGTTCATCCACATTATTAAGGTGGATATGCATCACATCATTAACTCATGAATGCTGGATATCACATTGTGCAGGATCTGCAACATTTCCCTTGTGTTGATGTAAAACTTAAGCTTCAGAACGAAGATAGGGAACAGCCCAGGCCTCCGATTTTAAACATTAGATGCCAAATGAAAAATGTGCGTCGTTCAACATCAAGAGCATTTTCACCAAGATTCCCCAAGGTCAGTAACTAAATAACTACTCTTGGCACTAAACATGCTGGTTGCATGAAAAGACAGCTTGCTGATCACAAGTACCAGACTACCAGTTCCAGTATCTTACTTCTTCCTTTCTATTTTTCATTTTGGATGTTGATAACCTCTTCAACAAATAGTTGAATTTCCCATTCTAATTATATGCTGGTAAAACTATAAAAATACATAACAACAAGTACTTTTGATAAAGAATGCAATAGAACTGTAATCTGAAATGTAATGAAGTAAATATATAAAAATAGGTTCTTTTTTACTGCACCACAATCTTGGATGATAATTAATGAAGGGGTAGTTATCTCAAAAGTCTCTGAGAGTTGGCCCAGCATGTACAGTGAGCTGATATGCTTGAAGTATTAATGTACTTTTGAGAACTGTAATATAACACTGATTTAGTATAGCAGTATGAGAAAAAACAAATTTATATCTTATAAGCGGCAAAATTGATGTATGTTATGGAAAACTTGTAAATGATTTTGTGAAACTTCTTGTATATATATTATATGTTAGTTTATTATTTTGCTTTGAAATGGTGTTTACTTTGTGGGTACTAACTAATGCTGCCTTGATCAAGATACCCTATCCTAGTGGGGAACCAAATATACTATGATTGTTAGCAATGTTAGAAAAATCGGTGATCGGTAGCTGATCGGTCGACCACCGAGTAGTGATTAATCGGTTAATCGGGGATTAACTGAATTAATCGGTCAATAAATAATTAAATAATATATTACCTGCCTATTTTTCTATCTCTTTCTCTTTTATTGTATCTCCTCACAGCCCTTACTTTTTACCTGCCTGTTTTCTGCATATTTTTTTATCTCTTTTACTTTATCTATCTCATTGCACCTACCCCCAACTGCCTCAGTGTTAGCACTGCCCAAGACTGCTCTCTCTCCACTACCCATCCCGCATACACTATCTCTCTTGTTCTCACTCCTATCTCCTTCTCCCTTTTTCTCTACTGAAAAGCAAATGCCGGAAACAGTTTAATCCAACGAGCCCGATGGCGATGGCGGCGGCGGCCTGGATTTGGCTGATCGGCCGATTAATCCATGAAAAAATCCCTTTTTCGATGGTATATGGTATGTGTGTGTATGGTAGGTTAGGTATATGGCAATAGGGATAATATTAGGTATGATTAGATTATATCTAATCATTCCTTATATGTAGATTCCCTACCATACCTCCGCTCATGTACTCCTATATATACTGGCCCCCGAGGCTCAATACAATTAATCCATTCACAGTCTATTTCTCTCTTACAATTCAATATGGTATCAGAGCGGACGATTTAGCGCCGCTTATCCTTCCGCTGCCTCTCGCCCCCGGAGTGGATCTCGTTCCTTCCGGGGGCGGCTATCCACTGCCGCCGTCTCCACCGTCGGTGCCAGACGCCGAGGCCTCCCGCGCCCTCCCGTGGACCGGCCGCACCGTCAGATGGCATGTGGAAGGGACGCCTACTCCCTTCCCAGTAGATGCCGCTGGGCCCTTGGCCGTGCATCGGTGCATGCGCTGCTGGCCAAGTCACCGGCGGGCCACAATCGGTCGGGCTCTTGCTCCCTCGCCCAGATCTATGCGCCCGCCCGAGACGTGGCTTCAAGTCACGGTGTGCGGCATGCATGAGATTCCTACGCTTGGGGCATGCAAGCATTTTTTTATTATTTCCACTTGTGCATGTGTCATGCGCACGTTTTTGCTTTTGGGCCATGAGGTCCTGTTGCTTTGGGTCAAGGTGTTTTGTTGGGTCATTTTTTTTCATGGTCATCGATCGGGTTTGAGTCGTCCAATGCCATCGCCGAGTTTGTTGATCGTTGATTTCACTCCTGAGATTTCGTGCACCTTTGGCTTGATCACCCGATCGAGTGTTCAGTCTCATTGGGATGAATCTTCTTCGACTGTACTCATCTCTCCATCAAGCTTTAGGCCATCACTATGTCGCCTCCTCGGGCCGCGGTGTTGTTGCTCGTGGGTCTTCAACTGCTGCATCGACATGAGACATCGTTGTGTCGCCTCCTCGGGCCACGATGTCATCGCTCTCGTCGTCTTCACCGACGTTTCGGTCATCGTCAGCCACTCGGGTTCTTCGCCTACTTCGAGCACCGCCACCGTGTCTTTTTCATGCTGCCACTGTCGCCGCTCTAGGCCATTGGTCCAGCTACCTCTATATTAGCTTTATTCGTCTTCGACCACTGCACCACGTCGCTAGCGTTGTCGTATATTCCTCTACTACTTCTATCTTCTCCGACAACAGTGAGTTGCATCGGCACTTCTCCATCTACGCTATTTTGCGCCACGATCGTCTCAGGGGCCTTCTCTGCTAGTCTTCTTCAACAATGGCACAAGGTTCGTGATGGTCCCTGTTATATATATATACATCCACCTTAATGGTGGAATCATCTTCTCTCTAATTGAGGTTAGTAACATGGTATCAAGAGCTAGGGTTAGGGTTAGGGATCTCTAATCCCGATCTGTTTTTTTCCCTGTTTCCACCTCCACCTTGTCTCCCCGAGCCGCCGTCGTGGCTCCTCTTCCTGCCGCCGTCGCGGCCTGTCCGGCCGCCGTCGCGCCCCCCCTTCGGCCGCCGTCGCGGCCCCTGCGGAGCTCCTCTCCCGTCCGCCGTCGCGGCTCCTCTCCCGGCCGCCGCCGCTAGCCCCTCTCCTGGCCGCCGTCGCGGCCCTTCCGGCCGCCGTCGCGGCGCCTTCGGGCTGTCCCGTCGGGACCTGTTTCTGCCTCGGCCTGCTCCTGCCTTACCGTCGCGGGTTGCTCCTGCCTCGCCGTCTCGGCCGTCCAGCCACCGTCGGGTCTCGCCGTCGCGACTGCTGCGTGCCCCAAGCCGGTCCCCGCTGCTGCTGCGTGCCCTCTGCTGCTGTTTTATTTTTCATTTGTTCTGTGTTCTCTTTTTTTGTGGCTGCCATGACTCAATCTAGTGCTATTGCCATCCCTATCAAACTCGATGGTCATAATTATCGAGAATGGGCTTTTTCTGTGTGTTGGGGGAGATAATCCCGACGGCTGAAGGGGGCCCACAACCAGGGGGTCCGAAACCTAGCACCGGAGGCCACCTTCCGGGAGAAGGATGCCGGAGGCCGCCCTCCAGCGGAAGGATACCGGAGGCCACCCTCCGGGAGAAGGATGCCGGAGGCCGCCCTCCAGCGGAAGGATACCGGAGGCCACCCTCCGGGAGAAGGATGCCGGAGGCCGCCCTCCGGCAAAAGGACGCCGGAGGCCCTCCCTCGGCCCGCAGTAGCAAACCGAGGGGGAGTGTTGGCGGGAAAAGGACTGGACAAGTACGCGGGGGGGACAGGATCGTGATCCTGTGAACCGTGTCGGGCGGCGTGGGCAGCGCCCGACACGGCTGATACGCTGTCAGAGTCGAATCTTCCTGTCTGTACTATGTGTAGTCCGTTTTGTCTGTACTAGCGACCGGCGGTTGACCGTGTATCCGTTGGCGGTCCAGAGGCGCTTGGCCCTCTGGACGGGGCGCCTTATAAATACCCCTCAACTGTAGTTGGAAGGGACAAGCTCAAGGAGCATTGAATACACTACCCTCGTTCTCACTAAAGAAACATGCTGGTCCGATCCGTCGTTCCAACAGTTGGCGCCGTCCGTGGGGACCTTAGTTCAAGAAGCTAGCGTCATCTACACCTACTCACCAAAAAGCATGTCAAGTCGAAAGGGAGCAAGCACGGTTCCCCCGCGCCGGTCAGCCCGCACCGCCGGGGTCGAGCCCACCTTGATCCCCGACCCCAGTCCTTCGGCCCCTGCTGTTGCGCCGGTCGGGGCACCCTCCCTGGAGCCAACCCAGGCGCCGGAAGGGACGCCTGAGGCCGGAGGCCCTGTCGGCATACCTGAGCCGACCTTTGTCAACTTGGCGAGGCTGCCGAAGGAGCTGCCGGAGCAGCACGCTCAAGGCGGACCCCCGGTGGTGTCCCTCCGGACCGATTACGCCCGCTCACGGGACCCCGACACCGCTTCAGGAGGAAGCGGGAGCCAAGCCAACGCCCTGGCCGCCGAGAACGCTCGGCTGAAGGCGGAACTGGCTTTGTGGTGCCAGGAGGCGTCGCTCCGCCCTCCGGAGCCCCTCCGCGCCGCGAAAGTTGTGGCCGTAGCGCTGAGCGACGACGAAGATCCAGCGGACGAAGAAAACCCGTCGTACGACGAAGAGTCCCCCTGCATCCGGATCTTCAGAGGGTGCGCTTCGGCTCAAAGTTTCGCGCCGCCAAGCTTCCCAAGTACTCCGGGCACTCCGACCCTGGGGAGTTCTCATGTTCCTACGCCCTGGCAATAGAAACGTCCGGGGGGAGCCGGGACACCATGGCTAAATGCTTCCCCCTAGCGCTCGAAGGGATCACCCTCCGGTGGTTCTGGTCGCTCCGACCCGGGACCATCTATTCATGGGAGCAGCTGAGGAAGAAATTCGTCAACAATTTCCAAGGGACCTTCGTGGCCCCCATGTCCATCGGGAGCCTCTTCCAAGTGAAGCAGCAACCCGGGGAAACTTTGCGGCAATATTCCCAACGCTTCGCGCACACCAAGGCCCAGATCAAGGGGCTCTCGGCTTCCTCCGTCATCGATGCTGCCCGAGAAGGCGTCACCCACCCAGGCCTCCTCGACAAGCTCCACCGGAAGCCCATTTCTTCGGTGGCACAACTCATGACATACTTCAAGGAATACGCCCGGTCCGAGGAGGGCCAGATGCGCCGGCAAGCGATGATAGTCCCTGTCCGGGCCCCGAGCGCCAGGACGTATGAAGCCCCCCCGGACCCCAGCCGGGGAGCACGCCATGCTTCCGACTTTCGCCGCCAGGAGCCTGGTCGGCAGGATCCCGTCCATCGGGACTCTCGACGGGGACGAAAGCATCTTCGGTCGGAACCAAGGCTCCACCCCGAGCGCCCTCCGGAGAAGCCTTCTACTGCAGCGTCCATGGCGAGAACCGCAGCCACGACACCGACTCCTGCCGGACCATACTCGCCTTTCGCAGCGACTACCTCGAGCGCAATGCCGGCCGCGGCTCCACCGACAGGGGGGTCCCTACCCCTCGCCCAGAAGCAGTCCAGGTAGTTGGGCGTCGCGATGAGCCGGAAGCTCTGGCTCCGGCCTCGGAGTTCGGTGGGGTCATGGCCCCCAAGCTCGAAGGTGCGCCGGATCGGGGGAAGCGAGTGGTCCTCCCCATATCCGGAGGGGGCGCCCTAGGGGCTCTTTCCAAGCAGCAGCGTCGGGACTACGCTCGGGAGGTCGGACATATCGGCACGTCCGGCCCCTCGGCTCTCCCGGAGTGGTCCCATGTCCCCATCACCTTCACCGCTGAAGATGCCTCTGGGGTCAAGTTCCCGCACGCCGACCCCCTCGTCATCTCAGTAGACATCGCCGGAGTTGAGGTGCGTCGCATACTGGTCGACGGAGGGAGTTCTGCTGACATCATCTTCGTGCAGGCTTTCGATCAGCTGTGCCTGTCGCGCAAGCACCTACTGCCAGCCTCGCGTCCGCTCCAAGGCTTCGCGGGCCCCCCGCTCGACGCCCTGGGCCAGGTCATGCTGGCGTTGACCTTCGGCGACTCCCCCCTCCAGCGTTGCGAAGAGATCCTGTTCGACGTGGTCGACGCTCCGTACGCCTACAACGCTATCTTCAGAAGGGGGATGCTCAATCGCTTCGGAGCCATCGCCCACCACAACTACCTCTGCCTCAAGATGCCGACTCCTGGAGGGGTGTTGTCGGTCCTGGGTGACCAGGCCGCAGCCCGCTGGGTCGAGTACGGTCATTCAGCGTCGTTGGAGCCGCGGCAGATTCACAGTGTCCGCGAAGGCGCCAAAGGAGCCGGCCTCCCAGGAGGCGGAGACCCCGGGCAGAAGGGTCGCCCCGCCAAACCTCTCCCGGAGGGGGAAGTCATTACCAAGATCTTGACCCAAGAAGAGGAGTACCCGATCAAGTTCGGAGGGGGTATGGAACCGGAGGTGTCAGCGCAGCTCGAAGCCATCATCCGCGGCAACCTCGACATCTTCGCATGGTCCGATGAAGACATTACCGGCGTCGACCGCTCGATCATCGAGCACTCACTGGCCGTCGACCCGAAGGCACGACCGGTCCGCCAGGGGCTCCGGAGACTTTCCACCGAACGGGTCGAGCTCGCCAAGGCTGAGACGGAGAAGCTGCTTCGAGCAGGGGTCATCCGGGAAGTGAGTCATACCGACTGGTTGTCTAACCCAGTGTTTGTCCAGAAGAAAACATCTGGCAAATGGCGCATGTGTATCGACTTTACTTCTCTGAATAAAGCTTGCCCCCGTGACCCCTACCCCCTGCCTCGCATTGACCAAATAGTTGACTCCACAGCCGACTCAGAACTCCTCAGTTTCCTCGACGCTTATTCCGAATACCACCAGATCTGGTTAAGGCCCGAGGACCAGGTGAAGACAAGTTTTGTCACCCCGGCCGGAGTATTCTGCTACCTCCGGATGCCCTTCGGCCTCCGCAATGCAGGGGCCACCTTTTCAAGACTAATCTCCAAAGCCCTGGGTCATCAGTTGGGGCGTAATGTGGAAGCATACATGGACGACATCGTCATCAAGAGAAGTTCTCATCCAAGCCAAGCAAGAACCGAAGGCCCCGGCGGTCGGAGGGGCCACCCGAGCCAGAGCACGCTTCGGTCGAAGGCCCGGGCGCGGTCCGCGCGGACCTCTCCTTCCTCTTCCTTCGCTCCTCCTCCTTCTGGGCGCGAAAGGCCCTCTGGTCTTCTTGAAGTTGGGCCCAGCTGCGCAGATCGCCCCCCGGGGGGCGCTTCGTCCAAGCCGGCTTCCGTATCAGACAGGGAGCGGGGCCCTCTTTCTTCTTCCTTGACATGGTTCAGAACCCCTCGGAGGACGTCGGGGTCCGCGCGCTCGTCACTACTACGGGGAAGAACGAAGCGAGCAGGCCGGTTCGCTCTCAAATCCTCGAAGATAGCCCATCGATGTCGAAGGGCGTCGTCAAATTCAAGCACTTCGACGTCGCAGTCGCAATCACGGACACCCTGAGTGAGCCCCAGAAAAGTACTCTTTATTAATATATGATTAAGTTTCCTAAGCTATTCGAGGGAGCCGGAGGACCACGTGTGCGGAGCGCCTCCTCCAGCCAAGCCTTGATCGCTTCAGGACCCTCGGTCTGCCTGACGGCCTTGAGCACCCTCCAGGACTGATTCAGCGCAAGGCTCGGCGTCCGGAGGTGATCCCCCACGAAGGTGACCGGATGCAGGCTCGAAGACGAAGGAAGCGGAAGCCCAGACGCTTCGAGATGCCGAAGGATCCCATAAGCGTCGCGGAGGATGTTGATCGTAATCTAGGCCTGACGAGCGGTGTCACCAAGCTCCCGCACGATGTCCTACAGCTCGAGGGTGACGGAGCCAAGGATCCAAGACAGCACCACGTTATCCATGTGTCGCCATGCCGACCCCCAGGTGACCACTAGAGTGTCGACGAGGACGTGGTCATCTAGGGCATAGCGTTGGAGCGTGAGGAGCACCAGATCTCGCCAACACGTGTAGGAGGGCAAAGAGGGGTCGAGCGTGGCCGATACGAGCGATCGGATGTTCTAAACACCGACCGCTTGGGCATGGAGCTGCTCGACAACCGGATCCACGGTGGCAGGGGCAAGGGGAACAGCAAGGTGGTCGGAAGGACCACCCCCGAGGCGGCGCTCGGCCTCAGCAACATGCTGGGCCAACGCATCAGCGGCCGCTCGCTCGCGCTCCCGAGCAGTGGCGGCGACGGTCTTGGCGGTGGTGAGGGCGGCGGAAAATGCAGCGTCGGTGGCAACCACATAAGTGGAGCCGAGGGTGGTGGAGACCGGCGCGGCGGCGGGGTAGACGGCCACGGCGAAGCCCAGGGTCAGAGCACCGACGGATTTTGCCAAACCAGGGCTAGATCCGGCTGTGGGGGTGGATGCCATCGGCGGCGGCGCGGCGGGGAAGGAGGCACCCGCAACGGCGGCGTCGAGCCCAACCATCAGGGGCGGCGCCACGGCACCAGGAAGGAGGGGGCTCTAGCGGCGGCCAACCCGCCGAAGGGGGAGGAGAAAGCTCTAGCGGTGGTGTCTAGCCCACACGTGGCCGAGCCGAGTGGCAGCGCGACGGGGAAGAGGGAGGAGGGGGCTCCAGTGGCAGCGTCCAGCCCGCCCGCGGCCGAGCCGAGCGGCGGCGCAGCGGGGAAGAGAGAGGAGGCTACCGGTGCCGTGAAGGTGAAGACCCGCGGCCGAGCCGAGGCCATCCGCGCCGGTGGCGGCGGCGCTGGATCCGGCCTCAACAGTGACCTGCTGGCCACCCTGGCGATGGGGAGAGGGAGGGGAGAGGAGGGGGAAGGAGGAGGCCGGCACCGGCGATGGAGGTTGCTCGCTTGGTGGCGGCGGCGGTTGGAGAGAGGAGAGAGCCATAGGGCTCTGATACCATGAAAGAAATTGTATTCCTCACCTAACCCTGGAAGGGTGGGTGGATAATAATAGTAGCCTACAAGGGCCATACATGGGCCAGACACACACTCTTAACACTTTTGTCTATTGTCGTGTTTTGGAATTTGTCGACATCTGTTTCAGTTTAATGGCTGCTGATTTTCATTCAATGTTTTGGTTATGTATTCTCAATCCTGTAGGCAAAGCAAGAAGCTTGGTGGCTGATCCTGGGGAATGTTACAAGTTCAGAGCTCTATGGTCTGAAAAGAATTTATTTTGTGGATCGTGTGGTTAACACTCGCATGGAATTGCCACAGATGTTTAATATCCAGGTATTAATAACACTATAACATGGGCAAGTTTTCTAGTCAGGTTCAAGGTAAAGATTTTTATTATCGTTTTGAGTGACTTGATGTTTGTGCCTGTGAGTAAAATTCCATATGTTCCATATTTGGCTTGTTGTCAGTCTTTATCTCTATGTAATAACAATAGCAAATTGTTTGCAACTTGGTATGATGAACCATGACAAAGCTAACACAAAATCACTAACATATTACCTTTTTGACTTGCCATTTGTGATCTTTTCATTGTGTATCTGCTAGAAAATGGGTGGAGTCTAGCAGTGCTTCATGTTGATGTCATTGTTGAAATTGAGCAATATAATGCTGATCCTAAATCTTTTCAGAATCCTGAGTGGATCATATCTAATTGTTACGTAAACCTTGGACCTGTATCTGGAGAGATTGAGGGAATAGTTTTAGTTTTGCTCCCTGTCAGTTACAGGTTGAAAGTCGAAACTACTGTTCATCTTTTCACATTCAAACTATTCTGTCAGTTTTCTGAGGTTTCTTGAATATGTGTTACAGCAAACGACATGTATGAATGTGTACAACCTAAAGCAATAAAAAATAGTTAACAATCACCAGTATACTAGCTTCAGTGCCACTTTATGGCTGAGTACTATTGTTGTCTTTTTTAACAATTGGATGAGTTGAGGGACGCCAATGAGTTTTAACTCAAGTTTATGTTTTTAGATTGCCCACTGTTCCTTTTTAACCTTTATAATGTTCTGATGTGGCAAATTATTTCAGGAAACAAAGCTGATTTTGGTGTCGGATTGCTACCTCGGGTTTGATCAGGAGTACTCGCTTGGGCATCATCGTGCAAAGGGTGTCTGATGCTCGTGTTGGCTAGTAGGCAGCGCCCATCAATGCATATATTCCTTGCTTGGGTCGTTCAGCATAGTTAAAAGCCATAGGAAACTACCATTACGTATAATTTTGTTTACTGTTGATAAGAGTTCGGTAATATATCCCTTCGATCCGGGGCTGTTCATTCGTAAGTATCCCGACGAATTTACCTTAATATCAGTTTTACGTCACCGTTTCAATTTGGAGTGACTAATGCGATCTGAGTCGATACGGTAGTCTGTAGTTGTGCATCTTCAGTTGGTACTGGTGCGGTCGATGACCCATCAAATCCATTTCTTGTAATTAATTGATGGTGCCAAATTTCTGAAAACGCTCGATTTGTAGTATTAAATTTTAGTTCGTAGCCACATTAATACCCCCCTAATTCCTTAAATTAGTAATTTTGTACTTAAAAACTGAGTTTTTATTCGAGTATTATTATTTGACAAGAATTAAATTTACAAAAGATTTTGAGAAGTCTAAAATGACCAAGTAGGTTATAACATCTAGCGTGTCTTTTTCAAAAAAAAAACTTAATGTTACATTTTTAATACTTTTGAAACAATCAAATTAGTAGAACCGCCGCACGCCCTGATGCGAGACAACAGACACAGGTCCTCGAAAAAAGGATAAAATGCGTTTTGCTCAAACTTCATGATGTGCTCAAACTTCAGTAGCCGCTTCAACATTACAAACATAACAATATGAATCACAAGTGCAATCTCAGTAATATTTTCATTTTAAATTTACAAGAGCACATTAGGATTTCGACATCACGGGGATTGAAACAACAACAGTTTACAAGCTCCTTACCCGCTACTTGTTCCATGAATGCTTTCAGAACTTCATGCCACTAGTAAGTAACTGCTGACTAACACTGGTTAGTTAGAGATGACACACTAGTCAATTTGCATCCCATCCTAAACGAACAAAAGAACTAAGAGGAAGGTTCCCGTTATTATCCCCCCTCCCCTCCTCTAACCTGCCAACACTTCATCATCATTGATAAAAAGATGACAAATAGCTACATAGTTCGATAGATGTACTAAGCTAGCAAGCACTTAGCTCTCTAACAAAATATGAAGCTAATACTCTTCTTTGATCAGAAAAATGATGCGAGATCCGAGGTTTCAACTTACTTTCCACAATATACAGGGACTTATACTTGATATAAGGGAGAAACAACAGCCAACCAGCACTGAGTTGATCGGCTGGATGTATCCCTTGGCATCTCTATCGCCAGTGGTATGTGATGGTTTCGATTTTTCAACTACCCCTGGATTTGATTGCTCTGTGTGAAGGGCCATGCTTTGCATGAGAACAAGGAGCCCCAGGAATCACAGGGTGAGTAGTTTGTAACACGGTGGAAGGAATCATTGCGCTAGAGTGACAAACAGTACACCCCTTCAGGAAGATTCCCAGGCAATGCAAAAGACATGACATGTCTTTCAGGGAAAATTCTGCGAGGAATCATTTCTGAAGCCAACGAGGCCTCAACTCCCGCTGCATGATTCCGGCCATGGAATCTTCCCAAACGATTTACAATAGAAATTCTTTCCAAATCTTGGCACTCAAGTTGCACATCTAGCATAGAAGGCCTCTTGTTCACACTGCAACAATGAAAATGGGGTTGGTAAGAATAACACCAAACTAATTTAGACCAAGCTGTCCTAACAAGTGAATATGCGGTGGAAGTTGACACACCGATTTTTAAAAAAGTGCAATGCAAATCACATCTCATTGCGTAGTTAATCGATGGTAATTAGAATATGGTAGCAAAGACAAAACACCGTAAATTATTTGGACCAAGTCAGACGAGACGCATCTTAAGGGCCACTAACGACCCAAGCTGACATCAAACTCCTCGTCAGTCTTTGAAACAATGACTGGTGCATCCAGCTTCACATGATGAATATTTTGGCAGCAAATGATGTTACATAACAAAAACTTTGAGCATAAATAAAGTGTGTATTGTGTTGGATGGGACCAAAAAACGTGTGTACCTCACAAAGTCATTTTCCATCTTCCTGATTCTTCCAACATAAATTTCGACAACCTTTGACAATCTATCTTCCATTTTTTTGGCGTTTGTTTGTTCAGATGAGCTGGCCAATAATAGTGAACTTTCAGATCGAATTTCAGCAAAAAAAAAAGCAAAAGAAAGCACAACAAAAAATATTCACTTTACAGAAACTTACTTATTTTCATGATCTGTAAGAGCACGAGAGTTATATGATGCCATGCTGCATGCATCTCCTAGTGTCAACATAGCAATGTTGTATGTCACACTTCCACAAGCTGATACAGCTTGTGCTCTGAGAATAGTTGCTGGTATAGCAGGGAGAACTTGTTGGATTAACCGTGTACTCAAACTTAACCTTTTGCACCGTAAATAATTTATAGGGGCATCTTCTAGACTTTCTGTGTCATCATCTATCTGTTTTTAAACTTAATTCAGTATCAAGTAAAAATTCTTGTGCTCAAGACCTAAAAGGCTGAAAAGGAAAAGTGACACTAACCTTCTCCATTAATCTATTAGCTGCACAAGCCCAGTCCATCTCGATTGTGCTATCAAGCAATTGAAGATTGTTACATTTGACAGCAATATCAAAAATTCAAAACCATAGAATTAAATTCAACAAAAAAGCTCAATTGTCATATAAACTAGTGCTGATAACTGACAATTAAAGACAGACAAAACCATGCAACATTACTGGAAACTGCATCACTGTAAAGGGTGGGAAATAACCTCATGTTTCTCAAAGCTTGGGGGTGCTCAATGATTTTATTCCAAGAAATAATATCAGATTCTATAGACTTGCGCTTCTTTGGCCTCCTCTTCATTGTACTGGACGGAACTGAAACTTCCAGCTTTGTTGATGGGATATATTGCCCAGGCCTAACAGATTGACCAGAGTCAATTCTATGCTCAGCAGAATTGTCCATGCTCCAAGAAGCTTTTGGAACATTATATGGTGGAACCGGTGTCTTCTGCAAACTGAACATAGAAAGATTCTGACCGTTTCTGTGGCTTCCGTAGCGTTCAAACCAAGAAGGTGCCATTTGAGGGTTTATTCTGGGTCTTTCAATTAAATCTGATGATGCATTTGCAACCTGAACTTGAGTTTGCTGATCAGTTTGTGCTGCAACTACCATACCATGAGAAAGAGGTTCGCTTGAAGGAAGTTCAGAAGGTATGATTTGGCTTTTATCTTCATTGCTCCTTGGAGTAAAGCTTAGCATTTTCATGTCAGAAGGGAATGACCCTGTGACACTAGCATTGCCAGTGTTATCTACAGATGACCTGGCTGAATTATTGGCTCCATGTGTAAATTTCTGACCAGATTTCCAGTCAACTTGTGGAGCATCAGAACCTGCTTCAGTTGATTTAAGCCTCTTTCCAGCTGTATTTCCTGGATCTATATCCACGTGTCTCATGGCTTGTATTTGATGGAGTAGAGAGTAATTTTTCTGCGGAATGTTTGAAGGTGTTGGGCTTCCATGTAACCCAAGACCGGCATTCTGAGATGTCTTCATAGCCTGAAAGTTAGCTGCAGGGCTCTCTCCTGGATTAGGGTTTATGATGCCTTGCTGGTGCAGCTGTGCCAATGATGAAACTGGAATGGCAAAATTCCCATCCAAAGAATGCTTCTGTATGGGTTCATTCCCTCGGGATACAGTAGCTCCCATTGAATCAAAATTTGCCATCTCAAAAGAGGCTAACCCTGCATCACTGTCCACAGCTTGTTTTGTTTCTTCATTTTGTGAATTGGCAGAACTCGTCGTGGCAACATCAGATGGAGTTGAAGCTTTCTGTCCTTGATCATCTGCCTTCTGAGAGCCCCATAAGTTGGAATCTGCAGTGCTATTAGGAAACATCATAGACTGGATAATATTGGGTGTAATCTTGTTAGATTGGATACCACCTAGACGCTGTGCTGATATGTTTGTCCATACATTCTTGAACACTGTTGCAGAACTGCCTTGCTGAGGCAAGGCAACTGAACCAGATCTTGCCTCGGAGACAGGGTATTGTTGGCTTGAACCAAACTGGGGAAATCTCCCAGTTGGTTGTCCAGTACTATCTATTTCTGAAGAGTGAAATGGTGTCAGTTGTGAACTTGGATGCCCAGTGGGCAAAGAGTGGCTAGCAGTAGAAGACTGTGTATGGTCTCCTCCCTTTGTTGAGTGTTCAGGCTGATTGCCATCAACATCAGTTTGAGTAGACCATGTATGGCCTGCAGTTGATTGTCGTTGTGATGGTGGTGCTAGTCTTAATCCAAAACCTTGCAAAGACGGTTGATTAAGATGTTTCTGAACAGTAGAAATATTATCAGGAGAACTGTTTGGCATGTCAGCAACAACATTGCTGTCTGTTGAGTTGTCCACCTTATGCAGAAGTTGAAGCATATGTTGTCTGCAGAAAATGTGTCAGACACTCAGACTGACAGTGCATTGTGAAGAACTTCAAGCATAAACTTGCTTCAGAAAAAAATGTTGGAATAAATAAACATGTTAAAAAAACTGGTGCAAAAAAGTTTATCAATACTGCAATTAATCCTGGAAGAGTATAATTCAAATGAATGCTTTAGTACTTCCAACATTCAAAGGAGACATTTATTTGTTACCTATAGTGCTAAAGGTAGTGTACAGGGCTGCACAAAGTTGAGTTAGCTTCATTATTACTAGAGGGCGCCAAAGCTAACCGGTTACATTTTTAAGAAAAAAAAATAAGTGTAGAAAACAAATTGTATAAATAACAGAAGAAATGATACCTAACCTATTACAAGTGGAAGAATAAGAATTCACCCAACAATAACAAGGTGACAAGGTTTGAGTAATTAAAAAAGAGGAAGTACCTGTTTTGAACTGCTCTATTTTGGGGAAGGCCAGCATCAGATCCTACAAAGGATGGTGCATTGGAGCTGTTTGGGATCTGTCGAGATTTAAATTGCTCATCTCTCATCAGCATTTTCTAAGGAAATTACTTTATAAATAAGATGGAATAAACAGACTAAAAGCACATAAATAAAATGTACATGAAGTTGGCAGTTATACCTCATTTACTGAAGCCATATTGGTAGGAGCCTGGGAGCTAGTGATGAATAGAGGCATCAGATTATTATGTGTCTGGTGTGACTGAGGTGGAAACTGATTGGACACTGGATTGCCCGGAGAATGCCTAATGTTAATTCCTGAGTTGTCCATAGCATGATTCTGCAACATATATGACCCCATTGCTTGCTGACCAGATTGACCCAAGTTTTGGGATTCCTTTCCAGCAAAGAAAGAATGCCTCCTGGAAGCTAGATCACTGCTCATATGTTGTCCATGATTTAAAATATGCCCTTGCCTTTCAGCTGGGAGCACATTTAGGTACTCCTGGTTGTGGTCATTTGGCTTTGGCTCAGAACTTCTTGCTGGTGATTCTGTGGTTTCTGGACCCTTGCGTCCAATGTTATGGTTTAGTCCAACATGTTGACTTGTTTGACCAATAACCATTTGATACTGGTCCTGATTTATTGTTGGCATACTTGAGCCCATCCTACTAGAGCTTTTACCCTCCGAACTGTCGTTTGCCATTTGCATAGTGCTCATATCAGGCTTCATCTGCTGAGGCCTATGGAGTGAATTTGCATTGCCTCCACTTGATTTCCAAAAGTTTCCATCAGTTCCAAAGACATTTGGGGTACTGTCAATGTCCTGTAGAATGGGACTCTTGCTTTTCCAGTCATTTTGGCTGCAACCAGACTCTCTGCTGATATTATGATCAATGGTATTTTGTTGTGACATCCAAAATCCATGTGTACTTGGTGGTGCAGCATGTGAACAAGTTGAGTGTGAATTATTTCTTGGAATTTCAGATTTCTGGTGTGTCCAAATGCCATTTGATATGTTTACTTGTTCTTGTCTCCCATAGTCATCAGATTGCTTTTGTTTTACGCTCTGCTGAAAATATCCATTATTGATTTCTGCAGCTGACTGATGATTCGTAACAGTAGCATTGGGAGATTCATGTGGCATCAGTTTGTCTCTTTGCTCATAAGGAGTTCTTGCAGCATGCTGAAAACTGGTAAAATTTGGATCATGCATTGTTCCATCAGCGTAGCTAGAAGCTGATGAAGGTCGTGCATTTTCTAGGTTGGTGCCACTTAATGCCGCAAGCTTATTCTGGTCATGACCTTGTATGGTTGAACTGTTGGCTATGACTTGTTCTGTTTTCTGGAAGGTCAAGCCGCTCCATTCTCCCTTCTGATTGTTCTCACTGGTTGTAGACTGCAGTGCTTCCTGCATAAGGGCACTCCAGCTCCCACTCTGCAGAGATGGCAGAGCGCCACCTAAGTTATCATTATCCAAAGAATTTCCATGATCATTGCCACCCCTCAACAAAGCTCCCCAGCCACCATCCTCGTCATTGCCAAACAGGATCTTCTCTTCAGTAGGATCAAGGCTAGCACCACCACTTCCTGACCCTACCTGCATTGTCAATTTCTCATGCAGACCTACTTGAAAATCTACTTGGTTTGGCCTACCATGAAAATCTTCGAGTTGAACACCATGTTGGAGATGATTTACTGGAACAGGGGTGCCCACCTTGACATTATCACCTACCTTTCCAAGGAAATTATGCATAGAGTGGGATGGACGTACCTCATGCATACCATGCTCACGCATTAAAGAGCTAAAATGCATTGATGCCTTTTCAGACTGATGTGTAGTTGCCCTTGTCATTGCATTCCGTGGATCAGCCGGGATCCCTAAGAACTGGGAGTATTGATTTCCAGATCCATCTCTCCTGGTAGTATTTATTGGATATAAAGAAGGGTTCATTTGGTGTGCAACTAATCCCATCGGTCTCATGGATTGAATCTGAGTGCTTGAAAACATTGAACCATTTATGAAATTGCCTACACCAGGAGCACCAGCATACTGCTCCCAATTTGTGTTACTACCAGTATTCAACATTTGAGAATTGCTTGCCATCCCTGGGTCGCTACTAGCATGTACTTGATGTGACCATGCATAAGGCATAGACTCATTGTCTGGCATTTCATTTGACATTGACGACAATTGATCAGCAGGAACTGGTTTTGCAGGAGCTTGAAACTGTCCAAAAGAAGGCTGCATCCTGGTTCCATTATCAAGATGTTGTACCTGCTGCTGTCTCTGAAACTCTTGCAATTGCTTATACATCATCTGTTGTTGCCACATCTGAAAATCACTATCACCTCCATGCTGAGTAGGGTGAAACTGTGACATTCTCAATGTGTTACTATGGGTCTAGTGCACATGAAAATGTAAGGTGTCTGCAATAGGCAACTCCCAGTTTCATATCAAAGGACACTACATGCAGCTCTTACAACTGACAGGTTCAGGATGGTGAAGATGGTTCGACAGAGATTACAACTGACATGGAAGGGTAACCCTAGGCCAACAAAACTAAATTCAAGCTGAAAGCAACCTGAAGCTGTGCCTTTTATTTTTTTCTTAGCCTGGAAATGTTAAAAATGTTTCACGTGAGATTATTGTTGAACATTATACAATTAAAGGAATGAGTGAGCTCAGTGCATTCAGAAGGACATGCAAACACAAGTTGAAGACAATGTAGAGACAATCGCAGAAAATTCTTCCACACCAAAATTATACAAAACAATAATAGATGTACCGCACCTATTAAGCAGGTGAAAACTATCTCCTACTTAAAAGAGGTGGCAGTTATGATCATGCGATCTACCCCCGTACCATTCTCATCAAAATATCTTTTGCAGATGGATCTACATAGACGTGTGTCCGTTGTAGGACATTTTGTAAAGGATTGAATCCTCACAAGTGGCTACATAGACGTGTGTCCGTTGTAGGACATTTTGTAAAGGATTGAATCCTCACAAGTGGCTATCCAGTTGATCTAATGTGAATTATGCAAGCAATATTTTCGACTAGAGGGTTATTAATTTTGCATTTATTTAAGACTATAACATAAGGCATACTTTTTTGAGATAGTCGCGATGCATGGCTAACAGGAACTATACTACTTATTTAAAAGCTGTAAGAACATTTGAATGGTGATGAGACAGTTTATCAAGATTAGTATTTTAATTTCCCATACAAGTAAATCAACAACAAAAGTGGATCTGCACATATATTAGAATTTGACAAAATTTCATAAATGCCACTGAAAGTTCACCGGTTTCCATACATGCCACTAAAAAGTTGTTGCTCATGTATGTCACTACTTTAGTTTTTTGTGTCCGTATATGCCATTGTCATCAATTTCAACGTTAGTGTACATTAGTTTTTTTTTCTAAATGGCAAAATTGCCCTCAGCTCACAACACAAGAAATCAAGGATGGCCAAGGGATGCACAGGAAATCACGTCGCCACCATTGTTGAACCCTCACCTGCTCCTCACCGCTCCCCAGCCCATCCCTGATTTCTTACGTTGTGAGATGAGGGCAGTTTTGCCATTTAGAAAACTAACGTTGACTATCGTTGAAATTGATGGCCGTGGCATATATGTACACAAAAAAATTGATGCAGTGGATATACGAGAACAATAAATTTTCAGTGGCATATACGAAATCAGTGAACTTTCAATAGCACATATGAAATTTTCTCTAAGAATTTAGGTACATGATTGATAAATGTAGCAAGGAGGGCTTAAATATGTGCACCGACAACCTTGAAAAAGTGTTACATTTCCAGTTTGAATTATGTAGATAGATCTAGAAGTTTTGGGTGGCAAGTGAAGACAACTAGTAAAGAATCGACATAAATACACAAGATGCTCAAACAGCTACTTGAGCTCATTAGCTAGACTGACATACTTGAGCAAAACCGTGATGGATATGAAAGATACAAAAGCTCAGCTAAAATTCAATAGTAACTCCTAGGAAATACTATGAACTAGCAAGAGCAAAATGATATCTCACACCTCACGCAGCAGTCAGAAGCTGAATGAGCAAGGAGACAACAAATAAAGTAGCCCTAAGATCCAAATAAAAGAAAACTGAACCTGAACACATCACTACAACAATGGCAGAGGATTCGTAAAGGAAAAATACTATCAGAAAGGCAACATAATCACCACAATTAGGCCACCAGCTTGACATCACAACACAAACCCCATCTTCCTTAAGCCAGCGCCAATCAGGCATATGCAAGAGAAAATGAAGCCTGGAAATGTTATTACCATCAGAGACATCACAACGATCTATGACATTTTCCCCACTTGTATACCACTAGAAGAAGTATGAAAAACTCCAAAGATGCAGAAGAGACAGCAGTGAAGCAACTCGAACTCTGCATCATGCACTCAGGGCTTGATCCTCAAAGGAACCATGAAAAGGCAGACATAAGCGGGGAGAGAGGGAGCAGGCAACAGCAGAAACCAAGCGTGCCGCATCTACTGAAGCGGCCCCAAATGCCCCAACACACAAGTTTCTCCGCCACTACGAGACGCCCGAATCCCGGACCATGCAACAAAGAGTAGCTCAAGCTAAGCTACAGCGCTGCATGAGCCCCCTTTAAGCAAGCATATGAGCTCAGCTGAAGTGAGCTCAAGCTTGAATCCAACCAACCCCCGACCATCCCAGAGAAATTACCCATCAGAAACCTAAAATTTAGCATCCAATCAAACACACGAGATCACATCAACCCAAGATCGAGCGCCACAAGGCTCCCAATTTCCCCACCCACACAGATCCCCCTGAAAAAAGCCCAGACTTTTCCCAAAAAAATCCCCAACCCCCGACACGGCACGACCCCTGTACCCAACCCAGACACGAGCTCACCGGATTCACAGCTGTTAGATGAGCGCCGATGCAGAGAACCCCCACGAGGTACAACCCCGCGAATTCCGGGGACCGATTCAGAGCGAGACCTACCTCGATCGGCTCGGCGCAAGGCGGCGGATCGGATCGGCAGCGCCCGCTCCAGGCCAGGACGCCCCCGGCCTCCGCGGGGAGGGGCCGGCACCTAGGGTTAGGGTTCCGCGCGGCGTAATGGCGAGAGGGTTTCGAGCTCCAGCGAGCAAGCGAGCGAGGAGAGAGAGAGCAGCGCAGCGCAGCGCAGCGCAAGCGAGAGGAGAGAGAATGAGAGGGAGCTCTCACCTCTCAGCTCGGCTCGCGAGGGGTGCAAGATAAAGTGGTATTTACCGGCCCTGCGAAGTTTTCAACGAAGGCGCCCGCCCCGGTCCGGTCCGCCTGCCCGAGGCTTTTTCTGGGCCGGAGAAGGCTGATCTAGACCGTTCGTTCGCGGTCGGCGGGAGCTCTCCGCCGTTAGATCGGGGACGTCGGGAGCTGACGGCGTTAGGGAGGGATTGTTCCTAAATTTAAAATTTAAGATTTTAATGAAAAATTAAACTCCAACAATATCTCTAAATAAATTTTAATCCTAAACCATTTCCTAAATATCTTATTATCTATCCTAAATTTAGAATTAATTTCTCATTCCTTATTTAAAAATAGAGATAGGAAAACTATTGGAAATTAAATTAGTTTTTAGGGAATAAAATTTAAGACATCTCTTGAAGATGCTCTAAGGCGTGGGAGATGCAACGCACGAAAGGTAGTGGGTTGGTTAGCAACGGGCCATTTGGTAATGTGTAGTGGTGAAAGCGCATGAGATAATATCTGATTCGATCTACTCTGAATTCGGATTGAGAATATGTTAGTGATTTTTTGAAATTATGTGGATTTGGATTTAGATTTGGATTTAGATTCAGATTTTTTCATTCAGATTCGGATACAGATGTGGTTTCAACTAAATCCGTCGGATTCATATTATCCGATTTTTATGCAGATTATCTGAATCCCCTAAAATCGGATAATCTGAATTAAAATTAGTCTACTGGGCTATAGGCCCCTCGCCATAATAGATATGCTGACCCATTAGCCCCAAAAAAGGTGGTGTTTGGTTCCCTAGACTAAAGTTTAGTCCGTGTCACATCGGATGTTTGAACATCAATTTGAAGGATTAAACTTGAACTGATTATAAAAATAATTAAAGAATTAGAGGATTATTCAAGAGACAATTTTTTTAAGCCTAATTAATCCATAAATTAAACTTGAACTGATTATAAAAATAATTAAAGAATTAGAGGATTATTCAAGAGACAATTTTTTAAGGCTAATTAATCCATGATTAGCAAATGTTTACTGTAGCATCACATTGTCAAATCATGGCGTAATTATGCTCATTATATTCGTCTAGCGAATAATCCACCGATTATAAAATGGGTTTTATAAATAGTCTATATTTAATACTCCAAAATAGCATCCAAACTCATTCGTCTCAAGAATAATCCACCAATTATGAAATGTGTTTTATAAATAGTCTATATTTAATACTTCAAAATAGCATCCAAATATCTGATGTGGCGGGACTAAAATTTGGGACTAAAGAACCAAACGGGACCTAAAGAAAACCTAAATTGTTGTTCTGACTTCGTTCAGTTCAGTCGTTCACTCGTTCTGTCGTTCGTAGGTCGATCCCCCTTCTGGCCACCACGGCATCGTCGCTTCTAGCTTCTACACGCATTTGTCGTCGCTTGCCCTCTTCTACCTTGTCGACATTGCCGTCATGGTTGCCCGCCTATCGCCTTCCATTTTCAATCTTGGAATGCGGTCCCATCGCTACACTCTCCTAGCTAGCGGAGGGGTGGTGTGGTCAAGGTGCTCAACCTTGAGGAAGGCGACACGTTCACCAACAGCAGTGCCGAAGACATGCTCAAGGAGTCGAGGTGCTCTGAACTAGCCAAGTCTGCCACTGATCTCCTTGCCTCCTCCTTGGTTCGTCGCTTACTTTCTCTTCCCTTTTTTTATGAACAATAATCATCGCATCAACATGGTGGTTCACTGTACTGTGAGCGGTGTAGGTGTAGTATTGCATTGAGTTGTCGTCTTGATGTGTGAAGCTTCTCGCAAACTTGGCATGAATTTGCATCGCACGTGCGTCAAAATGCCACGGTTACCTGTAGGTTGTAACAAATAAGGGTTTGATCTGTTTGCGTTGGAATGCTGAGGCTGCCATGCGTACTGGAGCTAAATAAACGAGAAAATTGTTTATTTACCACTCTCATGAGTTGGGCTTTGCAAAATTGTCATTTCTATCATGTGCTTTGTAAAAATATCACTCTCAATGTTAGATTTCTGATTTCTTCGCCATTCCTACCATTTTAAATTTTCAAAAATACATTTTTATTTTTCTAGCAACGAAATTAACTACTTTGCCTCTGACATTTTTACGCCAATCTCATTTTTATCATGAGCACTCATCATGCCTCCATCACCACCCATCATCACCACCCACCGCCACCGAGCACACGCCACTAGTCGTCGCATGCCCCTATCCGTCGCAACACTCCCTCCACAATGCCCCTATCCACGCACCTTTGCCTTCGACCGCTATCGTCTGCAATCACCACACCCTATATGCGCACCTTTGCCTTCGACCGCTATCATTCGCAGTCACCACACCCTATCCGCGCACCTTTGCCTTCAACCGCTATCATCTGCAATCACCATAGTCGGCCTCCAAAAATAGTGGGCGTGTGTCAGTATTCGGAGACCAGCGGCGTGCGTGGAGACTACAAGAACCAGACTGGTGGGCATGCGGAGGACCTCAGCACAAGACATATAATCTCAAGCTAAAACAGGTATACCTTTGTGGTGTTAGGTATCTTTATTTAAGCTATAGATTTAAAAACTTATAACTATGTAAATATAAAAACAAGGGACAGATTCATGATTTGACAAGTCTAAGACTCAACAATATAGTTTACTTTGCATCATCAAAATTTATGTATTTTTTAATAGAATCTTATAAGCGATTAAGGAGACAAACCTAGGGACCAAGTCATAATTGCCCTAGGCTTGCCTTCGTTGTTGATAAAATCTATGAAGTTTTTTTTGTTAGAATAGATGTAGATCTGTGGTAGAGCGATTTCATAAAACTTATCAACAGGAAACAACTTTCGATTATATATTTTAATTAACAATGAATATATATATATAATAAGCTCATTCAAACCAATGAAGAGATCATGCAATACATATATGAAGGTATAGAATATGGGTGATGTATAACTTTCACTTTATACCGGTAAAAAGCTATTGTGGTTGAAAAACAGATTTCAGTCAATACACTACGGGACTGTGCTTGTTTGCCGAGTGCCTAGGGCACTCGGCGAAGCCTCTTTTGCACTCGGCAAAGGCTTCGCCGAGTGCCACACTCGGCGAACCCCACTCAGCACAAGCCTTATCTGCGACGTGGGGGTTCGCCGAGTGCTTTTTATCGGGCACTCGACGAAGTCTTTGCCGAGTGCAATATAGACTTCGCCGAGTGCCACTAGTAGCACTCGACAAACATGGCCGGCTAACGGTCGGGGGGCCGTTAACGGGGGTTTTTCGAGTGCCCCACGTGGCACTCGGCGAAGGGGGTTTGCCGAGTGCCACGTGGGGAACTCGGCGAAGGGGGTCGGGGGGGTACGTGGCAACTGGCAGGCTTTGTCGAGTGCCCCACGTGGCACTCGGCGAAGGGGGTTTGCCGAGTGCCACGTGGGGCACTCGGCAAAGCCTCCCCAGAATGCACAGAAACGTGCCACGTGGCACGTTTCTGTGCATTTTAGGTGGCTTTGCCGAGTGCAACACTCGGCAAATTTTTTTCATTTATTTAATGCATATTTTATCCAAAAAAAACACATTCAATCACAAAATTCATCACAAATTCACATTTAGTCACAAAATTTGCCCCAAAATTCACATTCAATCACAGATATTCACATTCAATCACTATATGAATCACAATTTCACTCACATCACAGAAATCACATACGCATCACAAAAATCACATTCACATCACAAAATTCACGATCACATCACAAATTCACGTTCACGTCACAAATACAAGTTCAAATTGAAATAATGGGATCATCATACTTTGCCGAGTGCATTTAGATATGGCACTCGGCAAAAGTGATTTTTTTGTCTTTGCCGAGTGCCATTTCTATTTGCACTCGGTAAAGATTTTTTATACTATTTTTTTTAAAAAAACTAAAATAGAATAAAGACAGTAAAAAATCCAATAATTTGGCATTATATAATATACACTAATATTTCATCCTAGAAAATTTCTAAGTTCAAATAAACAAATATAAGTCACTTGTAGTTTAAATTTGGGATCTTTTACTTAAAATCCTATAAATAACTTTTTTTAACCAAAAATAGCAAACTAACTCTAAAAAATGCCAATTTTTGACATGGTATAAGATAAATTGAGTTTTAGTAGTACAAAAAGTTTTAAGTTCAAACAAATATTTGAATATCGATTTGCTTCTAAACCTAACTCATTTCATCCCTAAACTCCTAAACCTTCTCGAAGATTGTCCAATTTCTAAAGGTCATACTTGAAAACTTTGTCGAAACATTATGATTTTTTTACCATATTATATATGTATGATATAATGACACCATGTCAAGTGTCATATTTTTTAGGCATCAATTACATTTTCTATAATTAAAAAACCATTAACCTGCATATTGCCGATCGAGTGTCGTAAATTAGATTTTAAATATTTAGTTATATTTAGTTTTAAAAGATTACAAATGTAATCATGAACACAAATATGATTTTCCATAATTTTTGAGTCATTATTTCATGTACATGCATTTCAAATTTGACCCACTTGGAAGTAAATCCTAGAAATACGAATATTTTATTAAAAATATCAAACCCACTCATAAAAGTATGAAAATTTACCAATGGATTAACAGATGTTGAATTATGACTGTAAAAAAAATTCAGGTTCAAAACATTTTTAAAATGTGATATGGACTCAAAATGTGTTTTCACATGAAATAATGGGAAATATACTTTGCCGAGTGTTTTTCTGGGTGGCACTCGGCAAAGGCTAGGGTTTGCTGAGTGTCCATTAGTGGCACTCGGCAAACCCAAAATTTCACTCGTGTCGTCATGACAGCGTCAGCAAAAATTTGGGCGGGACAAATTTTGGCATGTTTGCCGAGTGCCACCTACAGGGCACTCGGCAAAGAGCTGGAATTGCCGAGTGCCACGATGTTTGCCGAGTGCATGATATCGGGCACTCGGCAAAATAGTGTTTGCCGAGTGCCCGATGAAATGCACTCGGCAAACATCGTGGCACTCGACAAACTTTTGTTTTCCGGCAGTGATAGTTGTTGAGTTCAGCTTTCAAACTTCCATAATCTGGTGGCCGTAGTTGTGCTATCTAGTCTAGGTAGGTCTTTTTTGCACAAGAAACTTTCTCAGATATTCATTGTTCATACATGATCAAGCATGCATAGAAATTGTTATTTTTTTTAAAAGTTTATGTTTTGAGGGTGGGGAGATCTATTATAAAGGTTAATCTAGCTAGAGTTCTCAAACATTTCAAATACATTTCTGAAAAACAGCTAGGGAAGTGCTTCTTTTGTGTTCATGGTCCAACACTTCTATACTATCTAGTGAACAAACCTATGATCACATGCACTTACGTGTCACGGTACATATATGCTTACTGTTGAACTACTTTTTTGTCAAAACCCAAGAGAGACTGATTCTTGAAATACATAGTACTCGGCAATGTATGGTTATATTTAAACTAGAGATCGAAGCCATTATTAATGCCCTTTACGATCTAATGTATAATGAAAGCGCCCACAACAATGCAAACATAAATAGGCACCAAGATTACTTCATATGAGTGCAGTATCGCGTTCTAACACTTAGGGGTTCTATCACTTAGGAGGTGTTTGGTTCCACATTATTAAACTTTAGTCCCTTTTAATTCCTAAATTGCCAAACATGATGATTAAAAGGGACTCCCAAAAATTTAGCCATTTAGTCCCCGTGAAGTTATTAAAAGAGACTATTGACATGATTTACCCCTCATTAATGTCACTCGAGATGGGAAAAAGTCATCTGCAAGCATTTATTAGAGGTAGTTTGGTCATTTTTTAACTGATTTAATAAACTTTATTCACTAGAACCAAACAGGTAGGAACTAAAATTTAGTCAAGAGAATAAGAGAGGACTAAAGTTTAGTTTAGTCCCTAAAGAACCAAACATTGCGTCAGATTGGAGAGTTATATATATATATGGAATGTTCGGTAGCTACAAATCTAAAATGGATTTGAAGTTATAGAGTTGCACTACCGGAAAGCCACAGTTTGACGAGTGTATTTCATCGGGCACTCGGCAAAGATGGCCATTTACCGAGTGCCCCACGTGGCACTCGGCGAAGTCTATATTGCACTCGGTGAAGACTTCGCCGAGTACCCGATAAAAAGCACTCGGTGAACACCCGTGTCACCGATAAGGCTTGTGCCAAGTGGGGTTCGTCGAGTGTGGCACTTGGCGAAGCCTTTACCGAGTGTCCGAGGCACTTGGCAAAAAAGCATTCTCCCGTAGTGCTGGGAACATTTTTATCTATTGTGCTCTTAAAAAATTAAGAATCTAGTATCATTTGAGTGTCGGCTTTATCTCCACTGACAACAATTCAGAAGCTAGAAGCTGCTTGTCATAGTCCCCACATTAACGGCCTCAGTTATCTAAAGTATACAGTGGAGTAAAAGAACCAAAGGGCCAGATCGAGACAGTGTCTGAGTGCAGCACTCAGCATATATGAATCCATCGATGCATGTACCCCTCTTTGTCAAAGAAGCTGCCCAATGGGAGTTATGCCTGATGGCTGCTGCATGCATGCGCTGTTCCTGGTGGGTACGTACCTCTCCTACTAAAGTACAACGCTTTCCATCTCGTCATCAAATCTCTCTCTCTCTCTCTCTCACACACACACACGACTTTGCTGGCCTCTTGGGACTTGGGGACGCATCAGCATCAGCATCAGCAGCCAGCAGGATTTGATTGCATTTGGAACATTCTCTTCAGCCGACGCCAAAAACAGCATCTGCCAGCGACCAACAGTTTGCTGGTACTGGCAGTACCAGGTACCACTGCTGCTACAAGACACTAGCTTGCATATGCAGAGATGCAGGCAGGATATGGTAGGTTCTAAGGTTTTGTATCTGTTTGCCTCAGCAGTAGCTGATCGGTTAATTGCATGCTCAGACAAGCAAGCGTGCGCGCACGCGCTGACGACTGACGCACGCATGGACAGCTAGCTAGAGCTGGGACATGGGTCGGGCCGGGCCGGCCCGGTCCGGGTCCTTGGGGCCAGGACCTGAAATGGGCCGGGCCTTTTTGGCCCGAAAAAATTAAGGGCCATGCCGGGCTGGCCCGAACCTGTGTTTGCCAAGCCCAGGCACGGCCCAAAGTCTGACGGGCCTGGATGGGCCGGGCCGGCCCAAAAACGGTCCTAACTTTGTAACATTGTTAGATGGTCTCTTACCAGGATTATGAAAATATTTATTTAATTTATCTTTGAATAATAAAAATTCTAGTTCACATAAAATAATAGAACAACCCAAAAAATAGGGGAAAATGAATTTTATTAATAATTTACACATGATACTAATTCATTAATACTACTTTCTTTGCTCTTAGCATATATATTTACATTTTGATTTGTCCTATATATGAATGACTCAAATTTTGATTTGTCTTACACATGATATAGAGCAAGGTATATTCAAATAGTAATTTGCAGACTTTTTTAATTTTTAATAACATGTCTCCTCCTTGTACATATGAATTATTTATCCATGGGCTTTTTTTGGGCCGGGCCGGCCCAGGCACGGCCCACTTTAAGGGCCGTACCCGGGCCGCCCACCGGGCCTAACCTCTAGGCCCAAGTCCGGCCCTTGTACGGGCCGTGCCGGCCCGGCCCATTCATGGGCCGTACCGGGCCGTGCTTTGCATGGGCCGGGCCTACGTGCTTTGGGCCGGCCCATGCAAAGCACGGCCCAAATCCCAGCTCTACAGCTAGCTGCACGCACTGCACTGCACAGAAACGGCGGCGGCGTATCCACCACTGGCGACGAGTCAGTCGCTGCCACACAAGCCAACGCCTGCCCAATTAACGACTTCGACTCATGATGCACTTGCTCCAAGATTTTTGGACATAGCTATCTTTACGGTGTTCTTTACTTCTTTTGTACTTTTTTGGTGATATAAGTCTTTTTAAGTCATGTCTAGATTTATATGCATACTAATGAATCTAGATACATATATAAAACTTATATAGTGATATTATATGAGTTTAGACATGGCTAAAAAAACTTACATCGTGAAACATAAAATACTCATTTTATACTTATTTCATTCTAAAATACAAAAAAATAGATTTAATATATGCATTAAGAAGATAAGTAAGAAGATCATATAGTTTTCAGAATAAGTGGGTGTGAACCTAAGAGTGACCAGATAAAAATGAGTAAATGAGCTGGTGATAGTATGGGTAGGTAAACGTATCTTTTTTACAAGTACATGGTGATATATTTAAGATACATTTTAAACTATAAAACTAATTATATTCTATAATGGAGGAAATATTTATTAAACATGCTATTTTAGATTCGTTAACAAGAATAAAAAATCAATAAATGACTATGGATTTATTTTCATTAATTTATCCTGTTTTTAAATTTAAGTTATTTAATTATAAGTGAAACATCATTTATTTAATAAGGAGACAAAGATTAAAATACCCAAAATTATTAAACAGCTTATATTTATAAAAACAAAAAGTCGTCCACACGCATCAATGCGTGCGTGAATATATAGCGTTCATAAATGAGTGCTCCTTTTGTTAGGGTTACAAAATGCTGGCTTTATTATTATTAGTTAGCATTTGCTGGTCACATCATGGCCGTGCCCTTTTTGTACTTTGCGTCAGTGTGAGTGTGTACCTCGGTGTGTGAGGGGATCTCATTACCCGATTACCGTGGTCTCTTGTCTCCTTATTTAATTTCTTTTCTCTCGGTCTCTCTCGTTGACTCATTGAGCTAGCTGGTGGCTGGCCTTTTCAAAAAGCCCTGGCGATTTGGACACGCTCACCGGCTCAGAGGCAGCCAAGTACAAGTCTGCATAGAAAAGACATTTTTAAGGCTCCCTGCAGCCATAAACTAACGGACATCAGACTTGTCTCCACTTTTCCTCGAAGAAAAGAAGACAACAACACTGACAACTTCTCCCGTCTAAAAAACAATTTTTTATAATTTATAATTTATCTTAAATATAACAATATAATACTTAAATATAATATTTATAAAAATAATTTTATCTTTAGGTTCACTCACTCACTCTATTAGTCAATACTCTATCTGATTATTAGTCAATACTTATAAACTTATTAGTCAATACTCTATCTGATTATTTTTAGGTTCACTCACTCACTCTATCTAAATTGTACTCTCTCTGTTTTGTATTGGAGGACTTTTTAGCTGTAATTAGATTTATATGAACACCAATAAATCTATACGCATATACGAAATATATATAGCTGAATTTAGGCATATGAAACGGAGGAAGTACTAAAATACGTATAGATTTGACAGGTACAAGAGGGCAAGTGCAGCGGCTGATTTCGTGGCCGTGAGGGCATACGTGCAAGTACAAACCACACAGGGGCAAGCGAAAACCGCTTTGGTTGTCATCGAAAAGAGCATTATTGAAAAGGGCCAACTGGACAGGAACATATCCTGTATTGAATTTAGCACGTCCGACTCGATTGGCTCGTGATTGTGTCGTCTGTCATCGTCGTTGGTCGGGATCGATCGATTACTGGTCGCCACTTCCCGCTTCCCTCTCGGCATCATTCCTCTCACGCCCGAAATATGTAGGATGTGGCTGGCTGGCCCCGACCAATTACCCGGTTAAGTCATGTAAGCTCCCAGCCCCCTTCCCCCCACCCCACAAAAAAAACATGATTTGCTTGTCTCGGTCTTACGGTGTGAGACCGAAGAGAGCTAGCAGAAATTGGGAGAGAAAGATCAACTCTTTGGATACTTATTTGATAGATAGAGTTATAACTAAACTAAATGCTACTATGTGTCTATGTTCTCAATTTTTTTAAGATCAAAGCATATGGATATTTTTCAAAATTTTAAACCGTAGATCCACTCCAGATTTAAACTCTACAAAACAAGCCCCCTCAGAATAGCATCTGCTAATTTAATGTTAAGGTTGGAAAAATCACAATCGTTTCTTAAGAGAGAAAGGGGAACGGAAAGGGATCGATCATCCGGTCCATGACGTGCTAGGGCATTTTATAAGCGAGCAGGGTCTTCTTATCATCTTATGTTCCCTTGAGAGTGTCCAAGCCATTAAGCTGTTTGCATGCCGGCATGTTCCAGTAAAACTACTGGAGCAAAGCAAAGGCAACCTGCTGTTGCCGGGACAAATAGAGAGTTATCACAGGCTGATTCAAGAATGGAAAAAACATGGATATTTGATTCATCCGATCCAGGTATCTCGAGAAGATTGTTTTTTTGACAGTGCTAATGATGGTTCTCAAGTTCATCAGAGCTCGATCGGTCTTAATAACTAGAAAAAGCAAAAGCATTTCGATTTGGAGGCACCAATGGGCTAACAGGTCCACCAGCATGGATATAAGGTTTAAAGCATCTCTAAAAGACTCTCCAAATTACTCTTTAAATTAAATTTTGACAATCTACATCAGAAAAGAGATACCAAAATTCTTCCACTCGCCGACCAAACTTGGCTGGCTATCCATGCCCAGCCTCCCCTCGCATGCGCACGAACCACATCAGGAAAACAAACGGAAGAATGAAACACTACTACAAACTGTCACTGTAGTGGCGTTGGGCAAAACCACTGTAGTGGCGGGCCATTAGATGCCCGCCACTAGAGTTGCTGGTGCTGACGGCAGCACCAGCGCCCGCCACTATTGCTGGTAAAGTAGTGGCGGTCGGTGATGACATTAGTCATGAAAATTAGAATAGAAATGTAAAAAAAAAATGTTTGGATGCTAACAGCAAGGTTCGAACCTCAAACCGCCTGCAGGCAGCAAGGTTCGAACCTCGAACCGCATGGCACCAAAGCAACCCCCGCACCACTGCGCTACTAAGTCTTTCTCGACTTGAGTGGCAACGTATGCTAGATAACCCCACCAGCGTCGGATTAGTAGTGGCGGGCAGGATGACGTCACCAGCCGCCACCGTTATCCTTTTAGTAGTGGCGGGCATGCTGACGTCATCATGCCCGCCACTACTAAGACACCTATATATACTTTCCACTCGTCCGAAAACCTAGTTTCATTTTCTAAACCCTAAACTCGCCCCCCTCCTCCCGTCGCCGCCGTCGACGTCCCCTTGCATGAAGAATGAAAGGGGAGGCTCCCCTTGCATGCACAAACCACAGCAGGAAAACAAACGGAAGAATGAAAGGGGAGGAAAGACAAAGAAAGGAGAAGAGAGGAATGGAGAAAATAAAAAAGAAGAAAATATTATTTTTACAATTTTTTTAAATATGAAAATTTTATAATTTTATAACTGGGGATTTCAAAAATAAGTCAAATATTTAAAAATATTTTCAGATTTATAAAGTTAGAATTTAAGATTTCTGTTGGCGTAAAAGTTACACCAACAGGTTCTTAGTAGTTAAGAACAAACAAACAAGAGGTTTGTGCTTTTAGGACAAACTTGAGCCTCCGTAAAGGATAACAACTCAAGAGGTCCGAATATATGTGTTTGAACCACTGGTTCTGGATCCCTCTTACAAGGTACAATGGGGGGTATTTATAGGGAAAAAGGCTTAAGGAATAGACCTATTTACCCTTATATTACAAATGACCTCCAGTATTATAAACAAGGTTATACACGGTAAAGTGCTGTAGGGCAGATGGATAAGCAGGGCATCCAATCAGTCACGTCTGCCTGCTTCGTAGCCTCCTCCTTCCCTTCGGAGGGTCCTTCGAGATTTTGCGTAGTGACACCCTTCGATCGTGCTGACGTATGCTTCGAGCATTATTCAACCATCTTCGGGATCTTCTCAGAGCCCTCGGAGGATTAACCTTTAAGTCCTGGAAATGAAGTAATTTCCCCCAACAGTAGCCCCTCGAATACGCCTTTCTGTAGATAACCTATTTTTTAGAAAGAAGGCAGTATACGAAAGGAACATTTTTAGTTTCTGAGGCTTAAAGGGAATGCAAAGATGCTGTGATTTAGCCCAGAATATTGGACCCAATATTCTAAAACGTTCGTCTCCGAGCTTCGGCATAGTGGGAAAACTCCCTGGTAATAGCATGGTTTCGGTGTAGGAGTGTTACGAAAGCGGTTACGGAGTGTGAGCGTCGTGCAAGCGGTTACGAAGTGTCTTTCATCGTGGCGACGGTTACAGAGTGTGAACGTCGTGGGGTACCGTCAATATGACCGTTACGGCGCAAATAGCCGTTACCCGCTGTGAAAGAGAAGTAACGGTCGATTTCTTCAGCGGTTGCACGCCGTTCCAATTACCAGCCCCACCTGTCGGCGACGGAAGCCGAACCTGCAGTGTGAAACATCTCGAAGAGCAGTATAGGTTGTGCGGTTATAAAAGGGGGAAAAGGGGATTACTGGAAGTTTTTTACCGCATTCACCGTTCTTGCAATTCACCTTTCCCCTCAACCTTCCGCCCCTTCGAGCATTTGAGCGCAATGGCGAGAACCAGCCACACAACTCCCTTGGCGGCCAACTCTCTGGCGCAGCGGCAGGCATGGGCTGCATCAGCAGCCACGGCAATGGCGGGGGGTCCGGGCGGTGCTTGGCCCAAGAACCCTCGAGCGCTCCGCCCGCCCTCCAAGAAGAAGATGGCTCAAAGCTTCGTCATTGGTCAGTCAGTGAGCACCGCGGAGTCCATTGAAGAGGCAGTAGACAGGGAAGCTGGGAGCCGGAATGAGGACTCGAGTCCCCGGGACAGAGTCGACTCCGCGGCCTCGGCGCGGAGAAGTGGTAGTCTTCGAGGCGTTCTTCGAAGCTGGTCTGGGGCTACCAGCCGTGGATTTTCTGGCAGAGGTACTAGACCTGTTTCACATTACTCTGCCTCAATTGTCCCCCAACGCAATCGTCCGCCTGGCCGTCTTCGAGTGGGCTCTTCGAGCGGAGGGGTGTGAAGGGCGCTCCGAGATCTTCGCAGCGACCCACGAAGCTATCTGCCAGCCGAAGCCTCAAGATGGGCCCGGAGACTCGAAGGTGACAGTGGCTTTCGGCAGTGTTAATTTCCAGCTACGGCGGGAGCACGCTCTTCATTTCCCTGCGAAGGCCATAAACGATCGATGGTATACAAATTGGATACTTCGGTGGTTTTACGCCGAAGTAGGAGAAGACTCCCCCCTTTCGGGCCCTCTTCAAGAAATCTGGTTCCGGAAGGAAGCGGACATCTCCCCGAACCCTAGCCTGCTTACGACGAGGCTAGGGTTGCTGGCTTCAGTGGCTCGTCGCATGAGTATGCGCGACCTGGCCGAAGAGTTCGTAGGCCTTCGGATCTCACCCCTCGGAGCCAGTTGGCCAATCTCCATCCCGCAAGCCTCGGAGGGGGACCTCCGAAACATAGGTACGTCTTTCTCCTGCGGCATCATTTTACATGAACACATTAATTATACTTATGCTTCTTATACCTTTTTATTTTCAGCGGCGCCTCTGGCCTTAGCCCCGGATGACATAGTCCGGGCTACCGAACGAATTCTCGGAGCCCCTTCGGTGGCCGAGAGGCAGAGGAGGCTGGAACTGGTGGGGAGTTGGGAGCGCTCGAACAGGGTGTGGAGAGCCCTCGGCATGGAGCCCCCGCAGCTTCCCGACTTTGCCCCAGCTGGAGCGGCGGCTCGCAAGAGAAAAGCAGCGACCGAACCCTCTAAAAAAGCTGGCAAGCAGCCTGCTCAGAAGAGGGCAGTGAAGCAGCCTCCTCACTTGACACCCGCTTCATCTTCTTCGTCGCCGGATGAGCGGAGCCCGACTCCCGAAGAGGCAGAAGACTCCGGAGGTGCTACAGCGAAGGCCTTCGAAGACTACCTTCTGATCGATGAAGATATGGGGGAGGTCCCCACAGACCTCCCCGATAGGGAGGGTGTTAATGTAACTCCACTGACTCCTCCTGCGCCTGTCAACGTGCAAGTGGAGTCAAACTCTACCTCCGACTTGCCTGCACCCGAAGGGGTTCCTGCGGAGGTTGCGGCCCCGACGGACGAAACCGAGGGCAGGGCTTCGGGGGATGACTTCGACAACATCCTCCGGATGTACGAAGTCCTGGAGGATCCGGCGATCCTTCCTCAAGCGGCTCTTGGAGGTATTTTCCCGGAGCTCTTTCTTTTTCGTCGGCATTCGCTTGCTATCTGTAGAATATGTTAATTAACCTTGATATTTGAAATAGGTACCTCTTCGGGTATCGAAGCCTTGGTGGCGCCCGACGTCCCTACTTCTTCGGAGACGGTCACCCGAGCAGACCCTCCGGCTCCCCTGGGGGCTCCGAGCCCGGTGGCGGAGAACGTATCCTTCGGAGCGGACGATGTGCTCCCTGGGACGGAATTGGCTCCGGCCGTGGCGACCTCGACTACTGACGGTGCCTCCGACAACGTGGCTCCGGCCGAAGATGTGGCGGCCGAAGGTCGAGATGTTCTTGCCTCTCCCCCTTTTGTGCCGGGGAGGGGTAAGAGTATTTCCAGCCTGGGCCTTCGGGTTGACCAAGCAGCGCCCTCCGTCGGCAACTCAGAGGACGAGGCTGCAGAGGACGACGCCCGGGCCTTGTCTTGGCTCCCTCTTCTGGCTCCTTTCTTGGAGCATCGGAGTGGCCTTCGAAGGCTACTGGAGCCCCTGGCTGAGAAAAGCCAGGATATTGCCAATTCGGAGTTGCTCTCCGCTTTGAGCGAAGTTAGGGCTTCGAGCCTCAACACGGCCCTCGAAAGGGCTGCCCTTCAGGTATGAAAAAGACACCACAGTTGCTGTATTTTAATGGTCAAAACTTCTTTAGCACTTACCTTGTTTTCCTTGCAGCAATTCGTCCTTGCTAGAGCGGCAGCGACTTCCAGCGAGGTCGAAATTAACCGACTTAACCGGAAGGTTACAGCCCTTCAAACAGCTCTTGATGACTCCACCGGGAGGTCTCTCAGGCTGAATGAAGAACTCTTGGAAGAACGGAAGGCTAAGGCCGCGTCTGACGAAGCCCTTGAAGCCCTCCGCTCTCATGCCGAAGAAGCCGAGGCTGAACGAGTGGTTCTCCGTGCGGAGGTCGAGAAGCTTCGCCAGGATGCGGCTGCTTCGAACGGACATCTGGTGGAACTTCAAGGGGCTCTTAGCCAGGCAATGGCTCAGAAGAGTTCCATGATGCTCCGGGTGGCCGCGTTGGACGCAACGGTTGCAAGCCTGGAAGTAGCAGATAGAAAGAATTCCAGTACTGCTGACCGTACCTTGGAAGCTCTTCAGGGTACGTTAGAGTACTTTGGCACCATGTGCCCTTCGACCTCTGCTGCAACCTTCGAGCCGCTCGACCGGAAGCTGACGAGGATCCAGGTAGCTTCGTCGCTGATGAAGAATTCCGGAGTACGGTACGGAGAGATCTCCGGACAGTGCGCCGGCATCGGGGTTCTTCGCCACCTCGAAACTCTTCGGATTCCCCTCGATTCGGTTAGTGGTTCGTCTCCTGGAGGCTTCGCGGATGATGACCTGCTGCGGCCGTCTTCGGAGGTGGCTTCGGCTTGGGAAGCTTTCCGATCAGTATGGAAGGCGGACCACAAAGTTGCTGCTAAGGCTTGGATCGACGAGGCCCGCCGGCAAAAGCAAGCTCAGGCGAAGCCACCACTCCCGACTTCGCCAGCGCCTTCGGTCCCAGCTCCGCCGACTGACCCGCAGGTCTAGCCGCTTAGGGTTGTTGTGTACCTGTGGTCTTGTAAACTTTGTTTAATTAATGAGAAAGTTATAAACAGTACTTGCTTTGGGTGTTCTGCTCTTTTTTAGGTTCTGTCATGCCCTTCGAGCCCTGACCTCGTACTTTTGGAACCTACTGCCGAGCTTCGCAAGGAGTGGGCAGTTCTTGAGAGTTTGAGACCTTATCGTCGCTCTCGCTTTTCTGTTCCTCGCGGAGACGGGGGGGGGAAGTTACCCTTGAAGTACGAAGGGATGTTTTGTCTTATATTAAAGAGGAAGAAAAGGAAGAGGGGTCTTCGTCCTCCGAGCCCGTCGACTGGTCTGACTCGGAGTATCAAGCCGAAAACCTTGCCGAGGCCGGCTCCGAAAGGCTCTTGACGTGGGCCGAACTTCAGGAGGAGCAGAAGAAACTGCGAGCCTCGAAGAAAAAGAGAAGTTCCCGGCCTAAAAAGACTTCAAGCTCCGAAGGGCAAAGTAGCCGCAGGGGTAGCTCTAGGGGTCGAAAGGGTCTCCGTTTTTATTTGGGTTTAGATAACAATTTTTCCTGATGTATGAATATAATACTTTAATGTGGAATGCTTCGACAGCATGCTGTGTGACTCCTATCCTCCTACCCCCCTTGTGGGTGGCGGAGCTTTTATCTTATATAAGGGTTCGCTAGGCACAATGATTGCCCGAGCACCTGTATGCTTCGAATTTTTGCGCATGTCACCATCGATAAGTAGACAAAAAATTTAAAGTCCTTAGACTCTTCTACGGATCCTAACAAGCCGGAGCCTGAGATCCGTAGTTTGGCCACCTACGGCTCTTTTACAGATACTTCGCACCCGGAGGCTTGAAATTCTGTCTTGTTTAAAGTCCTTAGACTCTTCTACGGATCCTAACAAGCCGGAGCCTGGAATCCGTAGGTTGGCCACCTACGGCTCTTTTACAGATACTTCGCACCCGGAGGCTTGAAATTCTGTCTTGTTTAAAGTCCTTAGACTCTTCTACGGATCCTAACAAGCCGGAGCCTGGAATCCGTAGGTTGGCCACCTACGGCTCTTTTACAGATACTTCGCACCCGGAGGCTTGAAATTCTGTCTTGTTTAAAGTCCTTAGACTCTTCTACGGATCCTAACAAGCCGGAGCCTGGAATCCGTAGGTTGGCCACCTACGGCTCTTTTACAGATACTTCGCACCCGGAGGCTTGAAATTCTGTCTTGTTTAAAGTCCTTAGACTCTTCTACGGATCCTAACAAGCCGGAGCCTGGAATCCGTAGGTTGGCCACCTACGGCTCTTTTACAGATACTTCGCACCCGGAGGCTTGAAATTCTGTCTTGTTTAAAGTCCTTAGACTCTTCTACGGATCCTAACAAGCCGGAGCCTGGAATCCGTAGGTTGGCGGAGCTACTGAACCAATGGTTCGTAGCCAGCCCCTTGGGTTTTTTCGAAAAATGCTTGGCTCTGCTAGCATCACCGACCTTCGAATGCATCCATCCGGAGGGTGGGATGTTCGAAGGGCGAAACAAATCTCAACCCTTAGCTTTATTCATAAAAGGAGTGTTACAAGTGATTACAAGGGAGCCTTAAGCGTAATATCTCTTAAGGTGCTCCGCATGCCACGCATGTTTCAATTCTTCTCCTTCTAAATTAGCTAATTTAAACGATCCGGGGCGTCCTGAGCGTAAGATAACATATGGTCCTTCCCATTTGTTTCCTAGCTTCCCCGGAGCTATTACATTTCGCAACACTAGATGACCTGGTTTTAACTCAGTTAACTTGACCTTGGGGTCATACCATGTCTTTGTGTGCTCTTGGTACTTCGTCAGGTTGGCGACAGCTCGAAGCCTTGTTTCTTCTGACAAGTCTATTGAAGTACTCCGATCATCTTCGTCTTCGTGCTGAATTACGCGAAGTGACTCCCCTTTGAGCTCCGTAGGGGTCATGGCTTCGTCTCCGAAGAGCAACCTGAATGGCGTGAAGCCGGTTGATCTAGTTTGCGTGGTTCGGATAGACCATAAAATTTTAGGTAGCTCTTCGACCCATAGGCCCTTGGCCAATCCCACAATTCGGCGATTTAACCCGGAGAGGATATTCCCGTTGGCTCGTTCGACGGCTCCGTTGGATTGCGGATGTCGCACTGCTGCGAAGCATAGCTTGATGCCCAGCTCTTCACAGAATGTTTGGAAGGTATCGGCTTCGAACTGGGTTCCGTTATCCACCGTTAATTCTCTGGGGACTCCGAACCTGCATATAATATTCTGCCAGAAGAACCTTTGCACGTTCTTTGATGTGATGGCTGTTAGCGGCTCTGCTTCCACCCATTTTGAGAAGTATTCTATCGCTACGACCGCAAATTTCAATCCGCCTTTTGCTGGTGGAAAAGGGCCTATGAGGTCCATGCCCCATCTAGCCATCGGCCATACCGGGGCGATAACTTGAAGTTGAGCTGGTGGGCGATGGCTCCTTCTGCCCATCCATTGGCAGCCTTGGCATGTTCGAACTAGGTCTTCGGCGTCTCTGACGATTGTCGGCCAATAAAAACCTTGCCGGAGCGTCTTGCCTGCTAGCGCTCTAGGAGCTAGATGACCTCCGCACAGCCCCTCGTGGATGCCTCGAAGTATGTCCTGTCCTTCAGGTTGAGAGATGCATCGAAGCAGTGGTGAGCATACTCCGGCTTTATATAGTACTTCTCCAATAAGTTTGTAATTTCGAGCTCTTGTTTGCATTCTTCGAGCTTCTGGGCCTTCCGGAGGGTCATTGCTACCTTGCAACATAGTTATTATTGGAGTTCGCCAATCCGTAGCTTCAATACTCATTACTTCTGACGAGGGTATTTGGTCAGCTGCTGGCTGCTCTAACTCTTCATAGAAAGCGCCCTCCGGGAGGTCTACTGCTCCTGCTGCGGCTTTTGCAAGAATATCTGCAAGTTGATTTTCTGCTCGCGGTATGCTTCGAACTGTAAACCCTTTGAATGCTGCTTCTGCCTTGCGGATTTCTTGAAGGTATTGCGCGAGATGTGGGTTTTTTGCTTGGAAGCTTTTATCAATATGCCCTGCGACGACTTGGGAATCTGTCTTGATCATTATCCTTGTAGCTCCGAGTGCTTTAGCCTTTCGGAGGCCTAGCAAGATTCCTTCATACTCGGCGACGTTATTAGTGGTTCGAAAGTTAAGCCTTGCAGAGTACATTGCCTTTTGTCCTGATGGTGACAAGATTACTGCCCCTGCTCCGGCACCTGATGCTTGATAGGCTCCGTCGGAGAATATTGTCCAGAAACCGTCGGAGGGTTCTTCCGGAGTCCATACTGCAGATGGAGTCCACTCTGCTACGAAATCTGCTATAATTTGAGATTTAACAGTCGTCCTTGCTGTGAAGGAGATTTCGAAGGGTGCTAGCTCGACTGCCCACTTTCCAACCCTGCCTGTGGAATCTTTGTTTCGGAGCATATCTCCAAGAGGATACGATGTAGGGACAATAAGGTTATGCGCCAAGAAATAATGCCTTAGCTTTCGCGAGGCCATTACTAAAGCATAAGCAAACTTTTCAAGCTCGGAGTATCTGATCTTGGCTCCTGATAATGCCTCCGAGACAAAATAAACTGGGTTTTGTACCAGCTTGTCTTTGAGCTCGACTTCTCGGACCAGTACTGCGCTTACTGCTGACCCTGTCGCTGCAAGGTATAAAAGCAATGTTTCCCCTGGAAGAGGAACAGTTAAGGTTGATAATGTTCCAAGGTAGTCTTTTATTTCTTCGAAGCTCTTTTGGCACTCCGGCGTCCAGCTGAAGCTTTCGGAGCCTTTGAGTGCCTTGAAAATTGGGAGGCTTCGCTCTGCCGATCTGGACAGGAACCTGCTGAGTGCTGCTAGCCTTCCTGCTAGCTTCTGTACTTGCTTCAAATTCTCGGGTGGAGCCATTCTTTGTAGTGCACTTATTTGCGTTGGACTGGCTTCGATCCCCCTGCTCGAAACTAAGTACCCTAGCAGCTTCCCTGCTTGTGCCCCGAATATACATTTTTCGGGATTGAGGCGTACTCCACATGCTCGGAGGCTCTCGAAAGTTTCATCTAAATCTATGCTATGCTGATGCTTTTGAGCACTTTTTATTACAATATCGTCCATGTAGGCCTCGACATTGCGGCCTATCTGATGGCCTAAAGCTTTAGCTATTAAGCGAGAAAATGTGGCTCCGGCATTCCGTAAACCAAAAGGCATTCTTACATAGCAGAATACTCCCGAAGGAGTTATGAAACTTGTCTTGGCTTCGTCTTCTTGCTTCAGCCATACTTGATGGTACCCGGAGTAGGCATCGAGGAAGCTTAATAATTCGGAGCCGGCTGTGGAATCTATTAATTGATCTATTCGGGGCATTGGGTAGGGGTCTCGCGGGCATGCTTTATTTAGTGATGTGAAGTCAATACACATGCGCCATTTGCTGGAATCCTTCTTTCTTACAAAAACAGGGTTGGCCAACCACTCGGTATGGGCCACTTCCCTGATAATGCCAGCTTTTAACAATTTTTCCACTTCGGCCTTGGCTAAATTTGCTCTTTCTGTTGATAGCTTTCGGAGCCCCTGGCGCACTGGCTTGGCCTTCGGGTTGACGAGCAGACTGTGCTCGATGATGCTTCGGTCGACCCCCGTGATATCTTCGTCGGTCCAAGCAAACATGTCTAGATTCTTCTTGACGACTTCTTCTAATGAGGCGGTTATCTCCGGAGATAGCCCCTTGCCGAATTTTATTGGGTATTCTTTGCCGTCTTCTGAGATTATTCTTGTCTCGACATCACCCTCCGGGCTTGGTTTGAGCGAGGATCCCTTCGGGGGGCTCAAGGCTTCTGGTACTTCTTTGGCGCTCTCCGCCACATTATGCACTTGTCGAGGGTCCAATGGCTGCCCGTGGCCATATTCTGTCCTTCTGGCTACAGCTTGGTCTCCTGAAATAGTGAGCACTCCACCTTGTGTGGGCATTTTGAGACAAAGGTAGTTGTGATGCGCTATAGCCCCGAATTGGTTTAACATCCCTCGTCCGAAGATAGCATTGTAGGCGTAGGGGGCATCCACCACGTCGAAAATCACCTCCTCTACTCGGGCCAGCGGCCCCTCTCCGAAGGCAACCTCGAGGCCTATTTGGCCGAGGGCATCGAGAGGCGGTCCTGAGAAGCCTTGAAGTGGCCTGGCTGCAGGGAGTAGATGCTTCCGGGGTATACACATCTGGTCGAAGGCTTGGACGAAGAGTATGTCTGCGGAGCTTCCACCGTCCACCAGGATCCTCCGAACATCAGCCCCTGCTATATCGGCAGAGATGACTAATGGGTCAGCATGGGGAAACTTCACCCCTACTGCATCGCTGGCTGTGAATGAGATGGGTACACGGGACCATTCTGGCATCCCTTCAGCGGAACTTGAAGTCCCAATGTGCCCAACTTCGCGGACGTACTCGCGGCGCTGTCTCTTGGACATGCTGCCGAGGGTCCCTCCTCCGGAGATGGGTAGGACCACTCTCTTGCCGCGGTCTTGTGGATCTTCGTGCCTTGGTGGTGGCATAATACTGGCCACCGGTAGCCGTATGGGGGCTTCGAGGGCACCGGCTCGGGCCACAGCTTGAACAGGCTCCGATCGTGCCGTAGGTGGAGCCCGGTCCGAAGTACCCCTCCTGGTATTTCGGTCAACGTATTCACCCCGAAGGGTCAATATCGTCTTGCAATCCTTCGTGTCATGGCTTCTATTATCGCCATGCACGCAGCAAAAATGACTCTGGCGCCTTCCAGGCACCCTTTCTTGAGGTACTGACGGCCCAGCCTTGAAATTTTTTACCTGCTGGAAACTGGCAGGTGCCTTCGAAGCTGAAGGTGCAATGTTTAGTACTTCCGAACGGAAATGCTTTTTTCCTCGCCTATACTCGCTAGGGCGGCTGTCTTGTGGAGGTTGTGGTGGAGCGGTGGCCTCTGGCTCCCTTTTGACTTCCCGGAGGGTGGGTAGTGCTGCCTCAGCTCGCCGAAGGCATCCTTCCTCTGCCTTGGCATATTGTTCGAAGTATGCCATGAGCTGTGCTACGGATGTTACCGGCTTCCGATGGAGTTTGCTGAGGAGGTCGGGGTTCAGCACCCCTTCTCGGGCAGCATCAACTACCGAAGAGGTAGTAAGGCCCTTGATCTGTGACTTGGTGTGGGCGAAGCATGTGAAGTACTCTCGGAGGGTTTCTCCCTCCCGCTGCTTTACCTGGAACAAGCTTCCCGTGGACATTGGGGCCACGAAAGTGCCTTGGAAGTTGCTCACGAACTTCTTTTTGAGTAGCTCCCATGACTTGATCGATCCTGGTTTTAGGGACCAGAACCATCGGAGCGCCACACCTTCGAGAGCGAGTGGAAAGCATTTTGCCATGGTGCTTCGTACCCCTCCGCTTGCTTCTATAGCTAGGGCGTACGAGCGGGCGAACTCTCCGGGGTCCGACCCCCCGGAGTACTTGTGCAGCTTCGAGGCCTTGAACTTGGGGTCGAAAGGCACTCTCTGCAGATCAGGGTGCAATGGAGACTCATTGTCGAAGGACGCATTCTCGGCCTCTTCTTGGACTTGTATAACTTCTGGGGGGTTGCGGGCTCCATCGTCTTGAGGCCCCCTTGGAGTTTCGGTGGAGGCTTGAGTGCGGAGTCTGTCGGCAGCCTCCTGCCTCCATCTGGATACCTCCTCCTGAAGCCTGGCTAGCTGCGTAGCCTCGGTTTCGGGAGGGCCTTCGTCTTCGTCGGAGGGAACTTCAGGGTCTTGGCTTGCTGTGTAGTCGGTCTGAAGCATTGTAGGGGGGGGGGAGGGCCCCGGGGCGCTCGACGCCCATCGGTTCCGGCAGGAACCGTCGGATTAGCTGAGGGTCCGGCTCCGTTGGTCCGAGGGGACCTTCGAAGGGGACCTGCAGCTTGACCACGCTTCGGAGGCATGGTTAGTCGATGAGGTGTTTTGGAAATGGAAGACTTCGAATGACTCGAGGGGGTCGAGGGAAGGCCTTCGGGCTGCACTAAGAAGTCCTTAACTGAAGGGTGCGCGGAATCTCAGGATTCCGAGGCTCCCCCCGTAAGTTTCCTTCAGAGTGCAGTCAGCAGTAGAGAACAAGCTTTTAGAACTAATTCCCCACGGACGGCGCCAACTGTTGGCGTAAAAGTTACACCAACAGGTTCTTAGTAGTTAAGAACAAACAAACAAGAGGTTTGTGCTTTTAGGACAAACTTGAGCCTCCGTAAAGGATAACAACTCAAGAGGTCCGAATATATGTGTTTGAACCACTGGTTCTGGATCCCTCTTACAAGGTACAATGGGGGGTATTTATAGGGAAAAAGGCTTAAGGAATAGACCTATTTACCCTTATATTACAAATGACCTCCAGTATTATAAACAAGGTTATACACGGTAAAGTGCTGTAGGGCAGATGGATAAGCAGGGCATCCAATCAGTCACGTCTGCCTGCTTCGTAGCCTCCTCCTTCCCTTCGGAGGGTCCTTCGAGATTTTGCGTAGTGACACCCTTCGATCGTGCTGACGTATGCTTCGAGCATTATTCAACCATCTTCGGGATCTTCTCAGAGCCCTCGGAGGATTAACCTTTAAGTCCTGGAAATGAAGTAATTTCCCCCAACAGTAGCCCCTCGAATACGCCTTTCTGTAGATAACCTATTTTTTAGAAAGAAGGCAGTATACGAAAGGAACATTTTTAATTTCTGAGGCTTAAAGGGAATGCAAAGATGCTGTGATTTAGCCCAGAATATTGGACCCAATATTCTAAAACGTTCGTCTCCGAGCTTCGGCATAGTGGGAAAACTCCCTGGTAATAGCATGGTTTCGGTGTAGGAGTGTTACGAAAGCGGTTACGGAGTGTGAGCGTCGTGCAAGCGGTTACGAAGTGTCTTTCATCGTGGCGACGGTTACGGAGTGTGAACGTCGTGGGGTACCGTCAATATGACCGTTACGGCGCAAATAGCCGTTACCCGCTGTGAAAGAGAAGTAACGGTCAATTTCTTCAGCGGTTGCACGCCGTTCCAATTACCAGCCCCACCTGTCGGCGACGGAAGCCGAACCTGCAGTGTGAAACATCTCGAAGAGCAGTATAGGTTGTGCGGTTATAAAAGGGGGAAAAGGGGATTACTGGAAGTTTTTTACCGCATTCACCGTTCTTGCAATTCACCTTTCCCCTCAACCTTCCGCCCCTTCGAGCATTTGAGCGCAATGGCGAGAACCAGCCACACAACTCCCTTGGCGGCCAACTCTCTGGCGCAGCGGCAGGCATGGGCTGCATCAGCAGCCACGGCAATGGCGGGGGGTCCGGGCGGTGCTTGGCCCAAGAACCCTCGAGCGCTCCGCCCGCCCTCCAAGAAGAAGATGGCTCAAAGCTTCGTCATTGGTCAGTCAGTGAGCACCGCGGAGTCCATTGAAGAGGCAGTAGACAGGAAGCTGGGAGCCGGAATGAGGACTCGAGTCCCCGGGACAGAGTCGACTCCGCGGCCTCGGCGCGGAGAAGTGGTAGTCTTCGAGGCGTTCTTCGAAGCTGGTCTGGGGCTACCAGCCGTGGATTTTCTGGCAGAGGTACTAGACCTGTTTCACATTACTCTGCCTCAATTGTCCCCCAACGCAATCGTCCGCCTGGCCGTCTTCGAGTGGGCTCTTCGAGCGGAGGGGTGTGAAGGGCGCTCCGAGATCTTCGCAGCGACCCACGAAGCTATCTGCCAGCCGAAGCCTCAAGATGGGCCCGGAGACTCGAAGGTGACAGTGGCTTTCGGCAGTGTTAATTTCCAGCTACGGTGGGAGCACGCTCTTCATTTCCCTGCGAAGGCCATAAACGATCGATGGTATACAAATTGGATACTTCGGTGGTTTTACGCCGAAGTAGGAGAAGACTCCCCCCTTTCGGGCCCTCTTCAAGAAATCTGGTTCCGGAAGGAAGCGGACATCTCCCCGAACCCTAGCCTGCTTACGACGAGGCTAGGGTTGCTGGCTTCAGTGGCTCGTCGCATGAGTATGCGCGACCTGGCCGAAGAGTTCGTAGGCCTTCGGATCTCACCCCTCGGAGCCAGTTGGCCAATCTCCATCCCGCAAGCCTCGGAGGGGGACCTCCGAAACATAGGTACGTCTTTCTCCTGCGGCATCATTTTACATGAACACATTAATTATACTTATGCTTCTTATACCTTTTTATTTTCAGCGGCGCCTCTGGCCTTAGCCCCGGATGACATAGTCCGGGCTACCGAACGAATTCTCGGAGCCCCTTCGGTGGCCGAGAGGCAGAGGAGGCTGGAACTGGTGGGGAGTTGGGAGCGCTCGAACAGGGTGTGGAGAGCCCTCGGCATGGAGCCCCCGCAGCTTCCCGACTTTGCCCCAGCTGGAGCGGCGGCTCGCAAGAGAAAAGCAGCGACCGAACCCTCTAAAAAAGCTGGCAAGCAGCCTGCTCAGAAGAGGGCAGTGAAGCAGCCTCCTCACTTGACACCCGCTTCATCTTCTTCGTCGCCGGATGAGCGGAGCCCGACTCCCGAAGAGGCAGAAGACTCCGGAGGTGCTACAGCGAAGGCCTTCGAAGACTACCTTCTGATCGATGAAGATATGGGGGAGGTCCCCACAGACCTCCCCGATAGGGAGGGTGTTAATGTAACTCCACTGACTCCTCCTGCGCCTGTCAACGTGCAAGTGGAGTCAAACTCTACCTCCGACTTGCCTGCACCCGAAGGGGTTCCTGCGGAGGTTGCGGCCCCGACGGACGAAACCGAGGGCAGGGCTTCGGGGGATGACTTCGACAACATCCTCCGGATGTACGAAGTCCTGGAGGATCCGGCGATCCTTCCTCAAGCGGCTCTTGGAGGTATTTTCCCGGAGCTCTTTCTTTTTCGTCGGCATTCGCTTGCTATCTGTAGAATATGTTAATTAACCTTGATATTTGAAATAGGTACCTCTTCGGGTATCGAAGCCTTGGTGGCGCCCGACGTCCCTACTTCTTCGGAGACGGTCACCCGAGCAGACCCTCTGGCTCCCCTGGGGGCTCCGAGCCCGGTGGCGGAGAACGTATCCTTCGGAGCGGACGATGTGCTCCCTGGGACGGAATTGGCTCCGGCCGTGGCGACCTCGACTACTGACGGTGCCTGCGACAACGTGGCTCCGGCCGAAGATGTGGCGGCCGAAGGTCGAGATGTTCTTGCCTCTCCCCCTTTTGTGCCGGGGAGGGGTAAGAGTATTTCCAGCCTGGGCCTTCGGGTTGACCAAGCAGCGCCCTCCGTCGGCAACTCAGAGGACGAGGCTGCAGAGGACGACGCCCGGGCCTTGTCTTGGCTCCCTCTTCTGGCTCCTTTCTTGGAGCATCGGAGTGGCCTTCGAAGTCTACTGGAGCCCCTGGCTGAGAAAAGCCAGGATATTGCCAATTCGGAGTTGCTCTCCGCTTTGAGCGAAGTTAGGGCTTCGAGCCTCAACACGGCCCTCGAAAGGGCTGCCCTTCAGGTATGAAAAAGACACCACAGTTGCTGTATTTTAATGGTCAAAACTTCTTTAGCACTTACCTTGTTTTCCTTGCAGCAATTCGTCCTTGCTAGAGCGGCAGCGACTTCCAGCGAGGTCGAAATTAACCGACTTAACCGGAAGGTTACAGCCCTTCAAACAACTCTTGATGACTCCACCGGGAGGTCTCTCAGGCTGAATGAAGAACTCTTGGAAGAACGGAAGGCTAAGGCCGCGTCTGACGAAGCCCTTGAAGCCCTCCGCTCTCATGCCGAAGAACTAATTCCCTCCGCAGTCAGCAGTAGAGAACAAGCTTTTAGAACTAATTCCCCACGGACGGCGCCAACTGTTGGCGTAAAAGTTACACCAACAGGTTCTTAGTAGTTAAGAACAAACAAACAAGAGGTTTGTGCTTTTAGGACAAACTTGAGCCTCCGTAAAGGATAACAACTCAAGAGGTCCGAATATATGTGTTTGAACCACTGGTTCTGGATCCCTCTTACAAGGTACAATGGGGGGTATTTATAGGGAAAAAGGCTTAAGGAATAGACCTATTTACCCTTATATTACAAATGACCTCCAGTATTATAAACAAGGTTATACACGGTAAAGTGCTGTAGGGCAGATGGATAAGCAGGGCATCCAATCAGTCACGTCTGCCTGCTTCGTAGCCTCCTCCTTCCCTTCGGAGGGTCCTTCGAGATTTTGCGTAGTGACACCCTTCGATCGTGCTGACGTATGCTTCGAGCATTATTCAACCATCTTCGGGATCTTCTCAGAGCCCTCGGAGGATTAACCTTTAAGTCCTGGAAATGAAGTAATTTCCCCCAACAATTTCGAAAAGAAACTAAATCTTTCAAAAAGAAGAGAAAAATAATTTTAAAAAATTGAAAATTTATAACTTGGGGATTTCAAAAAGAAGTCAAATATTTAACAGTCAAATATTTCGAAATATTTTGAGATTTTAAAAGTGATGAGTAATTTTTTAGAGAGTTGAAAATAAATAGTCACTACATAGTAGATTTAGAGAGAAATCTTTTTGGAGAGTTGGATAAAATGAACAAATGGAGAGTCAAAAATTAAAGAGGCTTTTTGTTGACACAGAAATGTGCCCCCACACTTGGGTCAGTTCGACGATCCAAAAGTGTGTGGATACTTAAGGACAAGCCTAAGCGTAACACAACACCGACGTCGCGTTCCGACTACCCTTAACCGTGGTAAGGGGGGTGGAGTCGCCAGGTAATCAGATCACACAAAAATAATCCAATTAGCCGAAAGAAATATATTAAACAAAGCAAATCAGCAAGCCGAGCGAAGCCTGTCTGAGTCGAAGTGTAGTGCGAAGGGTGTCGCCGAAGTGTACCTTCAGCGTCTAGTGCGAAGTGTCCCGCCGAAGGGTGTCTTCGGCGTTCGGACTGATCTGGCTGAAGATGGACTCCGAACCAATTTGGACGCAACAATCAACTCCGAACAGCAGGGTTCGGTGTGAAGTCTCCGATACAGTAAGATACAAAATAATGACTTAGATGCAACGTGTGGGCGCGACTTCATCTAGCGCGGGGTCCGGGTGTGGCGAAGCCTATTGCGACGAAGCCTGTTGCGGAGCGTGTTGGCGTGCGGGACCTGGTCAAACTGACAATAGCGTGACGGTCCGGCACGGACGGTCGAAGCAGTGATCTCGCCGAAGGGTGTTCTAGCAACCTTCGAAAGTGATCTCTCAGCTCCGGATACCTCCGATGAAGTAGCTCCGAACGTGAAAACCTGCAATAGAGTAGATTCGAAGTACCAATTCGGCCTGAAGACCGAATTCTGCTAACTGTTGCACTAGGAGGCGAAGGTAGCAATCTGCTACGCAGATTAGCGGATACTTCATAGGCGAAGTAACAAGGCGATAACAATCTATTATGTAGATTAACGGATACTTCACAAGCGAAGTAACAAGGATTACCACTGTTCCGAAGTAGCCGACGGAGGGCTTCCAAGCAAACCCACAAAGATTGCAGAAAGTAAAGGTAAAATAAAGGTACGGTTCAAAGCTAGGGCTTTGTGTTTGATTTTTGTTGAGGGGGTTCTGAACCAGCCTCACCCCTATATTATAGGGGCTAGACTTCTAATCTCTAAGCCTAATCTGGCAGGATTCAGTTTGATCACGCGTGGAGCTAAGACTTAATCAAAAATCGGACTCAACTCTATCTTTGCCCGAAGTGGGCCTTCGGCCAGGCCCGCCGAAGCCTGCTCCTCAGGCCGAAGCTTTGGCGGGGTGGGCCTCCGAAGGCCTTTGGGCCGAAGGCTGCAGGCTCGTCAGAAGCTTCCGAAGCCTATAGCTTTGTGGGCCTTCGACCCTATAGTGCTTCGGCTTAGCCCAAGACATGTGTATTTTTGGCCCAAATTACCAAAACTGATATTTTGACAACCTTAACCATTAATGCCATTTTTTGCTATCAACACATGCCCCCTGCCTTTTAGTGAACTAAGTGAACTAAAAGCATAACGGGTTAAAGATGATACTTTTTATATCGGCCTTTCGACACCTTTCAAGTTGTTTGCCACACACTTGGGAAATATCTTTTCAAGTACTTACCATTCAAAGCTCTTCGAAACCACTCTCCTTGCAGAGACTCTAACGTATAGGTGTTGCCATGAGCTATTTCAGCTATTTTGAAAGGGCCTTCCCAACTAGGTGTCCATTTACCAAATTTAGGACTCTTAGTGCCTAAGGGAAAAATCGTCTTCCAAACCAAGTCACCTACTTGAAACGATTTTGGTTTAACCTTCTTATTGTCGGCTTTAGCTATTCTCCTTTTGTCTATTTCTATAGCTTCTAAAGCCCTTAACCTCTTATTGGTCACTTCTTCTAGATTGACTTTCAAAAGAGTCTCATACTCATCGACCGACAAGCCATCTTGCTTTAGAACTCTTAAAGAGCCAAGATCTACTTCTACAGGTAGAACGACTTCTTTCCCATATACCAACTCATATGGACTAACCTTGGTAGCACCGTGCTTTGCAACTCTACAAGCCCATAGTGCCTCGGAAAGCACTTCATGCCACCTCTTAGGGAACTCTTCAATTTTCTTCTTAATGAGCTTAATCACAATCTTATTACTAGACTCGGCCTGACCATTGGCTTGAGCATAGTATGATGAAGAGTTTATTAACTTAATACCATAAAATTCAGCAAAATCTCTCACTTCTTTAGAAACAAACGAACTGCCTTGATTTGTAGTGAGAGTTTGGGGAATACTGAATCTATGTATAATGTGCTTCAAGATAAAATCAAGTATCTCATTGTGAGTCATGTTCTTGAGAGGCATGACTTCGATCCATTTGGTGAAGTAGTCTGTTGGCATCAACACGAACCGATGCCCTTTTGAAGGAGGGTGAATTTGGCCAATGAAGTCCAAACCCCAACCTCAGAACGACCATGGCTTGAAAATAGGGTTAAGTAATGAAGCAGGAGCTAACTGAACGTTGCCAAACTTTTGACATGCTTCATATCCTCTATAATACTTAAAACAATCCTCAGTCATAGTCGGCCAGTAAAAACCCACTCTCTTAAGCATCCAACCCATTTTCTGGGCCGACTGGTGAGTGCCACAAAGCCCTTTATGGACTTCTCCCGTAGCCACTGTGGACTGTTCATTGTCTAAACACTTTAACAGTACTCCATCAATAGTTCAGCGATATAGTGTATCACCTAGCAATACGAATTTAAATGCTTGCCACCGAACTTTCCCATCAACCCTTTGACTAGGGTCTCTCAAATACTGGATGATTGGGGTTCTCCAATCGCCTTTATGGGCTTCTAAGGGTTTTGCTAGCTCACTCCCTGGAATAACGTCTAAACTACTGGCTTCGAAGTGCCCCCGAGCCCTTCTTGCTTCTACCGAAGCCTGCTTGGACTGGCTGCGCGAAGCTGTTCAGGCCAAAGCCTCCTCCCGGAGGGTTCGGGTTCCCGAAAACCCTCACTGTCTAGGGGACTTCGGCACATGGGCTCCGGCACACCAGACCCTTATGTGGGTGAGAAACCAAGGGTTGGTTTAGGAGTCTGTGATGAGTGATTGACAGATTTTACCCTCTGATTCGAAGGGGTCCCTCCGAAGGGGTTCGGAGATGGTTTCACCGAAGGGTTCGGTGGGTCTGGTTGCTGCAGCTGTTGCAGCGGAGTGTGCATGTCAGAGTGGTCTGATAGTACACAATGACATGGCTATATCGAAGGGTCTCAGTACTTTGGGCGGTACACCAGAGTGTGTGCCGAAGGTTGTTTACCCGGAGAGGTCTCCGGGGTACTGGATACACTTGTCTGTTTGTCTGTGGTGCGCAGGTGACTTCGGAGGCGACGGACGGTTCGCAGCAAGTGAACCTGGGTCAAGCGGGAGGCTTGATGCTAGGGGAGCAGGGAGCTCCGTCACGAAGGCTGCGAAGGGGTCGAGGTCGGACCTCGGGTCGAGGTGCACCAGGAGAAGGCAGTAAGTGCGGAGTATGACTCCGGGTGAAGGTACTCCGAGACGAAGTCCTCGGAGGCGAGACACTTTGAAGGGTACTCCGAATGGAGTGACTTCAGAGTATGGTGGATCAAGTCCTCCGCAATGAGGCAAGACGTTCGAAGTGTGCTCCGAAGGGAGACACTTGAAGGTATACCCAATGAAGGTCTCAGAAGTTGAGGTGCATCGAAGGCATGGTCCGGGTGAGGATCGTCGAGGAGTGTGCTCGGGGAGACACTGCGACGAAGTGCTCATGGAATGCTTCATGCGGAGGCCTTGGACGAAAGAGGGACTTCGAAGGGTGGTACTCCGAAGGTGGGGCTTCGGAGTGAAGCTGACTTCGGAGTGAAGCTGACTTCGGAGTGAGGCTGGCTTCGGAGTGAGGCTGACTTGAGGTACTTCGGCCTTGCATGGCTTCGATACATGGACTAACGGAGTTCTAGCTGGGAGAAGCTGCGAAGCCATGGTGGTCCACTCCGAAGGTGTTGGTGCGAAGGCCCAAGGGCTTTGACGGCTTCGGCTCAAAACCGTCACTGTATCGAAGGCTGACTTCGGTGAAGCAAAAGCCGTCAGGCTCAAGGCTTCTCACCGAAGCTACCGCACCCCTCGCGTGCGAAGGGGGGCTTCAGAAGGGTCCAAAACTGCAAAAGCTGACAGCGTCTGCTCTGCAAAAGCTGGTGATGTCCCCTCTACGAAGCTGACAAAAGAAGCCTCCAAATAAAGTAGACTACCACCTGTACCCCCTGTTCTGATGAGACAAAACTGGTGTAAACCCTAGGGGTAAAGTAGTCTATTCACAGGGCTGAATAGTGCCTATAAATAGTGGAGGCTAACTAGGTCACATCAACACTTTGAGCAGCCATTGTAGAACTCCTGTGCTAGCTGCCACACTCTTTGTATTCATCCTGTGAGTTCATTTTGTGTTCCCTGTTCATGCAATGAAGTTTTGATTCTGTTCTTCTTTCACTGCTTGAACTTGTACCGTGTGTTGCACTTCATGTTTTGATTTCTCTGTGCACCACCTTCTTCTGGGTTGAGTCTGTGCTCTGGATCTTTTCTGGAGAGGTGTGTGAGAAGCTTGTCTGGGTAAAGTGTGTTTTTCAGTATATGTTCGCTCTGTGTAAACTGGAGGCTAGACCTATCTGATTACTAGCGAAGCACTATTCGAAGCCTATTTCCTTCCCTTGTCGAAGTCCTCGGCGAAGCGTGTTCAGTGTGCGTTTAGACCTTCGAAGTACGAAGCCCAGCACCAGTTGCTGTCGCTGAGTATTTGGTCGAAGTCCGTAGAGGGGAGTCTGCTCTTGCGAAGGGTGAAGTGCGAAGCCTGCTCGAAGGCACCCAGTGTGTGGAGCCTGCACTGACTTAGCAGAGCTGAGTTTTCGGGGTTGTGGGTGGAGCGAAGTCTTCTTGGCTTCGAACTTTTGCTCCTTGCGAAACCTGATTTTGGAGCTGTGAAATACATCCGAACCAGAACTTCGAAGGTTGTGTTCGAAGCCTGTTCCGCAGAAGACAGAAGTAAAACAGAAGGCTATTTTTAGTCTGAAATTTTAAAAGCTCCCATTCACCCCCCTCTGGTCGCCGTTTCCGGTCCAACAATTAGTATCAGAGCAGGTTAAGATCACTAGTTGACCTTAACCGGTTTTGTGATCTTTTGGCGACATGGACATAGTTAGTAAAATACCTCTGTTCGATGGGACGGACTTTGCATACTGGAAGGTGCGCATGGAGGGCTTACTTGCTAAGCCAAGGAAATGCAATTTGGGAGATTGTGGACTCACAATACTCCATCCCTGAAACTCGCACCTCTTAAACAGAGAAGGATCAGTATAATGCCAACTCCAAGGCTAGAAATATATTGTTCATTGGTTTGAGTCGGAGTGAGTTTGATAGGATGTAGCACCTTAGGACAGCTAGGGAGATTTGGACTACGCTCACTATTTTTCATGAGGGCTCTATACAGATTAAGGCCAGAGCCAAAGCACATACAATCAACAGTATCAGCTGTTTGTGCAAGCTCTTGGTGAATCTATAAATGCCATGTTTTCTCGCTTTGATGCGATAGTGAGTAACTTGCGGTCCAACGGGACGCTTGCTTACAATGATCATGATAGGGCTATTAAGCTTCTCTATGCTCTTGATCATAGCATATGGGAAGTTAAGATATCCAGCATTGAGGAGTCCACAGGTTATGACACATTGACCTGTGATGAGCTCTTCAGCAAGCTGAAGTCCACAGAGATTGCCAAGGCATCTCTTGCAGTGCATAGGAACTCCTTGCCACAACCGTTGGCATTGGTTTCTAGCACTAGCCGTGGCACCACTGCAGAACCAAGCACATCAGGCACTTGTGTTTTTGCAGATGGTTTGCTTTGTCCTCCCTGGTCTCCGTCACTAAGGAGCAAGTGGATACTCTGGATGATGATGAGCTTGCTCTCATTGCCAGAAGATTCACTCGTTTTCATCATGAAAGACGGGATCAGAGGAGAAGTGGTTTTAGTGGTTGTTTTGAGTGTGGCGACACTTCTCACATCAAGGCCAATTGCCCTAAACTCAAGAAGAGAGATGAGAGTGAGCGCTCCAAATACCACAAGGAGAGGAAACACTTTGTGAAGGGCAAGCGTGGCAAGATGGCTAAGAGGGTAGTCAAAGCCGCTTCCAGAGCATTTGTTGCTGCTCTCAGCGACATCGACACTTCCTCAACTGAGGAGTCGAGCTCTGAGGAGGAGGAGTCTCCAAGGAAGGAGGAGAAGGACAAGTGTAGGACCGAAAGTAGCGACCAGAGGGGGGGTGAATGGGCGCCTTAAAAATTCTTTGGAATCTATGGCCTGCTCCCAACACCCAACGCACCTCAAAAACTAAGCAGCAAAGCGTGAATAGATTGCCTAAGTCTAAAAGTATCTAGCCTAGAAAAGACTGATGTCCTAGACAGAGAAACACCAATACAGGTAGATAAACAAAATATTCAAAACATGGCAAATCAAACTTCTCAGCAGATGATCTAAGTGTACATGAAAAGATATGAGAAGTTACTGTTCAAATTTGTCTCCTGTTCGAAACTTGGCGATGCCTGCTTCGCTGTGTCGAAGCCTGCTTCGTTGAGTCGAAGCCTGCTTTGAGTCCCTTGTCGAAGTCTAGCGAAAGCTGTCACGGAAGGCCGAAGGTTTGTGGAAACTAGCCTAGTTCGAGTGTGACAAAAATGCGAAGTATGCTTCGAAGCAAAGTATGAAAGTATCGAAGCTTGCTTCGACCAGTGTACTTCGAAGCCTATACTTCGATTAGAAAGCTTCGAACAAAGTTCACAGAAAAGCAACCTTCGAAATAGAAGCGAAGCCAAACACGCTGCGGCAAGACAAAATCGAAGCCTACACTCTACCTTCGAAGCTAGCTTGATCGAGGTATGAATACCGAAGTGGTAACCTCCGAACCACAGACCAGCTTTGAATCGAAGTGTGCTGATGCTCTCACAAGAGATCGAAGCCTTGAAGCATACTTCGAAAAACAACCTTCGAACACACAAACTGTGACTCGAACAAGACAGCAACACACTCCGAGCGAAGTCTATCAGAGAGACATGCTTCGAAGCTAACTTCGAAGCCTGTCGAAGTATTGACTTTGAAAAGCTCGAGTCAGAGTATACCTTCGCAAGAACTGCCGAAGTATGGCAAAAGAACAAAGACTAAGCTCCAAACATACTTCGAAGCTTCGTTCATAGTTTAAGTTCGAAGTTGAAGTTCTAGCAAAGCTCTTGGAGATGTTAGGTCGAAGCCTGCCTCACGGAACTGAGGGACTTCGAACACAGAAGGGGGCTTCGCCAGAAACAGCCAGAGAAAAGGCTAGGCTCTGTCTACTCGATCAAAAAGTTACACAGGAAAAAGCAAGGCTAGATTACTAGTGTACTGTTGCTACAGGGAGTAGGTACTACTTGCCGCATGCAAGAACTAGTACTACTCATTGCAAGAACAGAAGCAACAAAGAACACATTTGCTCAGGAATAAAATAGCTGCGCACGTCAATCGAAGCAGTAAAAACAACAGTAGAATTGCTGCAAACCGAATGACAAGAGAAGAGAATAGAATCTCACAGATTCATGAAGAACACAGGGAATGCAGGAATAAACAACCCGTGAGCAGGAGCCTGGCGGCGCACAAACAGGAGAGAGAATGCAGAAAACACAAATGACCCAATAGATTAAAAAGTGAATTCTAGAAGGGTGACCTAACCTAGGGATTGGGGCCCTATTTATAGGCTGCCCAATAGCTAGGAATATTCCACCAGCCCCTTAGGGTTTTTACATACGCTGAAAAAAAGGAAAATACTAAACTGCCCTTAGGATATTTTTACAGACTCGACTGACTGACTGTGGGCCTAGGGACAAAATAGTAAACTCCTATTTACAGATGACTTATCCGGAAGCTAAGCTTTCGTAGCGACTACGGCTTCTCTTCTGGACAGTCCGATACAAGATCACCGGTCGTCAGTTTTGCGCCGAAACTGACAAAGCCTCCACCGACTTTGCACCAGGTACCCGGATTGGGCCGGCCCGATTCCGCAGCTCTCTCAGCCCGGCAATCACTTGCCGCCCGCGTACCTGAGTTAATCCTAGTCAACAGCCCAGTGGGTCTTCTGCTGCTCCTAGCCCATGTACCCGGCTTGGGCCAGCCCAACTTCACGGCCCCTCTGCCCGACAGTCGCTCGCTGCCCGTGTACCTGAGTCACACGCGGCCCATGAAACAGCAGATCTCCTCTCTTCTTCTGTCCTCTTTGACTATCGTTGACAATGACTCATCACATCTGGAGCCATGAGGCCCACGCTATTCAGCATGGCTCCTCAATCTCCCCCTTGATGAGTGCATTGTCAACACTTCACTTCTTCAGCTCTTCAGTACCTACGAACAACTGTGGAAACACGAAAACAAAGCACAAGAAAAACAAAGAAGAATAAAATAAACTAAAAGTTTACCCCTAATGACCAAAAGCCAAACAAAAGAAAGAAACGATCATGATGGTTAACCAAAAGTAAAAGCTCAAAAACGAGTGCAAACTCAGAATCATCAATAAGGATAACAAAAGAGTAAGGACAGACAGAACAAAAACTCCCCCTGAAACAAATCCCAGAGAAAGTCAAAACTCCCCCTTAAACTCTTCTCCCAAAATTTCTCCCCCTTGTTGACAAGTGAACTCATCAAGCACTCGAAAGGAGACACAGACTCCCCCTGAAACGCAACTCTCCCTCAAAATATGCAATGAATGCAACTGGGGTGCAGGTGGAGTAAACAGAGCATGCTTCTCAGATATGATTGAGTGCAATTACACCATCTAACAAATACAGCAAAAGACATACTGTCTAAGATACATGGCATGATCAGTGCAACCGATGATATCTAAAGAAAGTCATTTAGCATGCATTTTCAATTTTTTGCAAACAAAGGCATCACCACATTTTCCAGTTGACAAGCAAGGTAAAGCATGAAATGCAGAAGCTAACTGATATCTACCAAGATAAGCATTATCCAAAACAAAGTGCTTCAGCAAACTTGTTATCATTTCAATTTTCAGGCTTTTTATTTTTCCTTTTTCATTTTCGCCAGGGGTTATTTGCATGTCCAACCTTATGCTGACCGACCAAGTCAAGCCTAGGCTAGAACTGGACCATCAGAAGCTTAAGACATTGGTCTTGGCATACACTACACTGTCCTAGTTCATACCAAAGTGTTATGGTATGCAGTCCAGAACAATGCAATGCAACAAAGCAAACTCACCTGGATCTTTTCAAGTTATGCCTAAAAAGGCATGGAATTTTCATTTTTCTCGATTTTTCATCATTTTTATAGCATATTTCCATGTTTAAAGCATAAAGATGTCCAAGTTGCATATCTGCATCTATTGTGAGGAACTAGCTACAAGGCATGTAACAGATAGCAAAAGCACTCATCCTACACATGCTAGTTACCAGAAGCAATGGTGATCATTTTTCAAGTTTAAAGCGTAAAATCCATGCATATGACAGATATCAGACATATCAAGCGAACTGAGACAAGACATGATCATTGACAAGTAATCAAAAGCATGTACTAGCTAGAATAAGTAAAGCAGTTCAATCATATAACAGAAGCAGCTCAAAAGTGTGATATGTGAATATGTATGAGATGAACACACACAAAAAGACTCAAGAAAAGAGTAAAGAAGAAAGAAAACTGACACAAAATATCCTAGAAAGGATACACAACACCCAAATCCCCTCGTAAACGCTCAAAAGTAGAATGATCTAGGGGTTTGGTGAAAATGTCAGCCAACTGATGATGGGTATCAACATGAACAAGGTCAATGACACCTTTCTCATATTGATCCCGCGGAAAATAAAAGCACACATCAATATGTTTGGTTTTTGAATGGAGACAAGGGTTTTCCCTACACTAATTGCACTGGTGCTGTCGCAAAACAAAGGAACTCTGGTAGGAAAGAACAACCCAAAATCTCGCAATGTGGAAATCATCCAAACTAACTGTGAGCAGCATGTCACGAGTGTACTTACCTTGGTGGATGAAAGTGCCGTCCTTGGTCTGCTTGATCTGGAGCTCTAAGAAATACTTGATCTCACCTATGAGGCTCATCTCAAACTCGCTGTGCATCTGCTCAGAAAACTTGGACACAAGATCATTAGAAGTACCGCCAAAGATAATATCGTCCACGTAAATCTGAGCAACTAAGAAATCTGATGCAACTCTGAGCAAAAGGAGAGTCTTATCCATAGAACCCATCACGAAGCCCTTCCCCAACAAAAACTGCTTCAACCGGTCATACCAAGCCCTGGGGGCTTGCTTCAACCCGTATAAATCTTTTTGCAATTTAAAAACATGTCGAGGAAACTTGGGGTTCTCAAAACCGGGGGCTGCCTAACATACACTTCCTCCTCTATATACCCGTTCAGAAAAGCACTCTTGACGTCCATTTGAAAAAGCTTAAAACCCTTCGAAGCGGCAAAAGCTAAGAGAATGCGAATGGACTCAAGACGGGCAACAGGGGCAAAAGTTTCTTCAAAATCAATACCCTCTTTCTAGCAAAAACCCAGGGAAACTAGCCGAGCTTTGTTGCGCACCACAACCCCATCTTCACCTTGTTTTTTTTGAACACCCACTTGGCGCCTATGGGGTTGCACCCTGGTGGCGGCTCAACTAGTGTCCAAACCCGATTACAGACAAAATTCTCAAGCTCTTCTTGCATAGCATTAATCCAATTAGAATCAGAAAGAGCATGAGAAACATCTCTGGGCTCAAAAGATGCAACAAAAGCAGATTCAGCAAACATAGCAAGAGAGGTACCAGATGAACGCAAAGTTCTCTCAGTCAAATCACCAATGATGAGCTCTGAGGGGTGATCACACTGAACTGCTCGAGATCCCTGGTGATCTGAAGTCACCTCACCGGAGTCAGCAGCTGGCACTTCTGGACTTGACTGAGGGGGCTCGATCGAAGTGGAAGAAGTGATCAGATGTCTGCCCTCGTCCTCAGTCGAAGTCTCAGAAGGTGTGGGCTCTGCAGGAGGTGCAGAAGGCCCACCCTCATCAGCAGCTGGAGTATCCTCATCTTCCTCGAAGATGGACTCTCTGAGCTCATCATCACCAGAAAGCTCAAAAGAAGGAGTTAAAGAAGGCAAGGATTCATCAAAAGAAACCTCACAAGTCTCGACAAGCTGCTGGGAGTCGAGGTTCCAAACACAGAAACCTTGATAATGTAAAGCATAGCCAAGAAAAACTCCGTCCCAGCAACGAGACTCAAACTTGTCCAAATGCCCTCCCTTCTTGAGCACAAAGCACTTGCAGCAAAACGCTCGCAAGTGGCTCACCTTGGGCTGTCTGCCAAACCGCAACTCATATGAAGTCTTACCTAAGTAAGCTCGAAGAAAAATGCGGTTGGCCAGATAGCAAGCCATGTTCATGGCTTCAGCCCAAAAACGCCTAGGAGTCCTATGCTCATCGAGCATCGTCCTGGCCATCTCGACTAGCGTGCGGTTCTTTCGTTCCACAATGCCATTTTGTGGGGGAGTGTAAGGAGCAGAAAACTGATGGTCAAGACCCTGATCACTACACAAGCTGTCAAACTGAGAGTTCTTGAACTCAGAGCCATTGTCGGAGTGAATTGCTCGCATCCGACCATTGTTCTCATTCTTCAGCTTCAAAATCAGGTCATGAACAAAAAGAAAAGTCTCATCCTTAGACTCTAAAAAGAAAACCCATGAGAATCGAGAAAAGTCGTCAACAATGACAAGCGCGTACCACTTCCCATCGATTGATCGTACCCGAGCTGGACCGACAGTGTCCACATGTAACAGCTCGCCCGGATACGAAGTCATCACCTGAGTCACAGGTGAGTGAGAAGCGGCAACCATTTTCCCATGACGACAGGGATGGGAAACTAGATCTTTTTCCATTTTAAGCTTGGGCAATCCTCGGATGAGGTCCATAGAGCTTAACCTGACTAGCAGATCAAAACTCAAATGACCTAACCTCCTATGCCACTTCCAGAGCTCAGAAGAAGATCCAGCTATCAAACAACGAGAAGGGCCAAAAGAACTAGAGAAGTCAATTCGAAAAACTTTACCGAATGGTAAGATCTGGCAAATCAAAGACCCTCTAGAATCAAACACAGAAGAATTGCCCTTCTTGAAACGCACTTCCAAACCATCCTCAAGAAGTTGCGAGACAGAAATCAAGTTAAAGTTTAAATTTTTAACCAAGGCAACATTCTTCAAAGAGAAATGGTCTGAAATGTGAATTGAGCCGATGCCACTTACTTTCCCTTGTCCACTGTTCCCGAATGTGATGTACTCTTTGGAGCTCGGGGGAGTGAGACTGGAGAACCATCTGCGATGTCCCGTCATGTGGCGAGAGCATCCTGAGTCCATGATCCAAACGTCCTCCAGTCCCCAATCCTGCACAATCAGTGAATGTAAGGGGGAGCAAATGGTCCGGCACCAGGTTTAGCGAAAGAACTAAACCAGTGTCGAGCCATCTGCTCAAAAGACGGAAAGCAGAAATCACCTGAAGAGTTTGGACCAAAACACGGCTCAAAGTGCGGTCCTCTGTTCTGCCTAAAACCTCGGCCACGAGGTCCAGGACCGTAGCCAAAAAGGCCTGGAGCTCTACCGGAACAAACACCACCAACTAGAGCACGGGCATGAAAGCCGTCTCCTCTACCACCACCTACACGACGTGGCCTGGCCTCCAGCCTCTCCCCGCGTCGAGGAACACGCAGTCTACCACCCTGCTTGTAGAACTGCTCCTGACCACCATGAGCACGCTCTGCTCTCTCAACCCGCTTCCTCCTGAAGCAAAACTCCGCAAGATGCCCTTCTCACTAACAATACTCACAATGGTAGGTGGGCTTCTTGGGATGTGGTTGAGGCTTGGGGTTCTTGGGCTTAGTGGTGTTGGGTGTCGTCTTCTTGGGTTGAGAGGGCCAGGAAGAGAGTCAAGAGAAGTGTGGAGGTGTTTGGGCTTTGGAACCCAGATGAGCTTCTTGGGTGGAGCTTTGGGCTGTTCATGGATCACTCCATCCTTGGGCTGACTAGCCAGGGAAGACTCAGTGGAGTGAGTCTTGGGGTATTTCTGCTCAGGAGTCATTTTACTCCACTCCACTGCCCGGCTAATGACACTCTCAAAGTCAGCCTTGGTGTAGGTGTAACCTACCCCAAACCCATCCCGCCTCTTGAACTGCTGGATCATCATGCCGAGCTGTGGCTCTCGAGCACTGATCCAACTCAGGATAGAACGGAGGTAAAAGTTCTCATTCTGAGACAAGCAGGTCTCACACTCTCTATCTACCTGGACAGACTTCTCGGCTTTCAGATTAATCAACTCTAGTCTAAGAGATAGGCAGTTCTCACAAACAGTGGGAGGAACTGACAGTGTATCAAGCTCTAGCCTAGTCTACGCCAGCTCATCTCTCACTCTCTCCAAATCACCCAAATGCTCATCGCCCTTGGTTTTCTGCTCAGCTAAACTAGCTAGATGAGATGGGCAATCGGCACAGGGCACGACGACAGTGGATTGAGCATCTTTCAGCTCTAGCTGAGCGCTTTCAAGCTTAGTGGCCAAAGCGTCCCTCTCATCAACCCTTTCTGTGTACCTGGACTTCAGAGTAGATAGGTCACACAGAAGCACCTCACACTTCGGGCACTCACTGCTATCACCCAAGCAAGGGGAAGAAGATATACTCTCAATTCTACTGTTGGCCACAGCAAGCTCACTCTCTAACTCATCTATTCTCTTCTTAGCTCCCCTAAGCAGTTTTTCCCGATATTTAACTCCTGACGATTGCTTTTAAGTAAATCAACGATTTCGCGTTCATAAGATGATACCTTTTCGTTGTCGTCGTCGTCAGAGTCATCGGAGGAGCTCTTCTCTTCCTTATACCCAAGAGCCATTGAGTAGAAGCTCTTGCGGGATCTTCGGTGCTAGTGTGAGCGGCTCTTCGGTCTGTCCCCAAAAGCCATGAAGCAAAGACCCGCCGGATCATCCTTGTCCTTCCCCTTCCTGATGACGATCTCCTCATCGCTTGAGCTCGATGAAGAGGAAGAAGACGTGGACCGCTTGGAGTAGCTCTTCTCCATCTCGGTGAAGAAGGCCTTGTCACGCTTCTAGTTCTCTCACCGGTAGTCTTTCAGGGCCTTTCTGAAGAATCTAGTCTTTGGCTTGCCCTTGTTGAAGGAGGAGCTGTCGTGCTTGCCGGAGTCGTGGAAGCCACCACCGGTGCCCTTCTTGTGACCATTTCGCTTGGGGCAGTCGGCGATGAAGTGTCCTGGGTCACCACACTCAAAGCACCCGGATTTTGTGCCGTGTCGTTTGAACATTTTTTTGTCATAAACACGACGCACCCGGTTGTTAAAAAGACAGAAATCATCATCTCCCAAAGACTCAAGCTGGTCCTCAGTGATAGACATCAAAGAGAACCCAGCACAACCCACAGAAGAAGGATCAACAGAAAGTGTAGCAAGGGCCAGAGACTTTGATCCAGATCCAATGAGATTTGATCTCAACTGGATATCAACCTCGGTGGCCTTCAGCTTGCTAAACAACTCAGAAATGGTCAAGGTATCATAAGATGTGCTCTCAATGATAGAGGATACCTTGATCTCCTAGATCTTTGGGTCCAAGGTATGGAGAACCTTGAGCGCCTGCTCGTGATCTGAGACTAACTGAGCACCCTCAGCCTTGTTTTCCTGAAGCTTGTTTATGATCGATTGAAAACGACCAAACAATGCTTCAACAGATTCACCCGGCTTTTGTGTGAAATTCTCATACTCACGCTAGTGGGTCTGATAGAGCCCAGATCTCTCTCGTAGTGGAGAGATGGCTCACACGCTCAAACTCAGTGGGACCTAAACCAGAAAACAAGATGTTCACAGCCTTACTATTGTTCAGATGCTGTGCAATGATACCAGGAGTACGATGCTCAGCAACTGGCAATATAACGAACGTAGCGTGAACGCAAATGTCCCAGATGTCCGAGCCTTGGCTCGTAAGATAGGCTCGCATGCGAGTCTTCCAATAGTTATAGCCATAATCTTCCAAGGACGGGACCTTGCCAGGAGACGTCATGATCACTACTGGGGTTTAGAACCGGTTAAGGTATGGAAAAACCCTAACCAGGCTCTGATACCACTTGTAGGACCGAAAGTAGCGACCAGAGGGGGGTGAATGGGCGCCTTAAAAATTCTTTCGAATCTATGGCCTGCTCCCAACACCCAACGCACCTCAAAAGACTAAGCAGCAAAGCGTGAATAGATTGCCTAAGTCTAAAAGTATCTAGCCTAGAAAAGACTGATGTCCTAGACAGAGAAACACCAATACAGGCAGATAAACAAAATATTCAAAACATGGCAAATCAAACTTCTCAGCAGATGATCTAAGTGTACATGAAAAGAGATGAGAAGTTACTGTTCAAATTTGTCTCCTATTCGAAACTTGGCGAAGCCTGCTTCGCTGTGTCGAAGCCTGCTTCGCTGAGTCGAAGCCTGCTTCGGAGTCCCTTGTCGAATTCTAGCGAAAGCTATCGCGGAAGGCCGAAGGTTTGTGGAAACTAGCCTAGTTCGAGTGTGACAAAAATGCGAAGTATGCTTCGAAGCGAAGTATGAAAGTATCGAAGCTTGCTTCGACCAGTGTACTTCGAAGCCTATACTTCGATCAGAAAGCTTCGAACAAAATTCACAGAAAAGCAACCTTTGAAATAGAAGCGAAGCCAAACACGCTGCGGCAAGACCAAATCAAAGCCTACACTCTACCTTCGAAGCTAGCTTGATCGAGGTATGAATACCGAAGTGGTAACCTCCGAACCACAGACCAACTTCGAATCAAAGTGTGCTGATGCTCTCACAAGAGATCGAAGCCTTGAAGCATACTTCGAAAAACAACCTTCGAACACACAAACTATGACTCGAACAAGACAACAACACACTCCGAGCGAAGTCTATCAGAGAGACATGCTTCGAAGCTAACTTCGAAGCCTGTCGAAGTATTGACTTTGAAAAGCTCGAGTCAGAGTATACCTTCGCAAGAACTGCCGAAGTATGGCAAAAGAACAAAGACTAAGCTCCAAACATACTTCGAAGCTTCGTTCATAGTTTAAGTTCGAAGTTGAAGTTCTAGCAAAGCTCTTGGAGATGTTAGGTCGAAGCCTGCCTCACGGAACTGAGGGACTTCGAACACAGAAGGGGGCTTCGCCAGAAACAGCCAGAGAAAAGGCTAGGCTCTGTCTACTCGATCAAAAAGTTACACAGGAAAAAGCAAGGCTAGAGTACTAGTGTACTGTTGCTACAGGGAGTAGGTACTACTTGCCGCATGCAAGAACTAGTACTACTCACTGCAAGAACAGAAGCAACAAAGAACACATTTGCTTAGGAATAAAATAGCTGCGCATGTCAATCGAAGTAGTAAAAACAACTGTAGAATTGCTGCAAACCGAATGACAAGAGAAGAGAATAGAATCTCACAGTTTCATGAAGAACACAGGGAATGCAGGAATAAACAACCTGTGAGCAGGAGCCTGGCGGCGCACAAACAGGAGAGAGAATGCAGAAAACACAAATGACCCAATAGATTAAAAAGTGAATTCTGGAAGGGTGACCTAACCCTAGGGATTGGGGCCCTATTTATAGGCTGCCCATTAGCTAGGAATATTCCACCAGCCCCTTAGGGTTTTTACAGACGCTGAAAAAAAGGAAAAGACTAAACTGCCCTTAGGATATTTTTACAGACTCGACTGACTGACTATGGGCCTAGGGACAAAATAGTAAACTCCTATTTACAGATGACTTATCTGGAAGCTAAGCTTTCGTAGCGACTACGACTTCTCTTCTGGATAGTCCGATACAAGATCAGCGGTCGTTAGTTTTGCGCCGAAACTGACAAAGCCTCCACCGACTTTACACCAGGTACCCGGATTGGGCTGACCCGATTCCGCAGCTATCTCAGCCCGGCAATCACTCGTCGCCTGTGTACCTGAGTCAATCCTAGTCAACAACCCAGTGGGTCTTCTGCTGCTCCTAGCCCATGTACCCGGATTGGGCCAGCCCGACGTCGCGGCCCCTCTGCCCGACTGTCACTCGCTGCCCGTGTACCTGAGTCACACGCGACCCATGAAACAGAAGATCTCCTCTCTTCTTCTGTCCTCTTTGACTATCGTTGACATTGACTCATCACATCTGGAGCCATGAGGTCCACGCTATTCAGCATGTCTCCTCAACCAAAAGGGACGAGATTTCACCGGCCTTTGCTTCATGGCCGACAGCGATCACAGCGGCGATGAGCTTGACTCATCTGAGGTACCACTATCCTATGACCAACTTTCAATTAAATTAGATGAACTGAATGAAGTAGTTCTTGGTCAGGATAGGTTACTTGTGCAAGCCGCTAGAGATAGAAAAGACCTTAGACTTAGGCTAGAATCTGTTTCTACTGATTATGCCATGCTTAAGTCTAGAGTTAATGATGCTGAATGTGAATCTTGCACTGTTGTCATGGGAGAGATTGCTCAGTTGCGTTCTATGCATGATCAAACTCTTTCTGAGCTTGAGACTGCACAGAAGCAACTTTTGATGGTGGATTCTAGTCCTCATGATATAATTGAATGCATGAACTGCCCCTTATTATGTGAGAGCATTGATCTACGTGATAAGCATGTTCAGGATTTAGAGGCTAGATTGGAGAGGGCCGGTAGTTCTAAGGATGTGCAACCTGTGTGTGACACATGCATAACCCTTAAGGACTAGCTAGGCACGGTTTAGAGAGCGAGCTGAGAACCTCGTGACTGAAAATGAATACCTTCTTTCTATGGTTAACAAATGCACTGAGGGAAAGGGTAGGATGGATTTGCTCTTGGCCAAGACCAAGATGTGTGCTGACAGGGCAGGGTTAGCTCTGGGATTGGGTTTTGAGAGGATTTCTTCAGACAGTGAGAACAAAACTATTTTTACCTCACCCACTACCTTAGAGAAAGAGAGAGCTCTGTTAGACACTCCATCAGCCAAAAGCCAACCCGAACTCTGAAGAAAACCACTCCTCCCACAAAGAAAATTCCTCCCAAGAAAACCACTCAGCAGAAGCCCAAGGAGTCTGTGAGGATTGTTCCTATGACCCATGTGAGTGCCCCTAGGAGAGTGTTTCATTGTTCCTATTGTCAGCGGGCGGGTCATTTGGTTGGGTTCTGTTTTCGTCGCATCAAGGATGAGCGACGCTCTCAGGCGATGAGTTTCCAGGACATGCATTACCCATCTCGAGGTATGCATGAGTCTGAGTTGTACTCACGTCCTGTTTTCGAGGCTCCTCGTGCTTCTCGGATAGGTTTTGCTCCTCGAGGAGTTCACCATGTTCCATATGGTGGTAGACCCCGGGCGAGTAGCTTTGTACCTCGTCAGAGTAGGAGACCTCGTCATGCTTTTAGATCTCAGCATGTAGGTAGACCTCGCACTTTGCATCATTTTGATTATCCTGTGCGTAGACAGTCTACCTTTACTGTGCCTACTACTCATATCACTCAGTGCTGGATGCCTCGTCATATATTCACTCACCCAGCACTGAGCGATCGAGATTATCTTATCATATGTAGGTGCTAGACCGAGGCTTGGAGGGCACGTGGATCATGGACTCCGGTTGTTCGCGCCATATGACCGGAGATGCAGCATGGTTCTCCAGCCTCACAACAACCAAGCAAAGGGAACATATCACCTTCGACAACAATCGAAGGAGTAGAGTGAAAGGTAAAGGTGTGGTAAGAATCAAATTGAATTTCACTCTCAAAGATGTTGCTTTGGTTGAAAACTTGGGATACAATTTGCTTTCTGTATCTCAATTGCTTGATGAGGGCTTTGAAGTGCGATTCCATCACGATACTTCGCAAGTACTCAATTCTGATGGCATTGTGGTTTGTAAGATCTTTAGAGTTGAGAGAGTTTTTGGAGCTGATTTTTTTGAGTCATCTGGTTCTTCTCATTGTCTTGTTGCACATTCTACTTCTGAGCTTTGGAAGTGGCATAGGAGACTAGGGCATATTAGCTTTGAGTTGCTCGCTCGTCTGAGTGCCCTAGGTATGATCCGAGGATTGCCCAAGCTCAAGTTTGAGAAGAATTTAGTTTGCGCTCCTTGTCGACATGGAAAAATGATTGCCGCTTCGCACTCGCCAGTCACCACTGTGATGACTGAACAACCCGGGGAACTTCTCCACATGGACACTGTAGGTCCTTCTCGGGTTAGTTCTTTAGGCGGCAAGTGGTATGTGTTAGTCATTGTCGATGATTTCTCTCACTACTCTTGGGTCTTCTTTCTTGCCAGCAAGGATGAAGTGTTTTCACACTTTCGGAGCTTGGCTTTAAGACTTTTCACTGAACTCCCTGGTGCATTGAAATTCATTCGAAGTGATAATGGCACTAAGTTCAAGAACAATCTCTTTGTTGACTTTTGCATGGAGCATGGCATAGAACATCAATTCTCTGCTCCGCGGGTTCCTCAACAAAACGATGTTGTTGAGAGAAAGAACCGCACTTTGGTTGAAATGGCTAGGACGATGCTCGATGAGCATAGGACTCCTAGAAAATTCTGGGCTGAGGCCATGAACACTGCTTGTTACATCTCAAACCGAATCTTATTGCGCTCAATTTTGAACTTGACATCTTATGAGCTACATTTTGGGAGACAGCCCAAAGTTACTCATATTCGAGTTTTTGGTTGTCGGTGCTTTATACTAAAACATGAAAATTTGGACAAATTTGAGTCGCGTTCTTCTGACGGGATCTTTTTGGGTTACACTACACATGGTCATTCTTATCGTGTTTATAATTTGGAAACTAACACTGTCATCGAGTCATGTGATGTGACTTTTGATGAATCAACCCCCTCTGTTAGTTCTACCTTTGAACATGCAAAAGAACATGACATGGAACAAACCATCTTCGAAGAAGAAGATCCCAGAGATTTCGAGGATGAACCCCTACTTCCCTCGACATCAACCCCCGAAGCCGACCCCGCTTCAACCACTTCGACACAAGGTCCCGAAACAACTACCTCAACATCGGTCATCTTGGACCACTCCAACGCACAAGTTGAGGGGGAGACTGCATCCCGCCGCGAGGCTTCACATCATGTTCAAAGGATGCATCCTCCCGAGCAGATCATTGGTGAGCTTGATCAAAGGGTAACACGTTCTCATGCTCATTGCATTGATTCCGCTTTTGTTGCTTCTTTTGAGCCCTTAGATGTTAGTCATGTACTTTCTGATTCTAGTTGGATCAATGCCATGTATAAATAACTTGAAAATTTTGAGAGAAACCAAGTCTGGACTTTAGTTCATCCTCCACCAAATGTTCATTTCATTGGAACAAAATGGATTTTCAAAAACAAACAAGGGGAGGATGGGACTGTAGTTAGAAACAAGGCTAGACTTGTAGCTCAGGGTTATTCTCAATTAGAAGGGATTGATTTTACTAAAACTTTTGCACCTGTTTCTCGTCTTGAGGCCATGAGGATTTTACTTGCATTTGCGACATCCCGGAGATTCAAACTCTATCAAATGGATGTCAAAAGTGCTTTTCTTAATGGCTTCATAGGCGAAGATGTTTATGTAAAACAACCCCTGTTTTTGAAAACCCCAAATACCCACATAAAGTCCTTAAACTTCATAAGGCTCTTTATGGACTCAAGCAGGCCCCTCGGGCATGGTATGATAGACTTAAGTCTTTTCTGCTTGAGCGGGGGTATTTGATGGGATCTGTTGATAAAATCTTGTTCACTCTCAAGCATAGCAAAGATTTCCTCCTAGTTCAGATTTATGTGGATGATATCATCTTTGGTGGCACTTCTCATGCTTTGGTTGCCGAGTTTGCAGATACCATGAGCAGGGAGTTCGAGATGTCCATGATGGGTGAACTCACGTTTTTCCTTGGTTTGCAAATCAAGCAAAGCAAACAAGGTACCTTCGTTCATCAGACGAAGTACACTAAGAACCTGCTCAAGAAATTCGACATGGCTGATGCGAAGCCACTCGCCACTCCAATGGCTACATCTGTAGCATTAGATCCTGACGAAGATGGAGAACCCATAGATCAGAAGGAGTTCCGAAGCATGATCGGCTCCCTCCTCTACTTGACTACGACGAGGCCAGACATACACTTCGCAGTGTGTCTGTGCGCTCGTTTTCAGGCTTCACCATGAGCTTCGCACCGCCAAGCGGTAAAGCGCATTCTCAGGTATCTCAAACATACCCTCGAATTCAGCCTTTGGTATTCAGCGTCTTCCTCTTCGTGTCTTCGAGGTTATTCCGATGTGGATTTTGCTGGGTGTAGGATTGATAGGAAAAGTACCTCTAGTACTTGTCATTTTCTGGGTACTTCTCTGGTTTGCTGGTCTTCCCGCAAACAGTCTAGTGTTGCACAATCGACGACTGAGGCCGAATATGTTGCTGCAGCTAGCTGTTGCTCTCAGATTTTGTGGATGGTTTCCACTTTGCGGGATTTTGGGTTAGATTATAAGAGTGTTCCACTTTTCTGTGATAACACTAGTGCTATTTGTATTGCAAACAACCCGGTTCAGCATTCCAGAACCAAACACATTGATGTGCGATATCATTTTCTCAAAGATCATAATGAGAAGGGTGATATTGAACTTCAATATGTTGATACCCAACACCAGCTAGCCGATATTTTCACAAAACCCCTCGATGCTTCTCGTTTTGCCTACTTGCGTGGGGAACTTGATGTTTGTCACCCTTACGACATTTTGTGAGAGGGAGCAGTTTTGATTGTTTTGCATATGCTCATCATGTGTGAAATTGCATTTACATCTTTTGCACTTATATGCCTGATTTTAATTTATGAAATCATGTCAGCTCAGCTCTATTTAATATGTCTGAAACATTATGTGCATGATTCTTCTTTCCAAAATCATATCATGCTCACTGCTTAGTCTTGAATCTAGCATGTTTAGGCAGGACTGTTTTATCTATCTTTTATCTGCTTAATAGCAAGACTCCTTTTCTCTGGATGCTAGACATTACAACTTGAAAAATTGTGTTACTTACTCATGGATATTCATAAGTGCTAAACAATTTGTTCACTTAATTCAAATTCCAAAATCCATGATTTGCATGCTTCAAAGCAAAAAGATCCAGGTGGGTTTGTTTGTCGCACTACCCTATTCTAGACTGCTTACCATTGCACATTGGTTTGAACTGGGATAGTGTAGTGTATGCCAAAATCACCGCCTTAAGATTCTGATGGCTTTCATGCCTAGGCTTGGCTTGATTGGAAAGTATAAGGTAGACAAACAAATAACCCCTGGCATTATGAAAAGAACAACAAAATTCATTGATAATCAAGTTTGCTTTTATTGCTCCATTTGAACTGGACTTGTCTGCCTAGAGTAGAAATTGACTAGTTTTGCGTAGTCCCTGCTTCTACTTGTCTAGTTACCTTTATTGAGTGGTGATGCTTTTATTTCAAAATGATAAAATCACATGCTGTCATCATGTTTTTAGAGAATGTTAAATTGAGCTGAGCACATGAAAATTGGTATTAAGGTTGGCATATTTTTGCTTTATATGTCTTTGTAATTCTGCACATTTCGAAGCTTTGCATCTTTTTAATGCTCCTTAATGCCTGCATTGCCAAAGGGGGAGAAATTTTTGAGTTCTCTGCAGCAAGGGGGTAAAATAACTTAGGGGGAGTTTTTATCTTGCAAAGGGGAGATTTGCCGAAGGAGCTTTTACTCTTTTGAAAAGGGGGAGGAAAATTCTTTTGTCAAGTGACATGATTTGGCTCGTTTCTGAGTTTTTATGGTCACTTGTGTGCTGAAAATTTTCAAATTTTCTTGAACTTGAATTTGGTTGTCAATGCACTCATCAAGGGGGAGATTGAGAAACCAAGGGTTGGTTTCAGAGTCTGTGATGAGTGATTGACAGATTTTACCCTATGATTCGAAGGGTCCATCTGAAGGGGTTCGGAGGTGGTTTCATCGAAGGGTTCGGTGGGTCTGGTTGCTACAGCTGTTGCGGTGGAGTGTGCCTGTCGGAGGGGTCCGATAGTACACAATGACATGGCTGTACCTAAGGGTCTCAGTACTTTGGGCGGTACACCAGAGTGTGTGGCGAAGGTTGTTTACCCGGAGAGGTCTCCGGGGTACTGGATACACTTTTCTGTTTGTCTGTGGTGCGCAGGTGAATTCGGAGGTGACAGATGGTTCGCAGCAAGTGAACCTGGGTCAAGCGGGAGGCTTGATGCCAGGGGAGCAGGGAGCTCCGTCACGAAGGCTGCGAAGGGGTCGAGGTCGGACCTCGGGTCGAGGTGCGCCAAGAGAAGGCAGTAAGTGCGGAGTATGACTCCGAGTGAAGGTACTCCGAGATGAAGTCCTCGGAGGCGAGGCACTTCGAAGGGTACTCCGAATGGAGTGACTTCGGAGTATGGTGGATCAAGTCCCCAGCAATGAGGCAAGGCGTTCGAAGTGTGCTCCGGAGGGAGACACTCGAAGGTATACCCGACGAAGGTCTCAGAAGTCGAGGTGCATCGAAGGCATGGTCCGGGTGAGGATCATCGAGGAGTGTGCTCGGGGAGAGACACTACGACGAAGTGCTCATGGAATGCTTCATGCGGAGGCCTTGGACGAAAGAAGGACTTCGAAGGGTGGTACTCCAAAGGTGGTGCTTCGGAGTGAAGCTGACTTCGGAGTGAAGCTGACTTTGGAGTGAGGATGGCTTCGGAGTGATGCTGACTTCGGAGTGAGGCTGGCTCCAGAGTGAGGCTGGCTCTGGAGTGAGGCTGACTTGAGGTACTTCGGCCTTGCATGGCTTCGGTACACGGACTGACGGAGTTCGAGCTGGGAGAAGCTGCGAAGCCGTGGTGGTCCACTCCGAAGGTGTTGTTGCGAAGGCCCAAGGGCTTTGACGGCTTCGGCTCAAAACCGTCACTGTATCGAAGGCTGATTTCGGTGAAGCGAAGGGCGTTAGGCTCAAGGCTTCTCACCGAAGCTACCACACCCCTCGCGTGCGAAGGGGGGCTTCAGAAGGGTCCAAAACTGCAACGGCTGACAGCGTTTGCTCTGCAAAAGCTGGTGCTATCCCCTCTACGAAGCTGACAAAAGAAGCCTCCGAATAAAGTAGACTACCAGCTGTACCCCTAGTTCTGATGAGACAAAACCGGTGCAAACCCTAGGGGTAAAGTAGTCTATTCATAGGGCTGAATAGTGCCTATAAATAGTGGAGGCTAGCTAGGTCACATCAACACTTTGAGCAGCCATTGTAGAACTCTTGTGCTAGCCGCCACACTCTTTGTATTCATCCTGAGAGTTCATTTTGTGTTCCCTGTTCATGCAATGAAGTTTTGATTCTGTTCTTCTTTCACTGCTTGAACTTGTACCTTGTGTTGCACTTCATGTTTTGATTTCTCTGTGCACCACCTTCTTCTGGGTTGAGTCTGTGCTCTGGATCTTTTCTAGAGAGGTGTGTGAGAAGCCTGTCTGGGTGAAGTGTGTTTTTCAGTGTCTGTTCGCTCTGTGTAAACTGGAGGCTAGACCTCTCTGATTACTAGCGAAGCACTATTCGAAGCCTGTTTCCTTCCCTTGTCGAAGTCCTCGGCAAAGCGTGTTCAATGTGCGTTTAGACCTTCGAAGTACGAAGCCCAGCACCAGTTGCTGTCGCTGAGTATTTGGTCGAAGTCCGTAGAGGGGAGTCTGCTCTTGCGAAGGGTGAAGTGCGAAGCCTGCTCGAAGGCACCCAGTGTGCTGAGCCTGCACTGACTTAGCAGAGCTGATCGAAGTCCTCAAAGGGAAGTCCGCTCTTGCGAAGGTTGAAGTGCGAAGCCTGCTCGAAGGCACCCTGTGTGCGGAGCCTGCACTGACTTAGCAGAGCTGAGTTTTCGTGGTTGTGGGTGGAGCGAAGTCTTCTTGTCTTCGAACTTTTGCTCCTTGCGAAGCCTGATTTCGGAGCTGTGAAATACCTCCGAACTAGAACTTCGAAGGCTGTGTTCGAAGCCTGTTCCGCAGAAGACAGAAGTAAAACAGAAGGCTATTTTTAGTCTGAAATTTTAAAATCTCCCATTTACCTCCCCTCCGGTCGCCGTTTCTGGTCCAACAGTGGGCGGAGTACTCTGGCCCTAGGGCTCCGGCACACGACAGTCTCCGGCGGCCGGAGGGGGTCCGACCCGGAGGGTCCGGTAGCCCTTGCGCCTGTTTGAAGCTACTGGCTTCGGCAGTGAGACCAAGCATTGGCTTTTCCTGTACATAAATTTTCCTCTCCTGACTTGGTAGCCAGATGCTTGCTGAGCCAAATCATTTGCAAGGGAATTGGCCTCTCTTGACACGTGAGAAATTTTGAAGTCATCAAAAGTAGCAACTATGTCTAGGCATTTATCCAAGTAGCTATTTAGCAAGCCATTAAAACATTGAGCACTCTTAGCTACTTGTTGAACCACTAACAAAGAATCACCATGTGCCTGAACATGTTTAACACCCATGGATTCCAGCAATTCAAGTCCTAGCAATAAAGCCTCATATTTAACCTGGTTATTAGTAGAGGGAAATTCTAAACGAGCCGAAGTTTCGAAATGCACTCCACTAGGCGATATGAGAACCACTCCAATACCCTGGCCATTTCTGCAAGCTGAACCATCAAAGTAAAGTTTCCATGGTACTACCTCAATTAGAGCAACATTGTCACTCCAACTCACATCTATGTGATGATCAATTATAAAGTTAGCGACAATTTGGCCTTTCATATCTCTTAGGGGTTCATAGGCCAAATCATACTCAATCAAAGCGTACGCCCACTTCCCAATTCTTCCACTTAGAATCGGATTTTGCAACATGTGTTTGATAACATCGGTTTGGTAGACGACAACACATGTAGTAGGGAGAAGATAGTGACGCAACTTAGTACATGCGTAGTAAAGCGATAAACATAAACGTTCCACAAACGCGTACCTAGTTTCGGCGTCCAGCAGGAGGCGGCTCAAAAACGTGATGACATACTCCTTTCCCTCCACCTCCTGGGTTAGCACGACCCTCGATCATGCTATCTTCGGCAGCGATGTACAGCCAAAACGGAATCCTGGCTTTGGGTGCTTCACCACGGGTGGTGATGACAAAGACTCTTTGATCTTTTCAAAGGTGCTTTGCTGACTTGCCCCCCAAGTGAACTCGGCTTCATTCTTTAGCCGGAGTATGGGGACAAAGACATCAATTTTTGCCAGATAAGTTAGATATAAAGCGACGCAAATAATTCATATTACCTAGAAACTTCTGCACATCTTTCTTTTATGTTGGCGCCACAGAGTTCCTAATTTTCTCAAGCCTCTTAGGATCGATCTCTATGCCTCTTTCATGAATCATGAAACCTAAGAACTTGCATGCCGACATGCCAAAAGCACATTTGAGCGGGTTCATTTTTAAGCTATACTATCACATCCTATCAAAAGCAACTTTCAAATCAACTAGATGGTTTCTGTAACACCCCAAATTTTCAGAGAAATAAAAATATCATTTAATGTATTTTTCTGGGAATAACTTATTTTGAAATACCTTTCATGCCCTTCTAAGCTTAATTGAACTAGAATCTAGGTAAAATATCCAAAACAGGAGCTATAAAATTTTGTATATGATCCCTAGGCCAAGATACATTTTTGAGAATTTTTACAAATTTTTATCACCCTTGAAAGTAGCCCAATTATTTTAAACCAATTTCAGCAATTAATTTTATTCAGAAAACATTTTAAACAGTAACGGGCCCCTTTTCCCCCATTCTCCCTCAACCGGCCGGCCCAACTCGCTCCCTTCCCCGTGCCCATACTGACACCCGGGCCCCGTTTGTCAATGACCCCCCTCTCCCTTAGCGCGCGCCCGATCGCGCCCGACCCCACCTGTCGACGCCGCCTCCCTCTCTCGGCCGAGCCCGACCCCACCCATCAGTCGCCACACCCATACGCTCGCGCCCGCTGCCAGGTGGCCCCCACCTGTCGGATCCATCTTCCCTGCAGGATCCGCCCCCAAATCCCCCCCTCACCGGCCAAAACCCTAATCCCTCTCGGATCAGCCTCACTGGCCCCTCTCCCATTAAATTGGCACCATTAATCGGTCCCCCGAGCCCTGCCGGCCGTTTCCCCTCGTTAATCCTCACGGTTACGCCTCGGGATCGCGCTGCGCGTGCATGGCCGAGCCTCACCGGCGCCATTGAACACCCCCTCCACTTTCCATGTATGCACCACCCGTTTTCCCCCGCCGGCATCCCTATTTAAGCCCCTGGTGCGTCCGCATCCACCCCTTGCTAGCATTTGCACCGAAATCGAAAAGAGCGCCCATAAAACCTTTTCTAACACCACACCACCGCCCTCGCTCCAGTCGTCGCTCGCCATCACCGGAGTCCCCCTCCGTCCTTGACGACCGCACCTCCGTGACCACCGGCGCCACCTCGACCCCGGCCACCACTCCGTCACCGACGAACCCCGCCAGAGCACCATCGCCGATGAGGACCCGAACGCCTTCACCGCCCTCACTCGTCACCGGCCATGCTCCGACGACCATTCGTCCCGCTAACGATACCCTCGTGATCCCCGTAGTGTCCCCTTTCCGTTTTATCCCTTAAATCCAGCCACCACCGCTCGCCGTGGCCCCTGGCCCGCTCGCCGTCGTCGGAGAAGATGACCGGCGTGGGTAAAATACCCATGCCATGTCGGATTTGTCCCCGACCGCGCGATCGTGATCCGACGACCGAGATTAAATCGATCCCTCAGTTTAATCCACACCGTCAGATCTGAGCAAAGCGGTATGGTGTAATCTCATGCGTCCGTTAGTATTTAAAACCCGAGATGAATCTGGGCCATCCATCGCATTCCGGTTCGACCTTTTAATCTCCCGCATCCATTTTCATTTAAACCTCCTGCCTCGCCCGTGGCCACCCGATCGCGATCCAACAGTGGATCTGGATCTGGCGCACGCGCATAGTGCGCGGGTTCACGGTGAATCCGGTTCACCGTGGATCAACGCATGTTTTTGGATTTAATTTAAATTCAGAAATAGTTTTATACTTCTAAAATTCATATCTTGCGCATTTTAACTCCAAAAATTACCATTTCAATTCCAGAAAATTTATAATTTTATTCTCTTCATGTTAATACAATAAAACAGTAGGTTTATATTGAGTATTTTATTTTTTATTTAATAAAGTATTCAAATGCATTTTAGGGTAAACCCAAAATTGTCCATTTCACCTTTGGGAAGAATTTACCTTTTATTCTTTTCATACTAGTACGATGGAAACACTAGGTTTATTCTGAACCTTTTATTTTAAATCAATTGGAAGTTTAAAATACATTAGTTAACGTCTTTATTCCTTTTAGAAATTCCCTAACCCATTAAAAGTTCATTTTAAAATATTCCTAAAGTAAATTTCAGAAACTTAATGACTTTATTTCCCTTGGTTTAAACATATCAAAGCTTGTATGCTTGTTTGTGGTTTTGGATTGTTTATTGAATGCTATTTTTATCATTCTTATCGAAAAGACTATGACGTCACCGAGGAGCGGAGTATTACCCAGAAGTTCCCCTGTCTCCTTTCGCTGAACAAGGCAAGTCACCAAACAACACTTTTGAGCATATTGAACACATGTTTTACTAAACTATCGCTAAAACACATAGGATATGCATGCATTAGTTAAATGAGACCCTTACAATATATTTATTAGGATCCCCTGACCTTGATGTGCAACCCAAGCCATGCTATCTAGCCTAAACTCCTTGTCACCATATTATTAGTACTATTAGCTAGTGTCCAAAATATCGACACGATTGCTATAGGATTAAAAATGAGTCGTAGCGATTGGAATCTACTATATGGTCCCCATTATTCTCATCTCTGGAATGCTATTGGTGATAGAGTTTTGGTTGTGAGTGTATGCATGGTGGGTTCTGGGTGCAAGCTAGGGCATTGGTCGGTAGCACCAGGGGCACTATAAGGACCGGTCTATGGGATCCGTTGCAATACACTTCCGTACTAACCTCAAGTCTAGTGGGTAAGTCCTAACTAAGGTATGAAGTGTTCCAAACCGAGGCCACCACTTGGAGATGGGTCAAGCAGCACCTACGGGTGGCTTGTACCGATGTGGCGCAAAAGGGGGTGCGACGTTAGCCGGGATGCGGCCCGGCACGCCGGCGAAACCTAGAGCGGGTGGTACACCTCTGATCAGAGTCATAAATCTTTTCGAAAAGCCGAGCCCATGGTCAAGGGTGGGTTGCGTGACATACCACAATTAGTTTACTTATAATGAATGTGCATGATGATTTGACATGTAAGGACTGTTGTGTGAGGAGGGAAACGTACTCCTCAAGTTAGATGGTGTTATGATGTTCATATTTATTATTCCGCATGATTAAATTTGACTACACTAAATGCAATTACTGAAAAATGTACTTTTCCGCACTTTGAGACATTACCATTCCTTTGTTATTACCTTGCATTACTATTGCATTTGCGGTGGCTTGTTGAGTACTTTTCGTACTCATACCCGTTGGACACACAATTCAGAGGATGCCTACTACGAAGATGGTCTGGAGTAGCGACCCAGTCAAGAAGAAGATCCTGAAGAGGGCGTTCGTCATGATTTTTATTATTTATTTTAACTTTACTCTTTTGTAATAATGTGGTCTGTGTACCACGAATGTTTGCCGTATGTACGTTGTCGCATGATGAACCTCTTGCATTATTGTTTTTCTTTGGAAATTCAATAATGTTCTGATTTCGATAAATCGGAGCGTCACAAGATGGTATCAGAGCCGACTTGACTGTAGGAAGCCAAATGGACCAGCCTAGCCCTTAGCTGCATAAAAACTATTTCACGAAAACCTACTTTATAACTTTGTTCCTTCCCTCACTTTCCTTCAACTTGTTGTTTTTGTAGATGCCGGTCTACCAAGTGCACAGCTTCTGCCGCCACTTCGAGGGCTTCGTCAGGGAGCTCCGAATGATGGTCACCTTCCTTGGGTTCCTCTTCGAGCCCGAGTTCCATGGAGTGTACATGTAAGAGTTCGCAGGACCTGCGACGTCTCCCTTACCATCCATGGATCCGGCGAGCACCTACCGTTCTTCACGGCAGCACTTGGAGGCCCAACCTTCGATGTCGTGTGCCAACGCATCACCCTCCAAGCCCTCATGGAGTTGAGGATGATCGATGATGATCGTCTTCAGAACACGTCCTTCCGGCTCATGTCGAAGCGCACTCCCGGTGCTCACCGCAGCATCTACATCGGAGTTCACTCTGATCGCGATCTAGTCACGGCCCGACAGACGCGTCTTCTCTAGGCCATGGACGATCTCCATACCGAGGCCGTGCTTGACGCTGAGGAGCACCACGAGGCGGTCGAGTTCCTTCGCTAGGAGACGAAGAACTTGATCCAGCAAAATGGTGAGCTGCAACGTAAGATAATACAACTGCAGAAGGACATAGCGGAGATGGTCCCCTTTGTCCTGAGGAGGAAGAATCCCATCTGCGAGCCAACCCCTTGCCCCAAGAGGATCCCGCCACACCCACGGCCACCGGACCGTCTAGCTCCAGCGCTCCTGCTTCGCGCCCCGCCATCGTCTCCGACCCCATTATCGAGAATTTTCTCGAGCCCACCGTCCCTCAGGACCCTCGTGGTTCCGAGAGCACGGAGACCGCCCCGGATGACGAGTAGGTGGTAGTTTCCGTTGATTGTAATAATTTATGATTGTGGTACCACCTGCAACGACTTGTAGGTGGATTAAAATAAAAGCATTGATGTAATTAACACTTTTTACCACTTATACATATGTGTGAGCCCCTCTGGGTTATTCTTGGTTAAAAATTTGTTTTAAAGATTTTATCTTATGACTAAAAATCATGCATGTTCAGAAGATGGCCGATAATCAGAACACTGGGTCCAACAACGGAGAAGGGGCAAGCAACGGTTTGCCCAGAAGTGTTGTGCCCAACTGGGGCGCAACGGGCCAACGTCAGACTGGGCCACCATCCGCTAGCCACCCCACCTTGGCGGAGATGATGGCTAATATGAACCAGCTGATTACCACCCTCCTCACCCAGATGCAGCACCAACAGGCGTAGTTGCCCTGGCTGCAGAATGTGGAGCCCGCCCCTCGTGCTCCAGCCCTCGCACCCGCGCCTCAACTCTCGGAGTTCTTGCGCGTGCCACCCCCTATCTTCTCCAGCACAACGAACCCTATGGATGCCGGAGATTGGCTCCGCACCATCGGGAAGAAGTTGGACCTCCTCCCCTGCACCGACCGGGAGAGAGTGGCGTTCGCCACTCATCAGCTCCAGGGTCCCACCGCAGAATGGTGGGACAACTATCGTGAGTCCCAGCCAGAGGACCACGTGGTGACTTGGGCGGAGTTCACCATCGCCTTTCGCGCCGCCCACGTCCCCGCCAGAGTCATCGCGGTTAAACACCAGGAGTTCTACGACCTGCAACAAGGGAGCCGGACTGTCATGGAGTATCTCCATGAATTCAACCGTCTGGCCTGCTACGCGCTGGAAGCGGTGCGAACCGACGCCCTCTGCCAGGCCAAGTTCCTCTGGGGTCTTAAGGATGAGCTGTCCATTCAACTCATCACTACCAACTACGCCGACTTTCAACGGTTGGTGAATAAAGCGCTCATCCAAGAGACTGAGCAAAATAAGTTGGACCTCAAGAAGAGGAAGATGATTGCGTTCAAGCATCATCAGGCGAACCCTCAGAGGCCCCGCTTCGTCCCTCCACCACCAACGCCCGCTTACCATCCTCGGCCCGTCTTCAGTCCGCCACACACCGTCAGTGGATCCAACACCGGGCATTCTCGCCCCGCTCCACCAGCTTCGGCCGCTCAGCCGCCGCCCGCCGCCAAAGCCCCGATCATGAGGTACCACCAAGGGAAGCTGGTTGTCTGTTTCAACTGCCGGAAGGAAGGGCACTACTCGCACTAGTGTCCTCACCCCAAGCAGCCACAAGGCGCGGCACCCAACCAGGAGGTTCATGCCCGTGTCAACCACATCAGCGCAGAGGAAGCTCAGGAAGCTCCTGAACTTGTACTCGGTACGTTTATCGCCAATTCCATACCAGCTATAATTGAGGAGCCATGCTGAATAGCGTGAGCCTCATTGCTCCAGATGTGATGAGTCATTGTCAATGATAGTCAAAGAGGACTGAAAAGAAAGGAGATCTGCTGCTTCATGGGCTGCGTGTGACTCAGGTACACGGGCAGTGAGCGACTGTTGGGAAGAGGGGCCGCGAAGTCGGGCTGGCCCAATCTGGGTACATGGGCTAGGAGCAGCAGAGGACCCACTAGGCTGTTGACCAGGATTGACTCAAGTACACGGGCGGTGAGCGATTGCCGGGCTGAGAGAGCTGCGGAGTCGGGCTGGCTCAATTCGGGTACCTGGTACAAAGTCGGTGGAGGCTTTGTCAGTTTCGGCGCAAAACTGACGACCGCTGATCTCACATCGGACTGTCCAGAAGTGAAGCCGTAGTCGCTACGAAAGCTCAGCTTCCGGATAAGTCATCTGTAAATAGGATTTTACTATTTTGCCTTTAAGCCCACAGTCTGTCAGTCGAGTCTGTAAAAAATCCTAAGGGCATTTCGGTCTTTTCCATTTTTATTCAGCGTCCGTAAAAAACCCTAGGGGTATTTCTGCATTTTTCCCATTTATTGGGCTGCCTATAAATAGGCCCCCAATATCCTAGGGTTAGGGTTACCCAATTTCGGAAAACACTTTACCAAATATTGGGTCACCTTTTGTTCATCCCTGAGTTCTTTTCCGCCATCGGTATCTTCTCCGCCGCCTCGCTGTTACTCCTGCTGCACTTGTTTTTTCTCTACTCCGGCGTGGTTTTTCTGTGTGTGGCGCGTGCAACCAAGAGGATCTTCCGGCAAGGCAGCAGAGCCACGCAGCTAGCTAGCCATCACGGTCTAGCTTCATAGCTGTCAGGCTAGCAGTTCTTGCGTGCGGGATTGGGCAACAAGGAGCAGCAGCAGGCGCCTGCATCTCCTGCGTCACATGAGCGACATGGCATGACAGCATAGGCTGCAACTTCGCTAGGCAGCCGGCCAGGATTTGTGTGGCCAGGAGCCTGCCATCGAGTGCTACTCGAAGCTAGTTGCCAACACAGTAGAGCTGCTGGTTTAGGCTGTCCTTTCAGCCGCACGGCACGGTTGCTAAGCAGCCTGCACGTGACCAGAAGTTCTTGATCGGTGGCATGTTGTTTTCAAGCAAAGAAGCAGTGTCTGGGTGAGCGGCACATCGACGTGTGGAGGCAGAAATTTGAGGAAGCAGCAACCAAGCCAGAGCACCGCATGCCTACAGGGTGTTCGGTCAAGTTACCAGGAGACAACGATTCATGGTATTCCTGTTTGCCTCATTTTGCGTGCATTTACAGTTACTTCATTTTTTAATCCTCTGTTTAATCCTCTGATGCACTAGTTTTTAAAGCTTCTAGTTTGTGAACGATCTGAGTTAAATATATTAATAGATGGAATCAGTTTATTGATCTGGTTTGATTTAATCATTAATGTCTATCTATTTTAGTGACACTTGTTAAATCATTTGTAGGCATTTTTAGTTATTCTCATTTATCTGGTTGAATCATATGCCTGAATATTGTTGATTAGTTGGTTTGTGATTGTCAAGATGTCTGTGAATTAATTAATCCCTCAATCTGCCTTTAAGCACTGTGGTGGTGTCTTTTCAATTAGGACATCGGTTGTTTTTAGGCTAGATTATTTTAAGTACCTGTGATCTGTTTTGCTTCGGCGGTTTTTGTTTGTTGAGGTGCGTTGGGTGTTGGGAGCAGGCCATTGATTCGCAAGAATTTTTAGGCGCCCATACACCCCCCTCTGGTCGCTACTTTTGGTCCTACAAGTGGTATCAGAGCCTGGTTAGGGTTTTTCCATACCTTAACCGGTTCTAAACCCCAGTAGTGATCATGACGTCCCCTGGCAAGGTCCCACCCTTGGAAGCTTATGGCTATAACTATTGGAAGACTCGCATGCGAGCCTATCTCATGAGCCAAATCTCGGACATCTAGGACATTTGCGTTCACGCTACGTTTGTTGTATTGCTAGTTGCTGAGCAAGGTACTCCTGGTATCATTGCCCAGCATCTGAACAATAGTAAAGCTGTGAACATTCTATTTTCTAGTTTAGGTCCCCCTGAGTTTGAGCGTGTGAGCCATCTCTCCACTGCGAGAGAGATCTGGGCTACCCTCAAGGCACACCATGAGGGAACAGCCCAGGTCAAGGCTCGGCTCTATCAGACCTACCGATGTGAGTATGAGAACTTCACACAAAAGTCGGGTGAATCTGTTGAAGCGTTGTTTGTCATTTTCAATCGATCATAAACAAGCTTCGGGACAACAAGGCTGAGGGTGTTCAGTTAGTCTCAGATCACGAACAGGCGCTCAAGGTTCTCCATACCTTGGACCCAAAGATTTGGGAGATCAATGTATCCTCTATCATTGAGAGCACATCTTATGATACCTTGACCATTTCTGAGTTGTTTAGCAAGCTGAAGGCCACTGAGGTTGATACCTAGCTGAGATCAAATCTCACTGGCTCTGGATCAAAGTCTCTGGCCCTTGCTACACCTTTTGTTGATCCCTCTTCTGTGAGCTGTGCTGGGTTCTCTTTGATGTCTATCACTGAGGACCAGCTTGATTCTTTGGGAGATGATGACCTGTGTCTTTTTAACAACCGGGTGCGTCGTGTTTATGACAAAAGAATGTTCAAGAGACACAACACAAAATCCGGGTGCTTTGAGTGTGGTGACCCAGGACACTTCATCGCCGACTGCCCCAAGCGCAATGGACACAAGAAGGGCACCAGTGGTGGCTTCCACGACACCGGCAGGCACGACAGCTCCTCCTTCAACAAGGGCAAGCCTAAGACCAGATTCTTCAGAAAGGCCCTGAAGGACTACCATCGAGAGAACAAGAAGCATGACAAGGCTTTCTTCGTCGAGATGGAGAAGAGCTACTCCAAGCGTTCCACGTCTTCTTCCTCTTCATCGAGCTCAAGCAATGAGGAGATCATCATCAGGAAGGGAAAGGACAAGGACGATCCGACAGGCCTTTGCTTCATGGCTTTCGGGAAAAACTACTTAGGGGGGCCAAGAAGAGGATAGATTAATTAGAGAGTGAGCTTGCCGTGGCCAACGACAGAATTGAGAGTCTATCTTTTTCCCCTTGCTTGGGTGATAGCAGTGAGTGCCCAAAGTGTGAGGTGCTTCTGTGTGACCTATCGTCTCTTAAGTCCAAGTACACAGAAAGGGTTGATGAAAGGGACGCTTTGGCACTGAGCTTGAGAACGCTCAGCCGGAGCTGAAAGATGCTCATGCCACTGTCATCGTGCCCTGTGCTGGTTGCCCATCTCATCTAGCTAGTTTAGTTGAGCTGAAAGCCAAGGGTGATGAGCATTTGGGTGATTTGGAGAGAGTGAGAGCTGAGATGGCGCATACTAGGCTAGAGCTTGAGACACTGTCAGTTCCACCCACTGTCTGTGAAAACTGCTTGTCTCTTAGAATGGAGTTGATCAAACAGAAAGCCGAGAAGTCTGTCCAAGTAGATAGAGAGTGTGAGTCCTGCTTGTCTTAGGTGGAGGTTCTAGCTTCCTTGAGAGAGGAGCTAGCTGATTCCTAGAATGAGAACTTTTACCTCCGTTCTATCCTGAGTTGGATTAGTGCCAGAGAGCCACAGCTCGACATGATGATCCAGCAGTTTAAGAGGCAGGATGGGTTTGGGGTAGGCTACACCTACACCAAGGCTGACTTTGAGAGTGCTATTAGCCGGGCAGTGGAGTGGAGTAAAATGACTCCTGAGCAGAGATATCCCAAGACTCACTCCACTGAGTCTTTCCATGCTAGTCATCCCAAGGATGGAGTGATCCAAGAACAGCCCAAAGCTCCACCCAAGAAGCCCATCTGGGTTCCAAAGCCCAAACACCTCCACACTTCTCTTGACTCTCTTCCTGGACCCTCTCAACCCTAGAAGAGTACGCCAAACACCACTAAGACCAAGAACCCCAAGCCTCAACCACATCCCAAGAAGCCCACCTATCATTGTGAGTACTGTCAAAGATACGGGCATCTTGCGGAGTTTTGCTTTAGGAGGAAGCGGGTTGAGAAAGTAGAGAGAGCTCGTAGTGGTCAGGAGCAGTTCTACCAGCAGGGTGGTAGACTGAGAGTTCCTCAACGCGGGGAGAGGCTGGAGGCCAGGCCGCGTCATGTAGTTGGTGATAGAGGAGACAACTTTCGTGCCCGTGCTCCAGTTGGTGGTGTTCGTTCCAGCAGAGCTCCAGGCCGTGTTGGCTACGGTCCTAGACCTCGTAGCCGATGTTTTAGGAAGAACCAAGGACTGTGCTTTGAGCCGCGCTTTGGTCCAAACTCTTCTGATGGTTTTTGCTTTCCATCTTTTGAGCAGATGGCTCGACACTGGTTTAGTTCTTTTGCTAAACCTGGTGCCGGACCATTTGCTCCCCCTTACAACCACTGATTGTGCAGGATCGGGGACTAGAGGACGTTTGGATCATGGACTCAGGATGTTCTCGCCACATGACGGGACATCGCAGATGGTTCTCCAGTCTCACTCCCCCGAGCTCCAAAGAGTACATCACATTCGGGAACAGTGGTCAAGGGAAGGTACACGGCATTGGCTCAATTCGCATCTCTGACCATTTCTCTTTAAAGAACGTTGCTTTGGTTGGGAATTTGAACTTCAATTTGATTTCTGTTTCGCAACTTCTTGAGGATGGGTTGGAGGTTCGTTTTAAGAAGGGAAATTCTTCTGTGTTTGATTCTAGAGGGTCTTTGATTTGCCAGATCTTACCATTCGGTAAAGTTTTTCGAATTGACTTCTCTAGTTCTTTTGGCCCTTTTCGCTGTCTGATTGCTGGATCCTCCTCTGAGCTCTGGAAGTGGCATAGGAGGTTAGGTCATTTGAGTTTTGATCTGCTAGTCAGGTTAAGCTCTATGGACCTCATCCGAGGATTGCCCAAGCTTAAGATGGAGAAGGATCTAGTCTGCCATCCCCGTCGTCATGGGAAAATGGTTGCCGCTTCTCACTCACCTGTGACTCAGGTGATGACTTCGTATCCGGGCGAGCTATTACATATGGACACTGTCGGTCCAGCTCGGGTACGCTCAGTCGGTGGGAAGTGGTACGCGCTTGTCATTGTTGACGATTTTTTCTCGATTCTCATGGGTTTTCTTCTTGGAGTCTAAGGATGAGTCTTTTCACTTTGTTTATGACCTGATTTTGAAGCTGAAGAATGAGAACAATGGTCGGATGCGAGCAATTCGCTCCGACAACGGCTCTGAGTTCAAGAACTCTTTGTTCGTCAGCTTCTGTAGTGATCAGGGTCTTGACCATCAGTTTTCTGCTCCTTAAACTCCCCCACAGAATGGCGTTGTGGAACAAAAGAACCGCACGCTAGTCGAGATGGCCAGGACGATGCTCAATGAGCACAGGACTCCTAGGCATTTTTGGGCTGAAGCCATGAACACGGCTTGCTACCTGGCCAACCACATTTTTCTTAGAGCTTACCTAGGTAAGACCTCATACGAGTTGTGGTTTGGCAGACAGCCCAAAGTGAGCCACTTGCAAGCGTTTGGATGCAAGTGCTTTGTGCTCAAGAAGGGAGGGCATTTGGACAAGTTTGAGTCTCGTTGCTGAGATGGAGTTTTTTGGCTATGCTTTGCATTCTCGAGGCTTCCGTGTTTGGAACCTCGACTCCCAGTAGCTTGTCGAGACTTGTGAGGTTTCTTTCGATGAGTCCTTGCATTCTTTGACTCCTTCTTTTGAGCTTTCGGGTGATGATGAGCTCGGAGATTCCATCTTCGAGGAAGATGAGGATACTCCAGCTGCTGATGAGGGTGGGCCTTCTGCACCTCCTGCAGAGCCCACACCTTCTGAGACTTCGACTGAGGACGAGGGCGGACCTCTTATCACTTCTTCCACTTCGATCAAGCCCCTTCAGTCGAGTCTAGAGGTGCTAGCTGCTGACTCCGGTGAGGTGACTTCAGATCACCAGGGATCCCGAGCAGTTCAGCGTGATCACCCCTCGGAGCTCATCATCGGTGATTTGTCTGCGAGAACTTTGCGTTCTTCTGTTGACTCACTTGCTGTGTTTGCTGAATCTGCTTTTGTTGCATCTTTTGAGCCCAGAGACGTTTCTCATGCTCTTTCTGATTCTAATTGGATTAATGCGATGCAAGAAGAGCTTGAGAATTTTGTCCGTAATCGGGTTTGGACACTAGTTGAGCCGCCACCAGGATGCAACCCCATAGGCACCAAGTGGGTGTTCAAGAACAAGCAAGGTGAAGATGGGGTTGTGGTGCGCAACAAAGCTCGACTAGTTGCCCAGGGTTTTTGCCAGAAGGAAGGTATTGACTTTGAAGAAACCTTCGCCCCTGTTGCCCGTCTTGAGTCCATTCGCATTATCTTAGATTTTGCCGCTTCGAAGGGTTTTAAGCTTTTTCAAATGGACGTCAAGAGTGCTTTTCTGAACGCGTACATAGAGGAGGAAGTTTATGTTAGGCTGCCCCCTGGTTTTGAGAACCCTAAGTTTCCTTGACATGTCTTTAAGCTGCAGAAAGCTTTATACGGTCTGAAGCAAGCCCCCAGGGCTTGGTATGACCGGTTAAAGTAGTTTTTGTTGGGGAAGGGCTTTGTGATGGGTTTTGTGGATAAAACTCTCTTCTTGCTCAGAGATGCTTCAGATTTCTTAGTCGCTCAGTGAGAAACCAAGGGTTGGTTTCGGAGTCTGTTATGAGTTATTGACAGTGTTTACCCTCTGGTTTCGGAGGTGGTTTCACCGAAGGGTTCGGTGGGTTTGGTTGCTGCAGCTGTTGCAGCGGAGTGTGCATGTTGGAGGGGTTCGACAGTACACGATGAATGGGTTGTACCGAAGGTCTCGGTACTTTGGACGGTACACCGGAGTGTGTGCCGAAGGTTGTTAACCCAGAGAGTTCTCCGGGGTACTGGATACACTTGTCTGCTTGTCTGTGGTGTGTAGGGGACTTCGGAGGCGACAGACGGGTAGCAAGTGAACCTGGGTCAAGCAGGAGGCTTGATGCCAGGGGAGCGGGGAGCTCCGTCACGGTGGCTGCGAAGGTGTCAAGGTCGGACCTCGGGTCGAGGTGCACCAGGAGAAGGCAGTAAGTGCGGAGCGTGGCTCCGGGTGAAGGTACTCCGAGACAGTCCTCGGAGGCGAGGCACTTCGAAGGGTACTCGGAAGGAGTAACTTCGGAGTATGGTGGATCAAGTCCTCAGCAGAGGCAAGGTGTTCGAGGTGTGCTCCGGAGGGAGACACTCGAAGGTTACCCGACGAAGGTCTCAGAAGTCGAGGTGCATCGAAGGCATGGTCCGGGTGAGGCTCGTCGAGGAGTGTTCTCGGGGAGAGACACCGCGACGAAGTGCTCTTGGAATGCTTCATGTGGAGGCCTTGGACGAAGGAGGGACTTCGAAGGGTGGTACTCCGAAGGTGGGGCTTCGCAGTGAAGATGGCTTCAGAGCAAGGCTGGCTTCGGAGTGAAGGATGACTTGTGGTACTTCGGCCATGCATGGCTTCAGTATACGGACTGACGGAGTTCGAGCTGGGAGAAGCTGCGAAGCCGTGGTGGTCCACTTCGAAGGTGGTGGTGCGAAGGCCCAAGGGCTTTGACGGCTTCGGCTCAAAACCATCATCGTATCGGAGGCTGACTTCGGTGAAGCGAAGGCCATCAGGCTAAAGGCTTCTCACTGAAGCTACCGCACCCCTCGCGTGCGAAGGGGGGCTTCAGAAAAGTCAAAGACTGTAAAGGCTGACAATGTCTGCTCTACAAAAAGCTGACGCTGTCCCCTCTGCAAAGCTGACAGAGAAGCCTCCAGAATAAAGTTGACTACCTTTTGTACCCCTCTATTCTGTAGAGACAAAACCAATGTAAACCCTAGGGGTAAAGTAGTCAATTCACTTGGGTGAATAGTGGCTATAAATATGGGGGCTGGGTAGGTAACATTTAACACTTTGAGCATTCACTGTTGAGCTCCTGTACTAGCCACCACACTTTGTATTCATCCTGTGAGTTCATTTATTGTGTTCCTTGTTCAAGCAGTGAAGCCCTGCTTCTGTGTTGAGTTTCTGCTTGAGCTTGTTTGCATTCCTCGCTAGTAGTAGTGCACCGAAGCCTGTCTAGGCGAAGTGTGTTTTTCAGTGTGCGTTCGCTCTGTGTAATAGGAGGCTAGACCTCGCTGCTTACTAGCGAAGCCCTGTTCAAAGCCCGTGTTTCTTATCGTGTCTAAGCCCCTAGCGAAGTCTGTTAGTGTGCATTTAGACCTTTGGTGTACGAAGCCCAGCACTAGTTGTTGTCGCTAAGTACTTGGTCGAAGTCCTCAAAGGGTAGTCCACTCTTGCGAAGGGTGAAGTGCGAAGCCTGCTTGAAGCACCCTGTGTGCGGAGCCTGCACTGACTTAGCAGGGTAGATTTTTCGGGGTTGTGGGTGGAGCGAAGTCTTCTTGACTTCGAACTTTTGCTCCCTTGCGAAGCCTGTGTTCGGAGCTAGAAATTACCTCCGAACTAGACCTTCGAAGGTTGTCTTCGAAGCCTGTTCCGTAGAAGACAGAATTAAAAACAGAAGGCTGTTTTTTGCCCGAAATTTTAAAAGCTCCCATTCACCCCCCTCTGGTCGCCGTTTCTGGTCCAACAATTGGTATCAGAGCAGGTTAAGATCACCAGTTGACCTTAACCAGTTTTGTGATCTGTTGGCGACATGGACAGAGTTAGTAAAATTCCTCTGTTCGATGGGACTGATTTTGCATACTGGAAGGTGCGCATGGAGGCTTACTTGCTAAGCCAAGGAAATGCAATTTGGGAGATTGTGGACTCACAATACTCCATCCCTGAGACTCGCACCTCTCAAACAGAGAAGGATCAGTATAATGCCAACTCCAAGGCAAGAAATATACTGTTCATTGGTTTGAGTAGAAGTGAATTTGATAGGGTGCAACACCTTAGGACTGCTAGGGAAATTTGGACAACACTCACTATTTTTCATGAGGGCTCTACTCAGATCAAGGCCAGGCGCCAAAGCACATACAATCAACAGTATCAGCTGTTCGTGCAGGCACCTGGTGAATCTATAGATGCCATGTTTTCTCGCTTTGATGCGATAGTGAGTAACTTGCGGTCCAACGGGACGCTTGCTTACAATGATCATGATAGGGATATCAAGCTTCTCTATGCTCTTGATCGTAGCATATGGGAAGTAAAGATATCCAGCATTGAGGAGTCTGCAGGTTATGACACATTGACCTGTGATGAGCTCTTCAGCAAGCTGAAGTCCACAGAGATTGCCAAGGCATCTCTTGCGGTGCACAGAAGCTCTTTGCCATAGCCATTGGCATTGGTTTCTAGCACTAGCCGTGGCACCACTGCAGAACCAAGCACATCTGGCACTTGTGTTCTTGCAGATGGTTTTGCTTTGTCCTCCCTGGTCTCTGTCACTAAGGAGCAGGTGGACACTCTGGATGATGATGAGCTTGCTCTCATTGCCAGAAGGTTCACCCGTTTTCATCATGAGAGACGAGATCAGAGGAGAAGTGGTTTTAGTGGTTGTTTTGAGTGTGGCGAAACATCTCACATCAAGGCTAATTGCCCTAAGCTCAAGAAGAGAGATGAGAGTGAGCGCCCTAAATACCACAAAAAGGAGAGGAAGCCTTTTGTGAAGGGCAAGCACGGCAAGGTGGCTAAGAGAGTAGCCAAGGCCGCTTCTAGAGCATTTGTTGCTACTCTCAGCGACATCGACACTTCCTCAGCTGAGGAGTCGAGCTCTGAGGAGGAGGAGTCCCCAAGGAAGGAGGACAAGAAGGACAAGAAGGGACGAGACTTCACCAGCCTTTGCTTCATGGCCGACAGCGATCACAGCGGCGATGAGCTTGACTCATCTGAGGTACCACTATCCTCTGACCAGCTTTTAATTAAAATAGATGAACTGAATGAAGTAGTTCTTGGTCAGGATAGATTACTTGTGCAAGCCGCTAGAGAAAGAAAAGACCTTAGACTTAGGCTAGAATCTGTTTCTATTGATTATGCCATGCTTAAGTCTAGAGTAAATGATGCTGAATGTGAATCTTGTACTGTTGTCATGGGTGAGCTTGCTCAGTTGCGTTCTGTTCATGCTCAAACTCTTTCTGAGCTTGAGACTGCACAGAAGCAGCTTTTGATGGTGGATTCTAGTCTTGATAAAACTGAATGTATGAACTGCCCTTTATTACGTGAGAGCATTGATTTATGTGATAAGCATGTTCATGATTTAGAGGCTAGATTGGAGAGGGCCGGTAGTTCTAAGGATGTGCAACCTGTGTGTGACACATGCATAACCCTTAAGGACCAGCTAGGCACTGTTAGAGAGCGAGCTGAGAACCTAATGACTGAAAATGAATACCTTCTTTCCGTGGTTAATAAATGCGTCGAGGGAAAGGGTAGGATGGATTTGCTCTTGGCAAAGACCAAGATGTGTGCTGATAGAGCAGGGTTAGCTCTAGGTTTGGGTTTTGAGAGTATTCCTTCAGATAATGGAAACAAAACTGTTTTTACCTCTCCCACTACCCTAGAGAAAGAGAGAGCCCTGTTAGACACTCCACCAGCCAAAAAGCCTACCCGAGCTCAAAAGAAAACCACTCCACCTGCCAAGAAAATCCCTCCTAAGAAAACCACTCAGCAGAAGCCCAAGGAGCCTGTGAGAGTTGCTCCTAAGACCCATGAGAGTGCCCCTAGGAAAGTTTTTCATTGTTCCTATTGTCAGCGGGCAGGTCATTTGGTTGGGTTCTGTTTTCGTCGCATCAAGGATGAGCGACGCTCTCAGGCGATGAGTTACCAGGACATGCATTACCCATCTTTAGGTATGCATGAGTCTGAGTTTTACTATCGTCCTGTTTTCGAGGCTCCTCGTGCTTCTCGGAGAGGTTTTGCTCCTCGAGGTGTTCACCATGTTCCATATGGTGGTAGACCCCGGGCGAGTAGCTTTGTACCTCGTCAGAGTAGGAGACCTCATCATGTTAGTCGATCATAGCATGTAGGTAGACCTCGCACTTTGCATCATTCCGATTATCATGTGCGTAGACAGTCTGCTTTTACTGTGCCTACTACTCGTGTCACTCAGTGCTGGATGCCTCGTCATATTTTTACTCACCCCAGCACTGAGCGATCGAGATACTCTTATCATGTGTAGGCGACAGATCGAGGCTTGGAGGGCATGTGGATCATGGACTCCGGTTGTTCGCGCCATATGACCGGAGATGCAGCATGGTTCTCCAGCCTCACCACAACCAAGAAAAGGGAACATATCACCTTCGGCAACAATCGAAGGAGTAGAGTGAAAGGTAAAGGTGTGGTAAGAATTAACTTGAATTTCACTCTCAAGGATGTTGCTTTGGTTGAAAACCTGGGATACAATTTGCTTTCTGTATCTCAGTTGCTTGATGAGGGCTTCGAAGTGCGATTTCATCGCGATACTTCGCAAGTGCTCAATTCTGATGGCGTTGTTGTTTGTAAGATCTTTAGAGTTGGGAGAGTTTTTGGAGCTGATTTTTCTGAGTCATCTGGTTCTTCTCATTGTCTTGTTGCACATTCTACTTCTGAGCTTTGGAAGTGGCATAGGAGACTAGGGCATATGAGCTTTGAGTTGCTCGCTCGTCTGAGTGCCCTAGGTCTTATCCGAGGATTGCCCAAGCTCAAGTTTGAGAAGAATTTAGTTTGCACTCCTTGTCGACATGGAAAAATGATTGTCGCTTCACATTTGCCAGTCACCACAGTGATGACTGAACAACCCGGAGAACTTCTCCACATGGACACTGTAGGTCCTTCTCGGGTTAGTTCTTTAGGCGGCAAGTGGTATGCATTAGTCATTGTCGACGATTTCTCTCGCTACTCTTGGGTCTTCTTTCTTGCCAGCAAGGATGAAGTGTTTTCACACTTCCGGAGCTTGGCTTTGAGACTTTTCGCTGAACTCCCAGGTGCATTAAAATTCATTCGAAGTGATAATGGCACTGAGTTCAAGAACAATCTCTTTGTTGACTTTTGCATGGAGCATGGCATAGAACATCAATTCTCTGCTCAGCGGGTTCCTCAACAGAATGGTGTCGTTGAGAGGAAGAACCGCGCTTTGGTTGAGATGGCTAGGACGATGCTCGACGAGCACAGGACTCCTAGAAAATTCTGGGCTGAGGCCATGAATACTGCATGTTACATCTCAAACCGAATTTTCTTGCGCTCAATTTTGAATTTGACATCTTATGAGCTACGTTTTGGGAGACAGCCCAAGGTTACTCTTCTTCGAGTTTTTGGCTGTCGTTGCTTTATCCTAAAACGTGGTAATTTGGACAAATTTGAGTCGTGATCTTCTGATAGGATCTTTTTGGGTTATACTACTCATGGTCATTCTTATCGTGTTTATAATTTGGAGACTAACACTGTCATCGAGTCATGTGATGTGACTTTTGATGAATCAACCCCCTCTGTTAGTTCTGCTCTTGAACAGGCAAATGAACACGACATGGAACAGACCATCTTCGAAGAAGAAGATCCCGGAGATTTCGAGGATGAAACCCTACTACCCTCGACATCAACCCCCGAAGCCGACGACCCCGCTTCGACCACTTCGGCACAAGGTCCCGAAGCAACTACCTCGACATCGGTCATCTTGGACCACTCCAACGCACAAGTTGAGGGGGAGACTGCATCCCGTCGTGAGGCTCCACATCATGTTCAAAGGATGCATCCTCCCGAGCAGATCATTGGTGAGCTTGATCAAAGGGTAACACGTTCTCATGCTCATTTCATTGATTCCGCTTTTGTTGCTTCTTTCGAGCCCTTAGATGTTAGTCATGCACTTTCTGATTCTAGTTGGATCAATGCCATGCATGAAGAACTTGAAAATTTTGAGAGAAACCAAGTCTGGTCATTAGTTGATCCTCCACCAAATGTTCATTTCATTGGAACAAAATGGATTTTCAAAAACAAACAAGGGAAGGATGGGACTATAGTTAGAAACAAGGCTAGACTTGTAGCTCAGGGTTATTCTCAATTAGAAGGGATTGGTTTTACTGAAACTTTTGCTCCTGTTGCTCGTCTTGAGGCCATTAGGATTTTGCTTGCCTTTGCGACATCCCGAGGTTTCAAACTCTATCAAATGGATGTCAAAAGTGCTTTTCTTAATGGCTTCATAGGCGAAGATGTTTATGTAAAACAACCCCCTGGTTTTGAAAACCCCAAATACCCACATAAAGTCCTTAAACTTCATAAGGCTCTTTATGGACTCAAGCAGGCCCCTCGGGCATGGTATGATAGACTTAAGTCTTTTCTGCTTGAGCGGGGGTATTTGATGGGCTCTGTTGATAAAACCCTGTTCACTCTCAAGCATGGCAAAGATTTCCTCCTAGTTCAGATTTATGTGGATGATATCATCTTTGGTGGCTCTTCTCATGCTTTGGTTGCCGAGTTTGCAGATGCCATGAGTAGGGAGTTCGAGATGTCCATGATGGGCGAACTCACATTTTTCCTTGGGTTGCAAATCAAGCAAGGAAAACAAGGTACTTCTGTCCATCAGACAAAGTACACCAAGGACCTGCTCAAGAAATTCGACATGGCTGATGCGAAGCCCCTCGCCACTCCAATGGCTACATCTGTAGCATTGGATCCTGAAGAAGATGGAGAAGCCGTAGATCAGAAGGAGTTCCGAAGCATGATCGGCTCCCTCCTCTACTTGACTGCTACGAGGCCAGACATACACTTCGCAGTGTGTTTGTGCGCTCGCTTTCAGGCTTCACCATGAGCTTCGCACCGCCAAGCGGTAAAACACATTCTCAGGTATCTCAAACATACCCTCGAATTTGGCATTTGGTATTCAGCGTCTTCCTCTTTGTGTCTTCGAGGTTATTCCGATGCGGACTTTGCTGGGTGTAGGATTGATAGGAAGAGTACATATGGTACTTGTCATTTTCTGGGTACATCATTGGTTTGCTGGTCTTCCCGCAAACAGTCTAGTGTTGCACAATCGACGGCTGAGGCCGAATATGTTGCTGCAGCTAGCTGTTGCTCTCAGATTCTGTGGATGGTTTCCACTTTGCGGGATTTCGGGTTAGATTATAAGAGTGTTCCACTTTTCTGTGATAACACTAGTGCTATTTGTATTGCAAACAACCCGGTTCAGCACTCCAGAACCAAACACATTGATGTGCGATATCATTTTCTCAGAGATCACAATAAGAAGGGTGATATTGAACTTCAATATGTTGATACCCAACACCAGCTAGCCGATATTTTCACAAAACCCCTCGATGCTTCTCGTTTTGCCTACTTACGTGGGGAACTTGGTATTTGTCACCCTTACAACATTTTGTGAGGGGGAGCTGATTTTAATTGTCTCGCATATGCTCATCATGTGTGAAATTGCATTTACATCTGTTGCACTTATATGCCCAATTTTAATTCATGAAACCATGACAGCTCAGCTCTTTTTAATTTATCTAAAACATTAATGTGCATTATGTTTTCTTTCCAAAATCAAATCTTGCTCACTGCTTAGTCTTGAATCTAGCATGTTTAGGCAGGACTGCTTTAGCTATCCTTTATCTGCTTGATAGCAAAATTTCTTTTCTCTGGATGCTAAACAATGCAACTTGAAAAATTATATTCATGGATATTCATCAAGTGCTAAACAATTTGTTCACTTAATCAAAATTCCAAACATCCATGTTTTGCATGCTTCAAAGCAAAAAGATCTAGGTGGGTTTGTTTGTCGCACTACCCTATTCTAGACTGCTTACCATTGCACATTGGTCTGAACTGGGATGGTGTAGTGTATGCCAAAATCATTGCTTTAAGCTTCTGATGGCTTTCATGCCTAGGCTTGGCCTGATTGGAAAGCATAAGGTGGACAAACAAATAACCCCTGACATTATGAAAAGAACAACAAAATTCATTGATCATCAAGTTTGCTTGAAATGCTCCATTTGACCTGGACTTGTCTGTCTAGAGTAGAAATTGACTAGCTTTGCGCAGTCCCTGCTTTTACTTGTCTAGTTATTTTGATTGAGTGGTGATGCTTTTATTTCAAAATGACAAAATCACATGCTGTCATCATGTTTTTAGAAAATGTTAAATTGAGCTGAGCACATGATAATTGGTATTAATATTCGCATATTTTTGCTTTATATGTCTTTGCAATTCTTCCCATTTCGAAGCTATGCATCTTTTTCATGCTCCTTGATGCTTGTCTGCCTGTCTGTGGTGTGCAGGGGACTTCGGAGGCAACAGACGGGTCGTAGCAAGTGAACCTGGGTCAAGCAGGAGGCTTGATGCCAGGGGAGCGGGGAGCTCTGTCACGGTGGCTGCGAAGGTGTCAAGGTTGGACCTCGGGTCGAGGTGCACCAGGAGAAGGCAGTAAGTGCGGAGCGTGGCTCCGGGTGAAGGTACTCCGAGACAAAGTCCTCGGAGGCGAGGCACTTCGAAGGGTACTCGGAAGGAGTAACTTCGGAGTATGGTGGATCAAGTCCTCAGTAGAGGCAAGGTGTTCGAGGTGTGCTCTGGAGGGAGACACTCGAAGGTTACCCGACGAAGGTCTCAGAAGTCGAGGTGCATCGAAGGCATGGTCCGAGTGAGGCTCGTCGAGGAGTGTGCTCGGGGAGAGACACCGCGACGAAGTGCTCATGGAATGCTTCATGCAGAGGCCTTGGACGAAGGAGGGACTTCGAAGGGTGGTACTCCGAAGGTGGGGCTTCGGAGTGAAGATGGCTTCGGAGCAAGGCTGGCTTCGGAGTGAAGGATGACTTGTGGTACTTCGGCCATGCATGGCTTCGGTACATGGACTGACGGAGTTCGAGCTGGGAGAAGCTGCGAAGCCTTGGTGGTCCACTCCGAAGGTGGTGGTGCGAAGGCCCAAGGGGCTTTGACGGCTTCGGCTCAAAACCGTCACTGTATCGGAGGCTGACTTCGGTGAAGCGAAGGCCATCAGGCTCAAGGCTTCTCACCGAAGCTACCGCACCCCTCGCGTGCGAAGGGGGGCTTCACAAAAGTCAAAGACTATAAAGGCTAACAATGTCTGCTCTGCAAAAAGCTGACGCTGTCCCCTCTGCAAAGCTGACAGAGAAGCCTCCAGAATAAAGTTGACTACCTTTTGTACCCCTTTGTTTTGTAGAGACAAAACCAATGTAAACCCTAGGGGTAAAGTAGTCAATTCACTTGGGTGAATAGTGGCTATAAATATGGGGGCTGGGTAGGTAACATTTAACACTTTGAGCATTCACTGTTGAGCTCCTGTACTAGCCACCACACTTTGTATTCATCCTGTGAGTTCATTTATTGTGTTCCTTGTTCAAGCAGCGAAGCCCTGCTTGTGTGTTGAGTTTCTGCCTCAGCTTGTTTGCATACCTCGCTAGTAGTAGTGCACCGAAGCCTGTCTAGGCGAAGTGTGTTTTGTGCGAAGTGTGCTTTTCAGTGTGCGTTCGCTCTGTGTAACAGGAGGCTAGACCTCGCTGCTTACTAGCGAAGCCCTGTTCAAAGCCCGTGTTTCTTATCATGTCTAAGCCCCTAGCGAAGTCTGTTAGTGTGCGTTTAGACCTTCGATGTACGAAGCCCAGCACCAGTTGCTGTCGCTAAGTACTTGGTCGAAGTCCTCAGAGGGTAGTCCACTCTTGCGAAGGGTGAAGTGTGAAGCCTGCTCGAAGCACCCTGTGTGCGGAGCCTGCACTGACTTAGCAGGGTAGATTTGTTGGGGTTGTGGGTGGAGCGAAGTCTTCTTGACTTCGAACTTTTGCTCCCTTGCGAAGCCTGTGTTCGGAGCTAGAAATTACCTCCGAACCACACCTTCGAAGGTTGTGTTCGAATCCTGTTCCGCAGAAGACAGAATTAAAAACAGAAGGCTGTTTTTTGCCCGAAATTTTAAAAGCTCCCATTCACCCCCCCCTGGTCACCGTTTTCGGTCCAACACTCAGATTTACGTGGACGATATTATCTTTGGCGGTACTACTAATGATCTTGTGTCTAAGTTTTCTGAGCAGATGCACAACGAGTTTGAGATGAGCCTCATGGGTGAGCTCAAGTACTTCTTAGAGCTCCAGATCAAGCAGACCAAAGACGGCACCTTCATCCACCAGGGTAAGTACACTCGAGACATGTTGAAGAAGTTTGATTTTGGTGGAGAGTTGAAGCCTCAGATGACCCCAATGGGCACATCTGGGGGCCTAGACAAGGATGAGAGCGGTGTCAAGGTCAACAAGAGGGAGTTTCGAGGGATGATCGGTTCGCTGCTGTACTTGACGGCAACAAGACTAGACATACAGTTCGCCGTGGGACTTTGCACGCGTTTCCAGTCTTCACCACGCGCGTCTCATCGGCAGGCTGTCAAGCACATCTTCAGGTATCTTACTTATGCGCCCGATATCAGTCTTTACTATTCAGCATAATCATCTCTTGATTTATCTAGCTTTTTGGACGCCGACTTTGGTGGGTGCCAGTTAGATCGCAAGTCGACTTCCAGTACTTTCCAGTTTCTTGGTTCTTCTCTTGTCTCTTGGTCTTCTCGAAAGCAACCTGGAGTTGCTCTTTCGACCACTGAGGCTGAGTATGTAGATGCTGCTAGCTGCTGCTCACAGTTGGTTTGGATGATTTCCACTCTACGAGATTTTGGGTTGTTCTTTCCTACCAGAGTTCCTTTGTTTTGCGACAGCACCAGTGCAATTAGTGTAGGGAAAAACCCGTGTCTCCATTTAAAAACCAAACACATTGATGTGCGCTTTCACTTTCTGTGGGATCAATATGAGAAATGTGTCATTGACCTTGTTCATGTTGATACCCATCATCAGTTGGCTGACATTTTCACCAAACCCCTAGATCAGTCTACTTTTGAGCATTTACGAGGGGATTTGGGTGTTGTATATCCTTTCTAGGATATTTTGCATCAGTTTTCTTTCTTCTTTACTCTTTTCTTGAGTCTTTTTGTGTGTGTTCATATCATACATTTTCACATATCACACTTTTGAGCTGCTTCTGTTATATGATTGAATTGCTTTACTTATTCTAGCTGGTACATGCTTTTGATTACTTGTCAATGATCATGCTTTGTTTTAGTTCGCTTGATATGTCTGATATCAGTCATATGCATGGCTTTTACGCTTTAAACTTGAAAAATAATCACCATTGCTTCTGGTTACTAGCATTCGTAGGCTGAGTGCTTTTGCTATCTGTTACATGCCTCGTAGCTAGTTCCTCACATAGATGCAGATATGCAGCTTGGACATCTTTATGCTTTAACATGGAAAATATGCTATAAAAATGATAAAAAACAAAAATGAATGAAAATTTCATGCCTTTTTATGCTTGAGTTGAAAAGATCCAAGTGGGTTTGCTTTGTCACATTGCATTGTTCTGGACTGCTTACCATAGCACTTTGGTATGAACTAGGACGATGCAATGTATGCCAAGACCAATGTCTTAAGCTTCTGATGGTCCAGTTCTGGCCTAGGCTTGACTTGGTCGGTCAGCATAAGGTTTGACTTGCAAATAACCCTTGGCAAAAATGAAAAAGGACAATGAAAAAGCCTGAACTTTAAAAGGATAACAAGTTTGCTAAAGCACTTTGTTTCGAACAATGCCTATCTTGGTAGATATCAGTTAGCTTCTGCATCTCGTGCTTTACCTTGCTTGTCAGCTGGAAAATGTGGTGATGCTTTTATTTGCAAAAACTGAAAAATGCGTGCTAATGACTTTCTTTAGATATCATATGTTGCACTGATCATGCCATGTGTCTTCGATAGTATGTCTTTTGCTATACTTGTTAGATGTTGTAATTGGAGTCAATCATATCTGAGAAGCATGCTTTCTTCACTCCACCTGCACCCCAATTGCATTCATTGCGTATTTTGAGGGGGAGTTGCGTTTTAGGGGGAGTCTGTGTCTCTTTTTAGAGTGCTTGATGAGTTCACTTGTCAACAAGGGGGAGAAATTTTGGGATAAGAGTTCAAGGGGGAGTTTTGGCTTTCTCTGGGATTTGTTTCAGGGGGAGTTTTTGTCCCGTTGTCCTTACTCTTTTGATGTCCTTGTTGATGTTTCTGAGATCGCACTCATTTTGAGCTTTTACATTTTGGTTAACCATAATGACCACTTCTTGCTTTTGTTTGGCTTTCGGTCATTAGGGTTAAACTTTTACTTTATTTTCTTCTTCTTTGTTTTCTTGTGTTTTGTTTTCGTGTTTCCATAGTTGTTCACAGGTATTGAAGAGCTGAAGAATTGAAGTGTTCACAATGCACTCATCAAGGGGGAGATTGAGGAGCCATGCTGAATAGCGTGGGCCTCATGGCTCCAGATGTGATGAGTCATTGTCAACGATAGTCAAAGAGGACTGAAAAGAAAGGAGATCTGCTTCTTCATGGGCAGCATGTGACTCAGGTACACGGGCAGTGAGCGACTGTCAGGCAGAGGGGCCGCGAAGTCGGGCTGGCCCAATCCGGGTACATGGGCTAGGAGCGGAAGAGGACCCACTGGGCTGTTGACTAGGATTGACTCAGGTACACGGGCGGTGAGCGATTGCCAGGCTAAGAGAGCTGCGGAGTCGGGCCGGCCCAATCCGGGTACCTGGTGCAAAGTCGGTGGAGGCTTTGTCAGTTTCGGCGCAAAACCGACGAACACTGATCTCGCATCGGACTGTCCAGAAGTGAAGCCGTAGTCGCTACGAAAGCTTAGCTTCCGGATAAGTCATCTGTAAATAGGAGTTTACTATTTTTCCTTTAGGCCCACAGTCTGTCTGTCGAGTCTGTAAAAAATCCTAAGGGCATTTCAGTCTTTTCCATTTTTATTCAGCGTCTGTAAAAAAACCCTAGGGGTATTTCTGCATTTTTCCCATTTATTGGGCTGCCTATAAATATGCCCCAATATCCTAGGGTTAGGGTTACCCAATTTCAGAAAACACTTTACCAAATATTGGGTCACCTTTTGTTCATCCCTGAGTTCTTTTCTGCCGTCGGTATCTTCTCCGCCGCCTCGCTGTTACTCCTGCTGCACTTGTTTTTTCTCTACTCCGGCGTTGTTTTTTTGTGTGTGGCGCGTGCAACCGAGAGGATCTTCCGGCAAGGCAGCAGAGCCACGCAGCTAGCTAGCCAGCACGGTCTAGCTTCCTAGATGTCAGGCTAGCAGTTCTTGCGTGCGGGATTGGGCAACAAGGAGCAGCAGCAGACGCCTGCATCTCTTGTGTCACGTGAGCGACATGGCATGACAGCATAGGCTGCAGCTTCGCTAGGCAGCCGGCCAGGATTTGTGCGGCCAAGAGCCTGCCATCGAGTGCTACTCGAAGCTAGTTGCCAACACAGCAGAGCTGCAGGTTTAGGCTATCCTTTCAGCCGCACGGCACGGTTGCCAAGCAGCCTGCACGTGACCTGAAGTTCTTGATCGGTGACATGCTGTTTTCAAGCAAAGAAGCAGTGTCTGGGTGAGCGGCGCATCGACGTGTGGAGGTAGAAATTTGAGGAAGCAGCAACCAAGCCGGAGCACCGCATGTCTACAGGGTGTTCGGTCAAGTTACCAGGAGACAACGATTCATGGTATTCCTGTTTGCCTCGTTTTGTGTGCATTTACAGTTACTTCATTGTTTAATCCTCTGTTTAATCCTCTGATGCGCTAGATTTTAAAGCTTCTATTTTGCGAACGATCTGAGTTAAATCTATTAACAGATGGAATAAGTTTATTGATCTGGTTTGATTTAATCATTGATTTCTATCTATTTCAGTGACACTTGTTAAATCATTTGTAGGCATTTTTAGTTATTCTCATTTATCTGGTTGAATCATATGCCTAAATATTGTTGATCAGTTGGTTTGTGCTTGTCAAGATGTCTGTGAATTAATTGATCCCTCAATCTGCCTTTAAGCACTGTGGTGGTGTCTTTTCGATTAGGACACCGGTTGTTTTTAGGCTAGATTATTTTAAGTACCTGTGATCTGTTTTGCTTTGGCGGTTTTTGTTTGTTGAGGTGCATTGGGTGTTGGGAGCAGGCCATTGATTCGCAAGAATTTTTAGGCGCCCATTCACCCCCCCTCTGGTCGCTACTTTCGGTCCTACAATAATATTGTTTGACTCTGGAGCAACACACTCCTTCATCTAGGAGGACTTTGTGAAAACCAACGACTTGGAAGTGCTCCCTCTACCAGCCCCCATGATGATTGCCACCCCAGGCAATAAAACCTTAGCCCACCTGTTTAGCCCTAAGGTAAAAATAGAGATTGAAGAAATATTATTCCGGGCCGAGCCAGTCCTCATTAAGTGCACCGAACTCGACCTCATCCTAGGGATGGATTGGTTGATGAAGCACAAGGGAGTAATCGACGGTGCCAGCAAGTCCGTAACTATGACCAACTCCGAAGGCGAAGCCGTCACTTTTTGGATGACCAACCGCAAACACCGCGAGGTGTCTCTCCACTCACTAGCCCTAGAGGAAGTGCCCGTAGTCAAAGAATACATGGACGTCTTCCCAGAGGACCTGCCAGGAATGCCTCCCAAGCGGGACATCGAATTAAGAATCGAGCTTGTCCCTGGGACCACTCGAATCTCCAAGCGCCCATACCGGATGGCCGCCAATGAACTAGCCGAAGTCAAGAGCAACATCGAAAACCTGGAACAAAAAGGGTACATCCGACCGAGTACCTCACCCTAGGGTGCACTGTTCATCTTCGCCATGAAGAAGAACAAGACTAAAAGGATGTGCGTGGACTATAGGGCCCTGAACGACGTAACCATCAAGAACAAGTACCCACTGCCTCGGATCGATGACCTGTTCGATCAGCTGAAAGGATCCTCGGTGTTTTCCAAGATTGACCTCAGATCAGGTTATCACCAATTGAGGATTAGAGAAGAAGACATCCCCAAGACCGCCTTCACTTCCCGCTATGGACTCTACGAGTATACTATGATGTCGTCCGGACTCACGAATGCCCCGACCTTTTTCATGAACATGATGAACAATGTATTTATGGAGTTCTTGGATAAGTTCATCGTGGTATTCATCGACGATATCCTCGTCTACTCAAAGACCAAGGAAGAACATGAGACCTACCTCCGTCTGACCCTCAGAAAGCTAAGGGGACAGTAGTTGTACGCCAAATACAGCAAGTGCGAGTTTTGGTCGTCAGAGTTGAAGTTACTCGGTCATGTCATATATGCCGGAGGAATAGCTGTGGACCCAACCACCGTAGAAGCAGTGACCAATTGGCTACAACCCACAAACATGACCGAGATCCAGAGTTTTCTCGGATTGTCCGGATATTACCGCCGATTCATCGTGAACTTTTCAAAGATAGCTAAGCCCATGACCAGATTATTGCAGAAGGAGGTAAAATTTGAATGGACTCAAGATTGTGAAGAATGCTTCCAAACACTTAAGAAGAAGCTCGTGTCAGGCCCAATCCTGACTCTGCCAGACATCCGGAAGGACTTCCACGTCTACTGTGATGCCTCTCGTCAAGGGTTAGGATGTGTCTTGATGCAAGATGGGAAGGTGATATCTTACGCCTCTTGACAGCTGAGACCACATGAGCTGAATTACCCAACCCATGACTTGGAATTGGCAGCCGTGGTTCATGCCTTGAAGATATGGAGGCATTACCTTGTGGGAAATCGGTGTGAGGTCTTCACCGACCACAAGAGCCTCAAGTATATATTCACCCAACCAGACCTGAACCTCAGGCAGAGGAGGTGGTTGGAGTTTATCAAGGATTATGACTTGGGCATCCATTATCATCCAGGCAAGGCAAATGTGGTGGCAGATGCCCTAAGTCGAAAAGGGTACTACAATGCCATCGTGATACAGGACCAGACCCCTTTGCTATACAAGGAGATGGAAAGGTTGAACCTAGGGATTGCCACCCAAGCATATCTCGCTGCTCTAGAGACTAGACCTATATTAATAGACCAGATCCAGGAGACACAGAAGGAAGACCCGGACATCTTGGAGATCCAACAGAACATGCGAAAAGGTAAAGCCCCCGGATTCTCCGAGGATGAGCACGATACCGTCTAGTTCGGAAACCAGATATGCGTACCCAACAAGCCTGAGCTAAAGGCTCTCATCCTTCAAGAGGCCCATGACACTCTATACTCCATACATCCCGGGAGTACAAAGATGTATCAATACCTAAAGGAGAAATATTGGTGGGACAGCATGAAGAGGGAAATAGCTGAGTATGTGGCCAAGTGCAACACATGCCGGCGAGTCAAGGCAGAGCACTAGAGACTTACCGGACTATTGCAACCCCTCAAAGTCCCCAAATGGAAGTGGGAAGAGATAGGAATGGACTTCATCATGGGACTGCCGAGGACCCAAGCCAGTCATGATTCTATCTGGGTGATTGTCGACCGACTCACCAAAGTGGCTCACTTCATCCCCGTCAAGACAACTTACACCATCGCAAAGTTGGCCGAGTTGTATATGACCTGGATTGTGTGCCTGCACGGAGTTTGAAAGAAGATTGTATCTGATCGTGGGAGTCAGTTTACCTCCAAATTTTGGAAGAACCTTCAAGAAGAGCTCGGCACCCGACTGAACTTTAGCACCGCCTATCATCCACAGACCGATGGTCAAACCGAAAGGGTCAACCAAGTATTGGAGGATATGCTTAGAGCTTGCGCTTTATACTTTGGCGGAATGTGGGATAAGAACTTGCCTTATGCGGAGTTCTCCTACAACAACAACTATCAAGTTAGCCTACAAATGTCCCCGTTTGAAGCGCTTTATGGGCGTAAGTGCAGAACGCTGTTACTCTGGGATCAGACCAGAGAGTCACAACTTTTCGGGACAGATAAATTGAGAGAAACCGAAGAGAAAGTCAAGATCATTAGGGACAGATTAAAGATAGCCCAGTCCCGACAAAAGAGCTATGCCGATAACCGATGGAGAGACCTAACCTTCGAGGAGGGCGATTATGTCTATCTCCGAGTCACTCCCCTCCGTGGCACTCAAAGGTTCAACATGAGAGGCAAGCTAGCACCCCGCTATGTCGAACCTTTTCATATCCTCCAACGGCAAGGAGAAGTGGCATATCAGCTAGAACTACCTCCATCCTTGGCAGGAGTCCATGATGTGTTCCACGTCTCTCAGCTAAATAAGGGTCTCCACGTGCCCACCGAATAGGTCGACCTCCAACAGCTCAACGTCCAAGAAGACTTGATCTACATTAAGAAACCCGTCAAGATTATAGAAACTAAGGAAAGAGTAACCAGGAGACGTGTGGTTCGTTTCTGCAAAGTCCAGTGGGACAACCACCCCGTTGAGGAAGCCACATGGGAAAAAGAAGACGAGTTGAAAGCCCAATACCCCGAGCTATTCGAGTAACGTTCCAATCTCGAGGACAAGATTCTTTGTAAGGGGGATAGGTTTGTAATACCCCAAATTTTCAGAGAAATAAAAATATCATTTAATGTATTTTTCTGGGAATAACTTATTTTGAAATACCTTTAATGCCATTCTAAGCTTAATTGAACTAGAACCTAGGAAAATATCCAAATCAGGGGCTATAAAATTTTGTATATGATCCCTAGGCCAAGATACATTTTTGAGAATTTTTACAAAATTTTATCACCCTTGGAAGTAGCCCAATTATTTTAAACTAATTTCAGCAATTAAATTTATTTGGAAAACATTTAAACAGTAACCGGCCCCTTTTCCCCCATTCTCCCTCAACCGGCCGGCCCAGCCCGCTCCCTTCCCCACGCCCATACTGACACCTGGGCCCCGTTTGTCAGTGACCCCCTCTCCCTTAGCGCATGCGCCCGACCGCCCGATCCCACCTGTCGGCGCCGCCTCCCTCTCTCGGCCGAGCCCGACCCCACCCATCAGTCGCCACACCCGTACGCTCGCGCCCGCTGCCCGGTGGCCCCCACCTATCGGATCCGTCTTCCCCGTATGATCCGCCCCCAAATCCCCCCCTCACCGGCCGAAACCCTAATCCCCCTCGGATCCGCCTCGCCGACCCCTCTCCCATTAAATTGGCGCCATTAATCGGTCCGCTGAGCCCTGTCGGCCATTTCCCCTTGTTAATCCTCGCGATTACTCCTCGGGATCGTGCTGCGCATGCATGGCCGAGCCTCACTGGTGCCATTGAACACCCCCTCCACTTTCCATGTATGCACCACCCGTTTTCCCCCGTCGGCGTCCCTATTTAAGTTGCTCGCCATCACCGGAGTCCCCCTCCGTCCTCGACGACCGCACCTCCATGACCGCCGGTGCCACCTCGACCCCGGCCACCACCCCGTCGCCGACGAACCCCGCCGGAGCACCATCGCCGACGAGGAACCGATCGCCATCGCCGCCCTCGCTCGTTGTCGGCCATGCTTCGACGACCATTCGTACCGCTAACGGTACCCTCGTGATCCCCATAGTGTCCCCTTTCCATTTTAGCCCTTAGATCCGGCCGCCACCGCTCGCCGTGGCCCTTGGCCCGCTCGCCGTTGCCGGAGAAGATGACCGGTGCGGGTAAAATACCCGTGCCGTGTCGGATTCATCCCCAACCGCACGATCATGATCCGACGGCCGAGATTAAATCGAGCCCTCGGTTTAATCCACACCGTCAGATCTGAGCGAAGCGGTATGGTGTAATCTCGTGCGTCTGTTAGTATTTAAAACCCGAGATGAATCTGGGCCATCCATCGCATACCGGTTTGGCCTTTTAATCTCGCGCGTCCATTTTCATTTAAACCTGCCGCCTCGCCCGTGGCCACCCGATCGCGATCCAACGGTGGATCTGGATCCGTCGCACACGCATAGTGCGCGGGTTCATGGTGAATCCGGTTCACCGTGGACCGACGCCTATTTTTGGATTTAATTTAAATTCAGAAATAGTTTTATACTTCTAAAATTCATATCTTGCGCATTTTAACTCCAAAAATTACCATTTCAATTCCAGAAAATTTATAATTTTATTCTCTTCATGTTAATACAATAAAAACAGTAGGTTTATATTGAGTATTTTATTTTTATTTAATAAAGTATTCAAATGCATTTTAGGGTAAACCCAAAATTGTCCATTTCACCTTTGGGAAGAATTTACCTTTTATTCTTTTCATACTAGTATGATGGAAACACTAGGTTTATTCTGAACCTTTTATTTTAAACCAATTGGAAGTTTAAAATACATTAGTTAACATCTTTATTCCTTTTAGAAATTCCCTAACCCCTTTAAAAGTTCATTTTAAAATATTCCTAAAGTAAATTTCAGAAACTTAATGACTTTATTTCCCTTGGTTTAAACATATCAAAGCTTGTATGCTTGTGTGTGGTTTTGGATTGTTTTTTGAATGCTATTTTTATCGTTCTTATCGAAAAGACTACGACGCTGCCGAGGAGCGGAGTATTACCCGGAAGTTCCCCCGTCTCCTTTCGCTGAACAAGGCAAGTCACCAAACAACACTTTTGAGCATATTGAACCCATGTTTTACTAAACTATCGCTAAAACACATAGGATATACATGCATTAGTTAAATGAAACCCTTACAATATATTTATTAGGATCCCCCGACCTTGATGTGCAACCCAAGCCATGCTATCTAGCCTAAACTCCTTGTCACCATATTATTAGTACTATTAGCTAGTGTCCAAAGTATCGACACGATTGCTATAGGATTAAAAATGAGTCGTAGCGATTGGAATCTACTATATGGTCCCCGTTATTCTCATATCTGGAATGTTGTTGGTGATAGAGTTTTGGTTGTGAGTGTATGCATGGTGGGTTCTGGGTGCAAGCTAGAGCATTGGTCGGTAGCACCCGGGGCACTATAAGGACCGGTCTGCGGGATCCATTGCAATACACTTCCGTACTAACCACAAGTCTAGTGGGTAAGTCCTAACTAAGGTATGGAGTGTTCCAAACCGAGGCCACCACTTGGAGATGGGTCAAGCAGCACCTGCGGGTGGCTTGTACCGATGTGGCGCAAAAGTGGGTGCGACGTTAGCCGGGATGCGGCCCGGCGCGCCGGCGAAACCTAGAGCAGCTGGTTATCGCTTGGAGCATTTCATGCTGAGGTTTTGGCACGAGTTCCCATGGTATGGGTCATCTCGTTACACCTTGGTGTTTGGGATGAGTGTGTGCCTTGTGGGTATAGTAGTACACCTCTGATCAGAGTCATAAATCTTTTCGAAAAGCCGAGCCCACGGTCAAGGGTGGGTTGTGTGACATACCACAGTTAGTTTACTTATAATGAATGTGCATGATGATTTGACATGTAAGGACTGTTGTGCGAGGAGGGAAAATACTCCTCGAGTTAGATGGTGTTATGATGTTCATATTTATTATTCCGCATGATTAAATTTGACTACACTAAATGCAATTACTGAAAAATGTACTTTTCCGCACTTTGAGCCATTACCATTCCTTTGTTATTACCTTGCATTACTATTGCATTTGCGGTGGCTTGTTGAGTACTTTTCACACTCATACCCGTTGGACACACAATTCAGAGGATGCCTACTACAAAGATGGTCTGGAGTAGCGACCCAGTCAAGAAGATGATCCTAAAGAGGGCGTTCGTCATGCTTTTTATTATTTATTTTAATTTTACTCTTTTGTAATAATGTGGTCTGCGTACCACGAATGTTTGCCATATGTACGTTGTCTCATGATGAACCTCTTGTATTATTGTTTTTCTTTGGAAATTTAATAATGTTCTGATTTCGATAAATTGGGGCGTCACAATTTCCCATAGCGTCCGATTTGACCACAACATCATCAATGTAGACTTCTAACATAACTCCTAGCAAGTCATGAAAGATCAAGTTCATCGCACATTGATATGTAGCGCCAGCATTCTGTAAACCAAAAGTCATAACAATCCACTCGAATAAACCAACAAAACCACGGCACCGAAAGGCTGTCTTGTAGATGTCCTCTTCAGCCATAAAGATTTGATTATAACCAGCATTGCCATCAAGAAAACTTAGTACCTTGTGCCCTAAAGCATCGTTGATCAGCATGTCAGCTATCAGCATTGGATACTCATCCTTCGGAGTGGCCTTGTTCAAATCCCTGAAATCAATACAAAGTCGTATTTTGCCGCTCCCTTTATTTTCTACAGGCACAATGTTAGTGACCCATTCAGTGTACCTGCATGGCCTAATAAATTCAGCTTTGAGCAGTCGCTCCACTTCTTCTTTAACCCGGTCATAGATGGCCAAATTAAAGCGACGAGGAGGCTGCTTATAAGGCCTAAATCTTGATTTGATAGGTAGCCGATGCTCCACGAGCTCGCGACTTAATCCCGACATCTCGCTATACTCCCATGCGAAACAATCGACATACGACCGAAGCAACTTTATTACTTCGGCCTTTTCATCAGGCTGTAAATGTTGGTTTACGAAAGTCGGCCTCAGGATGCTACCATCGCCTATGTCAACTTCTTCTAAGGGATCGTCTGACGCAAAACCTTGTCGTAATTTCTCTACTTCGCTAAAGTCCTTGATAGCTTCGGCAATACCGTCTCTAGAAGACCGATATTTCTCTACATGAGACTTCAGCCAATCTAGATTGTGTAGGACCGAAAGTAGCGATCAGAGGGGGGTGAATGGGCACCTTAAAAATTCTTTCGAATATATGGCCTGTTCCCAACACCCAACGCACCTCAAACGACTAAGCAGCAGAATATGAACAAATTGCCTAAGTCTAAAGGTATCTATCCTAGAAGCAACTGATGTTAAATAGAGAACTTATCAAAGCATTGCTACTAGACAGAAAAACAAAAAATACTAGACAAGGCAGGTCAAAACTTCTCACTGGATGATCTAAGTATATATGAAGTGAGATGAGAAGTTACCTTTCGTAATATGTCTCCTGTTCAAAACTTGGCGAAGCCTGCTTCGCTGGTCGAAGCCTGCTTCAGAGGTCGAGGCCTGCTTCGGAGGTCAAAGATTGTTGAAGTAGAGCGAAGGTTGTAGTTAACGTGCCGAAGGCTTGTTTAGTCTAGCCTAGCTCGAGTGTAAATGCGAAGTATGCTTCGAAGCCAAGTATGATAGTGTCGAGGCTTGCTTCGAATAGTGTGCTTCGAAGCCTATCCTTCAATCAGAGCTTCGAACACAAAGCACAGAAAAACAACCTTCAAAGAAAAAGCGAAGCCCAACACACGGCAGCAAGATCAATTCGAAGCCTACACGACTATGTTCAAAGCTAGCACTATCGAGGTACGACCTTCGAACCACAGGTCAGCTTCGAAGCTAACTCCGAAGCCTGTCGAAGTATGAACTTCGAATAGACAAAGTCGGAGTTTACCTTCGCAAGGACAGTCGAAGTATGACAAGCCAACAAAATAAGTGCAACACATACTTCGAAGCTAGATACACAGGACAAGAGCGAAGTTGAAGTTGAAGCGAAGCCCTCGAGGATGTTAGATCGAAGCCTACCTCACGGAGCTGAGGGGCTTCGAACAGAGAGAAGGGGCTTCGCAAGAAACAGCCAGAAAAGAGACTTTAGCCCTGTCAACTCGATCAAAAAGCTGCGTAGAAAAAAACAAAGCTAGTACTAGTGTACTGTTGCTACAGTGTAGTAGTACTACTTGCAACCAGTATGAACTAGTACTACTCCAGTGAAGAATAGTAGCAACCGAGGGAAAAAATCAGGGAAAAATTCAGTTCTGCACATGAAACGAAGCCAAAGAAACTGCTACAGATTTGCTGCGCACACACAGAGAATAGAAGCTTCACTCAGCAGGAGAAAAATGAAATAATTGTCACACAGAACTGCAATGAATGAAGTCTGGCGGCGCACAAGAGAGAGAAACAGGAGACACAAATGACCCAAAGAGTAGGAAATGATTTCAGCAAAAAGGGTTGTCCAACCCTAGGGATTGGGGCCCTATTTATAGGCTGCCCAATGGCCTAGAATATTCCACCAGTCCCTTAGGGTTCTTACAGACGCTAAAATAAAGGAAAAGACTCAACTGCCCTTAGGAATTTTTACAGACACGACTGACTGACTGTGGGCCTAGAGATACAGATGACTTATCCGGAAGCTAAGCTTTCGTAGCGACTACAACTTCTCTTCTGGACAGTCTGATACAAGATCGACGGTTGTCAGTTTTGCGCCGAAACTGACAAAGCCTCCACCGGCTTTGCACCAGGTACCCGGATTGGGCCGACCCGATTCCGCAGCTCTCTCAGCCCGGCAATCACTCACCGCCCGTGTACCTGAGTCAATCCTGGTCAACAGCCCAGTGGGTCTTCTGCTGCTCCTAGCCCATGTACCCGGATTGGGCCAGCCCGACTTCGCAGCCTCCTCTGCCCGACAGTCGCTTGCTGCCCGTGTACCTGAGTCACACGCGGCCCATGAAACAGCATATCTCCTCTCTTCTTCAGTCCTCTTTGACTATCGTTGACAATGACTCATCACATCTGGAGCCATGAGGCCCACGCTATTCAGCATGGCTCCTCAATCTCCCCTTTGATGAGTGCATTGTCAACACTTCATTTCTTCAGCTCTTTAGTACCTGCGAACAACTGTGGAAACACGAAAACAAAGAACAAGAAAAGCAAAGAAGAAGAAGAAGATAAAAGTTTAACCCTAATGACCGAAAGCCAAACAAAAGCAAGAAGTGGTCATTATGGTTAACCAAAACATAAAAGCTCAAAATGAGTGCGATTTCAGAACAACAAGGATATCAACAGAGTAAGAAACTCCCCCTTAAACTCTGATCCCAAATTTTCTCCCCCTTGTTGACAAGTGAACTCATCAAGCACTCAAAAGAGACACAGACTCCCCTTGAAATGCAACTCCCCCTCAAAATATGCAATGAATGCAACTGGGGTGCATGTGGAGTGTAGAAAGCATGCTTCTCAGATAGGATTGACTGCAATTACAAACATCTAACAAGTATAGCAAAAGACATACTGTCTAAGACACATAGCATGATCAGTGCAACAGATGATATCTAAAGAAAGTCATAAGCACGCATTTTCAATTTTTGCAAACAAAAGCATCACCACATTTTCCAGTTGACAAGCAAGGTAAAGCATGAGATGCAAAAGCTAACTGATATCTACCAAGATAAGCATTGTCCAGAACAAAGTGCTTCAGCACACTTGTTATCATTTCAATTTTCAGGCTTTTTTTTTTATTTTTGCCAGGGGTTATTTGTATGTCAAACCTTATGCTGACCGACCAAGTCAAGCCTAGGCCAGAACTGGACCATCAGAAGCTTAAGACATTGGTCTTGGCATACACTACACTGTCCTATTTCATACCAAAGTGCTAAGGTACGCAGTCCAGAACAATGTAATGCGACAAAACAAACCCACCTAGATCTTTTCAAGTTTTGCATAAAAAGGCATGGAATTTTCATTTTTCTTGATTTTTCATCATTTTATAGCACATGTCCATGTTTTAAAGCAGAAAGATGTCCAAGTTGCATGTTTGCATCTAAGTCAGGAACTAGTTACAAGGCATGTAACATATAGCAAGAACATTCAGCCTACGATGCTAGTTACCAGAAGCAGTGGTGATCATTTTTCAAGTTTAAAGCATAAAAGCCATGCATATGACAGATATCAGACATATCAAGTGAACTGAAGCAAAGCATGATCGTCGATAAGTAATCAAAAGCATGTACCAACTAGAATAAGTAAAGCAGTTCAATCATATAACAGAAGCAGCTCTAAAGTGTGATATGTGAATATGCAAGATGTGAACACACACAAAAAGACTCAAGAAAAGAGTAAATAAGAAAGAAAACTGACGCAAAATATCCTAGAAAGGATACACAACACCCAAATCCCCTCGTAAACGCTCAAAGGTAGACTGATCTAGGGGTTTGGTGAAAATGTCAGCCAACTGATGATGGGTATCAACATGAATAAGGTCAATGACACCTTTCTCATATTGATCCCGCAAAAAGTGAAAGCGCACATCAATGTGTTTGGTTTTTGAATGGAGACATGGGTTTTTCCCTACACTAATTGCACTAGTGCTGTTGCAAAATAATGGAACCCTGGTAGGAAAGAACAACCCAAAATCCCGTAGAGTGGACAAACTAATTGTGAGCAGCAGCTAGCAGTAGCTACATACTCAGCCTCTGTGGTCGAAACAGCAACTCCAGATTGCTTTCGAGAAGACCAAGAGACAAGGGAAGAACCAAGAAACTGGCAAGTACCGGAAGTCGACTTGCGATTCAACCGGAACCCACCAAAGTCGGCATCCGAAAATCCAGATAAATCGAGAGATGATGAAGCTGAATAGTAAAGACCAAGATTGGGCGCATAAGTGAGATACCTGAAGATGCGCTTGACAGCCTGCCGATGTGACGCGCGTGGTGAAGACTGAAAACGCGCGCAAAGTCCCACGGCGAACTGAATGTCCGGTCTTGTTGCCGTCAAGTACAGTAGCGAACCGATCATCCCTCGAAACTCTCTTTCGTTGACCTTGACGCCACTCTCATCTTTGTCCAGACCCCCAGAAGTGCCCATCGGGGTCATCTGCGGCTTTAATTCACCACCAAAGTCAAATTTCTTAAGCATATCGCGAGTGTACTTACCCTGGTGGATGAAGGTGCCGTCCTTGGTTTGCTTGATCTGGAGCCCTAAGAAGTACTTAAGCTCACCCATGAGGCTCATCTCAAACTCACTGTGCATCTGCTCAGAAAACTTGGACACAAGATCATTAGTAGTACCGCCAAAGATAATATCGTCCACGTAAATCTGAGCGACTAAGAAATCTGAAGCAACTCTGAGCAAGAAAAGAGTTTTATCCACAGAACCCATCACAAAGCCCTTCCCCAACAAAAACTGCTTCAACCGGTCATACCAAGCCCTGGGGGCTTGCTTCAACCCGTATAAAGCTTTTTGCAATTTAAAAACATGTCGAGGAAACTTGGGGTTCTCAAAACCGGGGGTTGCTTAACATAAACCTCCTCTTCTATGTACCTGTTCAGAAAAGCACTCTTGACGTCCATTTGAAAAAACTTAAAACCTTTCGAAACGGCAAAATCTAGAAGAATATGAATGGACTCAAGATGAGAAACAGGAGCGAAGGTTTGTTCAAAGTCAATACCTTCCTTCTGGCAATAACCCTGGGCAACTAGTCGAGCTTTGTTGCGCACCACAACCCCATCTTCACCTTGTTTGTTCTTGAATACCCACTTGGTGCCTATGAGGTTGCATTCTGGTGGCGGCTCAACTAGTGTCCAAATCCGTTTACGGACAAAATTCTGAAGCTCTTCTTGCATAGCATTAATCCAATTTGAATCAGAAGGAGCATGAGAAATATCTCTGGGCTCAAAAGATGCAACAAAAGCAGATTCAACAAACACAGCAAGAGAGGTAGATGAACGCAAGGTTCTCTCAGTCAAATCACTGATGATGAACTTTGAGAGGTGATCACGCTGAACTGCTCGGGTTCCCTGGTGATCTGAGGTCACCTCACCAGAGTCAGCAGCAGGCACCTCTGGACTTGACAGAGGAGGCTCGATCGAAGTGGAAGAAGTGATCAGAGGTCCGCCCTCATCCTCAGTCGAAGTCACAGAAGGTGTGGGCTCTGCAGAGGGTGCAGAAGGCCCACCCTCATTAGTGGCTGGAGTATCCTCATCTTCCTCGAAGATGGATTCTCCGAGCTCACTATCAGAAGACTCAAAAGAAGGAGTCAAAGAAGGCAAGGACTCATCAAATGAAACCTCACAAGTCTCGACAAGCAGCTGGGATTCGAGGTTCCAAACATGGAAGCCTCGAGAATGCAATGCATAGCCGAGAAAAACTCCATCCCAGCAACGAGACTCAAATTTGTCCAAATGCCCACCCTTCTTGAGCACAAAGCACTTGCAGCCAAACACTCGCAAGTGGCTCACCTTGGGCTGTCTGCCAAATCACAACTCATATGAGGTCTTACCTGAGTAAGCTCGAAGAAAAATGCGGTTGGCTAGATAGCAAGCCGTGTTCATGGCTTCAGCCCAAAAATGCCTAGGAGTCCTATGCTCATCGAGCATCGTCCTGGCCATCTCGACTAGTGTGCGGTTCTTTCGTTCCACAACGCCGTTCTGTGGGGGAGTATAAGGAGAAGAAAACTGATGGTCCAGACCCTGATCACTACAGAAGCTGACGAACTGAGAGTTCTTGAACTCAGAGCCGTTGTCGGAGCGAATTGCTCGCATCTGACCATTGTTCTCATTTTTCAGCTTCAGAATCAGGTCATGAACAAACTGAAACGTTTCATCCTTAGACTCCAAAAAGAAAACCCACGAGAAACGAGAAAAGTCGTCAACAATGACAAGCGCATACCACTTCCCACCGACTGAACGTACCCGAGCTGGATCAACCGTGTCCAAATGTAAAAGCTCGCTCGGATACGAAGTCATCACCTGAATCATAGGTGAGTGAGAAGCGGCAACCATTTTTCCATGATGACAGGGATGGCAAACTAGATCCTTTTCCATCTTAAGCTTGGGTAATCCTCGGATGAGGTCCATAGAGCTCAACCTGACTAGCAGATCAAAACTCAAATGACCTAACCTCCTATTCCACTTCCAGAGCTCAGAGGAGGATCCAGCAATCAAACAACGAGAAGGGCCAAAAGAACTAGAGAAGTCAATTCGAAAAACTTTTCCGAATGGTAAAATCTGGCAAATCAAATACCCTCTAGAATCAACCACAAAAGAGTTGCCCTTCTTAAAACGCACCTCCAAACAATCCTCAAGAAGTTGCGAAACAGAAATCAAATTGAAGTTCAAGTTTTTAACCAAAGCAACATTCTTCAAAGAGAAATGATCTGAAATACGAATTGAGCCAATGCCACTTACTTTCCCTTGACCACTGTTCCCAAAAGTGATGTACTCTTTGGAGCTCGGGGGAGTGATACTGGAGAACCATCTACGATGTCCCGTCATGTGGCGAGAGCACCCTGAGTCCATGATCAAAACATCCTCCAGTCCCCGATCCTGCACAATCAGTGGTAGTAAGGGGGAGTAAATGGTCCGGCACCAGGTTTAGCAAAAGAGCTAAACCAATGTCAAGCCATCTGCTCAAAAGACGGAAAGCGAAAACCATCAAAATAATTTGGACCAAAACGCGGCTCAAAGCGAGGTCCATGGTTTTGCCTAAAGCCTCAGTCATGAGGTCCAGGACCGTAGCCAACATGGCCTGGAGCTCTGCCGGAATGAATACCACCATCTGGAGCACGGGCAAGAAAGCTGTCTCCTCTACCACCACCTACACGATGCGGCCTGGCCTCCAGCCTCTCCCCGCGTCGAGGAACACGCAGTCTACCACCCTACTGGTAGAACTGCTCCTGACCACCACGAGCTCTCTCTGCTCTCTCAACCCGCTTCCTCCTGAAGCAAAAATCCGCAAGATGCCCGTCTCTCTGACAGTACTCACAATGATAGGTAGGCTTCTTGGGATGTGGTTGAGGCTTGGGGTTCTTGGGCTTAGTGGTGGTTGGTGTTGTCTTCTTGGGTTGAGAGGGTCCAGGAAGAGAGTCTAGAGGGGTGTGGAGGTGTTTGGGCTTGGGAACCCAGATAGGTTTCTTGGGTGGAGCTTTTGGTGGTTCATGGATTACTCCATCCTTGGGCTGACAAGCCTGGGAGGACTCAGTGGAGTGAGTCTTAGGGTATCTCTGCTCAGGAGTCATTTTACTCCACTCCACTGCCCGGCTAATGGCACTCTCAAAGTCAGCCTTGGTGTAGGTGTAACCTACCCCAAACCCATCCTGCCTCTTGAACTGCTGGATCATCATGCCGAGCTGTGGCTCTCTGGCACTGATCCAACTCAGGATAGAACGGAGGTAAAAGTTCTCATTCTGAGAATCAGCTAGCTCCTCTCTCAAGGAAGCTAGTACCTCCACCTGAGACAAGCAGGTCTCGCACTCGCTATCTATCTGGACAGACTTCTCAGCTTTTAGCTTAATCAACTCAAGTCTAAGAGACAGACAGTTCTCACAGACAGTGGGTAGAACTGACAGTGTCTCAAGCTCTAGCCTAGTCTGCGCAAGCTCAGCTCTCAACCTCTCCAAATCACCCAAATGTTTATTGCCCTTGGATTTCAGCTCAGCTAAGGCAACTAGATGAGATGGGCAATCAACACAGGGTGCGACGACAGTGGCTTGAGCATCTTTCAGCTCCAGCTGAGCGCTTTCAAGCTCAGTGGCCAAAGCGTCCATCTCATCAACCCTTTCTGTGTACTTGGACTTCAGAGTCGACAAGTCACACAGAAGCACCTCACACTTCGAGCACTCACTGCTATCACCCAAGCAGGCGAAGAAGATAGACTCTCAATTCTTCCATTGGCTATGGCAAGCTCACTCTCTAACTCATCTATCCTCTTCTTGGCCCCCCTAAGCAGTTTTTCCCGATATTTCAACTCCTGACGATTGCTTTCAAGTAAATCAACGATTTCGCGTTCATAGGATGATACCTTTTCGTTGTCGTCATCGGAGTCGTCGGAGGAGCTCTTTTCTTCCTTATCCCCAAGAGCCATTGAGCAGAATCTCTTGCGGGATCTTCGGCGCTAGTGTGAGTGACTCTTCGGTCTGTCCCCGAAGGCCATGAAGTAGAGGCCCGCCGGATCATCCTTGTCCTTCCCCTTCTTGATGACGATCTCTTCATCGCTTGAGCTTGATGAAGAGGAAGAAGACATGGACTGCTTGGAGTAGCTCTTCTCCATCTCGGCGAAGAAGGCCTTATCGCGCTTCTTGTTCTCTCGCCGGTAGTACTTCAGGGCCTTCTTGAAGAATCTGGTCTTCGGCTTGCCCTTGTTGAAGGAGGAGCTCTCGTGCTTGCCAGAGTCGTGGAAGCCACCACCGGTTCCCTTCTTGTGACCATTTCACTTGGGGCAGTCGGCGATGAAGTGTCCTGGATCACCACACTCAAAGCACCCAGATTTTGTGTCGTGTCTTTTGAACATCCTTTTGTCATAGACACGACGCACCCGGTTGTTAAACAGACACAACTCATCATCTCCCAAAGACTCAAGCTGATCCTCAGTGATAGACATCAAAGAGAACCCAGCACAGCTCACAGCAGAGGGATCAACAGAAGGTGTAGCAAGGGCCAGGGATTTTGATCCAGAACCAGTGAGATTTGATCTCAGCTGGATATCTACCTCAGTGGCCTTCAGCTTGCTAAACAACTCAGAAATGGTCAAAGTATCGTAAGAAGTGCTCTCAACGATAGAGGATACCTTGATCTCCCAGATCTTTGGGTCCAAGGTATGGAGAACCTTGAGCGCCTGCTCGTGATCTGAGACTAACTGAGCACCCTCAGCCTTGTTGTCCCGAAGCTTGTTAATGATCGATTGAAAATGACCAAACAAAGCTTCAACAGATTCACCCGGCTTCTGAGTGAAGTTCTCGTACTCACGCCGGTAGGTCTGATAGAGCCGAGCCTTGACCTGGGCTGTTCCCTCATGGTGTGCCTTGAGGGTAGCCCAGATCTCTCTCGCAGTGGAGAGATGGCTCACACGCTCAAACTCAGTGGGACCTAAACCAGAAAATAGAATGTTCACGGCTTTACTGTTGCTCAGATGCTGGGCAATGATACCAGGAGTACCATGCTCAGCAACTGGCAGAATGACAAATGCGTCGTGAACGCAAATGTCCCAGATGTCCATGCCCTGGCTCATGAGATAGGCTCGCATGCGAGTCTTCCAATAGTTATAGCCATAGGCTTCTAAGGACGGGACCTTGCCAGGAGAAGTCATGATCACTACTGGGGTTTAGAACTGGTTAAGGTATGGAAAAACCCTAACCAAGCTCTGATACCACTTGTAGGACCGAAAGTAGCGACCAGAGGGGGGGTGAATGGGCGCCTTAAAAATTCTTTCGAATATATGGCCTGTTCCCAACACCAAACGCACCTCAAAAGACTAAGCAACAGAATATGAACAGATTGCCTAAGTATAAAGGTATCTATCCTAGAAGCAACTGATGTTAAACAGAGAACTTATCAAAGCATTGCTACTAGACAGAAAAACAAAAAAATACTAGACAAGGCAGGTCAAAACTTCTCACTGGATGATCTAAGTATATATGAAGTGAGATGAGAAGTTACCTTTCGTAATCTGTCTCTTGTTCGAAACTTGGTGAAGCCTGCTTCGCTGGTCGAAGCCTGCTTCGGAGGTCGAGGCCTGCTTCGAAGGTCGAAGATTGTTGAAGTAGAGCGAAGGTTGTAGTTAACGTGCCGAAGGCTTGTTTAGTCTGGCCTAGCTCGAGTGTAAATGCGAAGTATGCTTCGAAGCCAAGTATGATAGTGTCGAGGCTTGCTTCGAACAGTGTGCTTCGAAGCCTATCCTTCGATCAGAGCTTCGAACACAAAGCACAGAAAAACAACCTTCGAAGAAAAAGTGAAGCCCGACACACGGCAGCAAGATCAATTCGAAGCCTACACAACTACGTTCAAAGCTAGCACTATCGAGGTACGACCTTCAAACCACAGGTCAGCTTTGAAGCTAACTCTGAAGCCTGTCGAAGTATGAACTTCGAATAGACAAAGTCGGAGTTCACCTTCGCAAGGACAGTCGAAGTATGACAAGCCAACAAAATAAGTGCAACACATACTTCGAAGCTAGATACACAGGACAAGAGCGAAGTTGAAGTTCAAGCGAAGCTCTCGAGGATGTTAGATCGAAGCCTACCTCGCGGAGCTGAGGGGCTTCGAACAGAGAGAAGGGGCTTCACAAGAAATAGCCAGAAAAGAGACTTTAGCCCTGTCAACTCGATCAAAAAGCTGCGTAGAAAAAAACAAAGCCAGTACTAGTGTACTATTGCTACAGTGTAGTAGTACTACTTGCAACCAGTATGAACTAGTACTACTCCAGTGAAGAATAGTAGCAACCGAGGGAAAAAATCAGGGAAAAATTTAGTTCTGCACATGAAACGAAGCCAAAGAAACTGCTACAGATTTGCTGCGCACACACAGAGAATAGAAGCTTCACTCAGCAGGAGAAAAATGAAATAAGTGTCACACAGAACTGCAATGAATGAAGTCTGGCGGCGCACAAGAGAGAGAAACAGGAGACACAAATGACCCAAAGAGTAGGAAATGATTTCAGCAAAAAGGGTTGTCCAACCCTAGGGATTAGGGCCCTATTTATAGGCTGCCCAATGGCCTAGAATATTCCACCAGCCCCTTAGGGTTCTTACAGATGCTAAAATAAAGGAAAAGACTCAACTTCCCTTAGGAATTTTTATAGACACAACTGACTGACTGTGGGCCTAGAGATACAGATGACTTATCCGGAAGCTAAGCTTTCGTAGTGACTACAACTTCTCTTCTGGACAGTCCGATACAAGATCGACGGTTGTCAGTTTTGCGCCGAAACTGACAAAGCCTCCACTGGCTTTGCACCAGGTACCCGGATTGGGCCGGTTCGATTCCGCAGCTCTCTCAGCCCGGCAATCACTCACCACCCGTGTACCTGAGTCAATCTTGGTCAACAGCCCAGTGGGTCTTCTGCTGCTCCTGGCCCATGTACCCGGATTGGGCCAGCCCGACTTCGCAGCCTCCTCTGCTCGACAGTCGCTTGCTGCCCGTGTACCTGAGTCACACGCGGCCCATGAATAGCAGATCTCCTCTCTTCTTCAGTCCTCTTTGACTATCGTTGACAATGACTCATCACATCTAGAGCCATGAGGCCCACGCTATTCAGCATGGCTCCTCAGATTGCTTTTGCTAGACATGACTACTAAATTAGAAATAGTCGTGCTACACCAGCCGACTTTACAGACACCGGTACAAAACATCCGCCGGACACGCTGACAAAGTTGTAATCCGAAAGATCTCTACCTGATAGACACTCTACTTTGTTTTGAATGGCATCGATGGACACATCGGCCAATGCTACTTGGGCCGAAGTGTATGCGGGTATGACCTCTACTTCATCGCCGTCCCACTGAATTAGGCATTGGTGCAAAGTAGAAGGAATGCAACATTTTGCATGAATCCAGTCGTGCCCAAGCAGCACACTTTAGTTACCTTGCACATTGACGCCGAAGAATGCTATTGGCAATGTCTTGTTGCCTACTGTCAACTCCATGGAGAGCACACTCTTGGCCTCAGAACTCTCGCTGTTGAAGCCATTGAGCATAAAGTTGGCCTTCTTCAGGTCATCCTCATACCTGCCAAGTTTCTTCAACAGCGAGTAAGGCATTAGGTTGACAGTGACGCCACCATCAACAAGCATCCGGGAGATCGACTTTCCGTCAATGTGGCCCCTGGCGTAGAGAGGCTTTAGATGGCGAGCCGAGTCCTCGGGTTTCTCAAAGATAGCATTGCGCGGGCCGAGGTTCAATTGAGCGACCTTGACCTTGACCTCGGCGGGTAACATGACGATGTTGATATCCACCGCCTAGGGTGCGGGCAACTCGGAGACGGGCGAGTAGTCGTCATCGAGCATGTCGTTTTCGTCGTCGCTCAGACTAGGAGCCGGATTCGTCATATCAATCGGCTTAATCTTCCATACCTGTCTCGTAGTTGGTCGAGGGCGGATTTCTTCAAAAATAGCATCTCGCTCGTCCTTGGCCTTCTTCTCGCGCATCTCCTTTGCCCGTAGTCGTTGTAGATGTCTCTTTTGTGATTTGGACATACCTGGAGGTGCCCAAGATGGCTGTGGCTTGGTGCTGGGTGCCACTGCCTGGTTCCTGTTAATTTTGGCTGAAGTGGTTCTGTCCAGCTCGGCCTCGCATATTCTGTATTCGGAGGAGCCCTCGCTACGGAACCCGACAATCTGACCATCTTTGTTCGGCCGATCGGACCAGGCTCCGGCGCGGGCTTCGGCCACAGTAGGGGACTTACCTCCGTCAAGCTTCGGCGAAGGGGCCTTTGGGATTGGGACTTCCTAAGACCCTACTCTGACTGTGATAGCTTTGGACTCCCTGTCCTTTACCTCTTCACGCCCACCTTCTTCGACTTCGCTCTACACGAGTCGATTCGGAGGTACCACAGATAACCTGTGGACAATGCCTCCCTCCGTTGCGTTTGCTTGTCCCTGCCAGTCATAATACTCCGAAGGAAAACAAGACATAGTGTTATGTTGCAGAGGGTACTCCGGTTGTGATATGTACGGAGCCCACGGAGTCCACACCCAGTTGTATGGCGGGGGCATCGATGGCTCCAGTGGCTTCGCCCACTATGAGACAAACCTATTACCCGGAGGGGGGTTCGACAAAATTGATGGTGTCTCGGACCATATCAATGAGGGGTCCTGCCAGGTAGGAGGCACGTTCGACCAGTGTGGGCCGAAGCCTCCTGTCGAAGGGTTCGTCCAGAGTGGTGCAGGGTTTGGCCATTGAGGGCCGAACTTGCTCTGCGCGGCGCTCGACCACTGGGGTCCGAAGCCACTATACTAGGGGTTCAACCATTGAGGTCCAAAGCCGCCATAGGGAGTGCTAGGACACTGTGGCCCGAAGTTATCATGCGGAGGACTCGGCCACTACAGTCCAAAGCCACCATGCGGAGGGCTCGACCACTTTGGTCCGAAGCCACCCTCCGAATGCCTTGGCCCCTTCAGCTGACTTAGTTTTTTGGCGCGGGGGCCTATTTCCTTGGCCTTTCTTTGGTGTTTTTTAACAACATTTGATAAGTCACCTTTGGCTTCTTGCACACCCTAGCCGAAGGAGATGTACTAACATTCTGCTTCCACAAACCTACTTCAGGATTTTTAGGTATGAGTGTGCGTGCCTGTGGTTCTTCAACAATCACTGCCTTCCCCTTAGTTGATTCAGCCTGTTCCAACCGAATCAACACTCTCTTCTCATCGAGATTGACGGTGTTGACGGGAAAGGGATCTTTGTCTAGCTTCATCTTCGGATTGTGGTCTATTTTCAATCATCCTTTTTCTATAGCCGATTGAACCTATCGTCGAAAAACATTGCAGTCATTAGTATTATGCGAATGCGAGTCATGCCACTTACAGTATGGATGTTTCTTTAGCTCGTCAGCAGATGGAATGACTTGGCGTTTAGGCAATCTGAGAAGCTGGTTTTTCAAGAGAAAATCAAATATTTTATCACACTTAGTTATGTCAAATGAGTACTTGACCTCACTAGGCCGATTCTTGGTGGGAGACGGTCGTAATTCAGAGCAAGTGATAGGCTTACTCTTAGCATTCCAAACCCACTCGGCCGCGTACATGTCGGCCGAATCCTCTTCTTCTTCTGATTCTTCCTCATCGAAGTGTGCCATGATGTGGATTTCAGCTCTAGGCTTGTTAAATGTCTTAATAAACTTTTTATCTTTAGCTCGACCCTCCTGGACCAGAGCTTGTTGCAAGACTTGGCTAACTTCTAAAAGGTGCTGGTTGTCTAGTCTCTCCTTAATCTCAGAACGCAACCCGCTAAAAGCTAGATCCGCCAAATCCCTCTTTGAAATATTAAGACTAAAACATCGGTTTCTAGTATCCCTAAAATGCTTGATATATTCAGAGACGCTCTCGTTAGATTTTTGCCTAATCGATGTCTAGTGTGAAAGCCTAAGTTCTGTTTCACCCGTGTAAAAGTAGTCATGGAATTTTTGTTCTAATTCAGCCTATGGTTGGATGGAGTTCGGCGGGAGTACCGAAAACCAAGTGAAAGCGGCGCCGGATAGCGATAGAGAAAATAGTCTAAGTTTTAAAGCGTCCGACCACTAGCTTCCCCACACCGTGCTTAAAATTGACTAACATGCTCTAGTGTGGTTTTGTTACCCTCGCCGTCGAATTTAGTGAATTCAGGGACTCTATAGCCATGAGGGTAAGGTATTGTATCAAAATGATCGGGGTATGGCTTCTTGAGAAACCAAGGGTTGGTTTCAGTGTTTGTGATGAGTGATTGACAGGCTTTTTACCCTCTGATTCGAAGGGTACCTCCGAAGGGTGTTCAGAGGTCGGACCTCCGAAGGTGTTCGGAGGCTGTACCTCCGGAGGGGTTTCGGAGTTTGTACCTCCGAAGGGTGTTCGGAGGTGGTTTGGTTGCTGCAGCTGTTGCAGCAGAGTGTGCTCGTCGGAGGGGTCCGACAGTACACGATGACTGGGTTCGTACCGCAGGCCTCGGTACTTTGGGCGGTACACCGGAGTGTGTACCGGAGGTTGCTTACCCGGAGAGGTCTCCGGAGTACTGGATACACTTGTCTGCTTGTCTGTGGTGCGCAGGGACTTCGGAGGCGACGGACGAACGTAGCAGGTGAACCTGGGTCAAGCGGGAGGCTTGATGCCAGGGGAGCGGGGAGCTCCGTCACAGTGGCTGCGAAGGGGGTCCGGGTCGGTCCTCGGGTCGAGGCGTGCCAGGTGAAGGCAAAGAGTGCGGAGTGTGGCTCCGACTGAAGGTACTCCGAGACAAATTCCTCGGAGGCGAGGCACTTCGAAGGTACTCCGGATGGAGTGACTTCGGAGTATGGTGGAACAAGTCCTCTACGGAGGCAAGGAATTCGAAGTGTGCTCTGGAGGGAGACATTCGAAGGATGCCCGATGAAGGTCTCAGAAGTCGAGGCGCATCGAAGGCATGGTCCGGGTGAGGCTCATCGAGGAGTGTGCTCGGGGAGAGGCACTGCGACGAAGTGCTCATGGAATGCTTCATGCAGAGGCCTTGGACGAAGGAGGGACTTCGAAGGGTGGTACTCCGAAGGTGGGGCTTCGGAATGAGGAAGGCTTCGGAGCGAGGCTAGCTCTGGAGCGAGGTTGGCTTGAGGTGCTTCGGCCTGCATGGCTTCGGTACACGGGCTGACGGAGTTCGAGCTGAGTGAAGCTGCGAAGCCATGGTGGTCCACTCCGGAGGTGTTGGTGCGAAGGCCCAAGGGCTTTGACGGCTTTGGCTCAAAACCGTCACTGTATCGAAGACCATCTTCGGCGAAGCGAAGGCCACCAGGCTCAAGGCTTCTCGCCGAAGCTACTGCACCCTCGCGTGCGAAGGGAGGCTGCAGAAGGTCAAAGACTGCAAAGGCTGACACTGTCTGCTCTGCAAAAAGCTGACGCTGTCCCCTCTGCAAAGCTGACAGAGAAGCCTCCAGAATAAAGTTGGACTACCTTTTGTACCCCTCTGTTCTGTAGAGACAAAACTGGTGTAAACCCTAGGGGTAGTGTAGTCATTTCACTTGGGTGAACTGTGGGCTATAAATATGGGGGCTCGGTAGGTAACATTTAACACTTTGAGCATTTACTGTTGAGCTCCTGTAGCCACATACCTCGCTGTATTCATCCAGAGTTCAATTTATTGTGTTCCTTGTTCAAGCGGCGAAGCCCTGCTACTTTGTGCTTTTTGCTTGAGCTCGCGTTACATACCTCGCTAGTTATAGTGCACCGAAGCCTGTCTAGGCGAAGGTTGTTTTTGTGCGAAGTGTGTTTTGTCAGTGTGCATTCGCTTTGTGTAACAGGAGGCGAGACCTCGCTGCTTACTAGCGAAGCCTTGATCGAGGCCCGTTTAGCTTCTTGTGTCGAAGCCCTTAGCTAAGTCCATCTGTGTGCGTTTGGATCTTTGTGTACGAAGCCCAGCACCAGTTGCTGTTGCCAAGTACTTGGTCGAAGTCCTCAGAGGGGTGTCCACTCTTGCAAAGGGTGAAGTGCGAAGCCTGCTCGAAGCACCCCGAGTGCGGAGCCTGCACTGACTTAGCAGAGTAGATTTTCGAGGGTTGTTAGTGGAGCGAAGTCTTCTTGGCTTCGAACTTTTGCTCATGAGAAGCCTGTGTTCGGAGCTGTCGAAGTACCTCCGAACCAAACCTTCGAAGGTAGTGTTCGAAGCCTGTTCCGCAGAAGACAGGGTTAAAACCGAAGGCTGTTTTTAGCCTGAAATTTTAAAAGCTCCCATTCACCCCCCTCTGGTCACCGTTTCCGGTCCAACAATTGGTATCAGAGCAGGTTAAGATCACCAGTTGACCTTAACCGGTTTTGTGATCTGTTGGCGACATGGATAGAGGCAGTAAAATTCCTCTGTTCGATGGGACAGATTTTGCATACTGGAAGGTGCGCATGGAGGCTTACTTGTTAAGCCAAGGAAATGCAATTTGGGAGATTGTGGACTCACAATACTCCATCCCTGATACACGCACCACTCAAACTGAAAAAGATCAGTATAATGCCAACTCGAAGGCTAGAAATATATTGTTCATTGGTTTGAGCCGGAGTGAGTTTGATAGGGTGCAGCACCTTAGGACTGCTAGGGAGATTTGGACAACACTCACTGTCTTTCATGAGGGCTCTACACAGATTAAGGCCAGGCGCCAAAGCACCTACAACCAACAGTATCAGCTGTTTGTGCAGGCACATGGTGAATCTATAGATGCCGTGTTTTCTCGCTTTGACGCGATAGTGAGTAACTTGCGATCCAACGGGACGCTTGCTTACAATGATCATGATAGGGCTATCAAGCTTCTCTATGCTCTTGACCGTAGCATATGGGAAGTGAAGATATCCAGCATTGAGGAGTCCACAGGCTATGACACATTGACCTGTGATGAGCTCTTCTGCAACCTGAAGTCCACAGAGATTGCCAAGGCATCTCTTGTAGTGCACAGAAGCTCTTTGCCACAGCCATTGGCATTAGTTTCTAGCACTAGTCGTGGCACCACTGCAGAGCCAAGCACATCTGGTACTTGTGTTCTCGCAGATGGTTTTGCTTTGTCCTTCCTAGTCTCCGTCACAAAGGAGCAGGTGGACATTCTGGATGATGATGATCTTGCTCTCATTGCCAGAAGGTTCACCCGTTTTCACCATGAGAGACGGGATCAGAGGAGAAGTGGTTTTAGTGGTTGCTATGAATGTGGCGACACCTCTCACATTAAGGCAAATTGCCCTAAGCTCAAGAAGAGAGATGCGAGTGAGCGCCCCAAATACCACAAAAAGGAGAGGAAGCCTTTTGTGAAGGGCAAGCGCGGCAAGATGGCTAAGAAAGTAGCCAAAGCCGCTTCTAGAGCTTTTGTTGTTGCTCTCAACGACATCGACACTTCCTCAACTGAGGAGTCAAGCTCTGAGGAGGAGTCCCCAAGGAAGGAGGACAAGAAGGACAAGAAGGGACGTGATTTCACCGGCCTCTGCTTCATGGCCGACAGCGATCACAGCGGCGATGAGCTTGACTCATCTGAGGTAACTCTATCATCTGACCAACTATTGATTAAATTAGATGAGCTGAATGAAGTAGTTCTTGGTCAGGATAGATTGCTTGTGCAAGCCGCTAGAGAAAGAAAAGACCTTAGACTTAGGCTAGAAACTGTTTCTACTAAATATGCCATGCTTAAGTCTAAGTTTAATGATGCTGAATGTGAATCCTGTTCTGTTGTCATGAGTGAGCTTGCTCAGTTGCATTCTATACATGCTCAAACTCTTTCTGAGCTTGAGACTGCACAGAAGCAGCTTTTGGAGGTGGATTCTAGACCTCAGGATATTATTGAATGCATGAACTGTTCTTTATTACGCGAAAGCATTAATTTACGTGATAAGCATGTTCATGATTTAGAGGCTAGATTGGAGAGGGCCGGTAGTTCTAAGGATGTGCAGCCTGTGTGTGACACTTGCATCACCCTTAAGGACCAGCTAGGCACTGCTAGAGAGCGAGCTGAAAACCTCATGTCCGAAAATGAATACCTTCTTTCTGTGGTTAATAAATGCACTGAGGGAAAGGGTTGGATGGATTTGCTCTTGGCCAAGACCAAGTTGTGTGCTGACAGAGCAGGGGTAGCTCTAGGTTTGGGTTTTGAGAGGATTTCTTCAGACAGTAAGACCAAAACTGTTTTTACCTCTCCCACTACCTTAGAGAAAGAAAGAGCTCTGTTAGACACCCCACCAGCCAAGAAACCTACCCGAGCCCAAAAGAAATCCACTCCTCCTGCCAAGAAAAATCCTCCCAAGAAAACCAATCAGAGAAAACCCAAGGAGCCTGTGAGAGTTGCTCCTGTGACCCATGAGAGTGCCCCCAGGAGAGTTTTTCACTATTCCTGCTGTCAGCGGGCGGGTCATTTGGTTGGGTTCTGTTTTCGTCGCATCAAGGATGAGCGACGCTCTCAGGCGATGAGTTACCAGGACATGCATTACCCATCTTTAGGTATGCATGAGTCTGAGTTGTACTATCGTCCTGCTTTTGAGGCTCCTCGTGCTTCTCGGAGAGGTTTTGCTCCTCGAGGTGTTCACCATGTTCCATATGGTGGTAGACCTCGGATGAGTAGCTTTGTACCTCATCAGAGTAGGAGACCTCGACATGTTGTTCGATCACAGCATGTAGGTAGACCTCGCACTTTGCATCATTCTGATTATTATGTGCGTAGACCATCTACTTTTACTGCGCCTACTACTCGTGTCACTCAGTGCTGGATGCCTCGTCATTATTTCACTCACCCCAGCACTGAGCAATCGAGATATTCTTATCGTGTGTAGGCGACAGATCGAGGCTTGGAGGGCACGTAAATCATGGACTCTGGTTGTTCGTGCCACATGACCGGAGATGCAGCTTGGTTCTCCAGCCTCACCACAACCAAGCAAAGGGAACATATCACCTTCGGAAACAATCGAAGGAGTAGAGTGAAAGGTAAAGGTGTGGTAAGAATTAACTCGAATTTAGCTCTCAAAGATGTTGCATTGGTTGAGAATCTGGGATACAATTTGTTGTCTGTATCTCAATTGCTTGATGAGGGCTTCGAAGTGCGATTCCATCGCGATACATCGCAAGTGCTCAATTCTGATGGCGTTGTGGTGTGTAAGATCTTTAGAGTTGGGAGAGTTTTTGGAGCTTATTTTTCAGAGTCGTCTGGTTCTTCTCATTGTCTTGTTGCACATTCGACTTTTGAGCTTTGGAAGTGGCATAGGAGACTAGGGCATATGAGCTTTGAGTTGCTCGCTCGTCTGAGCGCCCTAGGTCTGATGCGAGGATTGCCCAAGCTCAAGTTTGAGAAGAATTTAGTTTGCGCTCCTTGTCGACATGGAAAAATGATTGCCGCTTCGCATTCGCCAGTCACCACAGTGATGACTGAACAACCCGGAGAACTTCTCCACATGGACACTGTAGGTCCTTCTCGGGTTAGTTCTTTAGGCGACAAGTGGTATGTATTAGTTATTGTCGACGATTTCTCTCGCTACTCTTGGGTCTTCTTTCTTGCCAGCAAGGATGACGTGTTTTCACACTTTCGGAGCTTGGCTTTGAGACTTTTCACTGAACTCCCAGGTGCATTAAAATTCATTCGAAGTGATAATGGCACTGAGTTCAAAAATAGTCTCTTTGTTGACTTTTGCATGGAGCATGGCATAGAACATCAATTCTCTGCTCCGCGGGTTCCTCAACAGAACGGTGTTGTTGAGAGGAAGAACCGCACTTTGGTTGAGATGGCTAGGACGATGCTTGATGAGCATAGGACTCCTAGAAAATTCTGGGCTGAGGCCATGAACACTGCATGTTACATCTCAAACAGAATCTTCTTGCGCTCAATTTTAAATTTGACATCTTATGAGCTGCGTTTTGGGAGACAGCCCAAAGTTACTCATCTTCGAGTTTTTGGCTGTCGCTGCTTTATCCTAAAACGTGGTAATTTGGATAAATTTGAGTCGCGATCTTCTGACGGGATCTTTTTGGGTTACACTACTCATGGTCATTCTTATCGTGTTTATAATTTGGAAACTAACACTGTCATCGAGTCATGTGATGTGAGTTTTGATGAATCAACCCCCTCTGTTAGTTCTGCTTTTGAACAGGCAAATGAACACGACATGGAACAGACCTTATTCGAAGACGAAGATCCCGGAGAATACGAGGATGAACCCCTACTACCCTCGACATCGACCCCCGAAGCTGACCCCACTTCAACTACTTCGGCACGAGGTCCCGAAGCGACTACCTCAACATCGTTCATCTTGGACCACTCCAACGCACAAGTTGAGGGGGAGACTGCATCCCGCCGCGAGGCTCCACATCATGTTCAAAGGATGCACCCTCCCGAGCAGATAATTGGTGAGCTTGATCAAAGGGTAACTCGTTCACATGCCCATTTCACTAATGCTGCTTTTGTTGCTTCTTTCGAGCCCTTAGATGTTAGTCATGCACTTTCTGATTCTAGTTGGATCAATGCCATGCATGAAGAGCTTGAAAATTTTGAGAGAAACCAAGTCTGGACTTTAGTTGATCCTCCACCAAATGTTCATTTCATTGGAACAAAATGGATTTTCAAAAATAAACAAGGGGAGGATGGGACTATAGTTAGAAACAAGGCTAGACTTGTAGCTCAGGGCTTTTCTCAACTAGAAGGGATTGATTTTACTGAAACTTTTGCACCTGTTGCTCGCCTTGAGGCCATTAGGATTTTGCGTGCCTTTGCGACATCCCGGGGATTCAAACTCTATCAAATGGATGTCAAAAGTGCTTTTCTTAATGGCTTCATAGGTGAAGATGTTTATGTAAAACAACCCCCTGGTTTTGAAAACCCCAAGTACCCACATAAAGTCCTTAAACTTCATAAGGCTCTTTATGGACTCAAGCAGGCCCCTCGGGCTTGGTATGATAGACTTAAGTCTTTTCTGCTTGAGCGAGGGTATTTGATGGGCTCTGTTGATAAAACTTTGTTTACTCTCAAGCATGGCAAAGATTTCCTCCTAGTTCAGATTTATGTGGATGATATCATCTTTGGTGGCTCTTCTCATGCTTTAGTTGCCGAGTTTGCAGATACCATGAGCAGGGAATTTGAAATGTCCATGATGGGCGAGCTTACCTTTTTCCTTGGTTTGCAAATCAAGCAAAGCAAACAAGGTACTTTCGTCCACCAGACGAAGTACACCAAGGACCTGCTCAAGAAGTTCGACATGTCCGATGCGAAGCCCCTCGCCACTCCAATGGCTACATCTGTAGCATTGGACCCTGACGAAGATAGAGAAGCCGTAGATCAGAAGGAGTTCCGAAGCATGATCGGCTCCCTCCTCTACTTGACTGCCACGAGGCCGGACATACACTTCGCAGTGTGTCTGTGCGCTCGTTTTCAGGCTTCACCACGAGCTTCGCACCGCCAAGCGGTAAAGCGCATCTTAAGGTATCTCAAACACACCCTTGAATTTGGCATATGGTATTCATCGTCTTCATCTTTATGTCTTCGAGGTTATTCCGATGCGGATTTTGCTGGGTGTAGAATTGATAGGAAGAGTACCTCTGGTACTTGTCATTTTCTGGGTACTTCATTGGTTTGCTGGTCTTCCCGCAAACAGTCTAGTGTTGCACAATCGACGGCTGAGGCCGAATATGTTGCTGCAGCTAGCTGTTGCTCTCAGATTTTGTGGATGGTTTCCACTTTGCGGGATTTCGGGTTAGATTATAAGAGTGTTCCACTTTTCTGTGATAACACTAGTGCTATTTGTATTGCAAACAACCCGGTTCAGCACTCCAGAACCAAACACATTGATGTGCGGTATCATTTTCTCAGAGATCACAATGAGAAGGGTGATATTGAACTTCAATATGTTGATACCCAACACCAGCTTGCCGACATTTTTACAAAACCCCTCGATGCTTCTCGATTTGCCTACTTGCGTGGGGAACTTGGTATTTGTCACCCTTACGGCATTTTGTGAGGGGGAGCAGTTTTAGATGGATGTGCATTTGCTAAATTGTGTGTTGAAATTGCATTTACATCTTTTGCACTTATGTGTCTGATTATAATCCATGACATCATGATAGCTCAGCTCTTTTTAATTTATCTGAAACATTCATGTGCATGATGTTTCTTTTTCTAAATCAAATCGTGCTCACTGCTTAGTCTTGAATCTAGCTTGTTTAGGCAGGACTGCTTTAACTATCTTTTATCTGCTTGATAGCAAGACACTGTTCATTGGATGCTCAAAATTGCAACTTGAAAAATTGTTATCATCTTCATGGATATCCATAAAGTGCCAAACAATTGGTTCACTTAGTTAAAATCAAAAACTCCATGATTTGCATGCTTCAAATTAAAGATCCAGGTGGGTTTGTTTGTCACACTACCCTATTCTAGACTGCTTACCATTGCACATTAGTCTGAACTGGAATAGTGTAGTGTATGCCAAAATCTTTGCCTTAAGCTTCTTATGGCTTTCATGCCTAGGCTTGGCCGGATTGGAAAGTATAAGGTAGACAAACAAATAACCCCTGGCACTAAGAAAAGAACATCAACATTCATTGATTATCAAGTTTGCTTCTCATGCTCCATTTGAACTGGACTTGTCTGTCTAGAGTAGAAATTGACTAGCTGTTCGCAGCCCTTGCTTTTACTTGTCTAGTTTCCTTGACTAAGTGGTGATGCTTTTATTTCAAAAATGATCAAATCACATGCTTCATCATGTTTTTAGAGAATGTTAATTTGAGCTGAGCCCATGATTATTGGTGTTATTGTTGGCATATTTTTGCTTCATATGTCTTTGCAATTCTGCTCATTTCACAGCTTTGCATCTTTTACATGCTCCTTGATGCTTGCATTGCCAAAGGGGGAGAAATTCCTCAAGGGGGAGAGACTTGCTACGTTCTCTGCCGCAAGAAGGTATAATTTCCAAAGGGGGAGAAAATTTGACATAAAGGGGGAAAACTTAACTCAGGGGGAGTTTTTATTGCCGAAGGGGCCTTTTACTCTTTTGAAAAGGGGGAGGAAAATTCTTTTGTCAAGTGACATGATTTGGCTCTTTTCTGAGTTTTTATGGTCACTTGTGTGCTGAAAGTTTTTAAATTTTCTTGAACTTGAATTTGGTTGTCAATGCACTCATCAAGGGGAGATTGAGAAACCAAGGGTTGGTTTCAGTGTTTGTGATGAGGGATTGACAGGCTTTTTACCCTCTGATTCGAAGGGTACCTCCGAAGGGTGTTCAGAGGTCGGACCTCCGAAGGTGTTCGGAGGCTGTACCTCCGGAGGGGTTTCGGAGGTTGTACCTCCGAAGGATGTTCGGAGGTGGTTTGGTTGCTGCAGCTGTTGCAGCAGAGTGTGCTCGTCGCAGGGGTCCGACAGTACACGATGACTGGGTTCGTACCGAAGGCCTCGGTACTTTGGGCGGTACACCGGAGTGTGTACCGGAGGTTGCTTACCCGGAGAGGTCTCCGGAGTACTAGATACACTTGTCTGCTTGTCTGTGGTGCGCAGGGACTTCGGAGGCGACGGACGAACGTAGCAGGTGAACCTGGGTCAAGCAGGAGGCTTGATGCCATGGGAGCGGGGAGCTCCATCACGGTGGCTGCGAAGGGGGTCCGGGTCGGTCCTCGGGTCGAGGCGTGCCAGGTGAAGGCAGAGAGTGCGGAGTGTGGCTCCGACTGAAGGTACTCCGAGACAAAGTCCTCGGAGGCGAGGCACTTTGAAGGTACTCCGGATGGAGTGACTTCGGAGTATGGTGGAACAAGTCCTCTGCGGAGGCAAGGAATTCGAAGTGTGCTTCGGAGGGAGACATTCGAAGGATGCCCGACGAAGGTCTCAGAAGTCGAGGCGCATCGAAGGCATGGTCCGGGTGAGGCTCGTCGAGGAGTGTGCTCGGGGAGAGGCACTACGACGAAGTGCTCATGGAATGCTTCATGCGGAGGCCTTGGACGAAGGAGGGACTTCGAAGGGTGGTACTCCGAAGGTGGGGCTTCGGAATGAGGAAGGCTTCGGAGCGAGGCTAGCTCCGGAGCGAGGTTGGCTTGAGGTGATTCGGCCTGCATGGCTTCGGTACACGGGCTGACGGAGTTCGAGCTGAGTGAAGCTGCGAAGCCGTGGTGGTCCACTCCAGAGGTGTTGGTGCGAAGGCCCAATGGCTTTGACGGCTTCGGCTCAAAATCGTCACTGTATCGAAGACCATCTTCGGCGAAGCGAAGGCCACCAGGCTCAAGGCTTCTCGCCGAAGCTACCGCACCCTCGCGTGCGAAGGGAGGCTGCAGAAGGTCAAAGACTGCAAAGGCTGACACTGTTTGCTCTGCAAAAAGCTGACGCTGTCCCCTCTGCAAAGCTGACAGAGAAGCCTCCAGAATAAAGTTGGACTACCTTTTGTACCCCTCTGTTCTGTAGAGACAAAACTGGTGTAAACCCTAGGGGTAGTGTAGTCATTTCACTTGGGTGAACTGTGGGCTATAAATATGGGGGCTCGGTAGGTAACATTTAACACTTTGAGCATTTACTGTTGAGCTCCTGTAGCCACATACCTCGCTGTATTCATCCAGAGTTCAATTTATTGTGTTCCTTGTTCAAGCGGCGAAGCCCTGCTTCTTTGTGCTTTTTGCTTGAGCTCGCGTTACATACCTCGCTAGTTATAGTGCACCGAAGCCTGTCTAGGCGAAGGTTGTTTTTGTGCGAAGTGTGTTTTGTCAGTGTGCATTCGCTCTGTGTAACAGGAGGCGAGACCTCGCTGCTTACTAGCGAAGCCTTGATCGAGGCCTGTTTAGCTTTTTGTGTCGAAGCCCTTAGCTAAGTCCATCTGTGTGCGTTTAGACCTTTGTGTACGAAGCCCAGCACCAGTTGTTGTTGCTAAGTACTTGGTCGAAGTCCTCAGAGGGGTGTCCACTCTTGCGAAGGGTGAAGTGCGAAGCCTGCTCGAAGCACCCCGAGTGCGGAGCCTGCACTGACTTAGCAGAGTAGATTTTCGAGGGTTGTTAGTGGAGCGAAGTCTTCTTGGCTTCGAACTTTTGCTCCTGAGAAGCCTGTGTTCGGAGCTGTCGAAGTACCTCCGAACCAGACCTTCGAAGGTAGTGTTCCAAGCCTGTTCCGCAGAAGACAGGGTTAAAACCGAAGGCTGTTTTTAGCCTGAAATTTTAAAAGCTCCCATTCACCCCCCCTCTGGTCGCCGTTTCCGGTCCAACACTTCTGTTAAACCCTAGCTCGACCCCTTGGCACAAAACCGATGCACTCCCTAAATAATGCACGGATTCGCTCCTCAATTTCATCTTGGCCCACTGCCTGCGCACGTCTCTCATGTGGGGGTGCGACATGTGGCGGGATGTCGGCGTGTCGGCCATGGGCTCCCTCCTCATGTGCTAGTTGTACGACGTGTTCGAGCCTATGCGCCTGTGCATGTGGTGCAGGCAGCGTGGGCAAGGCTGATGCCAGCGTAGGTGCGGGCGGCGCGTGGTACATGGTGCCAGCTTGGCCATAAGAATAATGATTGGTCTCGGCCATGGATGTTGAGGCCGGAGACGTAATGGTCTTGCCAGTACTACCGTTAGTTCTGCTGTAAACATGATTTATCGGAGGTATACTAGAAATAGGAGATTTAGGTGTGGCCTCGGTAAAGCCGAACCTTCTAAGTGTCGCTTCTACTCGAGAGCTAACTGCCGAATCTAAACGGTTGGCTAGCGAAGCGCTAACGGCTTGGTCTACTGATGCAGCTATCTTCTGCTCTATCTCTAAAGAAGATAAACGAGGCGACACCAGTGTTACCTGGATCTGAGCAAGGTCGGGAACGTTGATGTCACACTTGATGAAGCCCGCGCGTGTCTTGACGTAGCTCCCAAGCATGAGGTCCTGGAGTGCCTTCATCTTTGCCTCGATCTCTGCTCGGTTTTCTGCGGGAATATCTTCAAGGGTAGGCGCTATGATGTTGCAGTTGTCAATATCTGCGCCTCCCATGGGGTCCCTCGGCGATGTAGACATAGTAGTCATAGTAGATGTACCGGCGACCGATGTAGATGTACCTGTCATGTTGGCGTAGCCTTCCCTAGCAGAGTCGCCAAAAAGTATGTTGACACAGAAATGTGCCCCCGCACTTGGGTCAGTTCGACGATCCAAAAGTGTGCGGATACTTAGGGACAAGCCTAAGCGTAACATAACACCGACGTCGCGTTCCGACTACCCTTAACCGTGGTAAGGGGGGTGGAGTCGCCAGGTAATCAGATCACACAGAAATATTATAATTAGCAGAAAGAAATATATTGAACAAAGCAAATCAGCAAGCCGAGCGAAGCTTGTCTGAGTTGAAGTGTAGTGTGAAGGGTGTCGCTGAAGTGTACCTTCGGCGTTTGGTCCGAAGTGTCCCGCCGAAGGGTGTCTTCGGCGTTCGCACTGATCTGGCCAAAGATGGACTCCGAACCAATCTGGATGCGACAATCAACTTCGAACAACAGGGTTCGGCGTGAAGTCTCTGATACAGTAAGATACGAAATAATGACTTAGACGCAGCGTGTGGGCGCGACTTCATCTGGCGCAGGCTCTGGGCGTGGTGAAGCCTGTTGCGACGAAGCTTGTTGCGGAGCGTGTTGGCGTGCGGGACCTGGTCAAACCGACAATAGCGTGATGGTCCGGCACGGACGGTCGAAGCAGTGATCTCGCCGAAGGGTGTTCTGGCAACCTCCAAAACCGATCTCTCAGTTTCGTACACCTTCGACGAAGTAGCTTCGAACGTGAAAACCTACAATAGAGTAGATTCGAAGTACCAATTCGACCTGAAGACCGAATTCTGCTAAGTGTTGCACTAGGAGGCGAAGGTAGCAATCTATTACGCAGATTAGTGGATAATTCACAGGCGAAGTAACAAGACGATAACAATCTATTACGTAGATTAACGAATACTTCACAAGCGAAGTAACAAGGATTACCACTGTTCCGAAGTGGCTGACAGAGGGCTTCTAGGCAAATCCATGAAGATTGCAGAAAGTAAAGGTAAAATAAAGGTACGATTCAAAGCTAGGACTTTGTGTTTAATTTTTGTTTGGGTTCTGAACTGGCCTCACCCCTATATTTATAGGGGCTAGACTTCTAATCTCTAAGCCTAATCTGGTAGGATTCGGTTTGATCACGCGTGGAGCTAAGACTTAATTAAAAATCAGACTCAACTCTATCTCTGCCTGAAGTGGGTCTTTGTCTAGGCCCGTCGAAGCCTGCTCCTCGGGCCGAAGCTTCGGTTGGGTGGGCCTCCGAAGGCCTTCAGACCGAAGGCTGCAGGCTCGTCGAAAGCTTCCGAAGCCTATACCTTTGTGGGCCTTCGGCCCTATAGGACTTCGACTCAGTCCAAGACATATATATTTTTGACCCAAATTACCTGATAGTTTAACAACCTGTCAAAAGTGCTCACGCGCACATGCGCAGATGCAGATACCCGCAGACCCGAATGCCCCCGCCCAGGTTCCCAGCCTGCCTGCGCGCTACCGCACGCCCAAACCCAAATGCCCTGCCCACGGCCTACGTGTGTGTGCCCGCTCCATGCGTTAATTTTGACCCTTATTGACCGTGACTACTACCAACCGTTTAAGTGGTAGGTTAGTTTTGCTATTTTCTAAAGCAGTATTCCGTAATTATAGTTTTGCTAAAAATATTATTTAAAAGATATTTGTTCTTTATTTATCCTTTTTCACGCACCTATTATCTTCGTTATAAGTTGTTTGATCCATCGCAGCTTTAATCAATTTTATAGAGCAATATTAACAATCAAAATATGAAGTTTAATTAAATTTATCGTAGAATATGTATTAATAATATATTTATTTGATAGCATATATATTAATATTTTTTCTTTAGACTTAGTCAAAGGTAAAGAAGTTGACTTCACTTATAATATAGGAAAAATTGGATCATACCATTATAATTTTATGATTTTGGAGAAATACAATTACAATTCACATATTTAGATTTATGTCATTATAATTTCAGAGAACTCCGAACTATATCATTACAAATTTAGAGAATTCCGAAATATACCATTACAATTTTATATAATTCCAAAATATGCAATTACATTTTTATAGAGCTATAATTCCGAAATGACATAAATCTAAATATGCGAATTGGAATGGTATTTCTCTAAAATTAAAAAATTGTAATGACATAAATTGAATTATTCATATAATATAAACACGTAGGGAGTACCAGCCAATCCTTTCAAGAATAAACAAAACAATGAAAACACTGTAGACAAACCTCAGCATCCATCCTTCGCATTCCCTGGTAGGCTGGCACGTATGACACATCACACGTGGCTTCGCGGGCTCCCGTCAGACGACACTATCACACTCAAAAGTCAAGACGCACAATTTCAATCGCAAACCACCTAAATTAAAAAGGAAACATAATATGTTTGGCACGGGCAGGTGTCACCAAAATTAATGATGCATCCGCAAGAAAATTGATTGCGTACGTTCAACAATAGCCAGAACCAACTTGATATTCTTCATTGTATTTGTTATTTTTAACTTGTTATTCATAGCAATAGCAAGCTTCTCTATTTAAATTGACTTACTATTTTGCTATTACTCTAATGTACTTGTTAAATATAACTTCTTATTTGAATATAGCTATTTTTTATCAATTTATATACATGCAAAGAAAATAAAAACAATTAAACAAACTCAACACTCACTAGAATAGCAAATTTGGTTGGTTTGCTAGATGTAGCAAGTGTGGAGAGAAGAATAACAAGCTCTCTAAAATAATAAGTCAAGTAACAAGTACAAGAGATATTTTTTGAACTATACTTATTATTTTAGAGGATAGCAAGTGTGATAGCAAGTATAATAGATATGCTTTAGTGTGGTCTCCGTCAAACGTAATTCCTCGGTGACCCTTGTGCTGCTATACTCCCTCAAACGTAATTCCTTGGTGACCCTTGTGCTGCTATACTCCCTCAAACGTAATTCCTCGGTGACCCTTATGCTGCTATACTGTTAAACTGTCTGTTGTGATTAAGTTGTAAAATCTTTCTAGTGCAGTGCACTTCGAGAGTAATGAATTACCAGAAAAGAGTTTTCTCCCTCAAGCACATTACATAAGCTTTAAGCTTTTAAGATTTCTATTAAGAAAAAGAAACCACAAATAGGAAGATAGATCATTTTTCTTACTTTAGGGTATGTTTGGATCCTAGAATTTTAAAATTGAAAAATTGAAAAATTGAAATTAAATTCTATGAGATGGCCTTTAGACCATTTTGGAATTAAAATTATGACATCCTATTTAGAATTCATCATAGAATTCATAGTCCAACCTAATTCCTCTTAAAAAAAGAATTGATCGAAATCCCTACTTTTCCTCCCACCTTAGATTGACTTAGATAGACACGATAATACTTTTCTTGTAATGAAAGAACTGATTTTATAGATTGATCATCTAAACAAGTTTTAAAATTAGTTCTTAGATTTTAATTATATGGAATGCCCAAATAAAAATATTAGATTTCAATTGAATACAAACAATTTAATAGTTTATAGAATCTAAAATAGATTCCAATTCTTCCAATACCTAGGATCCAAACGGGGCTTTAGTGATATGCATCAGAATCCTCGAGATTTTATTTGCATCTCCTCCCAACAAGCCCAAATATTTCATCAATTCTGAAAACAATGCAGTCATTGTTATAATAACACAAGCTATGACATTAAGCCCTCCAATTAAAAAACTATGGCATTAAAACTATAAATGATAATTTCATAGTAACACAACATTTAAAAGAGATATATGAACAAATTTAGTTTTCAAGATTTGATGACTATGATATTCTTAGTATATAAATTCCACAAGAAAGGTACAATGAGATAATTACCTGCTTGTCTTGATGTTCACATTAGCAAGACAAGAGGTCAAATAAACCTGCAAAAGAAGCTCCGGAGAAGTTAAAAAAACACAAACACAATATGCTAATTTTAGCATCAACAATTGATCTAATCAAAACATTACACATGGATTCTTTATCTACGTTAGACCACTTTGTACTTGCTGAGCCAATACTCTAAAATTCATTGAACTCTCTGCCAAATAGCTCACCTGACCATTCTAATGATTCATCATGTTCTACACCCTCCTCAAAAGAAACTTGTCTTGAGTTACAAGACAAGCAATCTCTGTAAGGGAAAGGGCCGGGATTTGAAATTCCCAAAACCGACCTAATATGGAAGCAATTTCCATTACCGGGAAGTTCCCCAAAAGCAACAAGGAAGCAGACATGTAATATAAACTCGATAACTGTACTAGCTAAAACATAGTAAATGCAGAGACTGTTTCTGGAACCAACAAGCATCATCACAGAACAATAGAAAAAACTGTTGATATTTAGAAACCATAAAGGCCGGCGGGCTAGGCGCCCCACCGGCCAGGCCACGTCGGCACTTTTCCCGTAGGTTTTTTTTGTCTCTCTCGAAATGCGGGGGTACTTTATACCTGCCCAGGCTCAGCCTTTGAATGTTGAGTTCGAAGTACTTGAGGAATCTGAAGAGCTTCGCCATCTTTGGGTGGTGCTCAAAGTAGCTAGGTCCAAAGGCCCCCCTCGGTTCAAGCTTCCGAGGGCTCCCAGGGGCGAAGCCATTCCCGAAGTAGCTCAGGAGCTGCTGGCTGTCGTGAAGATGGAGCCTCTTTGAAGTTCTTCATCCTCGCCAGACTTAAGCTATTTTGAAGTAGGCTTAAGCGGCGAGGGGTGTGTCTTCGGGTATGGCCTTACAAGACGATGAAGCCCTAAACTTTTCTGCCTTCGATGCGGCATCGCCTGTGTCCCAGACTTGGACAAACCTGCAAAGCGAAAGGCAAGGTCCGTGGCTTTGGAGCATGGATGGTCCGTCCGCGGGAGATCATGCTCCGACGGGGCTTCGTCTAGCCGAGGGGGCCTTGACCGAAAGAAGAGCAAGCGTGGGTCGAACATGTCGGGGCCTCGAGCTCGCTTTTTCTTAGGCTTAGATACAGACTACTCGTAATTTTGTTTTTGAAGTGTATTTGTAACATACTTCGCTCTTATCATTCAATGAATGAGATTTATTATATTCGCATACTTCGTCTGCATGCTTCGCACAAGTTGAATATTTCGAACGTTTAGCTTGTCACACTCATACTGCGCATTTCATTCGCACACTTCGCATACATACCTCGGTCCCCCCTTGCGCGTGGCGGTTAGGGACTTAGTCACTGCCGGTACGAGCAATTAAGAATGCGAAGGGGTGCGCCTTTTTGGCGGCTTCGGACGCTTATATCGCATCAATCGAAGGCCTCTTTTGGGCTTCGGATGCATTAATTTGAAGCGAAGCAAGGCTTCAGTGTACTCAAATTAAGCAAAGCATGGCTTTGGCATGCTTGGATTTGGATAATATGCGCGAGCTAGGCCAGAGCCTGGAATCCCGGACTCGTCGAGCCGTCGCCCGGAAGTATTGGACACCTCGAGTCATCGCTCGAGGGAGTCCTACAGCCCACTGCTACGGGCCGAGAGGCGCTGTGTAGCCTTCGGAGGAGTGCTCCGGATTTTGTAAAGCGAAGCGAGGCTTCGAATTTTAAATAAAGCGAAGCAAGGCTTCAGATTTTAAATAAAGCAAAGCAAGGCTTCAGTTTTGAATAAGACGAAGTGAGGCCTCGATTTTAAAGCGAAGCAAGACTTCGATTTTTGATAAAGTGAAGCAAGGCTTCAATTTTAATGAGGTGGAGCAAAGTTTTTCTTTAAAGGCGAAGCAAGGCTTCGATGATTTACTGAAACAATTACAAATTTGCACAACGAAGCAGGGCTTCGAGCCGTGTACATACCTCGGGAAGCGAGAGTGAAGAGCTTGCCTCATAGCCCCTAGGGCTTTGGAGGCATTCGGCGCGCGCCTAGAGCCCCTTGCCTAAGGGTGCACTCCGAGGCGCGAGGGATGGTGGAAGGCGAGAAATGCCTTCGAGCTGCACTCGAAGCCCCTTGCCGAAGGGTGCGCGGAGCTAGATGACTCCGAAGCTCCCCTCTCAAGCGCACTTCGAGACACAGGTAGTGGTAGAGAACTTAGCTTTTAGTACTAAGTTCCCCACGGATGACGTCAAGTGTTGTAGCAATTGCGTTAACTGTTGTAGCAATTGCGTTAGCTACCGCAGGTTTTTGTGTGTATATGGTGTATAGAGTGAACCTCGAAGGGTTCTCACCGAAGGAGATAGAACCTAAATGCCCAAAGGGATAATAGCCCTACGGCCTGTCTACAGTGGATTTGGCATAGTTTTGCCTCTACTGAACCTGGCGAATACAAGGGCATGGCCTTGCTTTTATAGGCACGCGGGCCAAAGGAAAAGACCTAAATGTCCTCTACAAACCGTAGCCTTATAGGGGCAAAAAAGGGAAAAAGACTAGACTACTGTACATGCAGCTTTACAGACAAGGCAGATAAACATCACTTCTGAACATCTAAACGACATACTAGGGGCGTTGGACCCCGGTATGGTTTATACGACGGCGGAGTTGAGATATTTCTTCTGGTTCGAAGTAGTGGCCGGAGCTCTTTGGGCGAAGACAGTTGTGAAGGCTCTGAGGGCCACTCCGAAGCAGACTCCGAGGAGGGCTCCAAAGCGGAATCTGAGGAGGGCTCTGAAGTGGGCTCTGAACAGGCTTCTCGGAGCAGGACTCCGAAGGAAACCAGAGGGGTCTAGGAGGTTTGGCTCTGAAAGGGACCGGAGGGGGCCTGGAGGCTTGACTCCAGAGAGCTCCGAAGGGAGCTCGGAGGCTTGACTCCGGAGAGCTCCAAAGGAGGCCCGGAGGATTGACTCCAGAGAGCTCCGAAGGGAGCCCGAAGGCTAAAACTGGCTGTTTCTTAGAATTAACTTCGTCAAGAGAGGCGGTGCTTTGACTTCAAGCTTCGGTGGGGACAGTCTTTGGGCTCAACACTTTCGGAGGCTGATGTCAGTTGGCCCCTGTTTAAGGGAAAACCTATTCCCCCAACACATCCTAAATCCATGATCCACACGTCCTCCAATCTTTGATCCTGCACAATCAATGGTCATAAGTGGGAGCAAACGGTCCGACACCAGGTTTAGCAAAGGAGATAAACCAGTGTCGAGCCATCTGCTCAAAAGAAGGAAAGCAGAAGGAATCATAAGAGTCTGGACTAAAACGCGACTCAAAGAGCGGTCTTCTGTTCTGCCTAAAGTCTTGGCCACGAGGTCCAAAGCCGTATCCAGAACAACCTAGAGCTCTACCGGAGCGAAAACCACCCTCCAGAGCACGGGCATGAAAGCCGTCTCCTCTACCACCACCTACACGACACGCCTTGGACTCTAGCCTCTCTCCGCGTCGAGGGACTCTCTGTCTACCAGCCTGCTGGTAGAATTGCTCCTGCCCACCACGAGCTCTCTCTGCTCTCTCAACCCGCTTCCTCCTGAAGCAAAACTCTTCAATATGCCCATCTCTCTAACAAAACTCACAGTGATAGGTAGGCTTCTTGGGATGTGGTTGAGGCTTGGGGTTCTTGGGCTTGGTGGTGTTGGGTGTAGACTCTTTGGTGTGAGAGGGTCCAAGTAGAGAGTCAAGAGAAGTGTGGATATGCTTAGGCTTTGGGATCCAGATAGGCTTCTTGGGTAGAGCTTTAGGTTGTTATTGGAATACTCCATCCTTGGGCTGACAGGCCTAGAAAGACTCAGTGGAGTGAGTCTTGTGATATCTCTGCTCTGGAGTCATCTTACTCCACTCCACTGCACGACTAATGGCACTGTCAAAGTCAGCCTTGGTGTTGGTGTAACCTACCCCAAACCCATTCTGCCTCTTGAACTGCTGGATCATCATGCCGAGCTGGGGCTCTCTGGCACTCACCCAACTCAGGATCTGACGGAGGTAAAAGTTCTCGTTCTAAGCATCAGCTAGCTCCTCTCTCAAGGCAGCTAGATCTCCACCCGAGACAAGCAAATCTCACACTCTCTATCAACTTGGACAAACTTCTTAGCTTTTAGCTTGATTAGTTCCAATCTCAAGGACAAGCAATTCTCACAAACAGTGGGTGGAACTGACAATGTCCCAAGCTCTAGCTTAGTCTGTTCCAGCTCAGCTCTGACTCTCGCTAACTCGCCCAACTGCTCATCACTCTTGGCTCTCAGCTCAGCTAAACCAGCTAGATGGGATGGGCAGTCCACACAGGGCACGACGATAGTGGCATGAGCATCTTTCAGCTCCAGCTGAGCGCTCTCAAGCTCAGTGGCCAAAGCGTCTCTCTCATCTACCTTCTTTGTGTACCTAGACTTCAGAGTCGTTAGGTCACACAACAACACCTCACAGTTAGGGCACTCACTGCTACCACCCAAGCAAGGGGAAGAAGATAGACTCTAAATCTTGCCATTGGCCATGGCAAGCTCACTCGCAAGCTCATCTATCCTCTTCTTAGCCCCTTTAAGTAGTTTCTCTCGATACCTCAACTCCTGATGGTTCTCTTCAAGCAATTCAATGACTTCTTATTCATAGGAGGATACCTGTTCATCGTCGTCATCGTCGGAGTTGTCGGGGGAGCCCTTCTCTTCCTTATCCCCAAGAGCCATTGAGTAGAAGCTCTTGTGGGATCTTCGGCTATGGTGCGAGCGGCTCTTCGGCTTGTCCCCGAAGGCCATGAAGCAGAGGCCCGCCGGATCATCCTTGTCCTTCCCCTTCTTGATCACGATCTCCTCATCACTTAACTTGATGAAGAGGAAGAATACGATGATCTCCTAGAGTATCTTCTCTCCATCTCGGTGAAGAAGGCCTTGTCTCGCTTCTTGTTCTCATGCCGGTAGTCCTTCAGGGCCTTTCGAAAGAATCTCGTCTTGGGCTTGCCCTTTGTGAAGGTGGAGCTGTCGTGCTTGCTAGAGTCGTAGGAGCCACCGTCGGTGCCCTTCTTGTGATTGTTATGCTTAGGGCAGTCGGTGATGAAGTTACCTAGATCACCACACTCAAAGCATCCAAATTTTGTGTCGTGTCTTTTGAACATTCGTTTATCATAGACACGACGCGCCCGGTTGTTAAAAATACACATATCATCATCTCCTCATGAATCAAGCTGGTCCTCAGTGATAGACATCAGGGAGAACGCATCACAACTCAAAGAGGAGGAGTTAGTAGAAGGTGTCGCAAGGGCCAGAGTTTTTGAGCCAGAACCAGTGAAATTTGATCACAATTGGATATCAACCTTTGTGGCCTTGAGCTTACTAAAAAGCTCTGCGATGGTCAAGGTATCGTAAGAGGTGCTCTCAATGATAGAGGATACCTTGATCTCCCAGATCTTAGGGTCCAAGGTATGAAGAACCTTGAGCGCCTATTCATGATCTGAGACTAGTTGAACTTCATCAGCCTTGTTGGCCCGAAGCTTGTTGATGATCGATTGAAAATGACCAAACAAATCTTCAACAGATTCACTCGACTTCTATGTGAAATTTTCATATTCACGCTGGTAGGTCTGATAGAGCCGAGCCTTGACCTGGGCTGTCCCCTCATGGTGTGCCTATAGGGTAGCCCAGATCTCTCTAGCAGTGCTTGGATGGCTCACATGCTCAAACTCAGTTGGACCTAGACCAGAAAATAAAATGTTCACAACTTTGTTGTTGTTCTAATGCTAGGTGACTATCTCGAGGGAAGTGCGCTCAGCAATAGGAAGCACAGTAAAAGTTTCGTGAACACAAACATCCCAAATGTCTGAGCTCTAGCTCATGAGATAGGCTCGCATGCGAGGCTTCCAGTAATTGTAGCCAAAAGCTTCAAGGGACGAGACCTTGCCAGAGGAAGTCATGATCACTACCTTGGGTTAGAACCGGTTAAGGTATGGAAAAAACCCTAACCAGGCTCTGATACCACTTATAGGACCGAGAGTAGCGACTAGAGGGGGTGGGTTGAATGGGCGCCTAAAAAATTCTTTCGAATTAAATGGCCTACTCCCAACACCCAACGCTCCTCAACTGATAATCAGCGGAAATTACTAGATCAAAAACAGTGGGAATAATCTAGCCTAAAAACTACCGGTGTCCTAATCGAATAGACACCACCAAAGTGCTTAAAGGTAGATCAACAACACATTCAACCCACAAGCATTTCAAGCATCATAAGAATAATCATTCACAGGCATATAACCAGACAAAATAAGTGTAAATGATTTAATGTGCTCACAGATGCATCAAAATGCACTAAAGATATAGAGATACATCATTGAACAAATGTAGTGCAATCTGAATAATAAGCTTGCTATAAATTGATTTTTCTCAAAATAATCAGTGCAATAAATCACAGGAAAATTAACATGTATTCTAAAACTGCAACAGCACACAAATTGACGAAGAAGGATTTACTGCTTATATCTGTCTCATGTTCACAGTCCATCCGCCGAACACAAGGCCTGCATGCGCCACTCCTGACGATGCCGTCGAAGCACTGCCTCAGCCGATCGGGCGTCACACTTCGCTAGCTGCGTGCGAACAATGGTGCCTCACGGTCCCGAAGAAAACCAGACTGAGCACAGCTTGGCGTCCCTGGCTCAGCATGAACAAAGCACCTCCCTACCGCCTGGGCGGACTGCCCAAGACAGCTGCCGCTGCAGCTTTGCACGCCAGTACTCAAGCAGCCAAGTGCTGCACGTAATCCCGCTGAATCCCAATGTAGGGAATACCGCCTGGTGCATGCCCACGGAAAAGAGAAACTGCCTGGAGGACTCTACCCCTAGCTCCTGGCGAACGCCTGCGAGCGCGCTGCTCCACGAGGCCTAGGCTGCCAAGATGCTGCTGACAGCACCTATGATGCCGAGTGCGCTGCACGGGGAGACGCGCCAAGCCCCGCCGCCTGCTTCTCGTGCCAGAACGCTTGCACGCCACCTGTGCCTCCTCGCACGAATCGCCCGTGCACGAAATCACGCGCCAACACAGCTGGCTTGCGTCTGTGGCCGAGCGAACAGCACGCGGAGAAAAACGATGGAGAAATCAAAATGCGGCGGCGTCACAGGAAAACATCCCAACGGCAGTGACGAACTAGTGGAGAAGAAAAGAGGATGAACTTTGATTTGTCATTAAGTGAGTGAACCCTAACCCTAGGGGATTTGGGCCTATTTATAGGCAGCCCAATAAAAAAGGAAAAGACAGATTTACCCCTAGGGTAAATTACACAAATGCTGAAATAAAAATGGAAAAGACCAAACTGCCCTTAGGATTTTTACAGACTCGACTAACACAGACTATGGGCCTAAAAGGCAAAATAGTAAAATCCTAAATAAAGATAACTTGTCCTAATGCAGAGCTTTCATAATAGCTACGACTTCGCTTTAGAACGGTCGGATCCAAGATCAGCGATCATCAGTTTTGCGCCGAAACTGACAAAGCATCCACCATCTTTGCACCGGGTACCCGGATTGGGCCGGCCCGATTCCTAGGCTCCCTTAGCCCGACAATCGCTCGCCACCCGTGTGCTTTAGTAAATCCCGATCAACAGACCAGTGGATCTCCTACCGCTCCTAGCCCATGTACTCGGGTTGGGCCGACCCGACTTCGCAGCCCCTCTGCCCGACAGTCGCTCGCCGCTCGTGTACCTGAGTCACACGTGGCCCAGACACGGCAGGTCTTTTCTTCTCTTTGACTTCCGTTGACAATCACTCATCACATCTGGAGCCATGAGGTCCATGATCTTCATCATGGCTCCTCAGTATTAACAATGGAAGTGGTCCATATGTGTTCAAGATTAATGGTCAGGTGCACCACCGCGTAGTTTCCCTCTTACCTAATAGTGATTCTTGGCCAAAATTTGCACAGCTGTACATACACAATACGTCGAACGAAATGTGGAATCGAATGTGGGCTGTTATTAATAAGGATAATTGTGGTGAATGTTTAGAGTCTGCCATTGCTGCTAGCTTAATGCATATGCTAGATGAGTGCACCCCTTTGGTCAAGCAGTTCCGGATAGCGAGATACTGTTTGTGTGAACATGGTGATGAGCAGCTATCTATTAGGATTGTGGGCGTAGGTAGCTATCTATCAGTACGAACTTCCAACTGCTGATGAGATTGCTGGTCTGATTGTTGGTGATTTTTCCTTAGAAAATTACAAACGTGATATAATTGTTCAGAGTACCCTGGGTCCTCTCTGCCGTGTTGTAGCGCCCCGATTTATCAAAATCGAGACATTATTGAATTTCCATAGAAAAACAATAATACAAGAGGTTCATCATGCGACAACGTACATACGATAAAAATCCATGGTACGCAGACCATATTTATTACAACATTGTTTTAATAGAAACGATAATAGGATAAATAAACAGTGGCATGACGAACGTCTTCTTCAGGATCTTTCTTCTCGACTGGGTCGCTACTCCAGACCGTCTTCAAAGTAAGCATCCTCTGTGGGGTCCAACGGGTATGAGTACAAAAAGTACTCAACAAGCCACCGCAAATGCAAATAATAATGCAGGATAATAAACAAGGAAGGATAAAGGCTAACAATGCGGAATAAAGCAGTTGTAGTTATGGCATTTAGTGTAATCATATTTTAATCATGCGGAAAGTAAACATGAACATCATCAACATCAACTAACTCGAGGAGTACGTTTTACCTCCTCGCACAACAGTCCTTACATGTCAATCCATCATGCACATTCATATTCAAAGTAAACTAACTGGGGGATGTCACGCAACCCGCCCTTGACCGTGGGCTCGGCTTTTCGAAAAGATTTAAGACTCTGATCAGAGATGTACTACTGTACCCACAAGGCACGCACTCATCTCAACGAGATGACCCATTTCACGGGAACTCGTGCCAAAACCTCAATATGAGATGTTCCAAGCGATAACCACCCGCTCTAGGTTTCGCCGGCGCGCCGGGCCGCATCCCGGCTAACGTCGCACCCCCTTTTGCGCCACATTGGTACAAGTCACCCGCAGGTGCAACTTGACCCATCTCCAAATGGTGGCCTCGGTTTGGAACAACCCATACCTTAGTTAGGACTTACCCACTAGACTTGTGGTTAGTACGTAAGTGTATTGCAACGGATCCCTCAGACCGGTCCTTATAGTGCCCCGGGTGCTACCGACCAATGCCCTAGCTTGCACCCGGAACCCACCATGCATACACTCACAACCATGACTCATCACCAACAGAATTTCCAAGGATAAGAAGCAACGGGGATCATATAATAGAACCATTTTGCTACGACTCATTTTTATCCTATAGCGGTCGTGTCAATACTTTGGACACTAGCTAATATCATTGATCATGTGGTGACAAGGAGGTTAGGCGAGATAGCATGGCTTGGGTTGCACATCAAGGTCGGGGATCCTAAATAAATATAATGTAAGGGTTCATTTGACTAATGCATATACATAACCTATGTGTTTTAGCGATAGTCAATTCAAACATGGGTTCAATATGTTCAAAAGAATCGTTTGGTGACTTGCCTTGTTCAGCAAAGGGAGAGGGAGGGACTTCGGGGAAGTACTCCGGCTCCTCGGCGACGTCGTAGTCTTTTTAATATAAAGTAAAATAAAAAGAACACAACATCCAATCAAACAGTATAACATTACATTATAAACACATAAGTTAAAGTTGGTTTGATTAAAATAAATTCAATGGTTAAAGTTCTGAAATTTATTTCACAATTAATTTAAAATGAATCAAAATGAATTATTGTTTTTCATAAAAGGGTTTTTAAGTGTGAATAATACTACATTAAGTTTTCTAATCAATTTAATATGAATGATTCAGAGAAAACTCAGTGGTTCTAGTGTTTAAACAGAAAGGAACAATTATATAAATTTTCTGGAGTTTAAATTTTTAAATTTGCATTTTAATCCTAAGGGCATTTGAATACTTATTTAAATAAACATGAAAATGTCAAAGTAAACCTACTGTTTTTATTGCATAAACATGTAGAGAATAATTTTATGAATTTTCTGAAATTAGAATGGTAATTTTTAGAGTTCAAATGCATTAGATATGAATTTTACAAGTTTAAAAGCATTTCTGGAATTTATTTTCAAATTTTAAACCCCTCGGGTCCACGGTGAGCCAGGCCCACGGTGAACCCGCGCACTGTGCGCGTGCGCCGGGTCGATCTGGACCGTCGGATCCAGATCCGACGCGCGAGAGCGAGGCGGGACGCGTAAGTGACTACGGACGGCCAGGATTAAAACGTTCGAAGGGGTACCACGTGGACGCACGGGATTAAACGCGGGTTTTAAATACAGATGGACGCACGAGATCGCACCGTACCGCTTCGCTCAGATCCGACGGCCAGGATTAAACCGAACAGAAGATTTAACCCGAGCGTTGGATCTGGATCGCACGGCCAGGATTAAATCCGGCACAGTGCGTGTCGGGGGGGTAAAGTACCCCTTCTTCCCCGACTCCGGTGGTACGACGGCGAGCGATTCCGGCGAGGTCGAGGGCTATCTAGTCTAGCTAGAGCTAAAAACGGAAAGGGGGTACCGAGGGGAACAAAAGGGTACCGTTGCGGTGGTCCGGGGTCGACGGAGCGAGGCCGGCGACGAGCGTAGGCGGTGGAGGCGTTCGGGTCCTTGGCGGCGACGGCGATCCGGCGGGGTTCGACGTCGGCGGAGGGGTGGCCAAGGTCGGGGTCGTTCTCGCGGTCACGTTGGTGGCGGAGGCACGGGCGGAGGTGGCCCGGTGCGACGGCGAGCAGTGGCCGGAGGTGAATCAGAGAGTGTGCGCTAAAAAGCGAATTGCGAGTGCTCTATTCGTTCTCGAGGCGATTAAGCGTGGGGGTCGGACGCGGCTCAGGCTAGGGGCTTAAATAGGACACCGGGGAGGGCTCGCATGCAAGGAAACCGCCCGAGGGCCTTTACTCGCCGGCGATGGCTCGGCCATGCACGCGGAGCGGCGATCCCGTGGCGTAAACGCGAGGGTTAAAGCGGGGAAACGGTCGGCCGAGCGCGGGGGGGCTGTTAATGGCGCCAATTTAATGCGGGAGGGGCCAGCGAGACGGATCCGAGGCGGGGTCGTCAGCCGGCGCGATTTGGGGGCGACGGCGGGAGGTTGAAGGCGAAACTGACAGGCGGGGGCCACTGGCCAGTGAGCGCGAGCGAGCGAACGGGAAGGCTGACGGGTGGGGCCGCGGCGTCGGGTGCGCGCGCGAGGGGAAAGTTTCGGCGCCGACAGGTGGGTCCATTTGTCAGTCTAAGGTGAGCGCGGTAACGGGCTGGGCCGGCCGGGAGAGAGAGAAGGGAGGGAGAGGAGCCCATTACTGTTCCAATACTTTTCTGAATAAAAATAATTCCAGAAATTAGATTAAAATATTAGGGCTACTTCCAAGGCTGGTAAAAATTTATAAAAATTCTCAAAATTATACTTTGGTCTTAGGATCATATACAAAAAGTTTCACCTCCTGATTTGGTCATCTACTCTATGTTGTAGTTCAAAAGGGTATAAAAGGGAATTAAAAGTATTTTCTGAAATAATAATTCCCATAAATTGAATTTAATAATATTTTTATTGTTTTGAAAAATTGGGGTGTTACAAACCTATCCCCCTTACAAGAATCTCGTCCTCGAGATTGGAACGCTACTCGAATAGCTCGGGGTATTGGGCTTTCAGCTCGTCTTCTTTTTCCCAGGTGGCTTCTTCGGCAGGATGGTTGTTCCATTGGACTTTGCAGAAGCGGACGACGCGACTTCTGGTTACTCTCTCCTTGGTTTCCAAGATCTTGACGGGTCTCTCTATGTAGGTCAAGTCTTCTTGGACATTAAGCTGCTGAAGGTCGGCTTGCTCGGTGGGTACACGGAGGCACTTCTTCAGCTGTGAGACATGGAACACATCATGAACGCCTGCCAAGGATGGAGGCAGTTCAAGTTGATATGCCACTTCTCCTTGTCGACGGAGGATCTGGAAAGGTCCGACGTAGCGGGGTGCTAGTTTGCCTTTCATGTTGAACCTTTGAGTGCCACGGAGGGGAGTGACTCGGAGGTAGACATAATCGCCCTCCTCAAAGGCTAGGTCTCTTCGGCGGTTGTCGGCATAGCTCTTTTGCCGGGATTGGGCGGCCTTCAATCGGTCTCTTATGATCTTAACCTTCTCTTCAGCTTCTCTCAATAAGTCAGTCCCAAACAGTTGTGATTCTCCGGTTTGATCCCAGAGCAACGGCGTTTTGCACTTACGCCCATAGAGTGCTTCGAACGGGGACATTTGCAGGCTGGCTTGATAGCTGTTGTTGTAGGAGAACTCTGCATAAGGTAAGTTCTTGTCCCACATTCCGCCAAAGTCTAGAGCACAAGCTTTAAGCATATCCTCCAATATCTGGTTGACCCTTTCGGTTTGACCGTCGGTCTGCGGATGATAGGCGGTGCTAAAGTTCAGCCGGGTGCCGAGTTCCTCTTGAAGGTTCTTCCAAAACTTGGAGGTAAACTGACTCCCGCGGTTAGATACAATCTTCTTGGGGACTCCGTGGAGGCACACGATCCGAGTCATATACAACTCAGCCAACTTGGCGACGGTGTAAGTTGTCTTGACCGGGACGAAGTGAGCTACCTTGGTGAGTCGATCAACGATCACCCAGATAGAATCATGACCAGCTTGGGTCCTGGGCAGTCCTGTGATGAAGTCCATTCCTATCTCTTCCCACTTCCATTCAGGGACTTTGAGGGGTTGAAGAAGTCCGGCAGGTCTCTGATGCTCTGCCTTGACTCGCCGGCATGTGTCGCACTTGGCCACATACTCAGCTATTTCTCTCTTCATGCTGACCCACCAATATTTTTCCTTCAGGTCTTGGTACATCTTTGTACTCCCGGGATGAATGGAGTATAGAGTATCGTGGGCTTCTTGAAGGATGAGAGTCTTCAACTCAGGTAGGTTGGGTACGCATACTCGGTTTCCGAACCAAATGGTACCATGTTCATCCTCGGAGAATCCGGGGGCTTTACCCTTCCTCATGTTTTGCTGGATCTCCAGGATGTCTGGGTCTTCCTTCTGCTTCTCTCGGATCTGGTCTATTAAGACAGGCCGAGACTCCAAGGCAGCGAGGTACTCTCGAGTGGTGATCCCTAGGTTTAGCCTTTCCATCTCCTTATAAAGTAGAGGAGCCTGGTCTTGAATCATGATGGCATTGCAGTACCCTTTTCGACTAAGGGCGTCTGCCACCACGTTCGCTTTGCCCGGATGATAATGGATGCCCAAGTCGTAATCCTTGATCAGTTCCAACCATCTCCTTTGCCTGAGGTTCAGATCTGGTTGGGTGAATATGTACTTGAGGCTCTTGTGGTCGGTGAAGACCTCACACCGATTTCCCACAAGGTAATGTCTCCATATCTTCAAGGCATGAACCACGGCTGCTAGTTCCAGGTCGTGTGTTGGGTAGTTCAGCTCATGCGGTCTCAGTTGCCGGGAGGCGTAGGATATCACTTTCCCTTCTTGCATTAAGACGCATCCCAATCCTTGACGAGAGGCATCACAGTAGACGTGGAAGTCTTTCCGGATGTCTGGCAGGGTCAGAATGGGAGCTGATACTAGCTTCTTCTTGAGAGTCTGGAAGCTTTCTTCGCAGTCGGGGGTCCAATCAAACTTCACCTCCTTCTGCAGAAGTCTGGTCATAGGCTTGGCGATCTTGGAAAAGTTCTCGATGAACCGGCGGTAGTATCCGGCCAATCCGAGAAAACTCCGGATCTCGGTCACGGTCGTTGGCTGTAGCCAGTTGGTTACCGCTTCAACGGTGGTTGGGTCCACTGCTATTCCTCCGGCAGATATAACATGACCGAGGAACTTCACCTCACACGACCAAAATTCGCATTTGCTGTATTTGGCGTACAGTTGTTGCTCCCTTAGCTTTCCGAGGGTCAGACGGAGGTGAGTCTCGTGTTCTTCCTTGGTCTTGGAGTAAACGAGGATATCGTCGATGAATACCACGATGAACTTGTCCAAGAACTCCATGAATACATTGTTCATCATGTTCATGAAAAAGGCCGGGGCATTCGTGAGTCCGAACGACATCACAGGTGTACTCGTAGAGTCCATAGCGGGAGGTGAAAGCAGTCTTGGGTATATCTTCCTCCCTGATCCTCAACTGGTGATAACCTGACCTGAGGTCAATCTTGGAAAACACCGAGGATCCTTTCAGCTGATCGAACAGGTCGTCGATTCGAGGCAATGGGTATTTGTTCTTGATGGTCACGTCGTTCAGGGCTCTATAGTCCACGCACATCCTCTTGGTCTTGTCCTTCTTCATGGCAAATATAACCGGTGCACCCCAGGGTGAGGTACTCGGTCGGATAGTAACCTTTCTGTTCTAGGTCTTCGATGTTGCTCTTGACTTCGGCTAGCTCATTGGCGGCCATTCGGTATGGGCGCTTGGAGATTGGAGTGGTCCCGGGGACAAGTTCGATTCTGAATTCGATGTCCCGCTTGGGAGGCATTCCGGGCAGATCTTCGGGGAAAACATCTGCAAACTCCTTGACTATTGGCACCTCTTCAAGAGCTATTGAGCGAAGGGATGCTCCGAGTGGTTTGCGACTGGTCATCCGGAAGGTGACGGTTACGCCTTCAGGACTGGTCACCGTGACGGACTTGTTGGCACAGTCGATCACTCCCTTGTGCTTCATCAACCAATCCATACCTAGTATAAGGTCGAGTCCGGTGCATTGGATGAGGACAGGCTCGGCCCGAAACAGCACTCCTTGGATGTCAAGTTGAACCTTAGGGCTGTAGAAGCGAGCTGAGGTCCTATTGCCGGGGGTGGCAATCACCATGGGAATGGGTAGAGGGAGCACGTCCAGATTGTTTGTTTTTGCAAAATCTTCCGAGACGAAAGAGTGGGTTGCTCCAGAGTCAAATAATATGACGGCCGGTACGGAATTCATAGTAAACGTACCGAGTACGACTTCAGGAGCCTCCTGAGCTTCCTCCGCGCTGATGTGGTTGACGCGGGCGCGAACGGCCTGGTGGGGTGCTGCGCCTTGGTTCTGCTTGGGGTGAGGACACTGGTGCGAATAGTGCCCTTCCTTGCGGCAGTTGAAGCAGACGACCGGCCTTCCTTGGCGATCCCTCAAGATCGGGGCCTTGGCGGCTGGTGCCGGCTGAGCGGCCGGAGCTGGTGGAGCGGGGCGAGGATGCCCGGCGTTGGATCCACCGGCTGCGTGAGGTGGCCTGTAGGCGGGCCGAGGATGGTAGGCGGGCGCTGGTGGCGGAGGGACGAAGCGGGGCCTCTGAGAGTTTGCCTGCTGATGCTTGAAGGCGATCATCTTCCTCTTTTGAGGTCCAGCTTGTTCTGCTCAGTCTCTTGGATGAGCGCTTTGTTGACCAGCCGTTGGAAGTCGGCGAAGTGGGCGGCGACGAGCTGGATGGACAGCTCATCCTTAAGTCCCCTGAGGAACTTGGCTTGGCGGAGGGCGTCGGTGCGCACTTCCTCCGGTGCGTAGCGTGCGAGGCGGTTGAACTCATGGAGGTACTCCATGACAGTTCGGTTGCCCTGCTGCAGGTCGCGGAACTCCTGCTGCTTCACCGCGATGACACCGGCGGGGACGTGGGCGGCACGAAAGGCGATGGTGAACTCCGCCCAAGTCACCATGTGACCCTCTGGCTGGGACGCACGGTAGTTGTCCCACCATTCAGCGGCGGGACCCTGGAGCTGGTGAGTGGCGAAGGCCACCCGCTCCCGGTCTGTGCAGGGGAGGAGGTCGAGCTTCTTCTCGATGGTGCGAAGCCAATCTCCGGCCTCCATCGGGTTGGTTGTGCTCGAGAAGATGGGCGGACGCACGCGCAAAAACTCGGAGAGTTGCGGAGCGGCCGCGGGTGCTAGTGCGCGAGGGGCGGGCTCCCCGTTCTGCAGACGGTCCAACTGAGCCTGTTGGTGCTGCATTTGGGTGAGGAGGGCGGTGATCAGATGGTTCTGATTTGCCATCATTTCCGCCAAGGTGGGGTGGTTGGCGGAAGGCGACCCGGATTGGCGCGGGCCCGTTGCACCCCAGTTGGGCACAACACCCTCAGGCGCATCACGGCTTCCTCCTGCTCCGTTGTTAGAGCCGGTGTTCTGGTGGTCGGCCATCTTCTGAATTCATAAGGTTATAAGGCAAAAAGTTGACAACACAATTAACAAGAATATTTCAAGCATATAAATTAAGTGGTAAAAATGTTCATTACAATCAAGTTTTTATTCTACCCACAACACACTCGTCGTGGGTAGCACCACATACAAAATAACGCTTTTTATTTAATTTCGCGTCTCCTAACGCCTACTCGCCACCGGAGGCGGTCTCCGTGCTCTTGGAACCACGAGTGCGCGGCTCCAGAGAGATGGTGGGCTCGAGAAAATTCTCGATGATGGAGTCGGAGACGAGGCCGGGGCGTGGTGTAGGGGCGCTGGTGGAAGGCCTGGCGGGGGAGGGTCGTGGCGGGATCCTCTTGGGGCGAGGGAGGGGCTCACGGATGGGCTTCTTCTTCCTTGGAAGAAGAGGGACCATCTCAGCGATGTCCTTCTGCAGTTGTATGATCTTGCGCTGCAGCTCACCGTTCTGTTGGATCAGGTTCTTCGTTTCTTCACGAAGAAATGCAACCGCCTCATGATGCTCGTCGGCGTCGAGCATCGCCTCGGTGTGGAGATCATCCATGGCCTGCAGAAGACGCGACTGCCGGGCCATGACCGGATCACGCACGGAGTGAACTCCGAGGTAGATGCTACGGTGGGCTCCGGGAGTACGCTTCGGCACAAGCCGGAAGGATGAGTTCTGAAGACGATCGTCGTAGATCATCCTCAGCTCCATGAGGGCCTGGAGGGCGACTCGTTGGCACGCGACGTCGAAAGTCGGGCCTCCAAGTGCGGTGGTGTAGGGCGGCAGGTGTTCTCCGGAGCCATGGACGGTGAGGGAGACGTCACAAGGCCCGGCGAACTCGTCGGGGTAGACTCCTTGAAATTCGGGTTCGAAGAGGAACCCGAGGAAGGTGAGCATCATGCGGAGCTCCCGGACGAAGCCCTCATAGTGGCGGCAGTAGCTGTGGACTTGGTAGACTGGCATCTACAAAACAGCAAGTTGAATAAAAGTGAGGAGAGGAACAAAGTTTATGAAGTAGATTTTCGAGAAATAATTTCCTATGGCTAATGGCTAGGCGGGTCTGTTTGGCTTCCTACAGTCGAGTCGGCTCTGATACCATCTTGTAGCGCCCCGATTTATCAAAATCGAGACATTATTGAATTTCCATAGAAAAACAATAATACAAGAGGTTCATCATGCGACAACGTACATACGATAAAAATCCATGGTACGCAGACCATATTTATTACAACATTGTTTTAATAGAAATGATAATAGGATAAATAAACAGTGGCATGACGAACGTCTTCTTCAGGATCTTTCTTCTCGACTGGGTCGCTACTCCAGACCGTCTTCAAAGTAAGCATCCTCTGTGGGGTCCAACGGGTATGAGTACAAAAAGTACTCAACAAGCCACCGCAAATGCAAATAATAATGCAGGATAATAAACAAGGAAGGATAAAGGCTAACAATGCGGAATAAAGCAGTTGCAGTTATGGCATTTAGTGTAATCATATTTTAATCATGCGGAAAGTAAACATGAACATCATCAACATCAACTAACTCGAGGAGTACGTTTTACCTCCTCGCACAACAGTCCTTACATGTCAATCCATCATGCACATTCATATTCAAAGTAAACTAACTGGGGGATGTCACGCAACCCGCCCTTGACCGTGGGCTCGGCTTTTCGAAAAAATTTAAGACTCTGATCAGAGATGTACTACTGTACCCACAAGGCACGCACTCATCTCAACGAGATGACCCATTTCACGGGAACTCGTGCCAAAACCTCAATATGAGATGTTCCAAGCGATAACCACCCGCTCTAGGTTTCGCCGGCGCGCCGGGCCGCATCCCGGCTAACGTCGCACCCCCTTTTGCGCCACATTGGTACAAGTCACCCGCAGGTGCAACTTGACCCATCTCCAAATGGTGGCCTCGGTTTGGAACAACCCATACCTTAGTTAGGACTTACCCACTAGACTTGTGGTTAGTACGTAAGTGTATTGCAACGGATCCCTCAGACCGGTCCTTATAGTGCCCCGGGTGCTACCGACCAATGCCCTAGCTTGCACCCGGAAACCACCATGCATACACTCACAACCATGACTCATCACCAACAGAATTTCCAAGGATAAGAAGCAACGGGGATCATATAATAGAACCATTTTGCTACGACTCATTTTTATCCTATAGCGGCCGTGTCAATACTTTGGACACTAGCTAATATCATTGATCATGTGGTGACAAGGAGGTTAGGCGAGATAGCATGGCTTGGGTTGCACATCAAGGTCGGGGATCCTAAATAAATATAATGTAAGGGTTCATTTGACTAATGCATATACATAACCTATGTGTTTTAGCGATAGTCAATTCAAACATGGGTTCAATATGTTCAAAAGAATCGTTTGGTGACTTGCCTTGTTCAGCAAAGGGAGAGGGAGGGACTTCGGGGAAGTACTCCGGCTCCTCGACGACGTCGTAGTCTTTTTAATATAAAGTAAAATAAAAAGAACACAACATCCAATCAAACAGTATAACATTACATTATAAACACATAAGTTAAAGTTGGTTTGATTAAAATAAATTCAATGGTTAAAGTTCTGAAATTTATTTCACAATTAATTTAAAATGAATCAAAATGAATTATTGTTTTTCATAAAAGGGTTTTTAAGTGTGAATAATACTACATTAAGTTTTCTAATCAATTTAATATGAATGATTCAGAGAAAACTCAGTGGTTCTAGTGTTTAAACAGAAAGGAACAATTATATAAATTTTCTGGAGTTTAAATTTTTAAATTTGCATTTTAATCCTAAGGGCATTTGAATACTTATTTAAATAAACATGAAAATGTCAAAGTAAACCTACTGTTTTTATTGCATAAACATGTAGAGAATAATTTTATGAATTTTCTGAAATTAGAATGGTAATTTTTAGAGTTCAAATGCATTAGATATGAATTTTACAAGTTTAAAAGCATTTCTGGAATTTATTTTCAAATTTTAAACCCCTCGGGTCCACGGTGAGCCAGGCCCACGGTGAACCCGCGCACTGTGCGCGTGCGCCGGGTCGATCTGGACCGTCGGATCCAGATCCGACGCGCGAGGAGCGAGGCAGGACGCGTAAGTGACTACGGACGGCCAGGATTAAAACGTTCGAAGGGGTACCACGTGGACGCACGGGATTAAACGCGGGTTTTAAATACAGATGGACGCACGAGATCGCACCGTACCGCTTCGCTCAGATCCGACGGCCAGGATTAAACCGAACAGAAGATTTAACCCGAGCGTTGGATCTGGATCGCACGGCCAGGATTAAATCCGGCACAGTGCGTGTCGGGGGGGTAAAGTACCCCTTCTTCCCCGACTCCGGTGGTACGACGGCGAGCGATTCCGGCGAGGTCGAGGGCTATCTAGTCTAGCTAGAGCTAAAAACGGAAAGGGGGTACCGAGGGGAACAAAAGGGTACCGTTGCGGTGGTCCGGGGTCGACGGAGCGAGGCCGGCGACGAGCGTAGGCGGTGGAGGCGTTCGGGTCCTTGGCGGCGACGGCGATCCGGCGGGGTTCGACGTCGGCGGAGGGGTGGCCAAGGTCGGGGTCGTTCTCGCGGTCACGTTGGTGGCGGAGGCACGGGCGGAGGTGGCCCGGTGCGACGGCGAGCAGTGGCCGGAGGTGAATCAGAGAGTGTGCGCTAAAAAGCGAATTGCGAGTGCTCTATTCGTTCTCGAGGCGATTAAGCGTGGGGGTCGGACGCGGCTCAGGCTGGGGGCTTAAATAGGACACCGGGGAGGGCTCGCATGCAAGGAAACCGGCCGAGGGCCTTTACTCGCCGGCGATGGCTCGGCCATGCACGCGGAGCGGCGATCCCGTGGCGTAAACGCGAGGGTTAAAGCGGGGAAACGGTCGGCCGAGCGCGGGGGGGGCTGTTAATGGCGCCAATTTAATGCGGGAGGGGCCAGCGAGACGGATCCGAGGCGGGGTCGTCGGCCGGCGCGATTTGGGGGCGACGGCGGGAGGTTGAAGGCGAAACTGACAGGTGGGGGCCACTGGCCAGTGAGCGCGAGCGAGCGAACGGGAAGGCTGACGGGTGGGGCCGCGGCGTCGGGTGCGCGCGCGAGGGGAAAGTTTCGGCGCCGACAGGTGGGTCCATTTGTCAGTCTAAGGTGAGCGCGGTAACGGGCTGGGCCGGCCAGGAGAGAGAGAAGGGAGGGAGAGGAGCCCATTACTGTTCCAATACTTTTCTGAATAAAAATAATTCCAGAAATTAGATTAAAATATTAGGGCTACTTCCAAGGCTGGTAAAAATTTATAAAAATTCTCAAAATTATACTTTGGTCTTAGGATCATATACAAAAAGTTTCACCTCCTGATTTGGTCATCTACTCTATGTTGTAGTTCAAAAGGGTATAAAAGAGAATTAAAAGTATTTTCTGAAATAATAATTCCCATAAATTGAATTTAATAATATTTTATTGTTTTGAAAAATTGGGGTGTTACACGTGTGTCAAGCTTGCACCCTGCCTTTATGGCACTACAATACCCTTTGTTGTTTCCGTATGGCAACCGCGGTTTTCAGCTTGGCATAAGCTACAAGGGAGTTGATTTGGGTCGTGCTGATATACGTGCTAATGTTACCATGCAAGAGTATTATTGTTACTGTTGCCACTACCGGAGAAATAGATTTATCCCTTTTGTATGTTGCGGTAGATTGTCGGCACAGGCACATGTTGATTGTTTTGCATGTGTTGAGGAGGGTAGGCTCACATATATCGCTAACCATCAAGCTGATTTTAGATGTGAGCATTTTCAGGGGATTAGTGATGTTGTGAGCAAAGGTTGTTTAGACGGTAGCGTGATAGGTAAACGGAGAATTCTTCCTGTGAGTTTCACTGGTGGTAGGAGATATATGCAACAAAACTACTAGGACACGATTTCTATTTATTGTGTTTACGGTGCTCCTGATTTGTTTATTACGTTCACGTGCAACCCTAAATGGAAAGAGATCGCTCATGCATTAGAATTTGAACCAGGTCAACGTGCAGTAGATAGATCTGATATTGTGTGTAGGGTTTTCAAAATGAAGTTAGATGAGCTACTTGGGACATCCTCTCTAGAATTCCTTTTGGTCCTGCTCGCGCCTGTTTGTCCCTTGTGTCTCTGGTTTAATTTTCTTTTGGATGTGTTGTCAGCTATTTACACGCTGATGGCTCTTATTTTTGATCTGTTTGTAGCCTTGTATAGTGTGGAGTTCCAAAACCGTGGGTTACCCCATGCTCACATATTAGTTTGGCGTAATACGCAGCACGTTGACGTTGTGGTTTTCACTGTTGATACGTACATTTGTGCTGAGGTCCCAAGTCCTGAGGTTGATGAGTTGGGCTATCTATTGGTTGAAGAATTTATGGTGCATGGTCCATGTGGGGATGCTAACAAGAAATGCCCATGCATGAAAAAAGGAATTTGCTCTAAACGGTATCCTAAAGAATTTTGCTCGGACACTACTGTAGATGAAAATGGCTTTGTTGTTTACAAGCGTCATGATGACAGTAGGTTTGTTGTTAAAAATGGTATTAAGCTTGATAATCGATCTGTTGTACCATATAACATGGACCTGCTAAAAATATATGAGGCTCACATCAACGTTGAGTGGCGCAATAAATCAAAAATCCTAAAGTATCTCTTTAAATATGTGACTAAAGGTCCTGATCATGCTAATATTAAGTTTACTAGGCTGCAAAAGAGGAAACATGATGCTATAAGCAATGTTGATGTTGGTAGCGATCATTGGTGTGGTCCTGATGATGAGTATATTAATGATGAAATTGCGGAATTCCTTGACTGTCGCTATCTCTATGATAAAGAATGTATTTGGCGATTATTTGCCTTTGACATACACTTTAGGACTCCCACTATTGAGCATTTAGCATGCCATTTACCAGATATGGACACTGTTACATTTCGTCCCACTGATGATTTGACTCGTTTAGTGTTAGGGCCTTTTTTCCAAAAAAACAACGCTTACTGAATGGTTCGCTACTAATAGGATGTTTCCTAAAGGACGTGCGCTTACTTATTGTGAGTATCCTAATAAGTTCACATGGGATGCTGGTGGGAGGTTCTGGAAAAGGGGATGTCATAGCTACAAAATAGGGCGCATGTTCTTTGTCCATCCGTCCGCAGGCGAGTGTTACTTCATTCGGATGCTCCTCATGTACGTTAAGGGATCAACAAGTTACGAGGACATTAGAACGTATGAGGGTACTGTTTATGCATGTTTTAAGGATGCATGTGCGACAAGAGGGTTGCTCGGTGATGACCATGAATGGTCTTTTGCTTTCGATGAGGCTGTGCAATGGGGTAGTGGTGCGCAACTTAGGTCATTGTTTGTTATGATGATCATTCACTGTGAAATTTCTGATGAGCGTGCCTTCTTTGAGAAGTATTGGCCTTCCATGTCTGTGGGACCGGAATGGCGACTAGAGGGGGGTGAATAGATTCCTTAACAAATTCTCGTGAATCAGATGGCCTATTCAGATAACCCAATTCTCCTCCAAAAATTTCAAATTCATATTTAAACCAATCAGTACTAATCAGGGCAACAAAATCTTTTCAAATTCAGAATTCAGTCTTGTTCAGAGTTAAACGTGTCGAAGTACTCTGTCGACAATTGATATTCTGAACTATAGTGAGTAGATCGACAACTGAATGGTCGATAGATGTAAATCGGTGTCTCAAACTCCGACAAAGACCTAAAATTGAGAAAATTCAGAACTGTGCAAAATTGTTCAACATTAAGATAGGTTCGGTATTCAATTTGAAATCTTATTCAGTTAGTCATTGCAGAAATATCACTTAACAGTACACAATGAATCTATAGATCAAGATCAAACATCAGTTTGTAGCAAATCTCAAGTAATCAACTTTATCTTGCAATTGATCAGAACCAAAAATTAATTTAGTTGAAAATACACCACTTCCGAAAATGGCTTGATGTTGAATAGTATTGACAGATTCAAAATCAGAAAACTGATTGCAGCTTCTCAATAGACCTCAATTCAGAAAAGCAGATGATGAATCAGATTATCTCTAATAGATTCATTTAACCAGCCAACACGATTCAGTTTACTTCAAATGAAATTCAGTTGAAAACGCATTGAATCAGATAATAACAGGAAGTTGAACAATACTGACTCAGATTAAAATTTGATGCTATTCACACACTTTAGCTCAAAGTTACTGATGAACAAATGGGAGCTAATATGAATCAGTTTCTTTGAGTCAAACAAATGTTGAGAACACAAAGGGTTCTACTTCAATTTTCAGAACAAATCAGTTTGAATCAAATCACTGAAAATGAACTGAAATTGAATACAGTTCAGATAGCAAGAAGAAATAGTATAGAGCAGACAATAGACTTCACAGAATTGACAATATTTTGAAAATGAACAGTAATTTTGAGTTAATCAGATTCATGTGCAGATGATGAGATGGATTAACTTGACAATTCAACAGTTCAGAATAACATCCTGATTCAAATCATAGTAGAGACAACTTTGAACATACTGTTAATGCAACTTTTAAATGGGTAACTTCTATTCAAACAAAATCTGAAACTTGTTGTATGATGAACAGAAAATACACACACACACAGATGTTTGGCATCAATTAGATAACCCAAAAAGTTTATCAAAATATTCACTTGAAACAGTACTCAGATTGTAACATTTTAGAATAACCTTATTGAACTGAAAACTGGTCACAACAGCTAAAAACTTAAGAACGATGTTAATTCTTAGACATCCTACCTCAATTCAGAGTACACACTCAAGAGCTCAGAGATTTATAAGGTTTTGAGGAAAGATCTGAAAACTAGGAACCCTCACAATAGAACAGAAACTTTTTCAGATATAACATAGTGAAACCAGATTAGTTAAATGCAACCTGTTAATCTGCATATAGACAACTTTTGAGAACAATATTTCAAATGCTTTCAGAAATATTAGGAATAAAAAGAACTCCTCATATGAAAAGATGGTACTCAGATGGTACTTAGAAGATTACACAAATCATTTCAGATGATAAACAATACTTGCTCATATTTTTAGACATGAAAGATGATATCAGTACTGTATCAGAAATGTTCAACTACTGAGAAGGAATTAGACCATTTGCAGAACACAAAGCAAGTTTCAATGCCAATGATGATATACTGAAGATCTAGAGGTATTTCATTCAATGCCTCAAAACTTCAAACAGTAGATCAGCATGATGATCTAACACACAGTCTGAAAGGTAAACACAAAACCAACTCAAGGATCTAACAACATTTAGTGAGTAGATGAAAAACTCTACAAAGCTTCCTATGAAACTGAATCAACACATCAAAACTTCTGTAGTTATTCAGTCAAAACAAAATTGCCCAACCAGTATTCACTGTTCACAGTAATAAACCAAAAAGATCAAAAACTATTCAAAGACAAGAAATTCAAAACATCACAATACAGTGAATAATTCAGGCAGAAAATCAATTTCTCAGCAACTTTGGATGTATCAAGTTTACCAATAGAATCATGATCATCTAATTAGTGCAAAGCCAGGAATAAAACACAGAATAGGAGAGGAACCTGGGATGAAGTCTCTCGGCAGAATACTTTAGGCACTATTTACCATCCGAAATGACTACAAGAGGTTTGTTTAAAGAACTCAGGTGCAGTTCCAGTTCAGAATCACCCAGACCTTGCTGATATTCAACCAAGATGATCAGCCCATCCAACAGCAGCAGGCAGGAGGAAAATCAGGGAGAATCTCAGGTGTCTTGGATCACAAGTAAGAAGAAAAACCCACCAGCCATAAGATTTTTTGTATTGCAAAAAGTGGACAACCACCTTGGGTTAGGATGCCCCTTTTTATAGGCCCACCCAAAGATGGCAGCATTACATGGAGCCCCTTGAAATGTTCAGCTTTACACATAGATACATGCAACGGTTTTCAGCAAAAACCGACAAAGCCTCCTCGATCGTCGTTAGTCCACGAACTCGACTGCCAGCAAGTCTCTCCCGCTCTTGATCCCTCGAGCCGCCTTGTCACTTGAATTGGCTTCCCTTTCGCTGACTGAACCGACACTTCGTCTTGATCAACCTCTATCTCACGTCCTGCTTGATCTCCATGCGTACATTTGAGTTCACTCTCAACTTACACTGACACCCTCGACCATCGGTCATTAGACTCCCCGTCTAACCCTGATCTCTTGTCATCGACAGTTGACGAGTATCTCAAGCCTACACACACGAGACAAACACACACACACGTATCCAAACATCCACACATAAACTCATGACAAAACCCCGTCAATCACTCATCATAACCTTGAACCATAGTGACGATCCTCACTAGGTTCCACAATCTCCCCCTTGATGAGTGCATTGACAACTCAAGATCAAAAAGAAATTTAAAGCAAAAGTTCAGCACACAAGTGACCATGAAAGCTCTAAAAAGAACAAAAATAAGAAACTTGTCACTTGAAAAAGATAAATAATAGAACAAAAACTACCTCAAAACCTCCATGAGAAAACAAAAGTTCAAAGTTCATGATCTCTCCCCCTTTGGCAATGCAGACATCAAGATAGCTCCATGAGTTGTGAGAGTAACGTGTACATGCAATTCTTCCAGACTATAATTAAGTCCAATTACAGTACACACAATCCTCGCGCCTCACAAACTATCTTAAACAATTGTATGACAAGCTCAAATGTATACAATCTAAATATCAGTATGAGCAGGCGTTTGGATGTTTTAGCAAATAAAAGCATCACTACTCAGACTAGCATACTAGACATGGCAAGGTAAGAGATACAAAAGCTAGTCAAAAACAAACTCAAAAAGCACATCCCACTACAAGGAGCTGCAGCAAACTTGATATGCGAGAAAATTAAACTTTTTATTCCCTTTTTTTAAGTGTCAGGGGTTATTTCCAAGTTAACCTTATGCTAACCGACCAAGCCAAGCTTAGGATAAACCATCGGAACTTTAAGGCATTGATCATGGTATACACTTCAATGTCTCAGTTCAAACCAAAGTGCAATGGTTAGTAGTCTAGAACAAAGTAGTGCGACTATGCAAACCCACCTGGATCTTTTCTATTTTATCACAACATCAATATTTTTGTTTCATTTTCATCATTGTCATTTTTCAGTTTTTATTTTTTTTAAATTTTGAGCATAACAAGATCAAGTTGCGTATTAGCATCCAAGTGACAAGGACAAAGATATCAAGTATGTACTGAAAAGCAAAAGCACCCTAGCCTATTCATGCTAGTTGCCAGACTTAGTAGTGACCATTTTCAAATTTTCACAAATAAAGGCCATGCTCGAGGCATATAGTTAGATGTATTCAATCTAAGCACAATCAACAGGAGTATAAGACAGAGATGTAAAGGACACTCTAAAGCATGTACATGTGAAAGCAATTAATTATATTTTAGAAGCATATGCACTACTAAACAACTCTCCCTTACATGATGCCGTAAGGATGACAAATGCCAAGCTCTCCCCTCAAAAATGCAAATCGAGAAGCATCGAGAGGCTTGGTGAAAATATCTGCAAGCTGATTCTGGGTATCGACAAAACACAATTTAATATATCCTTTTTCATTGTGATTTCTTAAAAAATGATACCGCACATCAATGTGTTTGGTCCTAGAATGTTGTACTGGGTTGTTTGCTAAGCTAATTGCACTTGTGTTATTGCAAAACAATGGAACTCGTGTAAAATCAAACCCAAAGTACCGCAAAGTAGAAACCATCCACAAAACCAGGGGCTAGAAAATTTTGTATATGATCCCAAGGCCAAGATATATTTTTGAGGATTTTTATAAATTTTTATCAACCTTGGAAGTGGCCCAAATATTTTAAACCAATTTATGAAATTATTTTTAATCAGAAAACCTTTTAAACAGTAGTGGGCCTCTCCCTGCCTTTCTCTCTCTCCCGGCCGGCCTAGCCCGTTACCCCCGCGCGCCCTGTCTGATACCTAGGCCCCACCTGTCAGAGAACCCCCTCCTCTCCGCGCGCACGCCCGACCACCCGACCCCACCCGTCAGTCGCCTCGCCCGCTCGCTCGTGCCCGCTGCCCGGTGGCCCCCACCTGTCGGATCCGTCTTACCGGCGAGATCCGCCCCCAAATCCCCCCCTCGCCGGTCGATGCCATAACGCGCCTCGGATCCGCTGCCCCCGACGCCCTCTCCCCGAATTGAGCCCACCATTACGTCGCCCGATCCCCAACGACTGTTTCCCCTATTCAAATCCGATCGATTCGCGTCCAGGTTCGATGAATCAAGCGCAACCGAGCTCGCCGGCGTTTAAAAGCGTGTTTACTCTTGGCCACCGCCAATTGCGCCCCCTCTGCCCCTGCCGGCGACCCTATTTAAACCCCCCTAGTGCCCCGCATCCATCCCTCGCTCGCAATTGCACCAGAACCGACCCAAGCGCCCATGACGCCCACTTAAACACCTCAACGCCACCTTCACTCCAGCCGCCGCTCGCCGTCGCCGGAGTCCCCCTGCGTCCTCACTGACCGCACCGCTATGACCGCGAGGACCTCACTGACCTCGGCCACCCCTCCATCGCCGACGAACCCCGCCGGAACTCCACCGCCGATGAGGACCCGAACATCTTCGCCGCCTCCACTCGTCGCCGTCCTCGCTCCGTCGACCATTCGCCCCGCCAACGGTACCCTCGTGATCCCCTGTCGCGCCCCGATTTAGTAAATCAGGACTTTATTGAAATTCCATAGAAAATCAATAAAACAAGACGTTCATCATGCGACCACGTACAATACGGACAATCATTCACGGTTTGTAGACCGCATTAATACAAAAGTGATTAAAAGTGAAGAGAAACTAATAAAATAAGGGTCCTAGATGAACGCCTCCTTCCAGTCTCGCCTTGGCTGGGTCGCTACTCCAGACCTTCATCCTCCTCGTAGTAAACCGGCTCTGATGTTGTAAGTCAACGGGGTGAGTACAGATGTACTCAGCAAGCCACCGAATGCAAATATAATGCAAGGTAATGACAAGGGAGATAATGGCAAATTTTGCGGAAGCAGCATAATTGTAAAGCTTTAAATATGAGCAATTTATTGGTACGGAAAAGTAAACATGTGCAGGTGTATCATCATCTTCTAACTCGAGGGGTACAGTCAACCCCACCTCGCTCAACAGTCCTTACGTGCCATGAATAACTTGATCATTCAAACAATTGTAAACTAACTGCGAGTAGTCACACAACCCGCCCTTGACCGTGGGCTCGGCTTTTCGAAAAGATTAAATTACTCTGATCAGAGATGTACCACTGTACCCACAAGGCACGCACTCATCACTTACACCAAAGTGTAACGAGATGACCCATTTCACGGGAACTCGTGCCAAAACCTTCCATATGGTTCCCTCCGACTCCACAACACCCTCTTATGGGTTTCGTATCGTGTCTCGACGTGTCGAGTGCTCACCATACCCCCCTTGAGCCTTCTTTGGTACAAGTCGCCCGCAGGCTTGCCCCTTGTACCCCTCCACTATGGTGCACAGAGCCGAAGAGTTCCACACTTCCAGTTAGGACTTACCCATTAGACTTGTGGTTGGTACGGAAGTGCTTTGCAACAGATCCCGCAGACCGGTCCTTATAGTGCCCCGGGTGCGACAAGCCAGTGTCCGAGCTTGCACCCGGAACCCACCATACTTATAACCTAGCCAACTCCAACAGAGTCCAGAGACGAGAATAACAGGGAAATACATATACAGAATCCAGCTATCTACGACTCGTTCTTTTTAACCTATAGCAGTTGTGTCGGTACATTGGGCACTAGCTAATATTTTAATAGTAGAGTGACAAGGAGTTAAGGCTCAATAAGCATGGCTTGGGTTTGCACACAAGGACAGGGATCTAATAAATATAAGTGTAAGGCTTGATTATTGGACTAATGCAATATTAACCTATGGGTTATAGCGATAATTTATTAAAACATGGGCTCAATTATGATCAACTGTTTCCATAGAGATGGTCGGTGACTTGCCTTGATCAGCAAAGGGGGATGGAGGAACCTCGGGATAGAACTCCTGCTCCTCGACGAACTCGTAGTCTTCTTGATACGAAAAAGTAAACAGTACATTCAATAAACAGATAAAATCCACCAAATAACCAACATACATATCTGTGGGTGTTTTTTTATGTGGAGTAATATTTTAATATTCTAAAGTTTGGTATAAAACAGTAAAACTTAACTTTTTAGGATTTTTCCTAATTTATTTTCTGTATTTTTAATTTTAACCCTAAGGGGTTTTTATTCATTTATTTATTAAAAATATTTTGGGTATCAGTAACATACTGTTTTTAAGGCATTAATGTGTAGAGAATATTATTCTGGATTTAACAAAATTTGAATGGTGAAATTTGGAGTTAAAATGAGCAAGTTATGAATTTTTGAAGTTTAAACTAATTTCTGTATTTTATTTAATCCAGAAAACCTGCGAGGGTCCACGGTGAGCCAAGTCCACCATGTACCCGCGCACTGTGCGCGTGGGCCGATCGGATCTGGACCGTTGGATCCAGATCCAACGATCTGTGGCTGGGCGGGGAGTTTAAGTGAGATCCAACGGCTGAGATCGACCGATACCGGTCAACCTTAGTCAAACGCATCAGGGCGCTCGGTTTCAGGATCTAATCCTGGCCGTTCAGTCCGGATCGAACGGCAGAGGCGCCGTCCGGCACGCGCGTGGCACGGGGGAAGCCGAGGGCTTCGTCCCCAGCGTCGGCCGAACAACGGCGAGCCCCCACCGGCGACGGCGATGGCCGAAGGCCCTATTCTTTGCCAAAAATGGAATGAGGAGGAGCTGGCGGTCACGTTCGTACCTTAAGTGGCGACGGTGATCAACGGACGGTGACCGACGATGGGGTAGACGGCGGAGGGGGTTCGGGAGCTCGACGGCGACGACGATCCGGCGGTTTCCAAGGCCAACGGAGGGGTGTCCGGGGACGGGGGGTCGTCGACGGTCACTCTGGTGGCGGTGGCTAGGGCGGAGGAGGCCGAGGTCGACGACGACGACTCGCCGGAGGTGGAGCAGGAGGTGAAACCGAAGAAATGGAGCGGGGCGCTCGGGATTGCTTCGGCTAGGGTGTTAGGGGTGTGGGTGGAGTGCGGTGAACCGAGGGGTATAAATAGGGGTCGCCGGCGAGGGTTTTTGGCAAGGGAAACGGTGGAAACCCGAGAGGGTTCCAAATCTCTCCGGCGAGGTTTCCAATTCCTCGGATAACCTCCCATACTCGTGCATACGCGTCGGATATAGATGGAAAGGGGGCGACCATGTCTGGGGAAAGTGATCGGGGTTAATCCGGGCTAACGCGGGTGGCCGGCGGCGGGATTCGGAAGGGGATCTCGCCGGAAAGGAAAGGGGAGGGGGATTTCCATCGGGGAAGATGGATCCGACAGGTGGCCCCCACCTGTCGGTGTGCGAGTGTGGGAGGGAGGGCGCCGACATGCGGGGCCAGTTGTTCAGAGAGCGTGGACAGGGCACGGGTGGCTGACGGGTGGGCCAGGCGGGGCACGGGCGGGAGAGAGAGGGAGGACGCGAGCGCCGACAGATCGGTCCCACCTGTCGGTGGCTGGCGGCCTGGGCTGGGCTGGGCTGAGGCAGATTGAGGGTTAAGGCCCATTTTGAATGTAAATACTTTTCCGATTTAAAATAATTCCAGAAATTCATATATTTGGTTAAGGGTTGAATCACTGTTGGTAAAAATTTGTAAAAATTCCTAAAATTATATTTTGGCCTCTAGTTCATCTCATAAAATCTTCAGGTCCATATTTTGAATATTTCTCCCTGTTTGGCTTTATTTGGGTTCTTTTAGGATTTTCCTTTAATAAATAAATCCAGAAATGATTTAAATAATAGTTTTCTTTTATTTTATTTGTTTTTATTTCTTGGGGTGTTACAATCCTATCCCCCTTACAGAGAATCTCGTCCTCGAGATTCGGATCAATCCTCGAATAGCTCAGGATGCTGTGCCTTGAGTTCATCTTCTTTTTCCCATGTAGCCTCTTCTACCGGATGATTGCTCCACTGTACTTTACAGAAGCGGATGACACGACTCCTGGTGATCCTTTCTTTGACCTCCAATATCTTGACAGGCTTTTCCACATAGGTCAGATCCTCTTGAACATCCAACTGTTGTAGATCCACTTGATCTGTCGGAACGCGAAGACACTTCTTGAGTTGGGAAACGTGAAACACGTCATGCACTCCAGCCAATGAGGGCGGTAATTCCAACTGATATGCAACTTCGCCTTGGCGTCGAGCAATGGGAAATGGTCCAACATATCGAGGGGCCAACTTCCCTCTCATGTTAAACCGTTGAGTCCCAGAGAGAGGCGTAACTCGAAGATAGACATGATCTCCCTCTTCAAAGGCTAGATCTTGGCGTCGATTGTCCGCGTAGCTCTTCTGTCGTGATTGGGCTGTCTTGAGTCGGTCTCTAATGATCCGTACCTTCTCTTCAGCTTCGCGAAGAATGTCTGTTCCGAACACTTGGGATTCACCAGTTTGGTCCCAAAGTAGGGGCGTTCTGCACTTACGTCCATATAAGGCTTCAAAAGGAGACATCTGAAGGCTGGCTTGATAGCTGTTGTTGTACGAAAACTCAGCGTACGGCAAGCTCTTGTCCCAAGTGGCTCCAAAATCCAAGACACATGCTCGAAGCATATCCTCCAATATCTGATTCACCCTTTCTGTTTGTCCATCCGTCTGAGGGTGGTAGGCAGTACTAAAGTTCAATCTCGTGCCCATCTCCTCTTGAAGGTTCTTCCAGAAACGAGAGGTAAACTGACATCCTCTGTCGGACACTATCTTCTTGGGTACTCCATGAAGACACACGATGCGGGCCATGTATAATTCTGCAAGCTTAGGGCCACTATAGGTCGTCTTGACGGCTATGAAATGTGCTACTTTCGTAAGCCGATCGATGATCACCCAAATAGAATCATACCCAAGTTGGGTCTTTGGTAGCCCGGTGATGAAATCCATACCGATCTCTTCCCACTTCCATTCAGGCACCTTAAGTGGCTGTAACAATCCTGCAGGTCTCTGATGTTCAGCTTTTACTCTTCTGTAGGTGTCACATTCGGCGACGAACTGTGCAATCTCCCTCTTCATACTAACCCACCAATAACGTTCCTTCAGGTCTTGGTACATCTTGGTACTGCCGGGATGAATGGAGTACATTGTCTCATGGGCTTCTCTTAGGATAAGGGTCTTTATCTCAGGTTTATCCGGCACACATATCCGGGTTCCAAACCATATGATACCGTTCTCGTCCTCTGAAAATCCTGGGGCTTTTCCTTGTCTCATGTTCTTTCTAATGGCTGCTATATCCGGGTCTTCTAACTGGGCTTCGCGGATTTGCTCAAATAGGACAGGTTGAGTTTCCAAGGTGGCTAGATATGCTCCTGTGGTCAACCCGAGATTCAACTTTTCCATATCTTTACATAACAAGGGTGCGTGTTCCTGAATCATCATGGCTGTGCAATATCCCTTGCGACTTAATGCATCAGCTACCACATTAGCTTTTCCGGGGTGGTAGTGAATACCTAAGTCATAGTCCTTTATTAATTCCAGCCATCGTCTTTGCCTCAAGTTAAGGTCTGGCTGTGTGAAGATGTACTTCAAGCTCTTGTGATCCATAAAAATCTCACAGCGATTTCCAACCAAATAATGCCTCCATATCTTAAGGGCGTGCACAACTGCGGCAAGTTCCAAATCGTGGGTTGGGTAGTTCAACTCATGGGGTCTCAACTGACGAGAGGCATAAGAGATAACTTTTCCCTCTTGCATCAGAACACATCCCAATCCTTGGCGGGATGCGTCACAATAGACATGGAAGTCTTTCCGGATATCGGGTAGGGTCAGTATGGGTGCAGATACCAAGCGGGTCTTGAGGGTGCGGAAACTTTCCTCGCATTCAGGAGTCCATTCAAACTTCTCTCCTTTCTGCAACAACTTGGTCATAGGCTTGGCTATCTTGGAAAAATTCTCAATAAATCTCCGATAATATCCGGCCAAACCTAGAAAACTTCGTATCTCAGATACGTTCGTGGGTGGCAACCAATCCGTAACTGCTTCTACGGTGGCAGGGTCCACTGCGATTCCTTGCGCAGAAATGATATGTCCAAGGAACTTTACTTCTGCCATCTAAAACTTGCATTTACTGTACTTGGCATACAATTGGTGTTCCTTTAGCTTTCCTAAGGTTAACCGGAGGTGAGTCTCGTGCTCTTTCTGATCCTTGGAATAAATGAGGATGTCGTCTATGAAGACTACGATGAACTTGTCCAAATACTCCATGAACACCTTATTCATCATATTCATGAAGAATGCAGGGGCGTTGGTCAATCCAAAGGACATCACCGTGCACTCATACAATCCATAACGGGTGGTGAAGGCAGTCTTGGGTATATCCTCTTCTCGAATCCTTAACTGATGGTAACCAGACCGCAGGTCGATCTTCGATAATACCGTAGCTCCCTTAAGCTGGTCGAAGAGATCGTCGATCCGAGGCAACAGATACTTATTCTTGATGGTTACCTCATTCAAAGCGCGGTAATCCACACACATACGCTTTGCCTTGTCTTCTTTCTTCTCGACGAAGATGACAGGGGCACCCCACGGCGATGTGCTTGGTCTGATGTAACCTTTCTTCTCGAGATCCTCCAACTGCTGCTTCATCTCAGCTAATTCGTTGGCGGCCATCCGGTATGGTCGCTTGTAAATAGGGGTGGTTCCGGGCACCAAGTCAATCCTGAACTCGATGTCCCTCCTGGGTGGCATTCCTGGTAAATCCTCTGGAAACACGTTCGGGTACTCACAGACTATCGGTATTTCTTCCAAGGTAATCTGGTGCAGTCTTGGTCTTCTGATCTTCAGTTTTGGCATCTGAAATGTGACGACAGTCCCTTCTTCGCTGGTCACAGTCACTTTTCTCTGGGCACATTCTATCACTCCTTGGTATTTATTTAACCAATCCATTCCTAGAATGAGATCCAGGCCTTGGCATTCAATAAGGATGGGGTCGGCCCAAAATATGGTGCCGTGGATATCTATCCATACTTTTGGGCTATAGGTTAGGGCTAGTGTTTGTTTCCCCGGGGTGACTATTTGTACGGCTCTGGGTAGTTCTTCTGTGCTTAGATTGTTCTTTTCCACAAATTCAGTTGAGATGAAGGAGTGCGTAGCTCCGGTGTCAAACAAAACTATTGCAATTGCTGAATTTACCATGAACTTACCCATCACGATCTCGGGCGCGGCCTGGGCTTCCTCGGCGGTGACATGGTTGACGCGGGCACGGATGGCGGGGTTCGTCGTGACTCCCTGTGCGCGCTTGGGGTGGGGGCACTGATAGGCGTAATGCCCCTCCTGGCGGCAGTTAAAACATACCACGGGCTTGCCGTGCTTGTCGCGCAGAATCTCTGCCTTCTTTACTGGGGCGGGTGGTGCAGCTGGTGCGGCGGGAGCGAGGCGAGGCTGTCCGGCTCCGGTGTTGGCGGCGGGTGGCGCCGGACGATATATTGGTCGGGGGTGGTATTGTGGCGCCGGTGGAGGATGTGTGAAGCGGGGCCTCTGAGCCATGCCCTGGTTTTGCCTAAAGGCAATCATCCTCTTCTTTTTCAGGTCGACCTTGTTCTGCTGGGTCTCCTGAATAATAGCCTTATTAACCAACTTTTGGAAGTTGGCGTAATCTCCGGAAATGAGTTGAAGAGACAACTCATCCTTTAGTCCCCGGAGGAACTTAGACTGCCTGGCCGCGTCAGTACGGACTTCTTCAGGAGCGTATCGAGCTAGCCGGTTGAACTCGTGTAAATACTCTGTAACGGACCTGCTCCCCTGCTGCAGGTCCCTGAACTCCTGTTGCTTCTGTGCGATGATGCCTTCTGGGATATGAGCGGCACGGAAAGCATCAGAAAATTCTGCCCAAGTGTGAACATGTCCTTCGGGCAGAGTCTCTCGCAGGTTGTCCCACCATTCTGCGGCGGGACCATGGAGTTGATGGGTGGCGAAGGCCACCTTCTCCTGCTCAGTGCAGGTCAGCAGATCGAGCTTCTTCTCAATGGTCCTTAACCAATCCCCAGCCTCCATGGGGTTGGTGGTGCTTGAGAAGGTTGGTGGGCGAACTCGGAGGAATTCCGAGAGCTGGGACGCGGGAGCGGGAGCTGGGGCGGCGTGATGATGCAGCTCGGGCTGTTGGTGAAGGCGGAAAAACTGAGCCTGCTGCTCTTGCATCTGGTTTAATAGGGTAGCAACCAACTGGTTCTGAGTGGCCATCATCTCAGCCAGTGTGGGGTGGTTGGCGACTAGGGCTTGCCTTTGCCCGGTCGCTCCCCATTGTGGCAGGTTGCCACTATCTCCTCCGTTCTGAGGAGCGTCTGAACCCTGAGTGTTGGTCATCCTGGAGTTTTCAGAGTCGACACATTTATTTTAGTGAACTTCTTTATATTTTATTTCAAAAGGGTACCGTTCTTGCGGTTACATTTATTTATTTCTTCATTCATGCCTTATGTTTTGACATGAATGCTAATCAAGCAAAAATAAATAATAATAAAAAACAATCAACCGTAAAACTACGTCTACGGTAGCTCGGGGGACGGCTCAATCTCGGGCTCGTGGGAGACGGTCGGGGTCGAGGAGCTGGATGGTCTGGCGGGTGGTGCGCTGCGGGAGATCCTCTTGGGCCTCACAGTGGGGATCTGAAGGGGTTTATTTCTTCGAGGCGGAAGAGGCGCGATCTCCTCTATGTCCTTCTTCAACTCTCTGAGCTGCTGACGGAGCTGGGTGTGGACCATGGCGCCCTGGCGTAGGAGATCGTTCTGACGCCTCAACTCCTCCACTTCAAGGGTCAACAGAGGGTTCTGCTCAAGTTGTCGACGGAGCTCGGCATTCTCACGGGTCAGGTTCTCCGAAGTGTGGTGGTAGAAGTCGATGGTGTCGTGCTGGCTGTCTGCGTCGAGAACGGCCTCGGTGTGGAGGTTGTCCATGGCCTCCAAGAGTCTCATTGTGCGGGTGATGGCGGAGTTGCTCTGTGTGTGGGGGCTGATGTAGATGCTGCGGTGACTCCCGGGTGTGCGCATGGGCATGAAGCGGTAGACGGTGTCGCGGAGATGGCAGTCGTATACCAGTCGAAGCTCGGCGAGGGACTGAAGAGCGGCTCGCTGGCTAGCCACCACGAATGAAGGCCCTCCAACTCCATGGGTGTAGAAGGGTGGCTGCGTGGAGGAGGGGCGGATTACAACCGTGACCTCGCAGTAGCTCTCGTTCGCATCGGGAAAGATCCCGTGGAACGCAGGCTCATGGGGAAACCCCAAAAAGTCGACGAGCACGCGAAGCTCGCGGATGAATCCGGCCTCGTCACGAAGAGTCCCGCTCATGGTATGGACCGGCATCTACAAAAGAGAGAAAGTTTTTGTGAAAATCTCGGAAGATGAGAGGATAAGTAGTGTTTGTAAGAAAATACAGTAAGTATAAGTCCTAAGGTCGGGTCTGTTTGGCTTCCTACAGTCAAGTCGGCTCTGATACCATCTTGTCGCGCCCCGATTTAGTAAATCAGGACTTTATTGAAATTCCATAGAAAATCAATAAAACAAGACGTTCATCATGCGACCACATACAATACGGACAATCATTCACGGTTCGTAGACCGCATTAATACAAAAGTGATTAAAGGTGAAGAGAAACTAATAAAATAAGGGTCCTAGATGAACGCCTCCTTCCAGTCTCGCCTTGGCTGGGTCGCTACTCCAGACCTTCATCCTCCTCGTAGTAAACCGGCTCTGATGTTGTAAGTCAACGGGGTGAGTACAGATGTACTCAGCAAGCCACCGAATGCAAATATAATGCAAGGTAATGACAAGGGAGATAATGGCAAATTTTGCGGAAGCAGCATAATTGTAAAGCTTTAAATATGAGCAATTTATTGGTACGGAAAAGTAAACATGTGCAGGTGTATCATCATCTTCTAACTCGAGGGGTACAGTCAACCCCACCTCGCTCAACAGTCCTTACGTGCCATGAATAACTTGATCATTCAAACAATTGTAAACTAACTGCGAGTAGTCACACAACCCGCCCTTGACCGTGGGCTCGGCTTTTCGAAAAGATTAAATTACTCTGATCAGAGATGTACCACTGTACCCACAAGGCACGCACTCATCACTTACACCAAAGTGTAACGAGATGACCCATTTCACGGGAACTCGTGCCAAAACCTTCCATATGGTTCCCTCCGACTCCACAACACCCTCTTATGGGTTTCGTATCGTGTCTCGACGTGTCGAGTGCTCACCATACCCCCCTTGAGCCTTCTTTGGTACAAGTCGCCCGCAGGCTTGCCCCTTGTACCCCTCCACTATGGTGCACAGAGCCAAAGAGTTCCACACTTCCAGTTAGGACTTACCCATTAGACTTGTGGTTGGTACGGAAGTGCTTTGCAACAGATCCCGCAGACCGGTCCTTATATTGCCCCGGGTGCGACAAGCCAGTGCCCGAGCTTGCACCTGGAACCCACCATACTTATAACCTAGCCAACTCCAACAGAGTCCAGAGACGAGAATAACAGGGAAATACATATACAGAATCCAGCTATCTACGACTCGTTCTTTTTAACCTATAGCAGTTGTGCCGGTACATTGGGCACTAGCTAATATTTTAATAGTAGAGTGACAAGGAGTTAAGGCTCAATAAGCATGGCTTGGGTTTGCACACAAGGACAGGGATCTAATAAATATAAGTGTAAGGCTTGATTATTGGACTAATGCAATATTAACCTATGGGTTATAGCGATAATTTATTAAAACATGGGCTCAATTATGATCAACTGTTTCCACAGAGATGGTCGGTGACTTGCCTTGATCAGCAAAGGGGGATGGAGGAACCTCGGGATAGAACTCCTGCTCCTCGACGAACTCGTAGTCTTCTTGATACGAAAAAGTAAACAGTACATTCAATAAACAGATAAAATCCACCAAATAACCAACATACATATCTGTGGGTGTTTTTTTTATGTGGAGTAATATTTTAATATTCTAAATTTTGGTATAAAACAGTAAAACTTAACTTTTTAGGATTTTTCCTAATTTATTTTCTGTATTTTTAATTTTAACCCTAAGGGGTTTTTATTCATTTATTTATTAAAAATATTTTGGGTATCAGTAACATACTGTTTTTAAGGCATTAATGTGTAGCGAATATTATTCTGGATTTAACAAAATTTGAATGGTGAAATTTGGAGTTAAAATGAGCAAGTTATGAATTTTTATAGTTTAAACTAATTTCTGTATTTTATTTAATCCAGAAAACCTGCGAGGGTCCACGGTGAGCCAAGTCCACCATGGACCCGCGCACTGTGCGCGTGGGCCGATCGGATCTAGACCGTTGGATCTAGATCCAACGATCTGTGGCTGGGCGGGGAGTTTAAGTGAGATCCAACGGCTGAGATCGACCGATACCGGTCAACCTTAGTCAAACGCATCAGGGCGCTCGGTTTTAGGAACTAATCCTGGCCGTTCAGTCCGGATCGAACGGTAGAGGCGCCGTCCGGCACGCGCGCGGCACGGGGGAAGCCGAGGGCTTCGTCCCCAGCGTCGGCCGAACAACGGCGAGCCCCCACCGGCGACGGCGATGGCCGAAGGCCCTATTCTTTGCCAAAAATGGAATGAGGAGGAGCTGGCGGTCACGTTCGTACCTTAAGTGGCGACGGTGATCAACGGACGGTGACCGACGATGGGGTAGACGGCGGAGGGGGTTCGGGAGCTCGACGGCGACGACGATCCGGCGGTTTCCAAGGCCAACGGAGGGGTGTCCGGGGACGGGGGGTCGTCGACGGTCACTCTGGTGGCGGTGGCTAGGGCGGAGGAGGCCGAGGTCGACGACGACGACTCGCCGGAGGTGGAGCAGGAGGTGAAACCGAAGAAATGGAGCGGGGCGCTCGGGATTGCTTCGGCTAGGGTGTTAGGGGTGTGGGTGGAGTGCGGTGAACCGAGGGGTATAAATAGGGGTCGCCGACGAGGGTTTTTGGCAAGGGAAACGGTGGAAACCCGAGAGGGTTCCAAATCTCTCCGGCGAGGTTTCCAATTCCTCGGATAACCTCCCATACTCGTGCATACGCGTCGGATATAGATGGAAAGGGGGCGACCATGTCCGGGGAAAGTGATCGGGGTTAATTCGGGCTAACGCGGGTGGCCGGCGGCGGGATTCGGAAGGGGATCTCACCGGAAAGGAAAGGGGAGGGGGATTTCCATCGGGGAAGATGGATCCGACAGGTGGCCCCCACCTGTCGGTGTGCGAGTGCGGGAGGGAGGGCGCCGACATGCGGGGCCAGTTGTTCAGAGAGCGTGGATAGGGCACGGGTGGCTAACGGGTGGGCCAGGCGGGGCGCGGGCGGGAGAGAGAGGGAGGACGCGAGCGCCGACAGATCGGTCCCACCTGTCGGTGGCTGGTGGCCTGGGCTGGGCTGGGCTGAGGCAGATTGAGGGTTAAGGCCCATTTTGAATGTAAATACTTTTCCGATTTAAAATAATTCCAGAAATTCATATATTTGGTTAAGGGTTGAATCACTGTTGGTAAAAATTTGTAAAAATTCCTAAAATTATATTTTGGCCTCTAGTTCATCTCATAAAATCTTCAGGTCCATATTTTGAATATTTCTCCCTGTTTGGCTTTATTTGGGTTCTTTTAGGATTTTCCTTTAATAAATAAATCCAGAAATGATTTAAATAATAGTTTTCTTTTATTTTATTTGTTTTTATTTCTTGGGGTGTTACATCCCCGTAGTGTCCTCTTTCCATTTTAAGCCTTAGATTCGACCGCCGTCGCTCGCCGTGGCCTCTGGCCCGCTCGCCGTCGCCGGAGAAGACGACCGGCACGGGTCGAGTACCCATGTCGTGTCGGATTCAAACCCGACCATACGATCGTGATCGGACGACGCCAGCATCACCACGTGCGCGATATAATCCGCACCGTTGGATCTGATCGAAACGTTATGTTTTAATCTCACGTGTCCGTTAGTTTTAAAAACCCATGTTTAATCTGAGTCGTTCATCGTGTACCGATTCGATGTTTTAATCTCAGCCGGCCGCGTTATTTTAACTCCCCACCTCGCCCTCGCGCGTTGGATCTGGATCCAACGGTCCAGATTGGGCCTGACCACGCGCACAGTGCGCGGGTTCACCGTGGGCCTGGCTCACCGTGGACCCGAGGCTATTTTGAATTAAAATTAAAATTTCAAAAACTGTTTTAAACTTGTAAAATTCATATCTGGCGCATTTGAACTCCAAAAATTATCATTTCAATTCCAGAAATTTTGTAATTTTATTCTCTACACATTAGTACAATAGAAACAATATGTTTACTTTGAATATTTCATTCTTATTTACTAAAATATTCAAATGCCCTTATGTTAAAATACAAACTTTATTATTTAAATTTTAGTAAAATTTATATTTATTCATTCCCTATTAATATATTGAAAGCACTAAGTTTTCTCTGGACCTTTCATTTTAAATTAATTAGAAACCTTAAAAAGAGATTATTTCACAATTAAAAATCCCTTTTAGAAAGGGCCATATTTCTTTGTAGTTCATTTTAAATTATTTATAAAATAGATTTCAGGAACTTAACCACTGACTTTTCCTTAAATTAAACCAATTTAAACCTATGTGCTTGTTGTGTGGTTTTGTATTGTTTAAATTGAAAGTTGTATTTATTTTATTTTACTTTATTTATATCGAGAAGACTACGACGCCACCGAGGAGCCGGAGTACTTTCCCGAAGTTCCTCCCTCTCCTTTCGCTGAACAAGGCAAGTCACCAAACAACACTTTTGAGCATATTGAACCCGTGTTTTACTAAACTATCGCTAAAACACATAGGATATACATGAATTAGTCAAATGAAACCCTTACAATATATTTATTAGGACCCCCCGACCTTGTTGTGCAACCCAAGCCATGCTATCTCGCCTATCCTCCTTGTCACCGTATGATTAGTATTATTAGCTAGTGTCCAATGTATTGACACGATTGCTATAGGATTAAAAATGAGTCGTAGAAACTTGGTTCTACTATATGATCCCCGTTATTCTTATCCTTGGAATTCTTTCGGTGATGAGTTGTGGTTGTGAGTGAATGCATGGTGGGTTCCGGGTGCAAGCTAGGGCATTGGTCGGTAGCACCCGGGGCACTATAAGGGCCGGTCTGCGGGATCCGTTGCAATACACTTCCGTACTAACCACAAGTCTAATGGGTAAGTCCTAACTAAGGTATGGAGTGTTCCAAACCAAGGCCACCATTTGGAGATGGGTCAAGCAGCACCTGCGGGTGGCTTGTACCAACGTGGTGCAAAAGGGGGTGCGAAGTTAGCCGGGATGCGGCCCGGCGCGCCGGCGAAACCTAGAGCGGGTGGTTATCGCTTGGAGCATTTCATACTGAAGTTTTGGCACGAGTTCCCATGGTATGGGTCATCTCGTTACACTTTGGTGTTCGGGATGAGTGCGTGCCTTGTGGGTATAGTAGTACATCTCTGATCAGAGTCATAAATCTTTTCGAAAAGCCAAGCCCACGGTCAAGGGCGGGTTGCGTGACATCCCACAGTTAGTTTACTTTTGATATGTATGTGCATGATGGTTTGACATGTAAGGACTGTTGTGTGAGGAGGTAAAACGTACTCCTCGAGTTAGATGATGTTACTGATGTTCATGTTTATTATTCCGCATGATAAAAATTGACTACACTAAATGCAATAACTAAAAACGTACTTTTCCGCACTTTTGCCATTATCCTTCCTTTGTTATTACCTTGCATTATTACTTGCATTTGCGGTGGCTTGTTGAGTACTTTTGTACTCATACCCGTTGGACAAACACTTCAGAGGCTGCGTACTACGAGGAGGATGGTCTGGAGTAGCGACCCAGTCAAGAAAACGATCCTGAAGAAGACGTTTGTCATGCAGTTTATTTCCGTAGTTTCTTTTAATTTTACACTTGTGTAATAATATGGTCTGCGCACCATGAATACTTGTCGTATGTACGATTGTCGCATGATGAACATCTTGTATTATTGTTTTTCTTATGAAATTCAATAATGTTCCGATTTCGATAAATCGGGGCGCAACACTGGTCCACTTATTCTCCGTCTTCATTTTGATCAAGTGCAACAGAAGTACCCATTGGGGTAGCAAGTGGTTTTGCATCTGACATGTCAAAGTGTTTTAGCAAGTCTTTAGTGTATTTCGTCTGATGGACAAATGTTCCTTGTTTGCTTTGCTTGATTTGAAAACCAAGGAAGAAAGTCAGCTCGCCCATCATTGACATCTTGAATTCCCTGCTCATGGATTCAACAAACTCGGCGACAAGAGTATGAGATGAACCACCAAATATTATGTCATCAACATAAATCTGAATGACTAAGAAATCTTTGCCATGCATAAGAGTGAACAAAGTCTTGTCAACTGAGCCCATTTTGTACCCGTGCTCAACCAAGAAGGTCCTAAGGCGGTCATACCAAGCCCTTGGAGCTTGCTTGAGCCCATACAAAGCTTTGTGAAGTTTAAAAACTCTATGGGGGTACTTGGTATTTTCAAAGCTAGGAGGCTGTTTGACATACACGTACTCTCCTATGAAACCATTTAGGAAAGCACTTTTTACATCCATTTGAAAGAGTTTAAAGCCACGAGAAGATGCAAAAGCAAGCAAGATCCTAATGGCCTCAAGTCGAGCTACCGGTGCAAAAGTTTCTCCAAAATCAACCCCTCGACTTGAGTATACCCTTGAGCCACAAGCCTAGCCTTGTTTCTCACTATAGCCCATCCTCCCTCTGTTTGTTTTTGAAAATCCATTTTGTTCTAATGTCATGAATGTTATGGGGTGGATCAACGAGAATCCAAATCTGATTTCTATCAAAATTTTCATGTTCCTCATGCATGCGTTGATCCAACTTGCATCAGACAAAGCATGACTAACATCCAATGGTTCAAAATTTGCAACAAAAATAGAATCAACGAAATGAGCATGAGATCGGGTTACTCGTTCATTTAGCTCGCCGATGATCTATTCAGGAGGATGCATTTTTGAATACGAAGCGGTGCTTCTCTCTGCGATAGAATCTCCCCCTCAACTCTTGCTGAAGTTTGATCCAAGCTTTCAGAAGTAGACTCTTTAGGTCCTCTTGTTGAAGTAGATGATGCTTCTGGAGAAGTCGTAGAAGGAGGTAGTGATACAACATCAAGATCTTCACCATCTAATGGTTCTTCTTCCTCAAAAGTGTTTCACTTATATTGTGCTCACTCGCAAGTTCAAAATCAGTACTAACACATGGAGAAGTCTCATCAAAAGACACATCACAAGATTAAACTATAGTGTTAGATTCAAGATTGAAAACACGGTAAGAGTGACCATGCAAAGAGTAGCCCAAAAAGATCCCATCAGATGCGCGTGATTCAAATTTGTCCAAATTACCTCACTTTAGGATGAAGCAACGGCTTCCAAACACTCTGAAGTGAGTGACCTTGGGCTTCCTCCTAAAACAAAGTTCATAAGAAGTCACATTCAACAAAGAGCGCAAAAAGATCATGTTGGATATGTAACATGCTGTACTCATGGCTTCAGCCCAAAAATTTTTAGGAGTCCTATGCTCGTTGAGCATCATCCTAGCCATCTCCACTAGTGTGCAATTTTTCCTCTGAACCACACCATTTTGTTGAGGGACTCTAGGTGCAGAAAACTGATGTTCAATTCCATGTTCAAGGCAAAATTCTGTAAAACAGCTATTCTTGAACTCAGTGTCGTTGTCACTTCGAATAGCTTTCATTGCACCGGGGAGTTCATTGAATAGCCTCAATGCTAAGCTCCGAAAGTTTAAGAACACTTCATCCTTACTCACAAGAAAGAAAACCCAAGAGTAACGAGAGTAGTCATCAACAACAACAAGAACATACCACTTTCCGCCTAATGAGCTAACCCGAGATGGACCAATAGTATCCATGTGAAGAAGCTCAGCAGGTCGCTCAGTCATTACCATGTTTCTGGGGGAATGCGAGGCGGCAACCATTTTTCCAAGACGACATGGAGCACAAATCAGGTTCTTCTCAAATTTGAGCTTGGGCAATCCTCGGATGAGTCCTAGGGCACTCAATCTCGCAAGAAGATCAAAGCTTATGTGCCCTAATCTCCTATGCCACATCCAAAGCTCAGATGAAGGTTCATCTAAAAGGCAATGAGAAGATCCAAATGACTCAGAGAAATCAGCTCCAAAAACTCTCCCTACTCTCAAGATTTTGCAAATGAAAGCACAAGAAGAATCAAGCACATGAGAGGCATCACGACCAAAGTGAACCTCAAAACCCTCATCAAGTAATTGAGAGACAGAAAGTAATTTATAGCTTAAGTCCTCAACCAATGCAACATTAGTGAGAAAGAAATTTTCATTAATTTTGATCATACCTTGGCCTTTCACTCTGCTTTTGTGATTGTTTTCAAAAGTGATGTGTTCTCGTTGCTTGGCTGAGGTGAAGCTAGAGAACCATGATGACTTTCCAGTCATGTGGCGCGAATAGCTGGAATCAATGATCCACTTGTCCTCTAGCCTTCCATGCCTCCCCTAAGTAGAGACGGAAGATCTTGAGTACTTAGTGCTGGTTTTTGAAATAAAGTGTCTAGGTATCCAGCACTGAACTACTCAAGGGTTAGGTAAAGCAAGAGACTATGTAGGATGAGAGTCGTACTGAACACGTAGTCTTCTTGCAAAGTGTTGAGGTCTCCTAAAATGATTTGGACCAAAATTCCTACGTGGTCTATCATCATACGAAGCATGATATAAACCACGATGGGCATAGCCACTCATATAACTATGTGGAACCTCATAATCAGAATAAGTATGATAACCATAATCATGCAAATCAAGTGAAGAATGATCATGAAAGTTTAAAGCATGAGCACGACGTTCATCTTTCATACGTCGATAGCAAAAACCAATCAAGTGACATACACGATGACAATAAGATCAATGAAAAACTTTTTTGTGTGTAGGTTCATAGGTTTCTGGTGCAAACCTCACAATTTTTCTAGGTTTTTGCTTGGAGTCTGTCTTGGGTGGTGGAATGATTATCCTTTTAGGTTGGGTAGGGTTTTTGGCTTTCTGAGGTGTGTCTAACTGGGCTCTCTCTTTCTCAACGGTAGTGGGTAGAGTGAACACTGTTTGGCTTGGGGTATTTGATGAATTTCTCTCATAACCTAACCCAAGAGCTAACCCTGCCCTGCCAGCACACATTTTTATTTTATCCAAAAGCAAATCCATTTTACCCTTCCCTTCAGTGCATTTGTTTACCATGGAAAGAATGTCTCACACTTGAGTTTTTCTACTTGCTCTCTAGCGAAGTTGAGTTGGTCCTTCAGGATGATGCATGTGGAACATGATGGCTGCACATCCTTAGAACACTCAACACTCTCCAATCTAGCCTTAAGCTCATCAACATGCTTATCTCTCAGATTAATGCTTTCAACAAGTAAAGAACAATTCAAACATTCATTGATGACACAAGGACTAGAATCCACCTCCAAGAGTTGCTTCTGAACATTTTCAAGTTTTTCAAGGTTTTGTGCATGAATCAGACGCAACTGAGTGAGTTCATCCATAAAAACAAGACATGACTCACATTCAGAAATTTCATACTTAGACTTCAACAAAGCAAGTTTAGTAGAAAGAAATTCAATTTTGAGTTTTAGTTCCTTTTGTTCTTTAGCAGCAAGTTTGAGCAGTCTATCTTGTGAAATAATTGCATCATGTAATTCATCATTTTGAACAAGTAACTGGTCATATGATAGACTAACCTCAGATGAGTCCAGCTCATTGCTGCTATGCTTGTCATTTGCCATGAAGCAGAGGCCGTTGAAGTCATTCGTATTTTCCTTCTTTTCTTCACTCTTGCATGGTTCTTCTTCATCAGAGCTTGGTTCTTCACTTGAGGTGTTGTTGATGTCACTAAGTGTAGCCACGAAAGCTCTAGCCACTCTTTTTGCCACTTTTCCTCTCTTACCTTTGAAGAAGGGTTGTTTGTCTCTTTTCTGGTGTTTGTGTTCATGTTCATTCTTTGCTTTCAGTTTTGGGCAATTTTCTTTAAAATGATTAAAATCACCGCACTCAAAACACCCTCGAGAGCCTCCTCTTCTTTGATCTCTTCTATCATTATAGAATCTAGTTAACTTTTTTACTATAAGAGCAAGCTCTTCATCGTCCAATGTATTCACTTGTTCTTTTGTGATAGAGACCAAAGAAGACAAGGAAAAACCTCCAGACAAAGCACAAACTCCAGACAAGTTACCTCCAGATAAGGTGCCACTGCTAGAACTAGAAACTAGTGCCATAGATTGTGTCAAAGAGTTCCCAATTCTAAAACGAGATGCCTTGGCGATCTCGGTGGACTTAAGCTTACTAAAAATTTCATCGCATGTCAAAGTGTCAAATTTCATGGACTCTTCAATGCTTGAGATCTTTACTTCCCATATACTACGATCAAGAGCATAGAGAAGTTTGATCGCCCTGTCATGATCTAAGTAAGCTAATGTCCTAGTGGAGCGCAAGTTACTCACAATTCCATCAAACCGTGCAAACATGGCATCTACAGATTCACCGGGGCCTTGCATAAACATTTGATATTCTTGGTTATAAGTGCTTTGCCTCCTGGCCTTATTCTGAGAAGTGCCCTCATGAAATGTTTTCAAGGTACTCCAGATCTCACGTGCAGTTCTAAGGTGTTGAACCCTGTCAAACTCATTGTGACTCAGACTAATGAACAATATGTTTCTAGCTTTGCTATTACAATCATACTATGACTTCTCAGTCTCTGAAGTGCGAGTTTCAGGGATCACATATTGGGAATCAACGATGTCCCAAATAGAACTTCCTTGGATTAGTAGATAAGCCTCCATGTGCACCTTCCAATAAGCGTAGTCTCGACCATCGAACATCGAAATCTTAGAATTCTTGTACATGTCGCCACAAGGATCACAAACCGGTTAAGGTCAACTGGTGATCTAACCAGCTCTGATACCAATTGTGGGATCGGAATGGTGACTAGAGGGGGTGAATAGATGCCTTAACAAATTCTCATGAATCAGATGGCCTATTTAGATCACCCAATTCTCCTCCAAAAATTTCAAATTCAAATTTAAACCAATCAGTACTAATCAGGTCAACAAAATCTTTTCAAATTCAGAATTTAGTCTTGTTTGGAGTTAAATGTGTCGAAGTACTCTGTCAACAATTGATATTCTGAACTACAGTGAGTAGATCGACAACTGGATGGTCGACAGATGTAAATCAGTGTCTGAAACTCCGACAAAGAACCAAAATTCAGAAAATTCAGAACTGTGCAAAATTGTTCAACATCAAGATAGGTTCAGTATTCAATTTGAAATCCTATTCAGTTAGTCATTGCAGAAATATCACTTAACAGTACACAATGAATCTATAGCTCAAGATCAAACATCACTTTGTAGCAAATCTCAAGTAATCAACTTTATCTACAATTGATCAGAACCCAAAATGAATTTAGTTGAAAATACACCACTTCTGAAAATGGCTTGATGTTGAATAGTATTAACAGATTCAAAATCAGAAAACTAATTGCAGCTTCTCAATAGACCTCAATTCAGAAAAGCAGATGATGAATCAGATTATCTCTAATAGATTCAGTTCAAACAACCAACACAATTTAGTTTACTTCAAATGAAATTCAGTTGAAAATGCATTGAATCAGATAATAATAGGAAGTTGAACAGTACTGACTCAGATTAAAATTTGATGCTATTCACACACTTTAGTTCAAAGTTACTGATGAACAAATGGGAGCTAATCTGTATCAGTTTCTTTGAGTCAAACAAATGTTCAGAACACAAAGGGTTCTACTTCAATTTTCAGAACAAATCAGTTTGAATCAAATCACTGAAAATGAACTGAAACTGAATACAATTCAGACAACAATCAGAAATAGTATAGAGCAGGCAATAGACTTCACAGAATTGACATGTCTAGTGTGTGCTTGTTTAGTTTTTGCATCTCATGCCTTGACATGTCTAGTATACTAGTTTGAGTGGTGATGCTTTTATTTGCTAAAGTCTAAAAATGCTTGCTCATGCCTTTTGTTTAGATGGTATACATATGAGGATGTCTTTCAGTACTTTGAGACAATATTCAAGGCGGATGCTTGTTTGTACTGTAATTGCAGCTGCTCATGGTTCAGAAGCTCACATCTCTGCTTTACCTTCTTTCCCTTCTTTGCATCTTTTTATCTCCTTGATGCCTGCATTGTCAAAGGGGGAGAAATGATCTAGATGATGCTTTGGCTTTTGGATTGCTTGGTTGAGGGGGAGTTGGCTTTCATGCATGTTGCATCGAGATGCTTTTGCGTTTTTGCTTTGCCTTGCATAAGGTTTTTGCCCAAGCAGAGAGATATTTTACCAAGTGACATGTTTTGCTCTTTTATGAGTTTTTATGGTCACTTGTGCGAGTAACTTGCTATCCTCATCATGTCCTTGCTTTGGGGTTGTCAATGCACTCATCAAGGGGGAGATTGAGAAACCAAGGGTGGTTTCGGTCTAGATGATGAGTGATTGACAAGGATGAGCATCTAAATGGTTGAGTGATGGAGTGTTGGTTGAGTGCATCGAGGGTTTCAATGTGACATGGAGGTTTGGCTGCCGAGGGTTTCGGCGGTGCGTCGTGTTCTTGTTTTGGCTTGTCTTGTTTGTGCAGGGAGGAGATGCTGACCGACTGTCGATGGCAGGTGATCGAGGGTCGAGCGGGGAGCTTGATGCCGGAGGATCAGGGAGGTCGGGCGAAGTTGGAGAAGATCTTAAGAGTGCATGAAGAGATGGAGCGAGACTTGGATGGACAGCTAACTGCGACGGCGTGTCGACCGGGTTTGCGAGAGGGTGGCCAGGACAAGCATTCAGGCGGCTCGAGAGGATCGAGAGCGGAAGTGTCTTGATGGCGCTCGGAGTCGCGAAGCGGTGTCACGAGTCGAAGGGTTGAGAGGCTTTGTCAGTTTTTACTGAAAACCGTCAAAACGTTTAATGTTTTTGTTAATTCAATAAATAGGTGTCTAGTTTTAGTTTAAATTTCCAGTTTTGTAGTGTAATCTCTTGGTATAATTTTTAGAGTGGTTCTACTATGAAATTATAATAAAAGGAGAGTCATTTTATAATTTTACTTTTAGTTTTTATAGGGTAATTTTCAGAATTGTTAATTCTGAAATTACTAAGGGTCTATGTGTAAAATGGGGGCTTCTAGAACATGAGTTGGTAGGATATTATCCCCCAAGTTGGCTGAACCATTTGGGACTTTAGGCAACCATTTTTGCTATGAGAAATCCACCGAAATTTTTCTTTGAAGGAAGCTTTGGATGAGGAACAATGATCTGCCGAAAACTTGCTGGATCTGGAATAGTATTTTCGACAACACTGTTCAGTGAATCGCTGGAACAATTTTCTGGGCGCAGGTACGCTTTGTGGTTGTGATCGATTTTGATAGCAGTTTTCTGGTGAATCTAGTGCAGAACTCGATATAGATGTCCAAGTAACTTTTGTTGTGCATGATTTGAATGATCTATTTTCGAAAGTTACAACATGTTTCTGTGATGTCTTCTGAATTATTTTGCTGCTCAAAGTAGGCACCACAATGCTGAAAAAAATATTCTGAAAAGTGGTTCAGTTTTGGTTTTTCTCCCCACATGTTTGATGAAATGTTTCATCAAGTGTTCATCAGGCTTTTGGCTGATCATTGAAGTAGTTTTTGAGTGATTTCATGTTTGAATGATGAACTAAATATTTTGTGTAAAGATCAAGTAGTTAATTCTGAATTTCAACTAGAAAGATTTGAGAAACTTGTCTCTGTTGTGATTTACTATTGTTTCTGCTATGCTGAATTGTTAAACACCTTGATCTGTTTACTATTGTGATCTGTTTGAGTCTTGGTCTGAGATAGAGTGTGCTGCTCTGTTTATTCATTGTATTCTCCAAGTTTTCAGAGTCTGCTCAGCATCATATCTGTGAATTCAGATCTGCTTTGACTGATTTAATTGAACAATCTTTTGTTTCAGATATTCACTCCAGTTTTCAGTGATTCAAATTGCTTACTGATTTGTGTAGTTTTTGAACTGTTATTCATACTTGTGATCTTATATGCAGTTCTTCATTCCTATTTTTGCGAAGGTTTGATTTCCTGATTTCATTCTTTTGATACCTGCTGTCTTCTACTTGGTTGAGAAAGTTTATATTGTCAAAGTGTGTAGGTTTGCTCTATACTCTGAGATTTTCCTGTTTATCATGTGTTGAATGTACTTGTGACAGTTTGATTGAGTTTTATGGTTGAAAATGGAGATGAGTGATTCAGAAAACATTTTGTAGATTGCTTTTGACTGTCTGTTTATTGTTGAGATCATGTTACTGAGATTTTGCTTCATATCAAATGTCTGTTCAGCATGTGCTAAAGTTAAGAGGTAATCAGGAACTTCATTTGATCTGCATTACTAACATGTTAGTTCCAAACTGATTCAGTATACTTGTGTTGTTTTTAATCTGTTTTCTATTCAAGTAAGTTTACTCATTGAGAAGTATACGAGTTCTTACATGTAACATCAGAAAGCTTTTTCAGTTTCAGGTTAGGAACAGTGAAGAATACTGTTCTAGTATGTTTTGCTGTTTTTGTGGTATGATCTAAGTTAGATAAGTTGTTCAGCATGTTAAATCCTAGAAGTTAATTTGAATTTGTTTGAATTGATGTTGGTGAACTGAATCTTATCTACATCTACTGCTCATCTCTTAGGAAGTTTTAGTTTAGTTTTCTGTATGGCTGAATACATTTTTCTCAAGATATCAGTGGTTGACAACTTATGCTGTAGTGTTTCCTGCTTTTGCCATAAGCACTAAAATACTGCTGTTTTGTAGTTTTGTTCTGATATGCTCTGTTTTTCAGATTGAGTAAAGCACAAACAAACATCTGTTTTCAGTTTTGTGCTTCATCTAATGATCACCTATCAAATCAGAAACTCCCAGTATTGAAGTACAAATCTGTTCCAGTGTTGAATCCAGAAAGTTGAACTTTGTTTTCAATTGTTTACATGTTCTACTTATGTTGTCAGATAAGCTACAATAAACTTGTGTGTGTGCAAAATTCTGTAATCTGGTTGGAGTTAGCTGATTTGTAGTAATCCTGTAGTTTGAAATCTGTTTTGAATTTGAATCTTGAACTCTAAATCAAAACCGATAACACTATTCATCGTCATGTCTTTTTCAAGAGTAGTGTTTTTACAACTGAAACCAAATTGAATTCTGGTTCATTTTGGCTGTTGAAAAATTTGTGTTCAGTTCTGAATTTTTTGAATTTCTTGCCTCTGCCAGAGTTTCAGACATTGATTTCTATCTATCGACCATCCAGTTACCGATCTACTCACTGTAGGTCGAATTTTCAAGTGTTGACAAAGGGTTTTGATTCTTCAAACGCAGTTCAAGACTGACTTTTGAATTTGGAATGATTTGATGATCTGATTCTGTCTGATTGGTTTGAAACTTGAAGCTGAATGTTTAGAGGTGCGTTGGGGTGTTTTGAACAGGCCATCATATTCGCGAGAAATTGTTGAGGCGCCTATTCACCCCCTCTAGTCGCCATTCCGATCTCACACAGTGTCTTAAAACATCAAATAGTAGATCAGCATGATGATCTAACACACAGTCTGAAAGAGTAAACACAGAACCAACTTAAGGATCTAACATCATTTAGTGAGTAGATGAAAAACTCTACAAAGCTTCCTATGAAACTGAATCAACGCATCAAAACTTCTGTAGTTATTCAGTCAAAACAAAATTGCCCAACCAGTATTCACTGTTCACAATAATAAACTAGAAATATCAAAAACTATTCAGAGACAAGAAATTCAAAACATCACAATACAGTGAATAGTTTAGGCAGAAAATCAATTTCTCAGCGACTTTGGATGTATCAAGTTTACCAATAGAATCATGATCATCTAATTAGTGCAAAGCCAAGAATAAAACACAGAATAGGAGAGGAACCTGGGATGAAGTCTCTCGGCAGAATACTTTAGGCACTGTTTACCATCCGAAACGACTACAGGAGGTTTGTTTGAAGAACTGAAGTGCAGTTCCAGTTCAGAATCACCCAGACCTTGGTGATCTTCAACCAAGATGATCATCCCACCCAACAGCAGCAGGCAGGAGGAAAATCAGGTTGAATCTCAGGTGTCTTGGATCACAAGTAAGAAGAATAACCCACCAGACATAAGATTTTTTGTATTGCAAAAAGTGTATAGCCACCTTGGGTGAGGATGCCCCTTTTTATAGGCCCACCCAAAGATGGCAGCATTACATGGAGCCCCTTGAAATGTTCAGCTTTACACATAGAGACATGTTCTAATTCTGAAAATTACCCACATAGACTCTATTGCTCTTTATTACAAATTGACTCAACTCTTTTAATATGTTTTCAGAATTGTGAAATCCTGAAAAATACTAAAAGTATACACACTACTCTAAATTACTCAAAACAAAAACAACTCCTAATTATTGAATTTAAGATATTTAGAGATGCGACAGTTTTCAGCAAAAACCGACAAAGCCTCCTCGATCGTTGTTAGTCCGCGAACTCGACTGCCAGCAAGTCTCTCCCGCTCTCGATCCCTCGAGCCGCCTTGTCACTTGAACTGGCTTCCCTTTCGCTAACTGAACCGACACTTCGTCTTGATCGACCTCCATCTCACGTCCTGCTTGATCTCCATTCGTACATCTGAGTTCACTCTCAACTTCGATTGACACCCTTGACCATCTGGCATTAGACTCCCCATCTAACCCTGATCCCTTGTCATCGACAGTTAATGAGTATCTCAAGCCTGCACACACGAGACAAACACAGACACACACACGTATCCAAACATCCACACACAAACTCATGACACAACCCCGTCAATCACTCATCATAACCTTGAACCATAGTGACGATCCTCACTAGGTTCCTCAATGTCTGATGATATCCTGTTTGCATTACAGAGGACACTTGACAATCCTTCGTACATAATTCCCATGGAGCAGCTTAGGACCATGGTTCTAGAAGATTTACACACGCTTTTCATATGAAACGGTGTCACGATGTCTGCCTATAGCTTTCCCTCTATTAGTAGTCCTGCCTTGTCTGCCTCTGACAATCAGCTTCTTCACAATGAAATGTCCTATGATTTTGTTGATTTGGCATCAAAATCTCCTGTGCTTTGCAGCCAACTTAATACTATCAAAAACATGTCTTCGATCGAATTATTCAAAGTGTTATGCAAAGAGAGGCGGCATTTTATTTCATGTATGGTCATGGTGGGACTGGTAAAACCTTTCTTTGGAATTTCATTGTGACACATCTCAGATTGAAAAAATTGTCCTCAATGTGGCTTCTTCCGGTGTAGCCTCGCTGCTTTTGCCTGGAGGCCGAACAACTCATTCTAAGTTCAAAATACCTATAGATGTGGATGAATCGTCGGTTTGCAAGGTCAAGCATGGCACTATGTTGGCTGGCCTTATTAAATCATCATGCCTTATTATATGGGATGAAGCTCTTATGACCCATCGCTGTTGTTTTGAGGCTTTGTATAGGACGCTACACGATATCCTTGGCGAGGATGATCTTTCTGCTGCTTCACGCCCCTTTGGCGGTATGGTGGTTGTATTGGGTGGTGATTTCTGCCAAATTCTGCCTGTGGTTGAGGGAGGTGTTCAGTCAAAAACCATTGATGCAACAATAATTAATTCTGCTTTGTGGCGTCATGTTCACATGCTACGCTTGATGGTTAATATGTGCCTTCGAAACCCTACGTTAGATCCCGCGTCGCTGGCTGAGGTTGCAGAATTTAGAAGATGGGTCCTTTCTGTTAGGGATGGTGCTTCCACAACATTTTCACGTGGAGGCGAAAGTGAGCCATCATGGATCACTATTCCTGATGATCTATTGATTGTTAATAATGTTGATAAGATCGTTGTGATTGGTTCTGCTGTTTATAATGATTTTGCTAAGCGGTATAGGGACCCTTCTTACCTATGCGACCGCACGATAGTATCTCCAACAAACGATGTGTACAACAATATCAATGATTATGTTCTACGACTAGTTCCTAGTAATGTTAGACACTATTATAGTTCTGACTCTATATTGAGAGCATCAAAAAAGCTTGACGATATGTATGTTCTCTATCCTGTTGAGTTTTTGAATTCGATTAAAGTGAACAGTTTTCCTGATCATGTGTTGTCTCTCAAAGAGGGTGCTCCTATAATGTTTCTTAGAAACATAGACCAGTCTACTGGTTTATGCAATGGTACTCAACTGCTTGTTACTAATTTAGGTGATCGAATGATTGGTGCAATGATTATGATTGGTTCTAATGTTGGCCAAATAGTGTATATCCCGTGGATATCTTTGGCTGCTTCAAACAAGAGATGGCCTTTCACATTTCAACATCGTCAGTTCCCCATACGTGTTTGTTATGCTATGACTACAAACAAGAGTCAGGGACAAACTTTAGCTGCTTAGGGGATTTACTTAAAAAATCCAGTGTTTTCGCATGGGCAGTTATATGTAGCTATATCGCGGGTGACATCACATAGTGGTCTAAAAATACTTATTGAGGATTACGATGGGAACTGCGCCTCCTGCACTAGAAATATTGTGTACCGAGAAATACTTTCCTCTATTACATAGACACTACATTGTGATGTACCACGTTGTGTATGCGCATACTTTTTGGAGATAGGCATGTTATTTGCTCCTATTTCTATTGATCTTGTGTTGTAGTTCTTATGTTCCTTGTGAGGTGCTTTTTGAGGACCCCGGTTCATACCTTGTGCTTGCTTTTAGTTTATTAGTCTATGTATTGAATCTCTTCTCCATTGCTTTGTAGATGGGTTTCGATTTACTATCCGATGTTTCTCCCATGGGGAAGCGTTGGTGCATATGTGCGAGAGTTGCAAGGATGTGGGATTGTTGTGGAACTCGTGATAATCAACCTCCCATACATGTTGATCTGGTTCTTGTAGATGAAAAGGTTATTTATTTTCACTTTGATGCGTTCGCTTTGTTCTCTGTTTCAGGTACTAACGTTTGCTTTGCTTATTTTAACAGAGCAATAAAATGTACGTAGAAATATCGGGAGCGCAAGCTGATAAATTCAAGGAAATCATAGAGGAATCGAAGATCTATACGTTCACTAAGTTTGTTGTTGTCCCTAGCAAGCTTGCTTACAAACTGTTCCCTAACAAATATATGCTTAGGTTCACACCATGGACTCAGGTTAGTGATGTGAAAGATGTGCCAGATGATTTTCCGTCCTATGTTTATACACTAGTGCCTTTTCTCAACCTTTCTTCTCGAGTTGGTCTACAAGAATATTTCACTGGTATGGTTCTTATTGTGCTGCCTTCCATCTCTGATTGATTACTTTCATATGTTACTACAAATTATCTATGATGATGGCCTATTTATCCTAGATGTTATTGGTATGGTCGTTAGGATATCCAAGATAGCCTATGTTCGAATGTCGGCTAATCCATCGGACACGCCTAAAAGAGTCATTGCTTTAAGAGACACGTGAGGAGCCATGCTGAATAGTGTGGGCCTCATGGCTCCAGAAGTGATGAGTCATTGTCAACGATAGTCAAAGAGGACTGAAGAAGAAAGGAGATCTGCTGTTTCATGGGCCGCGTGTGACTCAGGTACACGGGCAGCGAGCGACTGTCGGGCAGAGAAGGCTGCGAAGTCGGGCTGGCCCAATCCGGGTACATGGGCCAGAAGCAGTAGAAGACCCACTGGGCTGTTGACCAGGATTGACTCAGGTACACGGGCGGTGAGTGATTGCCGGGCTGAGAGAGCTACGGAATCGGGCCGGCCCAATCCGGGTACCTGGTGCAAAGTCGGTGGAGGCTTTGTCAGTTTCGACATAAAACTGACAACCGTTGATTCTGTATCCGACTGTCCAGAAGAGAAGCCGTAGTCATTACGAAAACTTAGCTTCCGGATAAGTCTTCTGTAACTCTAGGCCCACAGTCAGTCAGTCGTGTCTGTAAAAATTCCTAAGGGCAGTAGAGTCTTTTCCTTTATTTTTGAGTATGTAAAAACCCTAAGGGGCTGGTAGAATATTCCTAGTGTTGGGCTGCCTATAAATAGGACCCCAATCCCTAGGGTTTGGACTACCCTTTTGGCTGAAATCAAATCCACTCTATTGGGTCATTTTGTCTCTCACGCTCTCTCTCCTCTCCTGTTCCCTGCTTGCGCCGCCAGGAAGTTCTTGCTTCTGTGTTTATTGCCTTGCATTTAAATGTTGCAGTAAATGCCCTATTTCTTTGTGGGCTGCATCTGCAAAGGTTTTAAATGGCTTCATTTCATTAGCATAGCAAGTTTTCCCGTGATTTTTGAGGCTTTGGAGGCTTCGGCTGGGTGTGTTCTTCACTCTAGTAGTACTAGTTCTTGCTGTTGCAAGTAGTACTACTTCCCTGCAGCCACAGTGTTCTGTGCAGCTTTTCACCTTCTGCTGCACAGCTTTTTGATCGAAGCTGACAGGGTCTATTACCTTTTCTGGCTGTGTTTCTGGCGAAGTCTTTTTCTGTTCGAAGCCCCTCAGCTTCGTGAGGCAGGCTTCGATCTAACTTGTTGGAAGGCTTCTTTCGATTTTCGGTGTGCGTTCTGTGTTGCTTAGCTTCGAAGTATTTTTCAGAACGGACAACATCGCTTACTTCGAACGACAGTGCGAAGGGGCTTCGGGTCTAGCAGTTCGAAGTCCATACCTCGATAGATTTCGTAGTTGGGTTCGAAGCTTGTAGTTCCGCTAGGCCTCGCACTGACTTTTGTGTGGCGTGTCACCCTTCGTTTCTCTTTTCGAAGCTTGCTCTTTTCGGAGGTAGAGTCTAGGCTTCGGACTTGGTTTTCTGTCGTGTGACAGGCTTCGCTTCTTTGTTCGAAGGTTGCCCGTGTGTGCGTGTTGTGTTCGAAGCTTTCTGTTCGAAGGTTTTGCTTCGAAGCATTTGGTTCGAAGCTGTGTTCGAAGTTTTGTCTTCGAAGTGCACACTTCGAAGCAGGCTCCGACTCTGTCACTTCGCTCCGAAGCTTACTTCGCTCCCTGCTCCTTCGAACTAGGTTAGACCGAAATACCTTCGGCATTTCGGACAAGCCTCGCAACTGACCTCCGAAGCAGGCTTCGTCACCATCTCCGAAGCAGACCTCGTCGGGCGAAGCAGGCTTCGCCAAGTTTCGAACAAGAGACAAATTTGGACAGTAACTTCTCTTTTCATCTTACACATTGTTGGGGGAAAATATCTCATCTTCGGGGTTATTGCCGAAGCAACATAAAGGCAGTCAGCTGGTTCGAAGGTTCCCCGAAGATCATCTTCGAAGATACCCGGAATCAAGTTCGAAGTACGAAGATAGGCATTGGTTCGAAGTACATCTTCGAACTAAAGCCCTTCAAGATCTTTTCTGCCAGCTAAGATGGAAGACTTATCTTCTTTCTCATTAGATTAGTCTTTTACCATTTTAGCCCTATTAAGGGAACCGAATAGTTTCCACTATGACGGTTGTAATAGAGGGGTAAATAGGTCTTTTCCTTAATGTTTGGGCCTATAAATACCCCCCATTTCACCCTGGAATAGGGACCGAATACAAGTTATTCAATACACACTTTCGAACTATTCTAAGTTATTATCCTTTCGGAGACTTAGAACAGTTTGCTTCACAAACACTTCGTTTGTTAGTTTCTTTTCTACAAAAACCTGTTAGCGTAATCTTTTACGCCAACAGTTGGCGCCGTACGTGGGGGCTGACATAATCCGGAGCCCAGGCCACTGGCTTGTAGGCATCCGTAAAAGAGCCCAAAACCACACTCTACGGAGTCCAAGCCATTGGCTGGTAGACTTCCGTAAAAAGAGCTGAAGGTGGCCAAAATCTACGGAGTCCAAGCTGCAGCTTGCAGACTTCCGTAAAAAGAGCCGAAGGTGGCCAAAATCTGCGAAGTCCAAGCCATTGGCTGGTAGACTTCTGCAAAAAAAAAAGCCGAAGGTGGCTAAATTATACGGAGTCCAAGCCATTGGCTGGTAGACATCCGTAAAAAGAGTCCAAAGAGACCATTGCAAACTCCGAACCATTGGTTCGTCAGAGATCGCAAAAAACAAGCCGAAGGTGGCTAAAGCAAAACAACATTTGAGCCATGAGCTTCGAATGTCTGTTAACATAGTCCAAAGTGACAAATTTCTTAAGACACTAAAGTGTCCTGAAAGTTATCTCAATTGATTTCTTTCGTAAAACAAAGGTACTAAGTTACCATTCTTCTGACTGCAAAAAGTCGAAGACATTTCATAAGATTTCAGAAAGATCTTTAAATGACAGAGGGGCTCCGAACCCCCAAAAAAATTGTACTCCGAAGTTTTTTCTTTGCGCATAACCATCTTTGAATACATTTCGAAGTTGCTTATACCCAAAGAGGGGCTAGTAAATATGGAGACAATTTTAAATCGGCATTCATTATTGAAATAAATGTGTTTACATATTACACTATGAAAATTTGGTATCTATACCAAGAAGGAATCGGAGACCTCTTCGGTCCCGAGAGCTAGGGGTGGAACGACTAGTTCCAACGTCGGAAGTCCTAAGAACTTTACGTTTAACTCTCTTCCTCCCCTTCGAAGCTCTAAAATCCTTCTGCTCTTGTTGAAGCTCGGCCCAAGTTCGAAGCCGCTCGGGGCTCCTTTCCCAGCTTCTAAGATCTTCAGATCTTTTATTTCGAGCTTCACCTTCGTCTTCAGACCAATTAGTGTCTTCAGAAGACGAGGTGTTTGCGTCAACCTCTTTATCTTCCTCTTTAATATAAGACAATACGTCTTTGATTACTTCGGGCGCAATTACGCCGGAGTCATCTCGAGGAATAAGAAATCGAGGACGCTTATAACTCTTTAGAAGTTCGAAGGTGTTCCACAATGAGCGAAGTTCGTTGTTAAGCTCTAACACTTCGATATCTTCCATAAGAGGCAAAGCCTAAAAATATGACAAACAAGACTTTCATTGATAAATGTTTACAAGCATGAGCTTTACATAATCAAAAAATCCTAAATAATTCCTAAACCTGCGGGTTTGGAGGAAGCTAACTGCTCGAAGCTTGGCTCCGAACTTGCTTCTGGCGTTGGCCTTCATCGATCCAAGCCTTGATCGCAGAACGACCTTCGGCTCTCCATGAGGTTTGAAAGGCTCGCCAGGCGGCAGTCACGCCTTCGGAAGGATTCAAAAGCCGCTCGTCGTCGAAGGTAATGGAGCCCTCTGCGCTCGGAGTGATTGTTCGCCCCAAATCCTCGTAGTAACGAAGTAATCCGAGGGCAGACACTTGTCCGGAGAGTTCTCCATAACGCATGCCTGCCGTCTTCATTTGCTTCGCTGCTCCTTGGATCCTCTTTAACCGGCGCAGCAGAGTCACATTGTCATCCGAAGGAAGTGATCCAGTAGTACCGAAGTACTCCAGAACACCTAGCATCTGTTCGATGACCTCCGTAGCCACCTTCTCCGACTTGAGCTTTTCTTCAATTAGTGCATCCTTGCTCGAAGTCGTTTCTGCCAAAACTCCGGAAATCCTAGCATTCTCCGTAATTAGATCTTTCTTCTGGTTTAGGAGTTGGCTAGTTTCCTCTTGGAGCCTTACAAGTTCAGACCCAGCACTAGCATGCTCCAACCGCATCTTTTCAATTTCAGCCCGAAGCACAATTCTTTCTGCTTCGAACTCCTTATTAGCAGCCTCCAAGCCCTGTCTGGCCCTGTGCTCCGTTGAAATCATATTATCCATTTGAAGTACTCTAGCTTCGGAGAAAGATAAGTTGCGTTTAAGAGCTTCATTTTCTTCCCGAAGCTGAGCAATTTCATTCTCGCTTGATAAAGTTGCAGCGCGGGCCAAGACTGCTTGCTGAGAAAAGAAAAAACTAAAATAAGAAATTGTTCATGTTTAATTTGCTGCTGGTTCGAAGATGTATTCCGAACCCAATATAATTTGTTAAAGATATTGGCTCGAAGGTGCTCCGTACCTGGTAGGCCGCTCGTTCCAGGGCAACGTTAAGCTCCGAACTCTTCGCCCTGCTTAATTTTGCTACCAGCTCTGTCTCCCCGACTTCCCGACTCACTCGACCTAAAGGTTTGAGCAAAGTCCGAAGCCCTTTTCTTTGCTCCAAAAAAGGAGTTAAAAGAGGGAGCAGAGCCGAAGCCTCTTGGTCTTCACTACTTGGCGAAGCTCCGGAGCGTTCTCCTGAGGTCCTTGGAACTTCCGAAGATGGCCCCCCCTCAGTTGATTCACTTTCATCTGTTGACTCAGACGAAGTTGATCCTTGAGTAGGGAGAGGCTCTATGTGTCTTTTACCCCTTCCAGGCCTCTGTTGAGTGACCTCCGGGTGCTGCTCCGAAGTTGTCGAAGGCCTTTGAATTGTGTCTTCGTGATGTACTTCTACAGCAGGAGGCTCTGCAAAAACAAAAATATTATACATTGTATAATTTTGCAGAAAATGATAAAGAATTATGCGAAATTTACCTTTGACATTCTGCGGGAGATCGAGCACTGGACTGCTCGGAGGATCGAAGGTGAAGTCATCATCTGAATCCACAGTTAAATTTTCTGCTGTCGGAGTATCTCCGTGAGCAGTCCTCCCTTCCTCCACAACTGAAGTTGCAGGAACTTCAACTTCATCTTCGCCCATAGGGGCTTCGATTTGCTCTTCTTGAGTATCTGGAGCTCTCACTTCTTCAATGTTAGCTTGGGGCTCCGGCATACCTGCAGTATCTTCAATGTGAATATTTCGTTGAGCTGCATCTTCATCAATCAATCTCACTAATAATATACCTTCATCTTCTTTAGAACCAGAGATTGAGGTTCTCGAGCTCGAAGGCGCAGGATTCGAAGGTGCGAGATTTTTTGGCTTCCGAGCCACCTTCTTCATCGGAGTCCTTGCAGAGCTCGAAGCTCCGGCTTCAGCCATTCTTTTCTTGGGTCTTTTCTCCAGAGGCACCCAGTCCATCAGAGGGGGCGGAGTCAACTCCAACATTCCCCATACTCTGTTAAACCTTTCCCAACTCCCGACCAATTTAATTCGCCATTCTTTTTCAGTCGGAGTTGGGGCACCCAAAATCTTCTCCGAAGCCCTTACAATTTGCTCTGAAGTAATAGGGGCTGAAGAAGCTAAAAAATAATTCAAGTTAGTCTTTCTTCGAAGTAAATATGTACAATGCATGTTGGTTTCGAAGTTACCTGCAGGGCTCGAAGTAAAGTTGATCTTGCGAAGACCGCCTTCCGAATCATCCTCGAAGACGATAGGCCAGTTGGCCATCAGCGGAGGAATTTGCAGTCCGAGGAATTCTTCGGCTAAGTCCCGCATGCTTAACCTTCGGCTAATTTTCTGAAGCAGGTTAAGACGAGCTTCGAGCTGGCCTTCGTTGGGCTGCACTAAGGCTTCTTTCCGGAATTGAATTTCTTTAAGGGGCCCAGCCAGAGGACTGCTCGCTCCAACTTCGGCATAGAACCATCTCAGAACCCAATCAGTGTACCATCTAGCATTGATGGCCTTGGCAGGAAACTGAAGGGCATATTCGTCCCGAAGCCTAAAATTGATAGAGCCGAAGGATACTACCACTTTTTCACCTCCGGAGCCTACGAAGGTCTTCGGCTGGCAAGTTGCTCTATGAAGTGCAGCGAAGATTTCTGCCCTCCCCTCACAACCTTCGGCTCTCAGCGCCCATTCGAAGATAGCTAACCTAGCTACTGCATTCAGAGATAATTGGGGGAGGGTTACATGAAACAGATCCAATACCTCCGCCAGGAAGTCCACAGCAGGAAGGCCCAAGCCAGCTTCGAAGAAAGCTTCGAATACTACTACTTCTCCGGGTCTTGGTGATGGAATCGATTCTTTGCCTGGCTTCCGAATCATAACTCCATTACTAATTTTTCCCCCCGCTGTGATTGCCAAAGACTCTCTCTTGCAGGTAGAAGGCCCCAACTCAAAAGATTGATCCAAATATTTGGTCGATGGCGGGCACAGACCTTGGTCATCGGCGATTTGGGGATTTCTCCCCCCTGCCGCCATGGATGTCGCCGCCGGCATCGGAGGTGCCGCCGCCAACGCTACCGCCGCTGCTGCTGCCGCCGCCTGCTGCCGAGCCAAGGCCGACGGAGGTGCAGATCCCTTAGTCTTCACCATCGCGATCGCCGGATTGCTCTGAGGAAATGGAGGCTAGAGCTCAAGAACTCAAAGGGCTAAAAAGTTTTTGGTTGCTAGAATGCGGTGAAAAGGTAACCGGGTAACTTCTAGGCCCTCTATTTATAGCCTAGACTTCACTTTCTTACCGTTAATCCATGTCGTTTCGCATTCCTGCCGTTACTTCTTTTACGAAATTAACGCCTGCTACAGTTCCGTTGGAAACAGAAACTTAACGGCTATTTTCTCTAAGTCTAAAAGACTTTCGAACTTCTTGAGTCGGTTCTAAGATAGTTCGAAAAGTAATTACCTTAAGACTGATTCGAAGCTTATATCTTCATGCATTTCGGAGATAAAATAAAAACCAATAACCCCTATGTTTGGTTATTTTTTCCTTCTGTATACTGCTCTCCTAACGTTACAGGTCAAACGGAGAAGCGTATTCGAGGGGCTACTGTTGGGGGAAAATATCTCATCTTCGGGGTTATTGCCGAAGCAACATAAAGGCAGTCAGCTGGTTCGAAGGTTCCCCGAAGATCATCTTCGAAGATACCCGGAATCAAGTTCGAAGTACGAAGATAGGCATTGGTTCGGAGTACATCTTCGAACTAAAGCTCTTCAAGATCTTTTCTGCCAGCTAAGATGGAAGACTTATCTTCTTTCTCATTAGATTAGTCTTTTACCATTTTAGCCCTATTAAGGGAACCAAATAGTTTCCACTATGACGGTTGTAATAGAGGGGTAAATAGGTCTTTTCCTTAATGTTTGGGCCTATAAATACCCCCCATTTCACCCTGTAATAGGGACCGAATACAAGTTATTCAATACACACTTTCGAACTATTCTAAGTTATTATCCTTTCGGAGACTTAGAACAGTTTGCTTCACAAACACTTCGTTTGTTAGTTTCTTTTCTACAGAAACCTGTTAGCGTAATCTTTTACGCCAACACACATACTTAGATCATTTCATTGAGAAGTATAGGCCTGTTACACCTTGTTCATCTGCCTAGTTGCACTACTTTAATAGATCTCAGTTATCATCAGTTGCTCCTAGGTTAGAAACCTTTAGACTTAGGCCTTTTGTTTATTTTCTGCTGCGTAGTCTTTTGAGGTGCGTTGGGTATTGGGAACAGGCCATTGATTCGAAAGAATTTTTAAGGCGCCCATTCACCCCCCCCTTGGTCGCTACTTTCGGTCCTACAAGTGGTATCAGAGCGAGGTTATGGTTTTTCCATACCTTAACCGGTTCTAAACCCCAGTAGTGACCATGACGTCTCCTGGCAAGGTCCCGTCCTTGGAAGCCTATGGCTATAATTATTGGAAGACTCGCATGCGAGCCTATCTCATGAGCCAGGGTTCGGACATATGGGACATTTGCGTTCACACCACGTTTGTCATTTTGCCAGTTACTGAGCAAGGTACTGCTGGTATCATTGCTCAGCATCTGAGCAACAGTAAGGCTGTGAACATTCTGTTTTCTGGCTTAGGTCCCACTGAGTTTGAGCGTGTGAGTCATCTCTCCACTGCGAGAGAGATCTGGGCTACCCTCAAGGCACACCATGAGGGAACAGCACAGGTCAAGGCTCGGCTCTATCAGACCTACCGGCGTGAATATGAGAATTTCACACAGAAGCCGAGTGAATCTGTTGAGGCTTTGTTTGGTCGCTTTCAGTCGATCATTAACAAGCTTCGGGACAACAAGGCTGAGGGTGCTCAGTTAGTCTCAGATCACGAGCAGGCGCTCAAGGTTCTCCATACCTTGGACCCAAAGATCTGGGAGATCAAGGTATCTTCTATCGTTGAGAGCACTTCTTACGATACCTTGACCATTTCTGAGTTATTTAGCAAGCTGAAGGCCACTGAGGTAGATATCCAGTTGAGATCAAATCTCACTGGTTCTGGATCAAAATCCCTGGCCCTTGCTACACCTTCTGTTGATCCTTCTTCTGTGAGCTGTGCTGGGTTCTCCTTGATGTCTATCACTGAGGACCAGCTTGATTTGTTGGGAGATGATGATCTGTGTCTTTTTAACAACCGGGTGCGTCGTGTCTATGATAAGAGAATGTTCAGAAGACACGGCACAAAATCCGGATGCTTTGAATGTGGTGATCCAGGACATTTCATCGCCGACTGCCCCAAGCGCAATGGACACAAGAAGGGCACCGGTGGTGGCTTCCACGACTCCGGCAAGCACGACAGCTCTTCCTTCAACAAGGGCAAGCCGAAGACTCGGTTCTTCAAGAAGGCCCTGAAGGACTACCGGCGAGAGAACAAGAAGCGCGACAAGGCCTTCTTCGCCGAGATGGAGAAGAGCTACTCCAAGCAGTCCACGTCTTCTTCCTCTTCATCGAGCTCAAGCGATGAGGAGATCGCCATCAGGAAGGGGAAGAACAAGGACGATCCGGCGGGCCTCTGCTTCATGGCTTTCGGAGACAAGCCGAAGAGCCACTCACACCAGCGTCGAAGATCCCGCAAGAGCTTCTGCTCAATGGCTCTTGGGGATAGAGAAGAAAAGAGCTCCTCCGACGACTCCGACGACGATGACAATAAGGTATCATCTTATGAGCGTGAAATTGTTGATTTACTTGAGAGCAATCGTCAGGAGTTAAAGTATCGGGAAAAACTGCTTAGGGGGGCTAAGAAGAGGATAGATGAGCTAGAAAGTGAGCTTGCCGTGGCCAACGACAGAATTGAGAGTCTATCTTCTTCTCCTTGTTTGGGTAATAGCAGTGAGTGCCCGAAGTGTGAGGTGCTTCTGTGTGACCTGTCGACTCTGAAGTCCAGGTACACAGAAAGGGTTGATGAGAGGGACGCTTTGGCCACTGAGCTTGAAGGCGCTCAGCTGGAGCTGAAAGATGCTCAAGCCATTGTCGTCGCACCCTGTGTTGATTGCCCATCTCATATAGCTGCCTTAGCTGAGCTGAAATCCAAGGGTAATGAACATTTGGGTGATTTGGAGAGGTTGAGAGCTGAGCTTGCCCAGACTAGGCTAGAGCTTGAGACACTGTCAGTTCCACCCACTGTCTGTGAGAACTGTCTGTCTCTTAGAATGGAGTTGATCAAGCTGAAAGCCAAAAAGTCTGTCCAGGTAGATAGTGAGTGTGAGACCTGCTTGTCTCAGGTGGAGGTACTAGCTTCCTTGAGAGAGGAGCTAGCTGATTCTCAGAATGAGAACTTTTACCTCCGGTCTATCCTGAGTTGGATCAGTGCCAGAGAGCCACAGCTTGGCATGATGATCCAGCAGTTCAAGAGGCAGGATGGGTTTGGGGTAGGTTACACCTACACCAAGGCTGACTTTGAGAGTGCCATCAGCCGGGCAGTGGAGTGGAGTAAAATGACTCCAGAGCAGAGGTATCCCAAGACTCACTCCACTGAGTCTTCCCAGGCTTGTCAGCCCAAGGATGGAGTGATCCATGAACCACCTAAAGCTCCACCCAAGAAACCTATCTGGGTTCCAAAGCCCAAAAATCTCCACTCTTCTCTAGACTCTCTTCCTGGACCCTCTCAGCCCAAGAAGACAACACCAATCACCACTAAGCCCAAGAACCCCAAGCCTCAACCACATCCCAAGAAGCCTACCTATCATTGTGAGTACTGTCAGAGAGACGGGCATCTTGCGGAGTTTTGCTTCAGGAGGAAGCGGGTTGAGAGAGCAGAGAGGGCTCGTAGTGATCAGGAGCAGTTCTACCAGGAGGGTGGTAGACTGCGTGTTCCTCGGCGCGGGGAGAGGCTGGAGGCCAGGCCGCGTCGTGTAGGTGGTGGTAGAGGAGACGGCTTTCTTGCCCGTGCTCCAGCTGGTGGTGTCCGTTCCGGCAGAATTCCAGACCGTGTTGGCTACGGTTCTGGATCTCATGGCCGCAGGGTTAGGCGGAACCGAGGACCGCGCTTTGAGCCGCGTTTTGGTCCAAACTCTTTTGATGGTTTTCGCTTTCCATCTTTTGAGCAGATGGCTCGACACTGGTTTAGCTCTTTTGCTAAACCTGGTGCCGGACCATTTGCTCCCACTTACAGACACTGATTGTGCAGGACCGGGGACTGGAGGATGTTTGGATCATGGACTCAGGATGCTCTCGCCACATGACGGGACATCGTAGATGGTTCTCCAGTCTCACTCCCCCGAGCTCCAAAGAGTACATCACATTCGGGAACAGCGGTCAAGGGAAAGTAAGTGGCATAGGCTCAATTCGCATTTCAGATCATTTCTCTTTAAAGAATGTTGCTTTGGTTAAAAATTTGAACTTCAACTTGATTTCTGTGTCGCAACTTCTTGAGGATGGTTTGGAAGTGCGTTTTAAGAAGGGCAATTCTTCTGTGGTTGATTCTAGAGGGTCTTTGATTTGCCAGATTTTACCTTTCGGTAAAGTTTTTCGAATTGACTTCTCTAGTTCTTTTGGCCCTTCTCGCTGTTTGATTGCTGGATCTTCTTCTGAGCTCTGGAAGTGGCATAGGAGATTAGGTCATTTGAGTTTTGATCTGCTAGTCAGGTTAAGCTCTATGGACCTCATCCGAGGATTGCCCAAGCTTAAGATGGAGAAGGATCTAGTTTGTCATCCCTGTCGTCATGGGAAAATGGTTGCCGCTTCTCACTCACCTGTGACTCAGGTGATGACTTCGTATCCGGGCGAGCTTTTACACCTGGACACTATTGGTCCAGCTCGAGTACGTTCAGTCGGTGGGAAGTGGTACGCACTTGTCATAGTTGACGACTTTTCTCGTTTCTTGTGGGTTTTCTTTTTGGAGTCTAAGGATGAAACGTTTCAGTTTGTTCATGACCTGATTTTGAAGCTGAAGAATGAGAACAATGGTCGGATGCGAGCAATTCGCTCCGACAATGGCTCTGAGTTCAAGAACTCTCAGTTCGTCAGCTTTTGTAGTGATCAGGGTCTGGACCATCAGTTTTCTTCTCCTTACACTCCCCCACAGAATGGCGTTGTGGAACGAAAAAACCTCACGCTAGTCGAGATGGCCAGGACGATGCTCGATGAGCACAGGACTCCTAGGCGTTTTTGGGCTGAAGCCATGAACACGGCTTGCTATCTGGCCAACCGCATCTTTCTTAGAGCTTACCTTGGTAAGACATCATATGAACTGCGGTTTGACAGACAGCCCAAGGTGAGCCACTTGCGAGCGTTTGGCTGCAAGTGCTTTGTGCTCAAGAAGGGAGGGCATTTGGACAAGTTTGAGTCTCGTTGCTGGGATGGTGTTTTTCTTGGTTATGCATTGTATTCTCGAGGCTTCCGGGTTTGGAACCTCGAATCCCAGCTGCTTGTTGAGACCTGTGAAGTTTCATTTGATGAGTCCTTGCCTTCTTTGACTCCCTCTTTTGAGCTTTCTGGTGATGATGAGCTCGGAGAGTCCATCTTCGAGGAAGATGAGGATACTCCAGCTGCTGATGAGGGTGGGCCTTCTGCATCCACCGCAGAGCCCACACCTTCTGAGACTTCGACTGATGATGAGGGCGGACCACTGATCACTTCTTCCACTTCGATCGAGCCCCCTCAGTCGAGTCCAGAGGTGCCTGCTGCTGACTCCAGTGAGGTGACTTCAGATCACCAGGGAACCCGAGCAGTTCAGCGTGACCATCCCTCAGAGCTCATCATTGGTGATTTGACTGAGAGAACTTTGCGTTCTTCTGCCTCTCTTGCTGTGTTTGTTGAATCTGCGTTTGTTGCATCTTTTGAGCCCAGAGACGTTTCTCATGCTCTTTCTGATTCTAATTGGATTAATGCTATGCAAGAAGAGCTTGAGAACTTTGTCCGTAATCGGGTTTGGACACTAGTTGAGTCGCCACCAGGATGCAACCCCATAGGCACCAAGTGGGTGTTCAAGAACAAGCAAGGTGAAGATGGGGTTGTGGTGCGCAACAAAGCTCGATTAGTTGCCCAGGGTTATTGCCAGAAGTAAGGCATTGACTTTGAAGAAACCTTCGCTCCTGTTGCCCGTCTTGAGTCCATTCATATTCTTCTAGCTTTTGCCGCTTTGAAGGGTTTTAAGCTTTATTAAATGGATGTTAAGAGTGCTTTTCTGAACGGGTATATAGAAGAGGAGGTTTATGTTAGGCAACCCCCTGGTTTTGAGAACCCTAAGTTTCCTCGACATGTTTTTAAATTGCACAAAGCTTTATACGGGTTGAAGCAAGCCCCCAGGGCTTGGTATGACCGGTTGAAGCAATTTTTGTTGGGGAAGGGCTTTGTGATGGGTTCTGTGGACAAAACTCTTTTCTTGCTCAGAGATGCTTCAGATTTTTTAGTTGCTCAGATTTACGTGGACGATATTATCTTTGGCGGTACTACTAATTCTCTTGTGTCCAAGTTTTCTGAGCAGATGCACAGTGAGTTTGAGATGAGCCTCATGGGTGAGCTCAAGTATTTCTTAGGGCTCCAGATCAAGCAGACCAAGGACGGCACCTTCATCCACCAAGGTAAGTACCCTCGCGATATGTTAAAGAAATTTGACTTTGGTGGTGAATTGAAGCCGCAGATGACCCCGATGGGCACTTCTGGGGGCCTGGACAAGGACGAGAGCGGTGTCAAGGTCAATGAGAGAGAGTTTCGAGGGATGATCGGTTCGCTGCTGTACTTGACAGCAACGAGGCCAGATATACAGTTCGCCGTGGGACTTTGCGCGCGTTTTCAGTCTTCACCACGCGCGTCTCACCGACAGGCTGTCAAGCGCATTTTCAGGTATCTCACCTATGCGCCTGATCTTGGTCTTTATTATTCAACATCATCATCTCTTGATTTATCTGGCTTTTCGGACGCTGACTTTGGTGGGTGCCGGTTGGATCGCAAGTCGACTTCCGGTACTTGCCAGTTTCTTGGTTCTTCTCTTGTTTCTTGGTCTTCTCGAAAGCAATATGGAGTTGCTCTTTCGACCACTGAGGCTGAGTATGTAGCTGCTGCTAGCTGCTGCTCACAGTTGGTTTGGATGATTTCCACTCTGCGAGATTTTGGGTTGGTCTTTCCTACCAGGGTTCCATTGTTTTGCGACAGCACTAGTGCTATTAGTGTAGGGAAAAACCCGTGTCTCCATTCAAAAACCAAACATATTGATGTGCGCTTTCACTTCTTGCGGGATCAATATGAGAAAGGTGTCATTGACCTTGTTCATGTTGATACCCATCATCAGTTGGCTGATATTTTCACCAAACCCCTAGATCAGTCTACATTCGAGCGTTTACGAGGGGATTTGGGTGTTGTGTATCCTTTTTAGGATATTTTGCGTCAGTTTTCTTTCTTCTTTACTCCTTTCTTGAGTCTTTCTGTGTGTGTTCATATCTTGCATATTCACATATCACACTTTTAAGCTTGCTTCTGTTATATGATTGAACTGCTTTACTTATTCTAGCTGGTACATGCTTTTGATTACTTGTCAATGATCATGCTTTGCTTCAGTTCAAATGATATGTCTGATATCTGTCATATGCATGGTTTTTATGCTTTAAAATTGAAATCTAATCACCATTGCTTTTGGTAACTAGCATGCGTAGGCTGAATGTTCTTGCTATCTGTTACATGCCTTGTAGCTAGTTTCTGACTTAGATGCAAATATGCAACTTGGACATCTGTATGCTTTAAACATGGAAATATGCTATAAAAATGATGAAAATTCGAGAAAAATGAAAATTCCATGCCTTTTTGTGCATAACTTGAAAAGATCCAGGTGGGTTTGCTTTGTCGCATTACATTTGTTCTGGACTGCATACCATAGCACTTTGGTATGAACTAGGACAGTGTAGTGTATGCCAAGACCAATGTCTTAAGCTTCTGATGGTCCAGATCTGGCCTAGGCTTGACTTGGTCGGTCAGCATAAGGTTTGACATGCAAATAACCCCTGGCAAAAAAAATGAAAAAGGAAAGAGAAAAAGCCTGAAAAATGAAATGATAACAAGTTTGCTGAAGCACTTTGTTTTGGATAATGCTTATCTTGGTAGATATCAGATAGCTTTTGCATCTCATGCTTTACCTTGCTTGTTTACTGAAAAATGTGGTGATGCTTTTGTTTGCAAAAACTGAAAAAATGCGTGCAAATGACTTTCTTTAGATATCATCTGTTGCACTTATCATGCCATGTATCGTTACAGTATGTCTTTTGTCGTATCTGTTAGAGGTTGTAATTGCAGTCAATCATATCTGAGAAGCATCCTTTCTACACTCCTTCTGCACTCCAGTTGAATTCACTGCATATTTTGAGGGGGAGTTGCATTTCAGGGGGAGTCTGTGTCTCTATTGAGTGCTTGATGAGTTCACTTGTCAACAAGGGGGAGAAAATTTGGGATCAGAGTTTAAGGGGGAGTTTTTACTCTGTTGATATCCTTGTTGTTCTGAAATCACACTCATTTTGAGCTTTTACGTTTTGGTTAACCATAATGACCACTTCTTGCTTTTGTTCGGCTTTTGGTCATTAGGGTTAAACTTTTTACCTTATTTCTCTTCTTCTTTGTTTTCTTGTGTTTTGTTTTCGTGTTTCCACATTTGTTCGCAGGTGCTGAAGAGCTGAAAAAGAGGAGTGTTGACAATGCACTCATCAAGGGGGAGATTGAGGAGCCATGCTGAATAGTGTGGGCCTCATGGCTCCAGAAGTGATGAGTCATTGTCAACGATAGTCAAAGAGGACTGAAGAAGAAAGGAGATCTGCTGTTTCATGGGCCGCGTGTGACTCAGGTACACGGGCAGCGAGCGACTGTCGGGCAGAGAAGGCTGCGAAGTCGGGCTAGCCCAATCCGGGTACATGGGCCAGAAGCAGTAGAAGACCCACTGGGCTGTTGACCAGGATTGACTCAGGTACACGGGCGGTGAGTGATTGCCGGGCTGAGAGAGCTGCGTAATCGGGCCGGCCCAATCCGGGTACCTGGTGCAAAGTCGGTGGAGGCTTTGTCAGTTTCGGCATAAAACTGACAACCATTGATTCTGTATCCGACTGTCCAGAAGAGAAGCCGTAGTCGTTACGAAAACTTAGCTTCCGGATAAGTCTTCTGTAACTCTAGGCCCACAGTCAGACAGTCGTGTCTGTAAAAATTCCTAAGGGCAGTAGAGTCTTTTCCTTTATTTTTGAGTCTGTAAAAACCCTAAGGGGCTGGTAGAATATTCCTAGTGTTGGGCTGCCTATAAATAGGACCCCAATCCCTAGGGTTTGGACTACCCTTTTGGCTGAAATCAAATCCACTCTATTGGGTCATTTTGTCTCTCACGCTCTCTCTCCTCTCCTGTTCCCTGCTTGCGCCGCCAGGAAGTTCTTGCTTCTATGTTTATTGCCTGGCATTTAAATGTTGCAGTAAATGCCCTATTTCTTTGTGGGCTGCATCTGCAAAGGTTTTAAATGGCTTCATTTCATTAGCATAGCAAGTTTTCCCGTGATTTTTGAGGCTTTGGAGGCTTCGGCTGGGTGTGTTCTTCACTCTAGTAGTACTAGTTCTTGCTGTTGCAAGTAGTACTACTTCCCTGCAGCCACAGTGTTCTGTGCAGCTTTTCACCTTCTGCTGCACAGCTTTTTGATCGAAGCTGACAGGGTCTATTACCTTTTCTGGCTGTGTTTCTGGTGAAGTCTTTTTCTGTTCGAAGCCCCTCAGCTTCGTGAGGCAGGCTTCGATCTAACTTGTTTGAAGGCTTCGTTCGATTTTCGGTGTGCGTTCTGTGTTGCTTAGCTTCGAAGTATTTTTCAGAACGGACAGCATCGCTTACTTCGAACGACAGTGCGAAGGGGCTTCGGGTCTAGCAGTTCGAAGTCCATACCTCGATAGATTTCGTAGTTGGGTTCGAAGCTTGTAGTTCCGCTAGGCCTCGCACTGACTTTTGTGTGGCGTGTCACCCTTCGTTTCTCTTTTTGAAGCTTGCTCTTTTCAGAGGTAGAGTCTAGGCTTCGGACTTGGTTTTCTGTCGTGTGACAGGCTTCGCTTCTTTGTTCGAAGGTTGCCCGTGTGTGCGTGTTGTGTTCGAAGCTTTCTGTTCGAAGGTTTTGCTTCGAAGCATTTGGTTCGAAGCTGTGTTCGAAGTTTTGTCTTCGAAGTGCACACTTCGAAGCAGGCTCCGACTCTGTCACTTCGCTCTGAAGCTTACTTCGCTCCCTGCTCCTTCGAACTAGGTTAGACCGAAATACCTTCGGCATTTCGGACAAGCCTCGCAACTGACCTCCGAAGCAGGCTTCGTCACCATCTCCGAAGCAGACCTCGTCGGGCGAAGCAGGCTTCGCCAAGTTTCGAACAGGAGACAAATTTGGACAGTAACTTCTCTTTTCATCTTACACATACTTAGATCATTTCATTGAGAAGTATAGGCCTGTTACACCTTGTTCATCTGCCTAGTTGCACTACTTTAATAGATCTCAGTTATCATCAGTTGCTCCTAGGTTAGAAACCTTTAGACTTAGGCCTTTTGTTTATTTTCTGCTGCGTAGTCTTTTGAGGTGCGTTGGGTATTGGGAACAGGCCATTGATTCGAAAGAATTTTTAAGGCGCCCATTCACCCCCCCTCTGGTCGCTACTTTCGGTCCTACAACACGCGGTATGGGTGGTTCATTCTATTTTTTCCTTTTATCTTGGTACATAGAATCATACTGATGATTGTCTTCATTACACACTTTATTAGTAACGCTGAAGTCAAGCTTGTGTTGTGGGGTCCTCGAGCGGTTGAGTTCGAAGCTGACGTGGTGCATGAACTAGGACAGAAGCATCCTGTTATTGGTATTTTTGTAGGTACTCTCATGAAATCGTACAACGGTAGGTGTATGCTATCCTATCTTTGTATTTTGCTTTTTCCCCTGGTCTGGACCTTGATTTGTACATGTTTATGTTTAGGTGAAGAAACGTTAAGCGGTGGATCAACTTGTAGATGGTACCTTAATGAAGATTTACCCGAGATCAACGCGTTCTTTGAAAGGTCTGTGTTGTTCCATTCAATCAGGTCTAAATAGCTAGATATGAGGTATGTATTTTATTTGGCGTAAGGAATGTTGTCATGTAAGCATGGTGACTATTGACACATCGGTGGTATTTCGTGAAATCTGTTTAACCATGGCCTATAGGTAAACTGTGTATGTTTGTAGCGCACATCATGTTGCTTCAAACATGATGTTTTTATGCAGTAAAAGTTGAATTCGCCTTGATAAACTATTAGATATATGGATTGTAATGGTTTAAAACTTGTGGGATAGTCGTGACTAATGGTTCTTAAAAAGACTAGCCCTGATACCTTGGTTCATGAAGCATAACTTGGTTCCATAACAAATTTATGAGCTATCCTGCATATTATAATGTCTTAAATGTGATTAAGGTGGATTTGGACTAATACTTTAACTCGGGTTCAAGGGGATGCTGGCAACAATTTAGGAAATGATATAAGTACTAGGGTACTGGCTGGAAGTATCTTGGGTTGATTTATCCGTACAATTTGCTAGAGAAGAACAGTACCTAACTCGCTTTAGTGGATGCTAATCTGCGAAATTTTGATCAGGATGGGTAGGACTCATGGAACCTAACTATATTCATTCATCCATCTTCAATTGTATCTATAGATCTCAGTCACCTAACAACAATCTTGGTTCCCATTATTTTAGATTTGAACTTGTATAATTTGCTCTATTATGGCCTTGATATGCAAGACAAAACAAACTGTGACCTCACATGGACATGTCTCACTGTGTTTAGTGCATCTGCTGAGCTACCGCCCCAGAATGTGGTTAATAAAATGTTTTTGTATTGTTCTTATTATTGTTAGCATCTTTGTTCTTTTGTTTGCGAATATGAAACATCTTAAATGAGGACCACACAAAGATCCAATGGATTTCTTCTGGAGCCGAATCTTTCCCTTCATCGCACCCTCCGAGCAGTCTCCAAAAAAGGATAGTGTCCGAGCTTAGGAGCACCGATCCTTGGGAAGTGGAGGTTTTTCTGAACATGTTTTTTATGTTTCACCTATGTAGATTAAGTTCATCGTTCTGATTTTACGATGAGATAGATGCTTATTCGTACTCTGATATGCAGAACCATGCATACATATGCACAGTGACTATCGCCAGCCTGAGCCCTTCACAGTCATGGTGGTTCCTATTGTGCTCCCATTGTCACAAGACAACCACTCCATATGGGTCTAAATATAGATGCTCAGGGCATTATCAGATAGTTACAACTATTCCAAAGTATTGTACTTTCTGTTTCATAAGGTTAACTGAATTTGCATGATCTATCTATTATAATAACCGTCGTTCTATATTGTATAGACATCGCTTGTGCCTTATTGGCACTGATGGCACCGGTTCAGCTGAGTTTGTGCTATTTGGTCGGGTGGCTCAACAAATTATTGGACGTATAGTTATGAGTCTGCTCATATTTAACAACAATTCAGAAAGCACTCCACGAGAAATATCGGCCATCGTGTCCCATAAATACTCCTTCGTTGTCACTATTACAAAAAGAAGTCTACTACAATGAAATGTTTCGTTCCAGGTTAATGCCATTGATTCTTTTTTGGGGAGGCAAGGTGTCGTGCCACAGCTCAATGTAACAGCACCTCCTGTGCCAGCTATAGATGCCTCTTTTGTACCCGGTGAACCTGATAGCGTAGAAGAAATTCATTCCTCTCCTCACAGTGAGCCCTTGGTTCTTAGTCAATCTACGGTACAAAGCAGTGCATGCTCAGCTGGCATAGGCGCTGCTGCAAAGGGAAAGCAAACCTGTCATGTCCGTTTGGTGAGTGCATGCTCATGCATCTTTCTTGTCTTTGATTCATCTATGTGTCCTTGTTTAATGTCGCCTTCTTTTTACAACTGTGTAGCCTTTAGTTGCATCAAAGAAACAATGAAAATAAACAAAGTCTTCTAGAGACAAATCACCACATGTTTCGGTTGTGGCGACTGAGTCAGTGCTCTATATAGCTCTTAGTTAAAATATGTAAAATGTTACTTCTTCTTTCTGTGTTTTCATTTTTCCAAGATGCGCTTTGCGCACATATACACTCTGTGCTTGCTTGTGTCACATTGCATGGATATTTCTACATTTTCTTACTGGTCCTCTGTGTTAATGCAGAGAAAACAATGTGATTTCCATGGGAGCCAGCAGCTACGCTGCTATTCATGATGTGAACAATTAGGTCTGCTAGATATTCTGTCAGCTATAATCTTTGGTTCAGGACGCTTATTTGATCTATTTCTCCTTTTCTTTTTGTTGTATCAAACAGTAATGTGGCATGACATACCTTTCCTTGTGTAAAGCAGTCGTGAAATATTTTACACTAATTCTAGATTTTAGTAGAAAAGCGCATTTGATGATTCGTTGATGGGTGAACAACATTTAACATTGCTTCATATCCATTCTGCTATAGACATGGCTCACGATATACTCTCGGTTCTGAGCTACATTGATATTCCTCTTGTTACTAATAATGTTTTACAGGTGTTGATAGCAAAAACTGGCATTAATGGATAGATTGTCAAAATATCAATTTTGTTGATTTGGGCCGAAAATACACATGTCCAGGGTCTGTCCGAAGCCCTACCGGGCTGAAGTCCATCGAGCTATGGGCTCCGAAAGCCTCTAGCCAGCCCATGGGCTTCGGTCGGGAAGCCTTCGGAGGCCCATGCTACCGAAGCTTCGGCCCGAGGAGCAGGCCTCGACGGGCCTGGCCGAAGCCCACTTTGGCAGAGGTACAATTGTATGCGTTTACAACTCAATCTTTATCTCTATCTCGCCAGATTATAGCAGATTAGATTGAGAATTAAGCCCCTATAAATAGAGAGGCAAGGCCGGCGTAGAGACCCCCAACTCAAACAAAACCAAAGCCCCATGCTTTGATCGTATTTACTTTACCTTTATTTTCTTGTACCTCTTCGTGGGTTTGCTAGTGCATCACCGGCAAACCACGTATATGGTAGGACTAACGACAGCACCGGCACAATCATGTCTCCGGCCTCATCACTTATGGTCGAGACCAATCATTATACCTACGGTCAAGCTAACACTGCATACCACGCGCCACCACCTACGCCGGTGCCCGCGCTGCCCGCACCACATGCGCTGGCGCCCGGACACGAACACGCCATACAAATAGCGCGTAGGGAAGAAACCCATGGCCGACACGCTGATATCCCACCGCGTGTCGCGCCCCCGCATGAGAGGCGCACACAAGCAACATACCAAGATGACATAGAAGAGCGGGTCCGCGCACTATTTAGAGAGTGTGCCGGCTTCGTGCCCAAGGGACGGGTTAGGGTTTACCGTAAGCCGTACCCCAACCATCTTGATACAGTGCCCTACCCCTGCTATAGAATCCCTGAATTCACTAAGTTCGATGGCGAGGGTAGCAAAACCACACTAGAGCACGTTAGCCAGTTTTTGGCACAGTGTGGAGAGGTTAGCGGGATAAATGCTCTAAAGGTTAGACTATTTTCTCTCTCGCTATCCGGCACATCATTCACTTGGTTTTTGACGCTCCCGCCGAACTCCATCCAAACGTGGGATGATTTAGAGCGGAAATTCCATGATTATTTCTACACAGGTGAGACAAACTCAGGCTTTCACATTTGACATCGGTTAAGCATAAATCTAGTGAGAGCGCCTTTGAGTACATCAAGCGTTTCAGGGTTACTAGAAACCAATGTTTTAGCCTTAATATTTCAGAAAGGGACTTGGTGGAATTATCTTTTAATGGGTTGCGTTCCGAAATCAAAGAGAGGTTAGATAACCAAAACTTTTTAGAAGTTAGCCAAGTTTTACAGCACGCCCTGGTCCAGGAAGGCCGAGCCAAAGATAAAAAGTTTATTAAGACGTTTAGCAAGCCTAGGGCTGAAATCCACATCATGGAACACTCTGATGAGGAAGAGTCAGAGGAGGAGGATTCAGCCGACATGTACGCGGCCGAATGGGTTTGGAACACTAAAAATAAACCTGTCACCTGCTCCGAGTTACGACCGTCCCCCACAAAGAATCGACTTAGTGAGGTCAAGTACTCGTTTGACATAACTAAATGTGATAAAATATTTGATTTTCTCTTAAAAAGTCAGGTTCTCAAGTTACCTAAGGGTCAAGTCATTCCCCCTGCCGATGAGTTAAAGAAGCATCCATACTGTAAGTGGCATGATTCACATTCGCATAATACTAATGATTGCAATGTTTTTCGACGGCGGATACAATCGGCCATAGAAGAGGGACGATTGAAGATAGACCATGATCCGAAGATGAAGCTAGATAAAGATCCTTTTCCAGTCAACGCCGTCGACCTCGGTGAAAAGAAGGTATTGATTTAGCCAGAACAGGCTGAGTCGGCTAAAGGGAAAGAGGTAATTGTTGGAGAACCACGCACTCGCACACTCGTGCCAAAGAACCCCAAGGTAGGAGTGTGGAAACAGAACATTAATACCCCTTCGGCTAAGGCTCGCAAGAGGACGAAGGTAACATATGACATGCTGTTGAACAAGCATCAGAGGAGGGCCAAGGAAGCAGGTCCACACGCTAAGCTAAAATAGCCGAAGGGTCCAAGACCCTCGAAGGGTGGCTTCGGACCGAAGCAGGTGAACCCTCCGCATGAAGGCTTCGTGCCACGGTGGCCTGATGCTCCGCACGGTGGTTCCGAGCCACAGCGGCCGAACCCCCCATACAGCAGCTTTGACCCCCAATGGTCGGGTCCCCCGTACTGTAACTTCGGTCTCCAATGGACGAACCCCACACCGTGTTGGATGTCTCCGATGGGAGGCTTCAGCCCACACTAGCCGAACGTACCTCCGGCCTGGCAGGACCCTTCGCTGGTGTGGTCCGAGATACCTTCGACTTGGCCGAACCACCCTCCAGGTAACGGGTTCGGCTCACAGTGGGCGAGGCCACTAGAGCCACCGATGCCTCCACCGTATGACTGGGCAGGGACCGCATGGGCTCCGTACGTATCCGGGTCAGGGTACCCTCCGCATCCTAACACTATGCCTTGTTTTCCTTCGGAGTATTATGGATGGCAGGGGCAAACAGACGCAGCGGAGGGCGGCATCGTCCACAGACTGTCCGTGGTGCCTCCGAATCAGACCATGCAGAGCACAGCCGAAGGGTGTGAGCACATGGAGGCCGAGGTCAGGGAGTCCGAAGCCATAACCATCAGAGTTGGGTCTCAGGACGTCCCAATCCCAAGAACTTTGTCACCAAGGTCTGACGGAGGTAAGTCTCATGCTTCGGTCGGACTCCGCGCTGAAGCCTGGCTCGATCGACCTAACAAGGCCAGTCCATCCGACGGGGTTTGCAGCGAAGCCCCCTCCGAACACAGGGAACACAAGGCTGAAGGGCACAATAACACTTCGGCCAGAATTAATGGAAGCCGAACAGTAGCACCAGGCACCAAGCTACAACCATCTTGGGCCCCTCCAGGCAGGTCCAAATCACAAAAGAGACGCCAACAAAGACTACGGGCACAGGAGATGCGCGAGAAGAAAGCTGAGGTCGAGCGCGACGCTATCTTCGAAGAAATCCGCCCTCGGCCAGCTACCAAATAGGTATGGAGGGAGAAGCCGGTTGAGGTGACCAACCCGGCTCCTAGTCCAAGCGACGACGACGATATGCTCGACGACGATTACTCAACCATCTCTGAGGGACCCGCGCCCCGGGTGATGGACATCAACATCGTCATGCTGCCTGCCGAGTTCACCCTACCACAGGATGAGGCCGAGGTCGCTCAATTGAACCTCGGTCCGCGCAATGCCATCTTCAAGAAGCTCGAGGACTCGGCTCGCCATCTAAAACCCCTCTATGTCAGAGGTCACATCGATGGGAAGCCGATTTCCCGAATGCTCGTCGACGGCGGCGCCACTGTTAACTTAATGCCTTATTCATTGTTGAAGAAGCTTGGCAGGGATGAGGATGACCTAAAGAAGACCAACTTGATGCTCAACGGCTTCAACGGTGAGAGCTCCGAGGCCAAGGGAGTACTCTCTATGGAGTTGACGGTGGGCAACAAGACATTACCAACATCATTTTTCGTCGTCGACGTACAAGGTAACTATAGCATGTTACTCGGACACGACTGGATTCGTGCAAACTGATGCATTCCTTCTACTCTACACCATTGCTTGATACAGTGGGACGGCGATGAAGTGGAGGTCATCCCCGCGGATACTCAGCCCAAGTAGCTTTGGCCGATGTGTCGGTTGACGCCGTCCATAACAAAGTAGAGTGTCTATCAGGTAGATATATTTCGGATTACGATTTTGTTAGTGTATCCGGAGGACGGTTTGTACCAGTGTCTGTAAAGCCGGCTGGAGTAGCACGGCTATTTTTGTATTAATAGTCATGTCTAGCAAGGGTAATATAGATTGGCTAAAGTCTCACGTGGAGCAGTATCGGTCTAATAAGGAGGTATTGCCGAAGCCATCGAGGACTTTAGCGAAGTAGAAAAAATAGGACAAGGTTTTGCGTCGGCCGATCCCTTGGATGAGGTCGACATAGGTGATGGTAGCATCCCAAGGCTGACTTTTGTAAACCAACATTTGCAGCCCGATGAAAAGGATGAAGTAATAAAGTTACTTCAGTCGTATGTCGATTGTTTCGCATGTGAGTATAGCGAGATGCCAGGGCTAAGCCACGAGCTCGTGGATCATCGGCTGCCCATCAAGTCCGGATTTAGGCCTTATAAGCAGCCCCCACTGCTTTAATTCGGCCGTCTATGACCGAGTTAAAGAAGAAGTGGAGCGACTACTCAAGGCTGAATTTATTAGGCCATACAGGTACGCGGAATGGGTTGCTAACATTGTGCCTGTAGGGAAGAAAGGGAGCGGCAAGATACGAGTATGCATTGATTTCCGGGATTTGAACAGAGCCACTCAAAAGGACGAGTATCCAATGCTGATAGCCGACATGCTGATCAACGATGCTTCAGGACACAAGGTACTAAGTTTTCTTGATGGCAATGCTAGTTATAATCAAATCTTTATGGACGAAGAGGACGTCTAAAAGACTGCCTTTTGATGCCCTAGTTTTGTCGGTTTATTCGAGTGGGTTGTCATGACTTTTGGTTTGAAAAATGTCGGCACCACATATCAGCGCGCTATGAACCTAATCTTTCATGACTTGTTAGGAGTCATGCTAGAAGTTTACATCGATGATGTCGTAGTCAAATCGGACGCTATGGGAAACCATTTAGCCGATTTGAAGGTTGCTTTCGATAGGATGCGGCAGTATGGGTTGAAAATGAACCCACTCAAGTGTGCTTTTGGTGTGTCGGCAGGTAAGTTCTTAGGTTTCATGATTCACGAGAGAGGCATCGAAATTGATCCTAAGAGACTTGAAAAGATTAGAAACATTGCAGCGCCGACATGCAAAAGAGATGTACAAAAGTTGCTAGGCAAGTTAAACTATTTGCGTCGCTTTATATCCAACTTGTCCGGCAAGATTGATGCCTTTGTCTCCATACTTCAGCTAAAAAACGAAGCTGAGTTCACTAGGGGGGCAAGCCAACAAAGTGCTTTCGAAAAGATCAAGGAGTGCTTGTCGTCACCACCAGTGGTAAGAGCGCCTAAAGCTAGGATTCTGTTTCGGTTGTACATCGCCGCTGAAGATGGCGTGATTGGAGCCGTGCTAACCCAGGAGGTAGAGAGAAAGGAGTACATCATCACATTCTTGAACCGCCGCCTGCTGGACGCCGAAACCAGGTACGCGTTTGTGGAACGATTGTGTTTATCACTTTATTACGCGTGCACCAAGTTATGCCACTATCTTCTCCCCACTACATGTGTTGTCGTTTGCCAAACCGATGTTATAAAGCACATGTTACAGAAGCCGATTCTAAGTGGAAGAATCGGAAAATGGGCTTATGCGTTGATTGAGTATGATTTGGCCTACGAACCCCTGAGAGCGATGAAAGGCCAAATCATAGCTAACTTTATAGTTGATCATCACATAGATGTTAGCTGGAGTGATACTATTGCTTTAGTTGAGGTAGTACCATGGAAGCTTTATTTTGATGGTTCGGCTTGCAAGAGTGGCCAAGGTATTGGAGTGGTTCTCATATCACCTAATGGTATGCGCTTTGAAACTTCGGCCCGACTAGAGTTTTCTTCCACCAATAACCAAGCCGAATACGAAGCCTTATTGCTAGGTCTTGAATTGCTAGAATTTGTGGGTGCTAGACATGTTCACGCATATGGTGATTCGTTATTAGTAGTACAACAAGTAGCTAAGAATGCTCAATATTTTAATGGCTTGCTAAATAGTTACTTGGATAAATGTCTAGACGTAGTTGCCACTTTCGATGACTTCAGAATCTTTCACGTATCAAGAGAAGCCACTTCAGTCGCTAATGATTTGGCTCAGCAAGCATCTGGCTACCAAGTCAGGAGAGGAAAATTTTCTGCATTGGAGAAGCCGATGCTCGACCTTACTGCCGAAGCCAGTAACAGCGGGTAGGCGCACCCTCCTGGTCGAACCCCTCTGGCCGCCGAAGGTCACTACGCACCAAGGGTCCTAGACCAGAGTACCCCGCTGACCGAAGGTGCTGGCGCGCCAAAGTCTGTAGGTCGATGCCTCCTGCACAGAGAAGACTCCCCGGAGTTCGAACCCTTTGAAGGGCTTCGGCCCAGCACACTCCGAACGCCCACCTCGGCCAGGCTTCGGCAGTAATTTAGAAGTTTTTTCAGAAGGTGGACCAGCGAGACCCTCTGAAACCTGTAAGGGCGATTGGAGAGTCCCGATCGTCCAATATTTGAGAGGCCCTAGCCAAAGGGTTGATCGGAAGGTTTGGCGACAAGCGTTCAAATTCGTGTTGATAGACGACACATTGTATCGCCGAACCATCGACGGAGTGCTATTGAAGTGTTTAGACCATGAGCAGTCTTAGGTGGCTACAGGAGAAGTCCATGAAGGGCTTTCCGGCACTCATCAGTCGGCCCAAAAAATGAGTTGGATGCTCAAAAGAGCAGGTTTTTATTGGCCGACTATGACTAAAGATTGTTTCAAATACTATAGAGGGTGTGAAGCATGTCAGAGGTTTGGCAATATTCAGTTAGCTCCTACCTCCTTGCTCAATCCTATTGTCAAGCCATGGCCGTTTTGAGGTTGGGGTTTAGACTTCATCGGCCAGATTCACCCTCCTTCCTCAAAAGGGCATCGGTTCATATTGATGGCAACATATTACTTCACTAAGTGGACCGAGGCCGTACCTCTCAAGAACATGACGCACAATGAGGTACGTGATTTTATTTTGAAGCACATCATACATAGATTCGGCATTCCTCAAACCCTTACTACAAATCAAGGTAGTTCGTTTGTTTCTGGAGAAGTAAGGGACTTCGCCGAATATTATGGTATTAAGTTGATAAACTCTTCACCTTACTATGCTCAGGCCAATGGTCAGGCCGAGTCTAGTAATAAAACCGTGATTAAGCTCATTAAGAAGAAAATTGAGGAGTTTCCTAAAAAGTGGCATGAGGTGCTTTCCGAGGCGCTATGGGCTTGTAGGATTGCAAAGCACGGTGCTACCAAAGTCAGTCCATATGAGTTGGTATATGGACAAGAGGCTGTTCTGCCTGTAGAGGTAGATCTTGGCTCCTTAAGAGTGTTGAAGCAAGATGGCTTATCGGTCGACGAGTATGAAACTCTTCTAAAGGACAACCCAGAGGAAGTGACCGATAAGAGATTAAGGGCTTTAGAGGCCATAGAAGTAGACAAGAAGAGAGTAGCTAAAGCCTACATTAGGAAGGTTAAACCAAAATCATTTCAAATAGGAGATTTAGTGTGGAAAATGATTTTACCCTTAGGCACGAAGAGTCCCAAATTTGGTAAATGGTCACCTAGTTGGGAAGGTCCTTTTAAGATAGCCGAAATTGCTCCCGGCAACGCATACGTGTTGGAATCCCTGCAGGGAGAGCGGTTTCGAAGAGTTTTGAATGGTAGGTACTTGAAAAGGTATTTCCCAAGTGTGTGGCAAACATCATAAAAGTGTCGGAAAGCCGATATGGATGGTATCGTCTTTAGCTCGTTGTGCTTTTAGTTCACTAGTTCACTAAAAGGCAGGGGGCATGTGTTGATAGCAAAAAATGGCATTAATGGATAGATTGTCAAAATATCAATTTTGTTGATTTGGGCCGAAAATACACATGTCCAGGGTCTGTCCGAAGCCCTACCGGGCCGAAGTCCATCGAGCTATGGGCTCCGAAAGCCTCTAGCCAGCCCATGGGCTTCGGCCGGGAAGCCTTCGGAGGCCCACGCTACTGAAGCTTCGGCCCAAGGAGCAGGCCTCGATGGGCCTGGCCGAAGCCCACTTTGGCAGAGGTAAAATTGTACGCGTTTCCAACTCAATCTTTATCTCTATCTGGCCGGATTAATAGCAGATTAGATTGGGAATTAAGCCCCTATAAATAGAGAGGCAAGGCCGACGTAGAGCCCCCCCCAACTCAAACAAAACCAAAGCCCCATGCTTTGATCGTATCCTTGTTACTTCGCTTGTGAAGTATCCGTTAATCTACGTAATAGATTGCTATCGCCTTGTTACTTCGCCTATGAAGTATCCGCTAATCTGCATAACAGATTGCTCCCTTCGCTACTAGTTCAACACTTAGCAAAATTTGGTCCTCAGGCCGAGTTGGTACTTCGAATTCTATTTGTTGCAGGTTCGCACGTTCGGAGCGACTTCGTCGGAGGTATCTGGAGCTGAGAGATTAGTTTTGGAGGTCCCCAGGACACCCTTCGGCGGGACTGCAGGCTCTGACAACAGGCTTCGCCAGCATACTTCGTCGCAATGGGCTTCGCCACGACTATACTCCGCACCGGACGAAGTTGCACTCGAGCGCGTCCCTCGCGTCACTATTCCGTAGTTTGTTGTATCACAGATCGCATGCCGAACCCCGCTGTTTGGAGGTGATCATCGCGTCCAGATCCGTTCGGAGTCCATCTTTGGTCGGATCAGTCCGAACGCCAAAGCACCCTTCGGCGGAGTACTTCGCACCAGACGCCGAAGGTACACTTCGGTGAACCCTTCGCACCAGACTTTGAACCAGACAGGCTCCGACTGGTTTGCTGATTTTATTCTGTTTAATCTATCTCTTTCGGCTAATTGGATTATTTTGCGTAATCTGGCTGCCTGGCGACTCCACCCCCCTTATCACTACTAAGGGTAGTCAGAACGCGACGTCGGTGCCACGTCACGCTTAGGCTTGTCCCTAAGTATCTGTGCACTTTTGGATCATCGAACTGACTCAAGTGCGGGGGCACGTTTCCGTGTCAACAACAGGATATGTCTGCTACTCTACCAGTAATGGTAACTCTTATTACGGCTAGCGAGTCCGATGGTGCAAAAGAGAATCAGTCTTCTCCCGTCTAGACTCTAACTCTTAGTCAATCCATAACACAAAGCAGTGCAGGCTTGGTTGTTGCAGATATTGATGCAAGGCGAAAACATGTTTCTCCTGTTCGTTTGGTGGGTGCGGGCTCATGCATTCATTTCTTCTTTACTTCCTTAGTGTGTTTTATTTAGTATCGTCTTGTTTTTTTACAAACACACAGTCTTTGGTTGCATCGAAGAAACGATTCTCGCAAGCGAAGGCATCGAAAGGCAGATCGCCGCTTGCTTCTCCCGTGGCAAAAGAGTTAGTTTGCTATATGACTTTCGCCTTTGGCAAAACAATTCTACGTGAACTTGTGCAAAAAAAATTGGAACTTATTCTGTTCTATGGATGTTAAGTTTCTGAATAGATATTTAGTGATCATAGTATGTTTGGTAGAGACAGCGATATTACTTCCGTAGGAGGTAGCAGCTCTTCCGCTATCCATGATGCTTTCACGGATATCACTTCGCTCAATGATGCAAGCAGCCATGTATTTATATTTGTGTCATCTATACTTCGCTTTATCATGATACTTTTTCTGTTATCTCAACTTTTTTATATTTGTTATATCGATATGATGTCGGTTCTGATGGGATTCTTAAATTGCATGATTAAGTCTGCAGCTGTATACATAAATTGCATTTTTTAAATCTGCAAGTATTAAATTTGTGATTAAATTTGCCTTCTTGTACTGAATTTAAATAGTTGGAGCTTGGGTTGTGTTTAGAATTTTTCTTGTGCATCTTGAATTTGCGTCCTCGTTTCAATTTCAACAACAACTGAATTCATAGGAAGAGTGTGAATATGGTTAATTGCATTGCATGCCCTAGGATCTGCAGTCAATTGAAGTTTGTGTCCTAAATTTAGCTGCAGTTTGTTCTAGCCATGAATAATTCTGCCTTTTGCATGCAAATTTTCTTGTCATGTACTGAGTAGCGTTTCCAAGTCATCCTGCATTCAATTAAGATCTTGAGGCTAGACAATCTGTAAATACCAATCCCCACTTTGTCGAGCTAGTTCCTCCATGTGATTTAGTAGAATTTTTCGGTCCAGATTGCACTAAAAAGTTTGAGATTTTTGCATTAGAATTAGGCATGTCGGGGTATCACAAGATCAGCTTGTCTATCTGTTCATTCATGAAGATTATATGGAAAAACTTCTAATATCAATAAGAATACGATGTATGATAAATAACTGGAGTTTTTGAGCCGGCTTACATTTTCCAGACTTTGAAATATGGAAGCTTCTTTATGACAAAGTATATATTTTCTATATTTGAGTATGTGAAGATCATAATTAATCACAAAGTATTTTACAGGAAACATCTGCCTGCAATGCCCCTTCTCCTGACATGCAGAAGTAAACATGCTGACATGCAGAAGTAAACATGGTACTTTATAACTTTGTAACCTATTTTGCATGCTTTTATAACCACACATTGATTCCGTCTTAACACCGGTTCAATGTTAGCAGGGCTCATGATTCTGTCAACCAGCAGCATCGGTTGAAGGTTGCTGCTTACCTATGTCATTGGTTTCGTCAGCTTGAAGTTTTAGGATGTCTTATTTTGTTCTAAAGTATTGGGATGGTCATTTTGTCCTAGATGTATGGTAGTTGCTTTTGCGTGTTGTCTTTTGTTCATGTAGTGCTGGTGCTCGGTGTTGCGGTTTGCGTACGTCTGATAACAACCTTAGAAGTATCTTTTGGGCACTCCTTGTAAAAAAATGCAAACTTTGTCAATATCACTAGCTCCATGCTAGTGCTTTTATGTGCATGTAAAAATATATGCCTATGTTTTCGTGCTTGCATATTATTCGTGTTTTTTGGTCTGATCTATGCCGCTTCTGTTTATGTGAAATTTCTCTGATTTTTGGACATGCTCCGGACACTACTTTGGCATCATGGCAAGATCTAAAGGTCTGCTTCAAGATCATTTGTTCTAATCACTTTTCTACTTCATTTTTCTCTTGTATTATTCACTCAGTTGTGAATGTTGTATCAGGACCATATGAGAAGCACTGGTGATGTATGCTACTCTGAAGTGTACCGTGAGGCTGGTGGTAGGTTGTTGGTTTGGTACTTTGGTCTCTTTTACAGTTATTTGCTTTTATTGTATCCATGATGTTCCCATAGTTCTTCAGAAGATCCTATAAATTAAATGAACAGCTGGATAAACCACGTACTGTCAATATCATGCCAAACTAGCTATTTTTTTAAAATATAAATGAACTTTTTGTTCATGTCAAATTGCAGATCTTTAAATGAATTCATGCCATGTGATAAGTTGAATGCTAAGCATAACACTGAGGCTGATTTTGCAATGCTATGCCATGTTTCTATCCCGGCAATGTTAAATTTTGATATGCCGAAAGAATTATTATGTTTTCCTTTTCTCTGTACTATGCATAACAGTTTATTTCTTTGATTCAAACAAATTCGTGGTTAAATATTTAAATTGAAAAAATTTGCTAGCATGATGTTGCACAAATGTGGTATATATGTTTTATGCAGGATGTCACTGCAACAAAAGACAACAAGTTTGAGGATTATTTTTTGAAGCGTGAGCTACTTATGGGAATATATGAGAAAGGATTTGAAAGGTCGTCACCTATTCAGGAAGAAAACATTCCAATTGCTCTGACTGGTAGTGATATTCTTGCAAGAGCAAAAAATGGCACTGGGAAGGTTGCTGCATTTTGCATTCCAGTAGTTGAAAAAATTGATCTAGAGAAAAATGTCATACAAGGTATGCTCTTCAGCCCTGTATTCTGATTATAACAAATCATGACATTACACATTTATTTGATTCCTGCTCCCAACATTCGGAGTTGCATTATCGTTTCTGGCATTCATTTTGATGCATCGGATTATCTGATATTCTGAAATTCGGATCAATTATCAGCAATATCTTAGTTTGTGTACGTTAAATCCATATGAACTTGGAATTTTTTAGTGCACTGCTCGTATACTGTAAGAGGGAATTATTGTCATACAAATTAGAATGCAATCTTATGTATGATTCTTTTTTGTTGATGATAAACTCTTTTCTCTTTAGCATTATCTACACTATTGATAGACACATTATAAATAACACACCAAGCAATTGCTGTCTTAACTGGTCAATTTTTTGCCTTTTCAAAAACTTCTAAGTTGGTTGTTATTTCAGGTATGTTTATTCCCACGTTGAGCTTTATTTTTTTATTCCCTTATAAAGCTGGCTAACCCTGTTATTATTGTAAGATTTCAATTTGGTGTAACAAACTTTTTAAAGCGTAATGTTTGTGTGATGCCTGTAGAGTACATTTTTTATATTACTGAATTAAATCTGATATTTATTTTCTTTATTTCTTTCAACATGCAGAGGCTCCAAAATTTCATTTTCGGTGAGTAGCATCCACCTATTTTTGTCAATTGCACTGCACATAAAGTAAGTTAAGTTACCAGAATTTTAGGACTCAAAATTAAATGAGAATATTTATACAGATATGCTGATGCAACATTCAAGAGGGAAGTCTGCACTTGTTTTCTGTTCTACAAGAAAAGGTGCACAAGAAGCAGCACAGTGCCTTTCACAAACAGCGAGTTCTCTTGGCTATTCAAACCCATTTATGAAATCGATGCAGCAGTATGAACATCTAAAGGAGGCTTCCCTAACCTGTAGTGATAAGCAGTTGCAGGCATGCATCATACATGGAGGTCATGTTGAATCTTGTTCTGGGCACCCATGATACCTTGAAAATCTGCCATCATTTTCAATGTTTTGTTGCTTATCTAGATATTCATTTAGGTTTTGTCCTTAAATTACACTAATTGCTGATTTTAACTTATTTCCAATATTCAGTTGGCTTTCATAGTGGTGGTCTTTGCTTAAAGGATCGGAGTGTTGTTGAGGGGCTTTTCCTGAAGGGTGATCTTCAAATTCTATGCACAACCAATACTTTGGCACATGGCATCAATTTACCTGCACATACAGTAGTGATAAAGTCAACACAATTTTTGTGAGTCCATTTTGAATATGCCAGTGATTGAGTTAATTTCTGTTCATTTTAATGATTGTTTTCATTTTTATTTTGCAGCAACAAAGAGAAGGGATTGTATGTAGAATATGATAGACCATGGTTCTTCAGGTATACATGCCATTGTGTCTCAAGATCACCTGTAAAGACATCATTGTTTATATACAGGAAAAATATATTCAGTTTTGCTTCATGAATTTATGTGATTTTGTATCTTTATCATGTAGCCATAGTGCTATATGCTTAAGAGTTTTTTTACAAGTTTATCTGAACCAATAGATAGGCTATAAAATGTATCAGTTATACAATCTGTCATGACATTTGACGGCAATATCATACTCATATGTTACCTTTTCCTTGGACAGATATTATGTTGGTTATGACATAATTATTGTCAATAGGTATATCGTATATCATTGGAATATTTATTTACAAAATAAGAGGGATATTTGATGTGCTAAATTTCATGATGCATACAAGTAAAATTGTTTATCTTATAGCAGAGACGATGATAAGTTGGTTTTGATGTACTTATTACTGCAAGTTCACGTCATTTGATTTTCATGTGCATAACATTTGGAATTGTCTGCTAATTTTGTGCCACATTCAAGTTCAGATTTTTTTCATGTAACATGTTAAGATTTTATGTTATTGAAATTAACATGCATCTAAACATTGAAGTTCAGAGCATTTTGTGATTCAATTAGAAAACCATGTTATTTGATTCTCTACCTTATTCTGACAATGCCCCTTATGTTGGTAATCTGCATAACTTTTTTCCTTTTGATCTCAGAGAACTGCATTTTTCACCTTCCACCCCTCACTCAAAAATATTCACCCATCTGCATGCCTTTAAAATGGTCTGCATCGCATGCCGACATATATAACTTAGTTTTTGTTACGTTAAAATGGACTTTGTATTCCTGTACTTTTTAATTTCCTGAAGGTATGAACTTGTAGGGCTTTCCAAGGAAATTCTTTTGAATGACCCATCCCAGCAAGTTTGTCTAATCTAACCAAATTAACAAAATTGTAAGTTATTTTTTTTATTCGAGGTAAAAGTATGATGTTTTTTTGTGCCATTTGATTCCTTTCTGGTTGAGATGTTCAAGCTTGATAACTGATTCATGATTATAAGTTTGCACGTCTTAATTGCAGATTATTCCTTTGCAATTGATTGCTATAGTAATAAATCTACCAAAGGCTCAGACAAGATAATGTATGAAGCAGACACTGCAAACCTTGGGGCAGCATCATATTATGTTACCGATCAGACAAGATGGGGTGTTAGCAGTGTTGGAAGAACCACTGAGGTCTCAGATCTCAGCATGAACATAATGTACAGCTCCCAGCATTTTCAGAATTCTGTTGATTCAAAATTGTTTGAAACTGCAAGGATGTCACCATCATCACTGAGATACTATGGCCTTGAACTTGAGAATGGAAATTACACTGTTCTACTTCAGTTTGCAGAGTTAGTTTATCATGACTCGCAGACTTGGGTAAGCTTAGGAAGGAGAGTTTTCGACATATATGTCTAGGTACAAATTGATCTCATTGTATAGAATTTTTTTCCTGAACGTATTGTTGATAATTGCGTAATTTCATAGGGTTCTTTGAAAGAAAAGAATTTCGACATCAGGAAGATAACAGGTGGAAAATCTTTTACTGCAGTTAACAGGAGTTACACCGCAACCGTTGTAAATAACTTCCTTGAGATCCACCTCTTCTGGGCTGGCAAGGGCACTTGTTGTGTACCTAATAAAGGCTACAGTGGGACAATGATCTCAGCATTAAGCGTCACTCTAAGTAAACGCAATTGTTAAGTTAATACCAACAAAGATTATATTTGCATTAAGACAGATAATTTTTTTTTCAGATTTTACTCCAACTGTGCGAAATGGTATGCCGAGGAGAGGAACCAAAGCACACACAATTTCTGGAATAGTAGTTGGTGTGTTAGTTTTAGGATTAGCAGCCTTATTTGGAATATTTATGTGGGTGAAGAAGAAAACAGCAATGGCACAACAGAAAGAAGGTATCATTTATTAGTGCAGCAATTCAGAAATTGAAAATTTTAAATGATTTGTTCCTTCTCATCTGTCCTGAAAAATGCAGAACTGTATGACCTTGTTGGAAGGCCTGATGTTTTTGGTAACGCTGAACTTAAGCTAGCTACAGACAATTTCAGTTCTCAAAACATTATTGGGGAAGGTGGATATCGGCCTGTGTATAAGGTTGTGTATTTCCCACAGTCATAAGAAGTTGCAGCTGAATATTTATCTGATTTGGTATTTTAAGTGTAGCTTTTTGTTGGCAACATTTTTATCCATGCTCAAAATATACATGTAATTCTAGGAAGGTTCTTCCTTTTACAGAGTAAGCTGCCTGATGGAAGAGTTATCGCTGTGAAACAGCTTTCTCAATCATCTCATCAGGGGAAAAGCCAGTTTGTGACAGAGGTTGCAACAAGTTCTGCTGTGCAACACCGGAATCTTGTGAAAGACACCATTGTTGGTTTATGATTACCTTCAAAATGGAAGCCTAGATCAAGCACTCTTCGGTGAGTTGAATTCTGCCAATTTCCAGTTCCTGCCAACAAGCATAGTTCCCATTGGATGTACTTTGCATCAACATTACTGATTGTATAGTTCTTTGCTGAGCTTATGTCTGAAGAATGCAAGATCTCAGTTTTGATAATTGTGTGCCACTTTTTGAGCCATTGCTCACTCATTTGCATTTTCTGATTGATCTCTGCTCCTCAATTTTTCAAGCATCATGTTGACAAAAATTGCGGATTCATTGGCCACATGTACTTCCAAACGAAAACCTATATACCACTTTTGCATCAAATCAAATGTATTACTCATGTGCCATTGAACATACAGTCCATATTACTGCATTTGCCAAGTTTGCTCTGGTCTGAAATAAGCTGAGAGACTTGAGGTATATAACAAACATTTGGTTCTATGATCAATGAACTTCATTTTGAACTCATGTGATAAATGTACTTGGTGCTCGATGAATCTTCCTTTGTCATGAACAGTTCGACTTGTCTTCCTATTGAATAGCAGCAGTCTGACTCTGTTACGATCGCGTATTGATGGTTCATGTCGTGTTCTGAAAGCAGAGCACCAGACTACTACGAGACTACCAGTAGACAACAGTCCAGTACTATGAGGCTAACGTTCCGTCTGATGGCTGTGTGTGGGTGGAATTGGTGGGTTGGGCTGCAGAAGGATTTCGTGGACCCGGCGATGGGCAGCCCGCTACTGGTGGCTGGCGGCGAGGCTGTGGTACCCACTGTGGCCGAGGCGATCGCCGTTGCGAGGGAGCGTGGAACCTTCATCGTTTGGGACAGTTCATTCATCTTGGTTGCAATTTTCCCTTTGTTAATTAATTAGCACATCTTCATTTGGTTTAACTGTTTTGGTGGTAACTAGGCCGGTTACCACTAACCGTTAAGCCAATGATTATCTCAGTGATTTTATTATTAGTTCGCTAACCTAGTTTTGTTAACCCTTTTTCTAATCCAAGCCTTACGGTTCAGCAAGTAGGGGCTTTCGTGTCATTAGATTCAGATCTTGTCATAGTGCATCGATTGATGATGAACTACTTATAGGTGGTCAGAGAGCACTTCAGATGTTGTCTTGTTGATGTTAGATTATAGTTTTCTGGTGGACATTATCAGGTAGTTAGGGTAGTTTTTTTATTAGACGAACACAAACGTAAAACAAACATCAACACAAGCGCATCATTGGCGTGCCTCAATCGCAACGAACATCACAGGAGGCGCGCCATTGGCGTGCCCCAACATCTAGTATCTTCAATTGTAGTTCTGAAACAAACATCTCGACAAGTTCTTGAGCAAGATTCTGTGATAACCCACAAATAAAGGAATTCAAAATAAGAATTTATGTTGTTTGATTAAAAACTTTGAATAAGTAGTGTTTAATTAAAAAAACCAGGATCAAACATAAGAAGCTACATACTGATTAAACAGGAGAATGAAAAACTGAATATTACATGCAAACTCAGAATCAGTTCACTGGCTATTATGTAAAAAACATTTTGCTTTCTGAAATTTTCCAGGACACACCTTAACTCCTCAATCTTTTAAAATGGCAAGTATTGGCCTATCCAACAGAGAGAAAAGAAGGAGCATGCTAATTTAATCCACTTCTGCATGAAACAAAATGAATAACCCACCGTATTCTAATATGAGACGAGAACCTTTTGAATACTGGGGTTCCGCCACCATCCCCTGAATCATTCATGTCATCTTGGTGCTCAGTAAACCGGACAGCGGACTATTCATGGCTACTTCGGAAAAGCAGCGCATAGAGCAAAAAGCTTTAAAACCTTTAACCAATGCAAGTCGGCCATAGCAAGGACCTGTTAACAGGTAAAACAAGAAAAACATTATGAACTAGCTATACCTTGTGGGATTCAACCTGGATTTGGAGAGAGTGTGTCTCTTAACCAAGCACAACATACCATCTCCTTGTAGGCCGATAGAAGCATGCCCCGGCATTGCTCCTAAGCAATGCAAAAGAGCACAGAGATCAGGAGCTGAACAGTTCGTAATAGGTAAAATTCACTAAATTAAAACAGCTGCTACCTCCCTGCGCATGTCCTTCAGCACTCCCAAATCCATGCCACGGCATGTACCTGACAAACCCGTGCTATTATTTGGTAAATTTCTTTGAAAATTTCTCTTCAGCCAACTTTCTACTTCACTCCCTATCTTATCCTATTTCCTATTTTTGCTCTTCTCCTCTGTAGGACGGACGATTAAAGGGGTGAATAGGCGCCTCAACAAATTCTTTCGAATTGATAACCTTTTCTAAACACCCAACACTCCTCTAAATGAATAAGCAGAAGCAAATAAACTTTCACAGCAAAAATTCAGACAAAGCTAGTGCTATCACTCTCCTGTCAGATATAATATGATGCGACAGTTTGAGAAATCACAAGCACTAAAAATAATCTAGTCTTCAAAAACAAACCGATGTCCTGATTGAAAAGACACTAGTACACAACACGCAAGGCAGATTAAAAATTCTCACATATCGAACGACTGATCAACAAATATTCCACCAAATGACAGATAATTCATCAAGCACATGCAGATCATCCACAAACCACAAACAATTTATCAAGTATGAGAAACACACAAATTAAATGTCAGAGTTCAAAGGCATTTAAACAAATATATGGCATGCATTTGGATTCATGGATATATCAATAAACATGCATGTATCAAACTGAAATAAACCTACTTGCAACTATCTTAACCAAAAACGGAACAATAACAAAATAATCAACCAAGATTAATTTATTTCAAAAACACGAGAATCAAGAAAGAGTACTATTCATGTTCATGTTCTTCATCTACTCATGTGTGCACCGAATGCCTCCTCGTTGACTGCTTCACTCCCGCGTCAGACAGCCTCACGACGATGGCCACGCGCCGAAGTGCTCCCGTGGCTAGCACGTTGTGCGCCTAGCTCGCGACCAGGCGCCTCGGCCGTCCTGGCTCTGCATGAAGAACGAGACGGCAGCAGGTCTGATGATGAAAACCGGAATCCAGAAAAAACCGATGGAGGGAGAACTCGGTGAGGGAACTGCTCAGCGAAAATGGCGCTCGGTGGGGTAAAACCAGAACAGCAATGACTCTGTAGCTTTGGTGGAGATCGCAGGGGCGGTGGCGATAAACAGAGAAGGCCGAGGAAATTTCTCCGAAGAAATGGGTAAAGGGAACTCAAATTTTCAATTGGAATGAGTTGGTGAAACCCTATGGTCCAGCGGACCTTTTATAAGCAATTCAAAAACAGGAAAAGATGCAAATACCCCTTGGTTATTACAGACTTGAAGGCCCACGAGGCTACAAAAATAAAATCCTATCTAAAGGTACTTCGTCCTGATCTGAAGCTTTCGTAGCGACTACGACTTCGCCTTAGGAGCATTGATCTTGATCCGATAGTTTTGAGCCGAAACCAACAAAGCCTCTCCCGATCGCCAACACATGTCACCAATCCGTGAACTCGACCACCAGCAAGTCTCTCCCACTCCCCGCTTGATCCTGATCACCCACCATTGACATTTGACTCGCATATCAACCGTGCACAATATGAGACAAACAAAACACGAATCTCCATGTAGAATACACATTGAACCCTTTAGTGAACTCAAATAGCTGTCACAAGTCCAAACCATTAACTCGAGCAAACTTGTCAATCACTCATCACTAAGATAAAACCACAATGCAAACCCCACTTGGTTTCTCAATCTCCCCCTTGATGAGTGCATTGACAAGTCCAAAAGAAAGAAAGGTGAATGTTCTAAGTTCAACACACAAGTGACCATAAAATCTCAGAAAAGAGCAAAAACATATCACTTGATTTTAAAATCTCCCCCTTCGCAAAAGATCGACAAAAGATCCTCCCCTTCGACATAAGCAAGACACCATTCCCCCCTTTGGCAATGCAGGCATCAAGATGATAAAAATGATGCAAAGAGAGATGTGAGGGTGAATGTATATGCAAGCTTATGAAACATGATTAGCTGCAATTACAGTACAAAACAAGCATTATCCTTGAACATTGTCTAAAAGTACGGTATGATAAGATCAGATGAATCATATCTAAGGAAAAGTAAGAGCAAGCATTTTCAGGATTTAGCAAATAAAAGCATCACCACTCAGACTAGCATACTAGACATGGTAAAGCATGGAATAGAAAAGCTAGCAAATACTACCCAGATATGCATAGTCAAATAACATGGAGCTTCAGCAAACTTGTTATGCAATATTTTCAAGTTTTTATTTCATTTTTCTTTTTGATTTTAGTGCCAGGGGTTATTTGCATGTAAACCTTATGCTAACCGAGCAAGCCAAGCCTAGATCAAACAAAGATCATCAAAATCTTAAAGCATTAGTCATGACATACACTACAGTGTCCTAGTTTATACCAAAGTGCTATGGTATGCAGTTTAGAACAATGCAGTGCGATACAGTAAACCCACATGGATCTTTTCAGTTTTAGCACAAAAAGGCATGGATATCAATTTCATTTTTATCAATTTTTAGTACAAGATTTCCATGAAAAACATTATAATGTTCAAGTTGTATGTTTGCATCCAAGTATAAAACACTTAACTATCAGGCATGTAAAAGATGGCAAAAGCACTCAACCTACTCATGTTAGTTACCAGACTAAGCAGTGATCATGTTTTAAATTTTCAGAATTAAAAGTCATGCTCATGACAGGTATCAGACATAATCAATAGAGAAAAATCATCATGACCAAAGACAATAATTCAAAGGCATATACAAGCAAGTGCATGTAAAAGAAATTAATCATATGACATAATCTTATGCAATGAAATACAACTCCCCCTCACAAAATGCCATAAGGATGACAAACACCAAGCTCTCCTCTCAAAAATGCAAAACGAGAAGCATCAAGAGGCTTGGTAAAAATGTCAGCAAGTTGATTCTGGGTATCAACATATCTCAATTTAATATCACCCTTCTCATTGTGGTCTCTCAAAAAGTGATAATGCATGTCAATGTGTTTGGTTCTAGAATGTTGAACTAGGTTGTTGGCTAAGCTAATGACACCAGTGTTACCACAAAGAAGTGGAACACCCTTAAAGTCCAACCCAAAATCCCGCAAAGTAGAAACCATCCACAAAATCTATGAGTAACAGCTAGCAGCAGCTACATACTCAGCCTTGGCTGTAGACTGCACAACGCTAGAATGTTTGTGAGAAAACCAACAAACAAGAGAGGAACCCAGAAAATGACAAGTACCAGAGGTACTTTTCCTATTAATTCTACACACAGCAAAATCGGCATCAGAAAAACCTCGAAGGCATAAAGAAGATGATGTAGAATACCAAATACTGAATTCAAGAGTGTGTTTGAGGTACCTTAGTATGCGTTTAACCGCTTGACGATGTGAAGCCCTTGGGGAAGCCTGAAAATGAGCGCATAGACACACTGCGAAGTGTATGTCCAGCCTCGTAGCTGTCAAATAGAGGAGGGAGCCGATCATGCTCCGGAACTCCTTTTGATCCACTTCTTCTCCATCTTCATCGGGGTCAAGTGCTACTGAGGTAGCCATCAGAGTGACAAGTGGCTTTACATCGCTCATATCAAAGCACTTCAGCAGATCCTTGGTGTACTTCGTCTGATGGACAAAAGTACTTTGTTTGCTTTGCTTGATTTGCAAACCAAGGAAGAAGGTCAGCTCACCCATCATCTACATCTTGAACTCCCTGCTCATAGAATCAGCAAACTCGGCCACAAATGTATGAGAAGAGCCACCAAAAATAATATCTTTAACATAAATCTGAACAAGAAGAAAGTCTTTGCCACATTTAAGAGTAAACAAGGTTTTGTCAACAAAGCCCTTTTTGTACCCATGCTCAAGCAAAAAGTTTCTAAGTCGGTCAGACCAGGCCCTAGGAGCTTGCTTGAGTCCTTACAAAGCTTTGTAAAGTTTAAAGACTCTATGGGGGTACTTGGGGTGTTCAAAGCCTGGGGGTTGTCTAACATAAACATCCTCTCCTATGAAACCATTAAGAAAAGCACTTTTAATATCCATGTGATAAAGCTTGAAATCACGAGAAGATGCAAAAGCAAGCAGACTCCTAATGGCTTCAAGTTAAGCTACTGGAGCAAAGGTCCCTTCAAAATCACCCCCTCAACTTGAGAGTAACCCTGAGCAACAAGCCTAGCCTTGTTTCTCACAACAGACCCATCCTCCCCCTGTTTGTTTTTGAAAATCCATTTTGTGCCAATGATATGAATGTTAGGAGTGGATCTACAAGAACCCAGACTTGGTTTCTATCAAAATTTTCTAACTCCTCATGCATGGCATTGATCCAACTTGAATCAGACAGAGCATGACTATCATCTAAGGCTCAAAGGAGGCAACAAATGCAGAATCAATAAAGTGAGCGTGAGAACTTGTTACCCTTTGACCTAGCTCACCGATGATCTTCTCTGGAGGATGCATCTTTTGAATGTGTTGCGGAGCTTCTCGATGAGATGCGGCCTCCCCCTCAACACTTGCCGGAGTGAGCTCAACGCTTGCTGAAGTCGATGCTTCAGGCCCTCTTGCTGAAGTAGATGTTGTAGGATCTGCTTCAAGGGTAATTGTAGTGGGAGGTAGGGGATCATCCTCAATCTCTTCAAATTTTGATGGATCTTTTTCTTTAAAAATAGTTTCATCCATATCCTGATTACTAGCAAGCTTAAAAGAAGTACTAACATAGGGAAAGACCCATCAAAAGTCATATCGCATGACTCAATGATAATGTTAGTATCAACGTTAAAAACACAATATGAATGACCATGAAGTGAGTAACCAAAAAAGATACCATCAGAAGAACACGACTCAAATTTGTCAAGATTAACACGTTTTAGAATGAAGCACCGACATCTAAACACTCTCAAATGAGTAACTTTGGGCTTCCTTCCAAAACACAGCTCATATGAAGTCAAATTCAAAAGTGAGTGCAGAAAGATCCGGTTGGAGATGTAACAAGTTGTGCTCATGGCGTCAGCCCAAAACCTTCTAGGAGTCCTATGCTCATCGAGCATCATCCTAGCCATATCCACCAGAGTGCCGTTCTTTCTCTCAACAACTCCATTCTGTTGAGGAACCCACGGAGCAGAAAATTGATGTTCAATGATGGATAATTGGGTGGCCCGATCTTTTAGTGAGTTGAGGAGATAAGTTTGATTGGTAGAAGGAGAAGACGTTCATGAACCGACTACAACCGTACGAGATGTTCGTGTTGCGCCTTAGCGATCGATACACCAACTCCAAGGGTTGTTGATCTTATTGGTAATCAACCTTGTTCCTGCAAGCAATCGAAGAATGAGGAAGAACAAGATAAAGGAGAAACTACAATTGTTGGATATGAAAGATGCACAAAGGGTAGTTGGGGTACTGAAACGTGAAACCAACGATCTAACCGATCACGGGTTTACACGGACAAGTAGCATTGGCTAAAGTTTTATCTAATCAAAACTCAAATTACAACTTAAGTCTCTAAGGTTATTTATAGCCCTAGGGACATTCCCAAAGTTTGGAAAACTTATTACATATGGAAAGGACTAATTATTTCCAAAATAGATTGACTAAAAAATGGAAATTCCGTGCTTAATTGGTTCGACCTGAAAAAGGAACACACATTGATTTGGTGATTGTGATCTCCTATGATGGAATCTGGAGGTGTAGCTGGATCCATTGGAAAGAGGCCATCTCAATCTTTCCAAAAAGTCCAAGATCATCCTAATTGGAGCTTCCATATAAAATTTATGTGCGTTTGAATTTGGTATTGTTCCTGCAGTCTGAGTCTGAATCCCACACATGTAGAACTTTATCTCCACTTTTTATTGGCACAAAAATGACGTCTCAAAGTTGCATATTATATTTGGATTGACTTGACTTGGTCCCCAATCAACTTCCATGATGTACCATGCTCTTGATGTGCTCTTAACGTGTTGCTTGATCTATGAAAGAATTTCTGTAATTGAAAACAAAGCCAACTCATGGTGTAGCATCCTTAGCTCAAATATATAAAATGTAAATCTAATATAGAATGAATGAACCTTGGGTTGTTTATTGTAAAGTATAAGCATGGTTATATCCGAGCTAGTGATGTCCTCATCATTTTCTCCTTCTTGGCTACAAACCGTCCTCGATTTGTTCTTGTGTTCATGATCAATGCAACTCCTAGCAAAAAAATCATTATTGTGCAGTATCTCTTGTTCCGTAAACATGCGGGGAATTGGAGAAAACCAACTCACCAAATCCTTTGCTTGAACAAATGACATCAAATTTATACTTTTAAACATTGGAGTAGGAATTGTGGCATTACTAAGCAGCCCACAATGCTCTCCTTCTTGAAAACAAACCTGTGTATTTAAATCAAAACAAGAAACTCTTGAGATAATAGGATTAGTTAAAACACCTTGGTCGAGACTATTATTTTTAGACTTTACATGCAGTTTTAAATCTGAACATATGTAAAATCTATGCACAAAATATACTCCTTGATCATTGTATTTGCCAATTACGTGAAAACTCATTTGAGCAGGACCTGGCAAGTCAGGTCTAGTGAGTAATTTCTCATTTAAAGCACTAAGTTCACAAAGATCATTAAGTTTAATATAACCCCAAGTATTTAAAGAAGATAACAATTTTTGTTCTTCCTTTTCACTAGGAATGTGAACAACATGTATCAAATCACTTAAAGATTCGGCAACAAAGTCAACATGTTCATTAACTAGTTGTTGCATGTATATAAGTGAAGTATTAACACACACCTGTTCTTTATTACAAGGAGTGTTAAGCAAATCATATGGTAACAAAGAAATTTCAGCAAAAGATTCCACTAATGGTTGCTCTATAATAGCATGAAAATTGGATGATTGTGTTTGGTGAGGAGCATACTCACCTTGATTAATTTCATCACATATATTATCTTGCAAAACCTTCTCTAATGATGTAAGTACATAAATGCTCTCTTTTTCTTGTTCAAAGTTAGTAGAACTAGAAGGCAAACTGATTGGCGTCTCCTCTAAATCAATAGCAATCTGAATTTCAGCTTGACACGCAAGTTCAAACAATTGAGAAAGAGAATTATATGTATCATGAAGAAGCATTTCTTGAATTTCTTTATTAAGCCCATGTAAAAACCTTTGTTATGTAGCTTCTTCACATTCATCTATAGCACAACGTAATAAACAAGCATGCATATCATGATAGTATGAGGAAACACTTCTGCTATGTTGTTTTAAACATTGTAGTTTTTTTAACAGAATTTCAGCATAATATGGAGGAACAAAAGCATCTCTCAAATATTGTTTTAATTTTTTTCCAAGATTGAGGTATTTTATCATGTCTACAAAGATGTTTGCAATGATATGCAACATCTTTAACTAACACTTTAGAGGCAACCATAACCTTTTGTCTTTCAGACAAGTTATAATTTTTAAATTCATTATCTTCTGCTAGCTCCCATTGAATATATGCAACGGAATCCCGGCTTTAGGCGCTCTTACCACCGGCGGTGACGACAAGCACTCCTTGATCTTTTCAAAAGAACTTTGTTGGCTTGCCCCCCAAGTGAACTCGGCTTCGTTTTTTAGCCAGAGTATGGGGACAAAGGCATCAATCTTGCCGGACAAGTTGGATATAAAGTGATGCAAATAGTTCAACTTGCCTAGCAACTTTTGTACATCCCTTTTGCATGTCGGCGCTGCAATGTTTATAATCTTTTCAAGTCTCTTAGGATCAATTTTGATGCCTCTCTCGTGAATCATGAACCTAAGAACTTACCTGCCAACACACCAAAATCACACTTGAGTGGGTTCATTTTCAACCCATACTGCCTCATCCTATCGAAAGCAACCTTCAAATCGGCTAAATGGTTTCCCATAGCGTCCGATTTGACTATGACATCATCGATGTAAACTTCTAGCATGACTCCTAACAAGTCATGAAAGATTAGGTTCATAGCGCGCTGATATGTGATGCTGGCATTTTTCAAACCAAAAGTCATGACAAATCACTCGAATAAACCGACAAAACCAGGGCATCGAAAGGCAGTCTTGTAGACATCCTCTTCGGCCATAAAGATTTGATTATAACCAGCATTGCCATCAAGAAAACTTAGTACCTTGTGTCCTAAAGCATAGTTGATCAGCATGTCAGCTATCGGCATTGGATACTCGTCCTTTGGAGTGGCTCTGTTCAAATTCCGGAAATCAATGCATACCCGTATCTTGTCGCTCCCTTTCTTCTCTACAGGCACAATGTTAGCAACCCATTCTGCGTACCTGCACGGCCTAATAAATTCAGCCTTGAGTAGTCGCTCCACTTCTTCTTTAACTCGGTCATAGACGGCCGAATTGAAGCAGCGGGGGGATGCCTATAAGGCCTAAATCCGGACTTGATGGGCAGCCGATGCTCCACGAGCTCGCGGCTTAGCCCTGGCATCTCGCTATACTCCCATGCGAAACAATCGACATACGACCGAAGTAACTTTATTACTTCAGCCTTTTCATCGGGCTGCAAATGTTGGTTTACAAAAGTCGGCCTTGGGATGCTACCATCACCTATGTCGACCTCATCCAAGGGATCGGCCGACGCAAAACCTTGTCCTAATTTTTCTACTTCGCTAAAGTCCTCGATGGCTTCGGCAATACCGTCCTTATTAGATCGATGCTGCTCCACGCGAGACTTTAGCCAATCTAGATTACCGTTGCTAGACATGACTATTAATACAAAAATAGTTGTGCTACTCCAGCCGGCTTTACAGACACTAGTACAAACCGTCCTCTGGATACACTAACAAAATCATAATCCGAAAGATCTCTACCTGATAGACACTCTACTTTGTTATGGACGGCGTCAACCGACACATCGGCCAAAGCTACTTGGGTCGAAGTATTCGTGGGGATGACCTCCACTTCATCGCCGTCCCACTGTATCAACCACTGGTGTAGAGTAGAAGGAATGCAATAGTTTGCGTGAATCCAATCGCGTCTGAGTAACACGCTATAGTTACCTTGTACGTCGACGACGAAAAATGTTGTTGGCAATGTCTTGTTGCCCACCGTCAACTCCATAGAGAGTACTCCCTTGGCCTTGGAGCTCTCGCCGTTGAAGCCGTTGAGCATCAAGTTGGTCTTCTTTAGGTCATCCTCATCCCTGCCAAGATTCTTCAACAACGAATAAGGCATTAAGTTAACACTGGCGCCGCCATCGACGAGCATTCGGGAAATCGGCTTCCCATCGATGTGACCTCTAACATAGCGGGGTTTTAGATGGCGAGCCGAGTCCTCGGGCTTCTCGAAGATGGCATTGCGTGGACTGAGGTTCAAATGAGCAACCTCGGCATCATCCTGTGGTACGGAGAACTCGGCAGGAAACGTGACAATGTTGATGTCCATCACCCGGGGCGCGGGTCCCTCAGAGATGGGCGAGTAATCGTCGTCGAGCATGTCATCATCGTCGTCGCTTGGACTAGGAGCCGGGTTGGTCATCTCAACTGGCTTCTCCCTCCATACCTTTTTGGTAGCTGGCCGAGGGCAGATTTCTTCGAAGATAGCATCGCGCTCGGCCTCAGCTTTCTTCTCGCGCATCTCCTGTGCCTGTAGTCTTTGTAGGCATCTATTCTGTGATTTGGACATGCCTAGAGGGGCCCAAGATGGCTGTGGCTTGGCGCCTGGTGCTACTGTTCGGCTTCCATTAATTCTGGCCGAAGTGGTATTGTGCCCTTCGGCCTTGCCTTCCCTATGTTCGGAGGGGGCTTCGCTGCGAACCCCGTCGGATGGACCGGCCTTGTCAGGCCGATCGAGCCAGGCTTCGGTGCAGAGTCCGACCGAAGCATGAGACTTACCTCCGTCAGACCTTGGTGACAATGTTCTCGGGATTGGGGCTTCCTGAGACCCAACTCTGATGGTTATGGCTTCGGACTCCCTGACCTCGGCCTCCATGTGCTCGCACCCTTCGGCTGCGCTCTACATGGTCCAATTCGGAGGCACCACAGACAGTCTGTGGATGATGCCCCCCTCCGCTACGTCTCTTTGCCCCTGCCATCCATAATACTCCGAAGGAAAACAAGGCATAGTGTTAGGTTGCGGAGGGTACCCTGACCCGGATACGTACGGGGCCCATGGTGTCCCCGCCCAGTCATACGGTGGAGGCATCGGCGGCTCTAGTGGCCTCACCCATTGTGAGCCAAACCCGTTACCTGGAGGGGGGTTTGGTCAAGTCGAAGGTATCTTGGACCACACCAGCGAAGGGTCCTGCCAGGCCGGAGGTACGTTCGGCCAGTGCGGCCGAAGCCTCCTATTGGAGACATCCAACACAGTGTGGGGTTTGACCATTGGGGACCGAAGTTATAGTACGGGGGACCCAACCACTGGGGGTCAAAGCAGTTGTATAGGGGGTTCGGCCGTTGTGGCTCGGAACCACCGTGCGGAGCATCAGGCCACCGTGGCCCGAAGCCTTCGTGCGGAGGGCTCGCCTGCTTCGGTCCGAAGCCACCCTTCGAGGGTCTTGGACCCTTCGGCTATTTTAGCTTAGCGTGTGGACCTACTACCTTTGCCCTCCTTTGATGCTTGTTCAACAGCATGTCATATGTTACCTTCGGCCTCTTGCGAGCCTTAGTCGAAGGGGTATTAATGTTCTGTTTCCACACTCCCACCTTGGGGTTCTTTGGCATGAGTGTGCGAGTGCGCGGTTCTCCAACAATTACCTCTTTCCCTTTAGCCGACTCGGCCTGTTCTGGCCGAATCAATACCTTCTTTTTGCCGAGGTCGATGGCGTTGACTGGAAAAGGATCTTTATCCAGCTTCTTCGGATCATGGTCTATCTTCAATCGTCCTTCTTCTATGGCTAATTGTATCTGCCGTCGAAAAACATTGCAATCATTAGTATTATGCGAATGTGAATCATGCCACTTTCAGTATGGATGCTTCTTTAACTCATCGGCAGGTGGAATGACTTGACCCTTAGGTAACCTGAGAAGCTGACTTTTTAAGAGAAAATCAAATATTTTATCACATTTAGTTATGTCAAACGAGTACTTGACCTCACTAAGTCGATTCTTTGTGGGGGACGGTCGTAACTCAGAGCAGGTGACATGTTTATTCTTAGTGTTCCAAACCCATTCGGCCGCGTACATGTCGGCCGAATCCTCCTCCTCTGACTCTTCCTCATCAGAGCATTCCATGATGTGGATTTCAGCCCTAGGCTTGCTAAACGTCTTAATAAACTTTTTATCTTTGGCTCGGCCTTCCTAGACCAGAGCCTACTATAAAACTTGGCTAACTTCTAAAAAGTTTTGGTTATCTAACCTCTCTTTGATTTCGGAACGCAACCCATTAAAAGCTAATTCCGCCAAGTCCCTTTCTGAAATATTAAGGCTAAAACATCGATTTCTAGTATCCCTGAAACGCTTGATGTACTCAGAGGCACTCTCACTAGATTTCTGCTTAACCGATGTCAAATGCGAAAGCCTGAGTTCTGTCTCACCTGTATAGAAATAATCATGGAATTTACGCTCTAAATCATCCCACGTTTGGATGGAGTTCGACGGGAGCGCCGAAAACCAAGTGAAAGCTGTGCCAGATAGCGAGAGAGAAAATAGTCTAACCTTTAGAGCATCTATCCCGCTAACCTCTCCACACTGTGCCAAAAATTGGCTAACATTCTCTAGTGTGGTCTTGCTACCCTCGCCATCGAACTTAGTGAATTCAGGGATTCTATAGCCACGGGGGTAGGGCACTATATCAAGATGGTCGGGGTACGGCTTACGGTAAACCCTAACCCGTCCCTTGGGCACGAAGCCGGCACACTCTCTAAATAGTGCGCGGACCCGCTCTTCTATGTCATCTTGGTATGTTGCTTGTGTGCGCCTCTCATGCGGGGGCACGACACGCGGTGGGATATCAGCGTGTCGGCCATGGGTTTCTTCCCTGCGCGCTATTTGTATGGTGTTTTCGTGTCCGGGCGCCTGCGCATGTGGTGCGGGCAGCGCGGGCACCGGCGCAGGTGGTGGCGCGTGGTATGCAGTGTTAGCTTGACCGTAGGTATAATGATTGGTCTCAGCCATAAGTGATGAGACCGGAGACATGATTGTGCCGGTGTTGTCGTTAGTCCTACCGTATACGTGGTTTGCCGGTGGTGCACTAGCAATGGGAACCGGGGGCACGGCCTCAGTAAAGTCGAACCTCCTAAGAGTCGCCTCCACTTGGGAGCTGACTGCCGAATCTAAACGGTTGGCTAGCGAAGCGCTAACGGCTTGATCTACTGATGCGACTATTTTTTGTTCAATTTCTAAAGAGGATAAACAAGGTGATACAGGTCTTACCTAGACCTGAGCGAGGTCGGCGGTGATGATGTCGCACTTGATGAAGCCTGTGCGTGTCTTGACGTAGCCCCCAAGCATCATGTCTTGGAGCACCTTTAACTTTGCCTCGATCTCTGCTCGGTCTTCTGCGGGGATATCTTCAAGTGTAGGTGACAATATGTTGTGGTTGTCGATATCCGTGCCTCCTATTGCGTCCATCGACGGTGTAGACGTAGTAGTCGATGTATATGTACTGGTGGCCAATGTAGACGTACTCATCATGTTGGCGTAGCCTTCCCCAGCGGAGTCGCCAAAAAGTGTGTTGACACGGAAACGTGCCCCCGCACTTGGGTCAGTTCGACGATCCAAAAGTGCACAGATACTTAGGGACAAGCCTAAGCATGACGTGGCACCGACGTCGCGTTCCAACTACCCTTAGTAGTGATAAGGGGGTGGAGTCGCCAGGCAACCAGATTACGCAAAATAATTCGATTAGCCGAAAGAGATATATTAAACAGAATAAAATCAGCAAACCAGCCGGAGCCCGTCTGGTTCGAAGTCTGGTGCGAAGGGTTCACCGAAGTGTACCTTCGGCGTCTGGTGCGAAGTACTCCACTGAAGGGTGCTTTGGCGTTCGGACTGATCCGGCCGAAGATGGACTCCGAACAGATCTGGACGCGATGATCACCTCCAAACAGCGGGGTTCGGCGTGTGATCTCTGATACAGCAAACTACGGAATAGTGACGCGAGGGCCACGCGTGAGTGCAACTTCCACCGGTGCGGAGTATAGTCATGGCGAAGCCCGTTTCGACAAAGTATGCTGGCAAAGCCTATTGTCGGAGCTTGCAGTCCTGCCGAAGGGTGTCCTGGGACCTTCGAAACTGATCTCTCAACTCCGGACTCCTCCGACGAAGTAGCTCCGAACGTAGGAACCTACAAAAAAGATGATTTGAAGAACCAATTCGGCCCGAGGACCAAATTTTGCTAAGTGTTGCACTAGTAGCGAAGGTAACAATCTGTTATGCAGATTAGCGGATACTTCACAGGCGAAGTAACAAGGCGATAGCAATCTATTACGTAGATTAACGGATACTTCACAAACGAAGTAACAAGGGTTACCACTGTTCCGTAGTGGCCGGCGGAGGGCTTCCAGGCAAACCCACAAAGAGGTATAGGAAAATAAAGGTAAAGTAAATACGATCAAAGCATGGGGCTTTGGTTTGGTTTGAGTTGGGAGGGTCTCTACGCCGGCCTTGCCTCTCTATTTATAGGGGCTTAATTCCCAATCTAATCTGCTATTAATCCGACCAGATAGAGATAATGATTGTGTTGGAAACGCATACAATTTTACCTCTGCCGAAGTGGGCTTCGGCTAGGCCCATCGAGGTCTGCTCCTCGGGCCGAAGCTTCGGTAGCGTGGGCCTCCGAAGGCTTCTCGGCCGAAGCCCATGGGCTGGCTAGAGGCTTTCAGAGCCCATAGCTCGATGGACTTCGGTCCAGTAGGGCTTCAGACAGACCCTGGACATGTGTATTTTCGGCCCAAATCACCAAAATTGACATTTTGACAATCTAGCCATTAATGCCATTTTTTGCTATCAACAGTACCACTTCCCACTGACTGAGCGAACCTAAGCTGAACCAACAGTATCTATGTGTAACAGCTCTCCCGAGTACGAAGTCATCACCTGAGTCACAGGTGCGTGAGAAGCGGCAACCATTTTCCCATGACGATAGGGATGGCAAACTAGATCCTTCTCCATCTTAAGCTTGGGCAATCCTCGGATAAGGTCCATAGAGCTCAATCTGACTAGCAGATCAAAGCTCAAATGACCTAACCTCCAATGCCACTTCTAGAGCTCAGAGGAGGATCCAGCAATCAAACAGCGAGAAGGGCCAAAAGAACTAGAGAAATCAATCCGAAAAACCTTACCGAAGGGTAAGATCTGGCAAACCAAAGATCCTCTAGAATCAAGAACAGAAGACATGCCCTTCTTAAAGCGAACCTCTAAACCATCCTCAAGAAGTTGCGAAACAGAGATCAAATTAAAATTCAAGTTTCCAACCAAAGCAACATTCTTCAGAGAGAAATGATCAGAGATGCGAATTGAGCCAATACCTTGTACCTTCCCTTGACCACTGTTCTCGAAAGTGATGTACTCCTTGGAGCTCGGGGGAGTGAGGCTGGAGAACCATCTCCGATGTCCCGTCATGTGGCGAGAGCATCCTGAATCCATGATCCACACGTCCTCCAGTCCTCGATCCTGCACGATCAATGGTCATAAGTGGGAGCAAACTGTCCGACACCAGGTTTAGCAAAGGAGCTAAACCAGTGTTGAGCCATCTGCTCAAAAGAAGGAAAGCAGAAGGAATCATAAGAGTCTGGACCAAAACACGGCTCAAAGCATGGTCCTCGGTTCTACCTAAAGTCTTGGCCACGAGGTCCAAAGCCATATCCAGAATGACCTAGAGCCTTGCCAGAGCGAAAACCACCCTCCAGAGCACGAGCACGAAAGCCGTCTCCTCTACCACCACCTACACGACGCACCCTGGCCTCTAGCCTCTCTACGCGTCGAGTGACTCTTTGTCTACCACCCTACTGGTAGAACTGTTCCTGCCCACCTCGAGCTCTCTCTGCTCTCTCAACTCACTTCCTCCTGAAGCAAAACTCCTCAAGATGCCCATCTCTGTGACAAAACTCACAGTGATAGGTAGGCTTCTTGGGATGTGGTTGAGGTTTGGGGTTTTGGGGCTTGGTGATATTGGGTGTAGACTCTTTGGTGTGAGAGGATCTAGGTAGAGAGTCAAGAGAAGTGTGGAGATGTTTAGGCTTTGGGACCCAGATAGGCTTCTTGGGTGGAGCTTTAGGTTGTTCTTGGAACACTCCATCCTTGGGCTGACAGGCCTAGAAAGACTCAGTAGAGTGATTCTTGGGATATCTCTGTTCTGGAGTCATCTTACTCCACTCCACTGCACGGCTAAGGGCACTCTCAAAGTCAGCCTTGGTGTAGGTGTAACCTACCACAAACCCATCCTACATCTTGAATTGTTGGATCATCATGCCAAGTTGTGGCTCTCTGGCACTCACCCAACTCGGGATCTGACGGAGGTAAAAGTTCTCATTCTGAGCATCAGCTAGCTCCTCTCTCAAGGAAGCTAGTACCTCCACCTGAGACAAGCAGATCTCACACTCTCTATCAACTTGGACAGACTTCTCAGCTTTTAGCTTGATCAGTTCCAATCTCAGGGACAAGCAGTTCTCACAAACAATGGGTGGAACTGACAATGTCTCAAGCTCTAGCTTAGTCTGTTCTAGCTCAGCTCTGACTCTCACTAACTCGCCCAACTGCTCATCACTCTTGGCACTCAGCTCAGCTAAACTAGCTAGATGGGATGGGCAGTCTACATAGGGCACGACGACAGTGGCATGAGCATCTTTCAGCTCCAGCTGAGCGCTCTCAAGCTCAGTGGCCAAAGCGTCTCTCTCATCTACCCTCCTTGTGTACCTGGACTTCAGAGTCGTCAGGTCACACAACAGCACCTCGTAGTTAGGGCACTCACTACTACCACCCAAGCAAGGGGAAGAAGATAGACTCTCAATCCTGCCATTGGCCATGGCAAGCTCACTCCCAAGCTCATCTATCCTTTTCTTAGCCCCTCTAAGCAGTTTCTCCTGATACCTCAACTCCTGACGGTTCTCTTCTAGTAATTCAACGACTTCTTGTTCATAGGAGGATACCTTTTCATCGTCGTCATCGTCGGGGAGCCCTTCTCTTCCTTATCCCAAAGAGCCATTGAGCAGAAGCTCTTCCGGGATCTTCGGCTGTGGTGCGAGTGGCTCTTCGGCTTGTCCCCGAAGGCCATGAAGCAGAGGCCCGCCGAATAATCCTTGTCCTTCCCCTTCTTGATCATGATCTCTTCATCACTTGAGCTTGATGAAGAGGAAGAAGATGATGACCTCTTGGAGTAGCTTCTCTCCATCTCAGCGAAGAAGGCCTTATCTCGCTTCTTGTTCTCACGCCGGTAGTCCTTCAGGGCCTTTCTAAAGAATCTCGTCTTTGGCTTTCCCTTTGTGAAGTTGGAGATGTCGTGCTTGTCGGAGTCATAGGAGCCACCGTTGGTGCTCTTCTTGTGACTGTTCCGCTTGGGGCAGTCGGCGATGAAGTGACTTGGATAACCACACTCAAAGCATCTGGATTTTGTGCCGTGTCTTTTGAACATTGGTTTATCATAGACATGATGCACCCGGTTGTTAAACAAACACAGATCATCATCTCCTAGCGAATCAAGTTGATCATCAGAGATAGACATCAGGGAGAACCCAGCACAGCTCGAAGAAAAGGAGTAAGCAAAAGGTGTCGCAAGGGCCAGGGTTTTTGAGCCAGAACCAGTGAGATTTGATCTCAACTGGATATCAACCTCTATGGCATTTATCTTAATGAAAAGCTCTGTGATAGTCAAGGTATCGTAAGAGGTACTCTCAATGATAGAGGATACCTTGATCTCCCAGATCTTAGGGTCCAAGGTATGAAGAACCTTGAGCGCCTGCTCATGATCTGAGACCAGCTGAACTCTATCGGCCTTGTTGGCCCTAAGCTTGTTGATGATCGATTGAAAACGACCAAACAAAGCTTCAACAGATTCACCTGGCTTCTGTGTGGAATTTTCATATTCATGCCGGTAGGTCTGATAGAGCCGAGCCTTGACCTAGGTTGTCCCCTCATGGTGTGCCTGGAGGGTAGCCCAGATCTCTCTAGCAGTGTTGAGATGGCTCACACGCTCAAACTCAGTGGGACCTAAACTACAAAATAAAATGTTCATAGCTTTGTTGTTCTTCTGATGATGGGTGATTATCTCGAGAGAAGTGCGCTCAGCAATAGGAAGCACAATGAAAGTCTCATGAACACAAACATCCCAAATGTCCGAGCTCTGGCTCATGAGATAGGCTCACATGCGAGCCTTCCAGTAATTGTAGCCAAAAGCTTCAAGGGACGGGACCTTGCCAGAGGAAGTCATGATCACTACCTTGGGTTAGAACCGGTTAAGGTATGGAAAAACCCTAACCAGACTCTGATACCACTTGTAGGACCGAAAGTAGCGACTAGAGGGGGGTGAATGGGCGCCTCAAAAATTCTTTTGAATCAATGGCCTTCTCCCAACACCCAACGCACCTCAACAAATAGTCAGCGGAAATAAACAGATCACAAACAGTGAAACTAATCTAGCCTAAAAACAACCGGTGTCCTAATTGAACAGACACCACAACAATGCTTAAAGGCAGATTAAAAGATTATTTAACTCAGACATTTCAAATAGCACAAATCAACTTATCAACAATACTCAAGCATTTAATCAGATAAAATAAATGAAGATGAATAAAAATGCCCACAGATGATTTAAAATGCGCTACAGATATAGATAGACATCAATGATCATACCAAACACGGTCTACAAAATGATTCTTGTTGTAGATTGTTTTATCTCAGAAAGTTCATGAAAATGAAGCAGTAAATACTAGCGCATCAGGGAATTAAATTCAAAATTATTGTGCATGCATGAGAATCGAGGAACAAACTTACTGCTCATGGATGTCTCCCGTGTGCATTCAGACGAATACTATGCGTGCATGCATTGCTCGCTCTTTTGCCGAAGCCACATCCTGGCTCCTCTTCGTGCAGTGTGCCGCCTGGTGCTCCCCACCGAAAAGCCAGCAAGCGCGCCAAGGCCTCCCGCATGCGCCGAGCTCGCTACTTGCAGCCAAAAGCGCCAAGTGCCACGAGTCCCGTGCCCAGGCTGTAGGCTGCCTCACTGCGTGTGCTGCTGCGTGGTCTGATCCCACACACAAGCTCTGGCTGCCATCTGAAATAATTCACCACGCGTTCACACGTTGTTGTGATCCCACTGAGTGCGCCGATGCAGCCTGCCAGCACGTGTGTCCGGATCAAAGCTCCAAAGTCATGTTCGGACTGTTGCGTATGGTGCTGCTTGACCGGTGAACACGATCGAGAAGATGGAAGCAGCGCAGGCAAACCGGAGAGAACAAACGCCGGCAGCGGAACAGAGGTAGAAGACAGGAAGAAAAACGCAAGGGAAAGTGACCCAAACTTTTGTGGAATAAAAAATTGATTTCATAATGGGCAAGAAACCCTAGAGGGCTACATGGGCTTTTATAACCAGAGTTAAAAAAAGAAAAGACAAATTTACCCCTAGGGTAAATTACACAGACGCTGAAAATAAAAATGGAAATGACTGAGATGCCCTTAGGATTCTATACAGACTCGACTAACACAGACTGTGGGCCTAAAGGCAAAATAGTAAAATCCTAAATAAAGATAACTTGTCCTGATGCGGAGCTTTCGTAGCACCTATGGCTTTGCCTCAGAACGGTAGGATCCAAGATAAGTGGTCGTCAGTTTTGCACCGAAACTGACAAAGTGTCCACCGTCTTCGCACCAGGTACCCAGATTGGGCTGGCCCGATTCCGTGGCTCCCTCAGCCCTGCAATCGCTCGCCACCCATGTACATGAGTCAATCCCGATGTTGATAGCAAAAATGGCATTAATGGATAGATCGTCAAAATATCAATTTTGATGATTTGGGCGAAAGTGCACATGTCCAGGGTCTGTCCGAAGCCCTACAGGGTTGAAGTCCATTGAGCTATGGGCTTCGAAAGCCTCTAGCCAGCCCATGGGCTTCGGCCAGGAAGCCTTCGGAGGTCCACGCTGCCGAAGCTTCGGCCCGAGGAGCAGGCCTCGACGGGCCTGGCCGAAGCCCACGCTGCCGAAGCTTCGGCCCGAGGAGCAGGCCTCGACGGGCCTGGCCGAAGCACACGCTGCCGAAGCTTCGGCCCGAGGAGCAAGCCTCGACGGGCCTGGCTGAAGCCCACGCTGTCGAAGCTTCGGCCTGAGGAGCAGACCTCGACGGGCCTGGCCGAAGCCCACCTCGGCAGAGATAGAATTGTTTGCGTCACCAGCTCAATCTTTATCTCTATTCGGTCGGATTAATAGTAGATTGGATTAGGAGTTAATGCCGTATAAATAGAGAGGCATGGCCGGCGTGGAGAACCCCCCCCCCAACTCAACCCAAACCAAAGCCAATGCTTTGATCACATTTACCTTACCTTTATTTTCCTGTACGTCTTTGTGGGTTTGCCTGGAAGCCCTCCGCCGGCCACTACGGAACAGTGGTAATCCTTGTTACTTCGCCTGTGAAGTATCCGTTAATCTACGTAATAGATTGCTATCGCCTTGTTACTTCGCCTATGAAGTATCTGCTAATCTGTGTAATAGATTGCTACCTTCGCTACTAGTGCAACACTTAGCAAAATTCGGTCCTCAGGCCGAATTGGTACTTCGCACTCTTCTGTTGCAGGTTCGCATGTTCGGAGCCGCTTCATCGGAGGTGTCCAGAGCTGAGAGATTGGTTTTGGAGGTCCCCAGGACACCCTTCGGCGGGGCTGTAGGCTTTGGCAACAGGCTTCGCCAGCATACTTCGTCACAACGGGCTTCGCCACGACCATACTCTGCATCGGACGAAGTTGCACTCGTGCGTGGCCCTCGCATCAATATTTCTTAGTTCGCTGTATCGGAGATCGTACACTGAACCCCGCTATTCAGAGGTGATCACCGTGTCCAGATCTGATCGGAGCCCATCTTCGACCAGATCAGTCCGAACTCCAAAGCACCCTTTGGCGAAGCACTTCGCACCAGACGCCGAAGGTACCCTTCGGTGACCCCTTCGCATTAGACTTCGAACCAGGCAGGGCTCCGACTGGTTTGTTGATTTTATTCTGTTTAATCTATATTTTTCGGCTAATTGGATTATTTTGTGTAATCTGGTGTCCTGGCGACTCCACCCTCCTTATCACTATTAAGGGTAGTCGGCACGCAACGTCGGTGCCACGTCACGCTTAGGCCTGTCCCTAAGTATTCGTGCACTTTTTGATCATCGAACTAACCCAAGTGCGGGGGCACGTTTTCGTGTCAACACACTTTTTGGCGACTTTGCTGGGGAAGGCTACACCAACATGATGACTACGTCTACATCGGCCACCGGTACATCTACATCGACTACTATGACTACACCGCCGATGGACGCAATAGGATGTGCGGATATCGACAACCGCAACATACTGTCACCTACACTTGAAGATATCCCCACAGCAGACCGAGCAGAGATTGAGGCAAAGTTAAAAGCGCTCCAAGACATGATGCTTGGGGGCTATGTCAAGACACGCGCAGGCTTCATCAAGCGCGACATCGTCACCCCCGACCTCGCTTAGGTCTTGGTAACCCCTGTATCGCCTCGTTTATCTTCTTTAGAAATTGAGCAAAAAATAGCCGCATCAATAGATCAAGCCGTTAGCGCTTCGCTAGCCATTTGTTTAGATTCGGCAGTCAGCTCCCAGGTAGAGGCAACTCTTAGAAGGTTCGGCTTCACTGAGGCCGTACCCCTAGTTCCCATAGCTAGTGCACCTCCGGCAAGCCACATGTACGGTAGAACTAACGACAGCACTAGCGCGATCATGTCTCCGGCCTCATCACCTATGGCCGAGACCAATCATTACACCTACGGTCAAACTAACACTACGTACCACGCACCACCACCTGCACCAATACCCGCGTTGCCCGCACCACATGTACAGACATCCGGACACAAGCACATTGTACAAATAGCACGTAGGGAAGAAACACATGGCCGACACGCCGACATCCCACCGCGTGTTGCGCCCCCGCATGAGAGGCGCATGCAAGCAACATACCAAGATGATATAGAGGAGCGGGTCCGCGCACTATTTAAGGAGTGTGCCGGCTTCGTGCCCAAGGGACGGGTTAGGGTTTACCGTAAACCATACCCCGACCATCTTGATACAGTACCCTACCCTCGTGGCTATAGAATCCCTGAGTTCACTAAATTCGATGGCGAGGGTAGCAAGACTACACTAGAGCACGTTAGTCAATTTGTGGCGCAATGTGCAGAAGTTAGTGGGATAGATGCTCTGAAGGTTAGATTATTTTCTCTCTCGCTATCCGGCACCGCTTTCACTTGGTTTTCGGTGCTCCCGCCGAACTCCATCCACACGTGGGACGATTTAGAGTGGAAATTCCAGGATTATTTCTACACAGGTGAAACAGAACTTAGGCTTTCACATTTGACATCGGTTAAGCAAAAATCTAGTGAGAGCGCCTCTGAATACATCAAGCATTTTAGGGATACTAGAAACCAATGTTTTAGCCTTAATATTTCGGAAAAGGACTTGGCGGAATTAGCTTTTAACGGGTTGCGTTCTGAAATTTAAAAGAGGTTAGATAACCAAAACTTCCTAGAAGTTAGTCAAGTTGTACAGCAGGCTTTGGTCCAAGAAGGCCGAGCCAAAGATAAGAAATTTATAAAGACATTTAGCAAGCCTAGGGCTGAAATCCGCATCATGGAATGTTCTGACAAGGAAGAATTAGAAGAGGAGGATTCGGCCGACATGTACACGGTCGAATGGTTTGGAACACTAAGAATAAACATGTCACCTGCTCTGAGTTACGACCGTCCCCTACAAAGAATCGACTTAGTGAGGTCAAGTACACGTTTGACATAACTAAATGTGATAAAATATTGATTTTCTCTTAAAAAGTCAGCTTCTCAGGTTACCTAAGGGTCAAGTCATCCCACCTGCCGACGAGTTAAAGAAGCATCCATACTATAAGTGGCATGATTCACATTCGCATAATACTAATGATTGCAATGTTTTGCGACGGTAGATACAATCGGCCATAGAAGAAGGACGATTGAAGATAGACCATGATCCGAAGAAGAAACTGGATAAAGATCTTTTTCCAGTCAACGCCGTCGACCTCGGTGAAAAGAAGGTATTGATTCGGCCAGAACAGGCCGAGTCGGCTAAAGGGAAAGAGGTAATTGTTGGAGAACCGCGCACTCGCACACTCATGCCAAAGAACCCCAAGGTAGGAGTGTGGAAACAGAACATTAATACCCCTTCGGCTAAGGCTCGCAAGAGGCTGAAGGTAACATATGACATGCTGTTGAACAAGCATCAGAGGAGGGCCAAGGAAGCAAGTCCACACGCTAAGCTAAAATAGCCGAAGGGTCCAAGACCCTCGAAGGGTGGCTTCGGACCGAGGCAGGCGAACCCTCCGCACGAAGGCTTCGGGCCACGGTGGCCTGATGCTTCGCGCGGTGGTTCCGAGCCACAACAGCCAAACCCCCATACAACAGCTTCGAACCCCAATGGTCGGGTCCCCCATGCAATAGCTTCAACCCCCAATGGCCGAACCCCACACCGTGTTGGACTTCTCCGACGGGAGGCTTCGGCCCACACTGGCCGAACATACCTCCGGCCTAGCAGGACCCTTCGCTGGTGTGGTTCGAAACACCTTCGACTTGGACGAACCCCCCTTCGGGTGACGGGATTGGCTCATAGTGGGCGAGGCCACTAGAGCTACTGATGCCTCCGCCGTATGACTGGGCGGGGACCCCATGGGCTCCACACGTATCTAGGTCAGGGTACCCTCCGCAACCTAACACTATGCCTTGTTTTCCTTCGGAGTATTATGGATGGTAGGGGCAAACAGACGCAGTGGAGGGGGGCATCGTCCACAGACTGTCTGTGGTTCCTCCGAATCGGACCATGCAGAGCGCAGCCGAAGGGTGCGAGCACATGGAGGCCGAGGTCAGGGAGTCCGAAGCCATAACCATCAGAGTTGGGTCTCAGGAAGTCCCAATCCCGAGAACTTTGTCACCAAGGTCTGACGGAGGTAAGTCTCATGCTTCGGTCGGACTCTGCGCCGAAGCCTGGCTCGATTGGCCTGACAAGGCCGATCCATCCGATGGGGTTCGCAGCGAAGCCCCCTCCGAACACAGGGAACACAAGGTCGAAGGGCACAATACCACTTCGGCCAGAATTAATGGAAGCCGAACAGTAGCACCAGGCGCCAAGCCACAACCATCTTGGGCCCCTCCAGGCATGTCCAAATCGTAGAAGACACGCCTATCACCGAGGTCTGACGGAGGTAAGTCTCATGCTTCGGCCGAACCCTGCACCGAAGCTTGGTTTGATCGGCCGAACGAGTTCGGTTCGTCCGACGGGGTTCGCAGCGAAGCCCCCTCCGAATGTGAGGTGCACAAGGCCGAAGGGCACAACGCCACTTCGGCCAAAATTAATGGGAGCTGAACAGTAGCTCTAGGCACCAAGCCACATCCATCTTGGGCTCCTATAGGCATGTCCAAATCGCAGAAGACGCCTACAAAGGCTGCGGGCATAGGAGATACGCGAGAAGAAAGCTGAGGCCGAGCGCTACGCTATCTTCGAGGAAATCCGCCCTCGGCCAGCTACCAAATAGGTATGGAGAGAGAAGCCGGTTGAGATAACCAACCCGGCTCCTAGTCCAAGCGACGATGACGACGACATGCTCGATGACGATTACTCGCCCATCTCTGAGGGACCCGCACCCCAGGTGATGTACATCAACATCGTCACGCTGCCTGCCGAGTTCGTCCTACCGCGGTACGAGGCCGAGGTCGCTCAATTGAACCTCGGTCCATGCAGCGCCATCTTCGAGAAGCCCGAGGACTCGACTCGCCATCTAAAACCCCTCTATGTTAGGGGTCACATCGATGGGAAGCCGATTTCCCGGATGCTCGTCGACGGCGGCGCCACTGTTAACCTAATGACTTATTCATTGTTGAAGAAACTTGGCAGGGACGAATATGACCTGAAGAAGACAAACTTGATGCTCAACGGCTTCAACGGCGAGAGCTCCGAGGCCAAGGGAGTACTCTCTATGGAGTTGACGGTGGGCAACAAGACATTGCCAACAGCGTTCTTCGTCATCGACGTACAAGGTAACTATAGCCTACTACTCGGGCGCAACTAGATTCACGCAAACGGTTGCATCCCTTCTACTCTACACCAGTGCCTGATACAGTGGGACGGCGATGAGATAGAAGTCATCCCCGCGGATAATTTGGCCCAAGTAGCTTTGGCCGATGTGTCGATTGACGCCGTCCACAACAAAGTGGAGTGTCTGTCAGGTAGAGATCTTTCGGATTACGATTTTGTTAGCGTATCCGAAGGGCGGTTTGTACTTGTGTCTGTAAAGCCGGCTGGAGTAGCACAGCTATTTTTGTATTAATAGGAAGAACAATCTATATTGGCTAAAGTCTCGTGTAGAGCAATATCGGTCTAGTAAATATGGTATTGCCGAGGCCATCGGGGACTTGAGCGAAGTGGAGAAATTAGGACAAGGTTTTGCGTCGGCTGATCCCTTGGAGGAAATCGATGTAGGTGATGGTAGCATCCCAAGGCCAACATGAAAAGTGTGTGGCAAGCATCATGAAAAGTGTCGAAAAGCCGATATGGATGGTATCATCTTCAGCTCGTTGTGCTTTTAGTTCACTAGTTCACTAAAAGGCAGGGGGGCATGTCTTGATAGCAAAAAATGGCATTAATGGCTAGATCGTCAAAATATCAATTTTGATGATTTGGGCCAAAAGTGCACATGTCCAGGGTCTGTCCGAAGCCCTACAGGGTCGAAGTCCATTGAGCTATGGGCTCCGAAAGCCTCTAGCCAGCCCATGGGCTTCGGCCAGGAAGCCTTCGGAGGCCCACGCTGCCAAAGCTCCGAAAGCCTTCGGAGGCCCATGTTGCCGAAGCTTCGTCGCGAGGAGCAGGCCTCGACGGGATTAGCCGAAGCCCACGCTACCGAAGCTTCGGCCCGAGGAGCAGGCCTCGACGGGCCTGGCCGAAGCCCACGCTGCCGAAGCTTCGACCCGAGGAGCAGGCCTCGACGGGCCTGGCCGAAGCCCACCTTGGCAGAGATAGAATTGTTTGCATCACCAGCTCAATCTCTATCTCTATCCGGCCGGATTAATAGTAGATTAGATTAGGAGTTAACCCCCTATAAATAGAGAGGCATGGCCGGCGTGGAGAACCCCCCCAACTCAAACCAAACCAAAGCCAATGCTTTGATCGCATTTACCTTACCTTTATTTTCATGTACCTCTTCGTGGGTTTGCCTGGAAGCCCTCTGCCGGCCACTACGGAATAGTGGTAATCCTTGTTACTTCACCTGTGAAGTATTCGTTAATCTACGTAATAGATTGCTATCGCCTTGTTACTTCGCCTGTGAAGTATCCGCTAATCTGTGTAATAGATTGCTACCTTCGCTACTAGTGCAACACTTAGCAAAATTCGGTCCTCGGGCCGAATTGGTACTTCGCACTCTTATGTTGTAGGTTCGCACGTTTGGAGCCACTTCGTTGGAGGTGTCCGGAGATGAGAGATTGGTTTATGAGGTCCCCAGGACACCCTTCGGCGAGGCTGCAGGCTTCGGCAACAGGCTTTGCCAGCATACTTTGTCACAACGGGCTTCGCCACGACCATACACCGCATCAGATGAAGTTGCACTCACGCGTGGCCGTCGCGTCAATATTTCTTAGTTCGCTGTATCAGAGATCGTACGCCGAACCCCGCTGTTCGGAGGTTATCACCGTGTCCAGATCCGATCGGAGCCCGTCTTCGACTAGATCAGTCCGAACGCCGAAGCACCCTTCGACAGAGCACTTCGCACCAGACGTCAAAGGTACCCTTCGGTGACCCCTTCGCATCAGACTTCGAACCAGGCGAGGCTCTGACTGGTTTGTTGATTTTATTCTGTTTAATCTATCTTTTCAGCTAATTGGATTATTTTGTGATATTTGGTTGCCTAGCGACTCCACCCCCCTTATCACTATTAAGGGTAGTCAGAATGCGACATCGGTGCCACGTCACGCTTAGGCCTGTCCCTAAGTATCCGTGCACTTTTGGATCGTCGGACTGACCCAAGTGCGGGGGCACGTTTTCGTGTCAACACCCGGTCAACAGACCAGTGGATCGTCTGCCGCTCCTAGCCCATGTACTCGGATTGGGCTGGCCTAACTCCGCAGCCCCTTTGCTTGGCAGTCGCTCGCCGCCCGTGTACCTGAGTCACACGTGGCCCAGACACGGCAGGTCTCATCTTCTCTTCACGTCCTCTCTTTGACTTCCGTTGACAATCACTCATCACATATAGAACCATGAGGCCCATGCTCTTCAACATGGCTCCTCAGTTGGGCACCTATCAGAAGCCCCTTTGCAACTCTGATCGCCCGTTCTTTCACCATTTAGGTAATGTTAAAAGTAGAGCTATAGTGCATGTCTCCTCTGGGGATCCCCTTTAGACGGTGCGGCTCAAACAAATCTTTTCCAGGATCAAGGGTGATCTAGGCCTCTTTGGCCTCAAAGTCTCTAGCCCAAAAGGTACACAGTATGGCGCGGGTTCGACTGAAGAGATTGCTTGCATTTATTGCCAAAGGCTGCTGGCTTTTTCTCAAGCTACCCTTGGGATTTTTCTTTTCCTCTCCCTCAGTCCTTTTGCACCAGTTACGCCGGTTCATATGCCCTCCCTGTTTCTTCTAGGCAACCGTTCACCTACGGCTCTATGCTACTCCTCAATTCACATGTCTCGGTTTCTCCTCCATCGTCCCCATCCTCCAACCTCTCATCCATGGCAAACTTTCTAGTGAACCCTTTGCCATTTCTCCCTTGAGGTGGTATCATTGACGATGGCGGGGGTCCTCTGTGCTGCCAGGGGAGTTTCATCGCTATTTCTAGTGAGTACTCCCGCCTTCATGAGGAATTTTCCCTAGCCGAATGTGAGGGCCCACTTGATGAAGGAGCGAGGGATGATCTTCTCCATGATCTGTACATCCTTCTTACTCAGCAGTTGTAGCTCAGGGTGATTTGATATGGCATGTACCCTTTTGGAGCAAGGATCTTCAGGTTGGACAATACATTTGATAGAGATTTTCTAGTTAGCTCTAGTCCTTTCTTCATTGGGGGTCGCTTGGTGCGTTTTGTGAAGCATGATGATGGGCTTAATTGTCGGCATAGTGCATTTTCTCGCTTTGGGTGGGTCATGTTCTTAGGGTTTCCTCTAGACCTCAAGAACCTCCACTACATCCAGCAAGTGGGTGCTTCTTTCGGCAAGCTCATATTTTGGCACCAGTGAGATCCAAGCTTCTCTAGGGTCCTGGTCAAAGTATTGTTTGATAGGGCTCTAGACATTCCTCTCAGCATTACCATCAATCTTGGTCGGGAAACAGATGGGATGGCTCACACTTTGTCATTTCTAGCCTACCTTCTCCAATCGGATTTGGCTGATCAGCTTCCTGGCAATGAAGACCCCCTCCACCCAACAATGGCAATCCTCACCCCTTCGAGGGCCAAGTTCTCCCCGGGGAGCCAGGATGGATTCAACACTAGGTGGAGCAGCTGGCCCCTGGCACCAATTCTAGCTTCCAGAGGCTGTTGAGGTAGCGGTGGACGCTGATGATGGCCATCTTGAGCCGCCGCTCCAGTAGGATGTTCATCAAGATAATCACCAGGACATTCAGGCCAACCCTCAGAACAGTGGAGATGTCTCAGGCATTTCTAGGGTTCAAGGGTGTCCAGCATGGCTATGGTAATCAGGGTCATCCAGATTAGAGATCTCCAAGCTCCAGCACAGCAAAACGACTTGCATGGCCACCTGACTCAAGCACCAGTTCACCTAGAGGACATGCAAGACCCTCTGCTAGACCCTAGGCTGCCTCAAGCTCTAGCCCGCCAAGAAGACGTGCAAGGCCCTCTACAGGACGCCTGGCAGGCTCCTAAGCTTGGTGCTCAACCTGCTATCGTGGCCAGCCCAGCACCCAGCCCCTTGAGGCCTTCGCTGTTGGCCCTCCCTTCAAGTAAGACTCCCTAGGTTGCTCTCGTTGGGCATTCAAACAGCAAGGACATCATTGTCTACCAACACAGATGTCACAGAACAACCACCTCTGCTGAGGGCTCAAAAGTCTGTAAGGCCTCCTCATCGGTAAGGTCCACAACGCATCTTCATGTTCGTGGACTTTGCAAGAGTGCTCGTATCAGAAATAGGCTGATGGGATTCAAGAAACAAGCTACCCCTGGGGAAGGACCGTCACAGATGCCACCTTTCCCGAGTCTGCAAAATTTCATCGATCTCACCAGGTCTGATTTGGTATGCCCCATCCTTACCTTGCCTTAGATTAAATACACGGTTACCCATATTTGTGGAATTAACCCCTCATTGGTTACTGATGAATGCCTTCTCCATAGTGAGGATCATGTTGATTCCTTCGCTATGCCGGTCCCTGGGGAGGATGCCAAAGTTTATGATGCACCGCAGGATGATGGAATTTAGTTGGATCCCTAAAGATCTGACCGCCAAAGCAACTTTTGTGTTATTTCTGTTGTTTGGACGGTTTTGGCACTCTTTATCTGTTTGTCACACTATGTATGTTGCCTGTTTACTTGTCTGTGTGCATGTTGCTCACTTTGCCTGTATCGGTTTGCTTTGCGACCGGTTGAACTATTTATGTGCAACTACTTCGTATGGGTCATTTTGCTCGGTGGTCTCTTTTGAATTGGAATGTTTGGGGACTGAATGCGCTTGCAAAATGTTTGGCAGTTCATCATGCCCTAGCCCAATCTGATTTCTCTATTTTTGTCTTCAAGAGACCAAAATGAGTTTCATGGATCATTCGATCCTATGGAGCTTCGCTTCCAAGAAATTTGACCGGTTTGCTTATTCCCTTGCTGCGGGCACCTCCGGATGGATTGTTGTGGGCTTGATCGGTCGTAAGTTCCAAGGAGATGTTATCTCATCCTCCTTTCAGATATCCATCAAATTCACCTCTCGGATGAATGGTCACTCGTGGTTCCTCTCTGATATATATGGTCCCTGCCGAGAACCTGACAGATCTCTCTTCGTTAATTGGTTGCTAGGCCTTATTCTCCCTAGCCATTCCAACTGGGTTTTTCTTGGGGATTTCAACTTTTATCGCTTCTCTTTGAACAAAAACAAAGACAAAGCTAACTTAAATGATATGGCAACTTTCAATCACATTATCAGCACCCTCAATCTTTCTGAAGTTCCTCTAAAAGGACGAGCTTTCACTTGGAGCAATATGCAGCTTTCTCCCCTTCTTGTTCAGCTAGACTGGTGTCTCATTTCAGCCAATTAGAATCTAGACTATCCCAACACAACCTTTACTGCCCTCCCTAACTCTATATCTGATCACTCCCCATGTGCTGTCTGGATTGGTACTCTTATCCCTAAGACTCATATTTTTAGGTTTGAAAATTTCTGGACTTCTTTGCCTGGATTCAAAGAAGTGGTTCTCTCTTCTTGGAACTCTCTGGTCATCTCCAATCCGGTTCACAGAATTGCCTCCAAGTTACATAAACTCTCTAAAGATCTCTCCTCCTAGGGCAAGCGTGTGGGCTTATTTGACACCTGGATTAACCACTCTTCAATTGTCATTGCTTTCCTAGACCACACGGAGGAGCTAAGACCTATGGCTTCTCATGAGCGGAACCTCAGGATCATCATACGAAGGCACATCACCGCTCTTCTCAAAATTAAGAATACTTATTGGAAGCAAAGATTTTCTTTTTGGTGGACCAAACTTGGCGATGAAAATACGAAATTCTTTCACACATCAGCGTCAGCACGATGGCAACATAATGCCATCGACTCTATCGATCTCCCGGATGGATCGAGGGCGATCTCCATTGAAGACAAGGCAGAGGCTTTTCTGGAAGCCTTCTTGAGCAAAATGGGCTTTTCTACTAACCTTGAAATGGATTTTGATCTCGATGCTTTGCTCCCTTCCTTTGATGGGATCAACTCACTCACTAATGATACCACCCACGATGAAGTTGATCAGGTGATTTCACAAATGCCCACTAGTAAAGCATGTGGGCCCGATGGCTTCAATGGGCTCTTTTTCAAATCCTGTTGACCCATCATTCGTTCGGATATCCTTGATCTAGTGGACGCTATTTCTAGAAAAAATGTTTTCCTTAAGGTCATTATTGGGTCCTTTATCATCCTGATAACCCCAGGTCTGTTAACGACTTTCGTCCCATCTCCCTATTAAACAACCCTATCAAGCTTATCACCAAAATCCTCGCCAACCACCTCCAACCTATGATTGGAAAAATCATTCACAAGAACCAATATGGGTTTATCAAGGGTCTCACTATACAAGACTGCATAGCATGGGTCCTTGAATTCACTCATCACTGCCATTCCTCTAGTCAATGGACTGTTATTCTCAATCTAGACTTTGAAAAGTCCTTTGACAGCATCGAGCATTCGGTTATTTTGCATATGATCCAGTCTCTGGTCTTCCCAGACAAATGGATTTCTTGGATCAAGACCATCCTATCTTGTGGTTTCTCCTCTATTCTAATTGATGGCATCCCAAGAAAATTCTTCCAGTGGATGAGAGGTGTCAGGCAAGGGGACCCCCTCTCCCCCCTTCTCTTTGTCATTGTGGCAGATCTCTTGCAGTATATCATCAACCATGTCATCGAGCTTGGTATTCTCACTGTGTCGGCCTGTCACAACCCGGCTGACTCCTTCCCTATTGTCCAATACGCTGATGACACCATTGTTTTTCTCCAGGCTTCTCAAAGGAACTTTTTCAATCTAAAAAGTATCCTTAACACCTTCTCTTCCTCTACTAGTCTCAAAGTGATCTTCTTCAAATCAAGCCTCATCCTGATCAATGTTATGAAGGATTCTGCCCAGGTCTTGGCTAACACCTTTTGCTTCCAAATTGGAATCTTTCATGTTCCCCTATCTAGGACTCCCCCTTGGTATCCACAATCCTCGCTTCAAAGACTTTGGTTCTCTTATGGAAAGGGTGGAGCAACGCCTCTCATTTCTTTCTCCCTAGTTATCCATGGTTGGCAGGCTACAAATTGTGAATTTAGTCTGTCCTTGTTGCCCACCTATTCCATGTCCACTTTCAAGATATCGGTCAAAGTTATTGCTCACCTCACCTTGATTGCACCCGGCGCAATTGTCTTTGGAGGGGTTCACCTATTAATTCCTCTAGCACGCCAAAGGTTGCCTGGAATGTGGTTTATAGACCTAAGACCCACAGGGGACTAGGGGTTTTAAACCTTCGCTGTCATAACTCAACCCTCCTCCTCAAGCACTTGCACAATTTTGTCTCCCATGGTGATCCCCCTGGGTTAATCTCGTTTGGTCCCTCTACTCGAGCTCCAAAAATGCCCCATCTTTCCTCCCCAAAAGGATCCAGGTGGTGGAAGGATATCCTTTCTCTGGCTCCCCTCTACCAAGCGGTTGCAAAACCTTGTCTTGGTAGTGGTCGCTCCATCTCCTTTTGGTTGGACTATTGGCTTGATCGTCGCCTTGACCTCACCTTCCCCAAACTGTTTTCTTTTGCTAAGCTCCCCTCGGCGTCAACATCTTTTGTCCTATCTTCCAGGAATCAGGAGCAGATTTTTCACCGCCCCTTATCCTAGGAGGCCTTGTCGGATTTCCTCCAACTCAATCTCCTGTTGGGACAACTTAATACCACAGTCACTCCCAATGACTTGTGGAGTTTCATTTGGAGGGCTCAATTTTATTCTTCCCATCAGTTTTACAAATACCAATAAAGAATGCCCAGGTCAAACAGGTGTTCAATTGGCTTTGGAAATCAAAATGTGCTAAAAAGATTAAAGTGTTCTTCTAGTTGCTCTACTTCGATAGGCTGAATAACAGAAACATTCTAAAGAGACGTCGTTTGCTTCCCAATGGCTCTGTTCTCGATTGCAGTCTTTGCTCTGGTCACTTTGAAGAATCATCGATTCACTTGTTCTTTGGATGTTCCTTCTCTCGTGATTGCTAGTCTTTTCTCGGCCTTCAATGGGATCCTAGCCTCTCTCTCTCTCTCGGACATGTTGATTCGATCCAAGGCTTCGTTCCAGAAGCCCTTCTTCATGGAAATTGTGCAAATCGAATGCTGGTCTATTTGGCTATTACACAACCATTGTATTTTTGATAACTTTTCCCCTTCCCTCGTGTCGTGGAAAGCTTATTTTTGTCTAGATCTCCTCTCAAGCTCATAGGTTCCCTTCCCCCCTTAGATCTTCTATTCGTCTTTGGCTTACCTCCTTGTAATATCTCATTTTTATTAATATATCAGTAGGAGCCTCTCCTACTGCTTTCAAAAAAAGGTTCTAGAATATATTCCTGTATAAAAGTTGTTTCCTATATTATTGTGCACATTTCCATTCATTTACTTTGTTCAAGAGATAAATTTCATTTGTGGAGAATTTCTGAATCAATCGAAACTTTTGATCCTATCGGAACTTTCGATTCAGAAGTTTTAAACTAACTATTTTTGCAAGAAATTTTTAGGAATGCCTATTCACCCCCTCTAGACGACATGAGTGTCCTTTCAAATAGTACATGAATAAATACAATCCAGTATGATAGTGTAAGCTTCTAATGAATCTCCCATAGAACAGATTATAAAAAGAAGAAAATTTCAACAGATATACACCAAAAGGAATTAAATAACAACAAATATCTACAAAGAAATTAAATAACTACAAATATCTAAAAAGAAATTAAATAACTACAAACATCTACAATAGGACAACACTTGTATCAACATTGCATACTCTAAAACCTTTGCATTTTTCTAATCATGCGACTCATCAACAATCATAATATGGATCTAAGAGTATCAAACCATATCAAGACATTGAACAGGAGCCAAAACCTTTAGGCCCCTCGGCCATTTTTTATGGCAGATCCATGTATTTGGTAGATAACTTTATATTCTTGTGACATACTACTAACCATGTTACAAATCGCACATGAAAGTGAGCTGGTTGCCTGATCAATTATGCTGATAAGGAAGTTGTTACAATAGAAATAGAGAGAAGAGAGAGGAAGGGACTCACCCAAGATTGACAGTGGATGATGCCGATGTGAGGTCACAAGGATAGGTTTTCAGAGGACCATAGCTACAACATGAGAACAAAGTGTATCTAACATGTGATGCTAGAAAGAGCACCATAGAGAGTAAGGACGAGATGGCGAGGCAACAACAAAAGGGAGTCTTGGAGGAAGGGGGCAGCAAGCGGTGAAGGACGAAAGCAAGAAGGGAAATTTTTCCTGACCTCCAAAGGTGTGGATAGGGGTGAAAGTGGTTCGGATAGTTTCCGACCGTATCCGGAAAAACGGATTCGGATACGGATTCGGATTCGGATATTTTTTTCGGATACAGAAACGAATATGATCTGTCTGATATCCGTTGGATTCGGATATGGATTCGGATAATACGAATAGTTCTTATCCGGATATCCGGTCCATTAAAAATGTAGGCCCAGTGGCCACACTTCAGGCCTGCAGGCCACATTGCCAAGCCCGCAACCATGCTTGCACAGGTGCTGACAGCCCATGAGGAGATTAGAAATAAAAAATAATTTAAAAAAACATTTTAAAAAATAAAGAAGATTTTTTAAAAAATATATTTTTATAAATGGGATAAATTTCTATAATTTTAAACAGAGAAAAAATTTTAACACATAAAATAAAAAAAATTAGTTCTTTCAATTTAAATTTTAGAAACATAATGAATTAACTAAAAATAGCAAATTGACATATAACAATATCGAAATTTTTCATAAAATAATATATGTTGTATTTTAATTATAGAAAAAGTTTAAACAAAGATTTAACTATTAATTTGCTTTTAAACCTAACACATTCTTCTTAACATTTAATTTGTTACTCTCAATCTCCATCTTTCTTAATATCGTATATTAAAACTTTGTAAAAATAATTTTAAATTTTTATCACAACATTTACATATCATATGATGATACCGTGAGACGTCTCGTATTTTTCAGACTTTATTTGAATTTTTTAGAATTAAAATTTCAGTAAGCTCTATGTTGTCCATCAAGTGTCGTAACATTTTTAAAAAACAAATCTTTCAATTTAGTGGATACTGACTTAAAATAGACTCAAATGCATGAATATGATTTTTCTAGAATTTTTAGTTCATTATTTCATACACTTGTAGTTCAAATTTGATAAATTTCAATATAAATCAAATAAATATACATAATGAATTAAAAATAGAAAACGTATGTATAAAAATTTGAATTTTTTATAAGATTAGATATGTTATATTTTGATCATAGAAAAAAATTAAGTTTAAACGAAGATTTAATTATTGATTTGCTTTTAAACCTAACACATTCCTTCTTAAAATTCTAATTCGTTACTCTCAAATCTCCATCTTTCTTAACATCGTATATAAAAATTTTGTCAAAATAATTTTAAATTTTTATCACAACATCTATGTATCATATGATGATACCATGAGATGTATTGTATTTTTTAGACTTCATTTGAATTTTTTAGAATTAAAATTTCATTAAGCTCTATGTTGTCCATCGAGTGTCGTAACATTTTTAAAAAACAAATCTTTCAATTTATTGGATACTGACTTAAAATAGACTCAAATGCATGAATATGATTTTTCTATAATTTTTAGTTCATTATTTCATACACTTGTAGTTCAAATTTGATAAATTTCAATATAAATCAAAGAAATATACATAATGAATTAAAAATAGCAAACTTATGTATAAAAATGTGAATTTTTATAAGATTAGATGCGTTATATTTTGATCATAGAAAAAAAATAAGTTTAAACGAAGATTTAACTATTGATTTGCTTTTAAACTTAACACATTCCTTCTTAACATTCTAATTCATTACTCTCAAATCTCCATCTTTCTTAACATCGTATATAAAAAATTTGTCAAAATAATTTTAATTTTTTATCACAGCATCTATGTATCATATGATGATACCATGAGACGTATTGTATTTTTTAGACTTCATTTGAATTTTTTAGAATTAAATTTTCATTAAGCTCTATGTTGTCATCGAGTGTCGTAACATTTTTAAAAAAACAAATCTTTCAATTTAGTGGATACTGACTTAAAATAGACTCAAATGCATGAATATGATTTTTCTAGAATTTTTAGTTCATTATTTCATACACTTGTAGTTCAAATTTTATAAATTTCAATATAAATAAAAGAAATATACATAATGAATTAAAAATAGAAAACTTATATATAAAATGTGAATTTTTTATAAGATTAGATATGTTGTATTTTGATCATAGAAAAAATCAAGTTTAAACGAATATTTAACTATTGATTTTCTTTTAAACCTAATGCATTCCTTCTTAACATTCTAATTCGTTACTCTCAAATCTCCGTCTTTCTTAACATCGTACATGAAAATTTTGTCAAAATAATTTTAAATTTTTATCACAACATATATGTATCATATGATGATACCATGAGAAGTCTCGTATTTTTCAGACTTCATTTGAATTTTTTAGAATTAAAATTTCATTAAGTTCTATGTTGTATTTTGAGATTAGATATGTTGTATTTTGATCGTAGAAAAAAATTCAATTTTAAACAAACATTTACAATTCAAATTTATAATTTTAAACTTTATCTCTCTCACTCCAAAAATAAATCAATAGTCAACTTTGACTAAAACTCTACCAACCCAAATTTTTCTCTCTCCCAGTCTCTCCTACTGTCTCTCTCCTCATTCGTGATGATTTATGTGATGTTAACTATTATTTATCATTTATGTATTGTGATCATGAATAAATAAATGCATTATTGATATTCAGTAAGTATTCGTAACCATATTCAATTCGTATCCGCTCTGTATTCGTATTCGATGATATCTGACTCCGTATCCATATCCGGATTATCCGAATCCGAATTCAAATCTGAAAAAATATATGAAAAAGGATATGATATTAGTAATATCCATCTGTATCCAAATGTTCAGATAAATTGGCCCATGGATTTTTTTTTTCTCCCATGAGACAAACACCTAGATTTTTCTCCCATGAGCCAAACACGAATGGGCCTCAATCCTTCTGAGATCACGGGAGGCCGAACAAAACCTAAAACTAAAAAGGTCACCATATACTCATGCCCATCCAATTCATCAAACTAGAAAAATAGATCATTTCATCTGCTCTTTATTCCACCAACCAAACAAAAAAATAGATCATTCAATCCATCAAACCAAACAAACAAATAAATAAATAAATCATCACATCCACATATTCATTAAATCATCACATCCGCATATTCATGATGAAAAACATCCCATCCATCCTCACCACCAAACCAAACATAACATTAACCGTACGTTGACACCCAAAATACACCACCACGGAGCCATTTCAAGTTGACCAAAAGGATGTAATAACCAATCAGTACTTTCTCACCTTGCGCAATGTGCCGTAGCCAGATGCCATAACATACACCAACTTTACATAACCAGCTTCATTAAATTATTTCACGGAAAAAGAAAACAATCTTACAACAAAAAAGAAAACAAGGGGTTACGATTCATCGTAGAACAAAGTGTGGCCACCAAAGTCTGACGTTAGTTGAATTTGCCTATCATTATTGACAGATTTGCAGGTTTTCGATAAATACAAGGGTAAAGAAAAGAGTACTCAAAAAAATTTCCTCCACTCGCACATTGGACGAGGCCATAATATACTGATGCCGAAAGAAGCAATTATCTTGCCTTCGAGGACTGTAAACATTGTACATCGGTGGATCAATCTAGTAACGGAGCATGTAGGTCCGGCGCCTGAACCAGTTGTAGTCCGGAAGACCCTGAATGGGCCCAATTGCAGCAATAGCAATATCCTGAAAGAAAAGTGGGATCGCAAGACAAATACTGGATACTTAGGGCAGTTCCAATTGCTCCAACTAGATGGTTTCCATGACATCAAATAGTATACCACATAGAATAAAAGATGATGTGGCAATGAATTAAATAAGGAAAAATGACCACATAGAATAAAAGATGATGTGGCAATAAATTAAACAAGGAAAGATGAGGAACTAGATTTCTGCACAACATACAAAGCGTGATAAGAGAAGTGGCATTAAATTGCCATATTGAATTAGTAGTAAGTGGTATTAAATTACCATATTGAATCAGTAGAATAGGCATTGACATAGTTAGGTCTAGGACTAGTTTCTAGGTGACATTGAAGATATAGAAATTATATGCATGGCGTCAGACTGTCCTTATCTATATTTCTGCCAACTCAGCAAAATTTGAGGTCCTATATGTAATGTTGATTGCTCCACCAAAACAACTGCCCAAGCCATCAAACATATTTGTTTCTAAAAAATGTGCACTTTTTGGTTCACACACTGTGGATTTGTTGGTCAGATCAAAACATAGCATAACATTGAAAACTATCAATGCACCATGTTTGTCCAATGTAGCTTGTAAGACCAAAAGGGAAAAATGTAAGCCTACATTAGCGATTTAGCATGACAAAGAGGATTATTGGCAGCTCCATGATAAGCAATGGCTAGTCTACATGAAATGGATAATACATGTGGCTGAAACTTGGTAGGTCTAAGCGTATTAAATGCTTGCTGCTATTGCTTAAATATTATGGAAAAATTCTTTAGGCTGTATGGAGGCACAATAACATTACCTGGTCAAAAATGAAACGGTTGGCAACTCGCTTGATAGTGCTTGCGTCAACTGCATCTATTCTTGCAAAAAGCTCAGGAATAGGAATTCTTCGACCATAGATGAGTAACTGAGACAACAGAGAAACAATAAGTTATACTGGACAGCATATTCATCTGTTATGTACTTATGTAACATCACATGATTAGGCCCTGACAATACCTGGCGACCAATATCCTCGACAACAGCAGTGGATCCATCAAGGTGGAGTTGGATGAAAGATTTCAGCTGGAAGTGTCACAACAAAGAAATGTGAATGTGAAGCTAAAGAAATACTATAATGTGGTGCATCAGTAAGGGTTCAAAAAACACCTGATTACGTGCCCGGATAACATCTTCCTCAGTAACCCGGTATGATAATTTGCTAATCTCTTGCATGATTGCAAAAGCCAAATCATCCAAGCAGTCAGGCTGCAAAAAAGGCATATAAAACCATCATAAAAAAGGAGAAATATAACATTTGCAACAAATATCCTGAGCACCATCGCACCAATAAGATCAGATACAATTGTATATTATAAGATTCATGAGATTAACAAGTACTCAGAATGTCATGGGCTGCCACACAGGCCCTAGCCCAACCATGGCCCCATGAGTTAGTTAGGCCAATTATGCCAATGCATATAACAATCTCTCCCTCCCTCGGAAATCAGCTCGTCCTCGAGCTGAAAATCCAGATAAGCAGAGTCGTGCAACGGCGAACAACTGAAAATTAATTTCTGGTATACAACACGGGGTGCGCATAGCAAATGACTCCCTGAACAGTTTGGATTTTCTGTGGCAAATCTGGATCTTCTGTGGCAAATTTTTTTATGCCCCAATCTGTCTAGACCACAGCCGCCCCCCCACCAGATTGCCGTCGCCTCGCACACCCCCTCCGAAGCCACCGGCAAGGTGTGCGGCCCCCCTCCGAAGACGCCGCCGTCCCCCTCCGAAGCCGCCGATGGGACGTGCGGCCCTCTTCGAAGACGCCACCGCCCCCCTCCGAAGCCGCCGGCGCCACGTGCGGCCCCTTCGAAGCCGCCAGCGCCCTGCCCGGGCCCCCTCCATCACCGCCCTTCGAAGACGCTGTCGTCCCCCTCCGAAGTCGTCGGTGCCACGCGCGGCCCCTTCAAAGCCACCACCGCCCCGCCCGGGCCCCCTCCGTCGCCGCCCCGTGGCCCCCTATCGTAGCCCATCGAGCCACCACAAATGGTCGACGGCCTTCAGCAGAGAGGAGGTGCTCGGCTCCTTCGGCAGAGGTCACGTGCGGCGGTGATGGGGGCTCGAGCGGGAGACCAGAACGCGGCGCTCGCCCCCTCCATCCTCCGATCTTGAGGAAGGCGGTCTCATCGAGGGTTGCGGGGATGACGGCGCAGAGGGACTCCACCCGCAACGGTGTCTCCACGGTTGGCGTCACCCTGTGGGCCTCTACGGTGACCTTCTCGAGGGCGGAGGCGGCTTGTGGCAGAGGGAGCTTAGCTAGGGTTTGGCCAATGGCAACCTCTCCCTCTCCACCTCTGTAACACCCCAAATTTCCAAAACAATAAAAATATTATTTAATTCAATTTCCTGGAATTTATATTTCTGAAAATACCTTTAATAACCTTTATCCCCTATTGAACTACAACATAGAGTTAATGACCAAACCAGGAGCTGAAAATTTTTGTATACACTACCAAGGCCAAGATATATTTTTGAGAATTTTTACAAATTTTTATCCACTTTGGAAATACCCCAAAAGATTTAATCTATTTTCTGCAATTATTTTAAATCGGAAAACCTTTGAAAACAGTAATGGGCTTCCCCCTCCCTTCTCTCTCTCCCGGCCGGCCTAGCCCACTCCCTCCCGCGCGCTCGGACTGACACCCGGGTCCCGCCTGTCAGTGAGCCCTCCCATCTTCGCGCGCGCGCCCGACACCCCGGCCCCACCTGTCAGCTCGCTCCCTCGCGCATCCGCGCCCGCTGGCCAGTGGCCCCCGCCTGTCAGCTTCGTCATCAACCTCGCGCCAACCCCCCCCCCTAATCTCGTCGGCCGAGAACCTCGCCTCGGATCCGCTCGCCGGCTCCTCCCGTTAAACCGACCCCGACATTGAATTCCCCGAGGCCCGCCAGTCAATTAAGCGCGTTAAGGCGCGCGTTTAAGCCTCTGGATTGCATTCACGCGCATTGTCGCGCCTTCGCCGGTGAGTAAAGCCCTCCTCGGCTTTCCTTGCATGCGACGCCCGTTAAACCTCGTCGGCACGCCTATTTAAGCCCCTGGCCACCCGCACTCGATCCCCTACGCCCACTCGCCTCGAGCACGATCAGAACGCCCTCCATTCGGTTTTTAGCGTAACACCGCCGCCCGCCCTCCAGCCGTCGATCGCCGTCGCCGGAGTCCCCCTCCGTCCTCGTCGACCGCACCTCTGCGACCGCAAGGACCGCCCCTACCTCGGCCACACCTCCGCAGGCCAAGGAGATCGCCGGATCACCATCGCCGTCGAGTACCCGAGGAACCCATCTCGTCTACCCTCGCCGCCGACCGCGCTCCGTCGACCCCTCACCTCGCCTAAGGTACCGTCGTGACCGCCATAGTGTCCTTCCATTTCTAGGCTTAGCTAGGGCCGCCGTCGCTCGCCGTGGCCCTGGCCCGCTCGCCGTCGTCGGGGAAGATGACCGGCATGGGTCGAGTACCCGTGCCGTGTCGGATCTGATCCCGACCGTGCGATCGCGATCGGACGACGCGTGTGAGCCCACATACGCGATCTAATCCGCACCGTCGGATCTGGTCAAAGCGGTACGTTTTAATCTCGCGCGTTCATTTCCATTTAAAACCCGCGATCGATCTCGTGCGTCCACGTGGTACCCTTTCGCGTGTTTTAATCCTGGCCGTCCGTTATCACTTAAGCGCCCCGCCTCGCCTGCGCACGTTGGATCTGGATCCAACGGTCCAGATTGGGCCAGACCATGCGCACAGTGCGCGGGTTCACCGTGGGCCTGGCTCACCGTGGACCCGAGGGATTTAAAATTTGAAAATGAATTCCAGAAATGCTTTTAAACTTGTAAAATTCATATCTGGCGCATTTGAACTCTAAAAATTGCCATTTCAATTTCAGAAAATTCATAATATTATTCTCTACACATTAGCTCAATAAAACCAATATGTTACTTTAGACTTTTTCATGATAATTTAAATGGACATTCAAATACCCTTAGGTTAAAAATATAAATTCAACTATTTAAATTTCAGTAAAATTCATGTTTACCCTTTTCTGTTCATATGCTGAAAACCACTAATTTGTACATGGACCTTTCACACTAAATTTTATTAGATCTAAATTGAGGCTACTCATATTTTAAAACCCTTTTCTTTAAAGGACAACTTTTCATTTTAATTTCCTTTTTGAATTATTTATAAAATGAATTTCAGAACCTTAACCACTTAATTTATTTTTAAACCAACTTTAACCTATGTGCTTATCATGTAATGCTATATTGTTTGATTGAATGTTGTGTTCATTTTATTTTACCTTATTATATTGGAAAGACTACGACGCTGTCGAGGAGCCGGAATACTTCCCGGAAGTCCCTCCCTCGTCTTTCGCTGACCAAGGCAAGTCACCAAACCAATCTTTTGAGCATATTGAACCCATGTTTGATTAAACTATCGCTAAAACACATAGGTTATACATGCATTAGTCAAATGAAACCCTTACAATATATTTATTTAGGATCCCCCGACCTTGATGTGCAACCCAAGCCATGCTATCTCGCCTAACCTCCTTGTCACCGTATGATTAATGATATTAGCTAGTGTCCAATGTATTGACACGATCGCTATAGGATAAAAGAATGAGTCGTAGCAAATAGTTCTACTATATGATCCCCATTAGTTCTTATCTATGGAATTCTGTCGGTGTTGGAGTTGTGGTTGTGAGTGAATGCATGGTGGGTTCCGGGTGCAAGCTAGAGCATTGGTCGGTAGCACCCGGGGCACTATAAGGACCGGTCTGAGGGATCCATTGCAATACACTTCCGTACTAACCACAAGTCTAGTGGGTAAGTCCTAACTAAGGTATGGATTGTTCCAAACCGAGGCCACCATTTGGAGATGGGTCAAGCAGCACCTGCGGGTGGCTTGTACCAATGTGGCGCAAAAGGAGTGCGACGTTAGCCGGGATGCGGCCCGGCGCGCCGGCGAAACCTAGAGCGGGTGGTTATCGCTTGGAGCATTTCATGCTGAGGTTTTGGCACGAGTTCCCGTGGTATGGGTCATCTCGATTGGGATGAGTGCGTGCCTTGTGGGTACAGTAGTATATCTCTGGTCAGAGTCTTAAATCTTTTCGAAAAGCCGAGCCCACGGTTAAGGGCGGGTTGCGTGACATCCCACAGTTAGATTACTTTGAATATGTATGTGCATGATGGTTTGACATGTAAGGACTGTTGTGCGAGGAGGTAAAACGTAATCCTCGAGTTAGATGATGATGTTGATGTTCATGTTTACTTTCCCGCATGATTAAAACTTGACCACACTAAATGCAATAACTGAAAATGTACTTTTCTGCACTGTTAGCCATTATCCTTCCTTGTTTATTATCTTGCATTATTACTTGCATTTGCGGTGGCTTGTTGAGTACTCTTTGTACTCATACCCGTTGGACCCCACACCACAGAGGATGTCTACTATGAAGACGGTCTGGAGTAGCGACCCAGTCAAGAAGAAAGATCCTGAAGAAGATGTTCGTCATGCAGATTTTTTTTATCTTTATTACTGTTTTTATCAAAACTCTGGTGTAATAAATATGGTCTGCGCACCATGAATATTGTCGTATGTACGATGTCGCATGATGAACCTCTTGTTATTATTGTTTTTCTATGGAAATTCAATAATGTCTCGATTTGATAAATCGGGGCGCCACAAGATGGTATCAGAGCCGACTTGACTGTAGGAAGCCAAACAGACCCACCTAGCCATTAGCCGCAGGAAATTATTTCTCGAAAACCTACTTTATAAACTTTGTTCCTCCCCTCACTTTTATTCAACTTGCTGTTTTGTAGATGCCTGTCTACCAAGTCCACAGCTACTGCCGCCATTACGAAGACTTCGTCCGGGAGCTCCGTATGATGCTCACCTTCCTTGGGTTCCTCTTCGAACCCGAATTCCAAGGAGTGTACCCCGACGAGTTCGCTGGACCTTGTGACGTCTCCCTCACCGTCCACGGCTCCGGAGAACACCTGCCACCCTACACCACCGCACTTGGAGGCCCGACTTTCGACGTCGCGTGCCAACGAGTCGCCCTCCAGGCCCTCATGGAGCTGAGGATGATCTACGATGATCGTCTTCAGAACTCGTCCTTCCGGCTTGTGCCGAAGCGTACTCCCGGCGCCCACCGTAGCATCTACCTCGGAGTTCACTCCGTGCGTGATCCGGTCATGGCCCGGCAGTCGCGTCTTCTACAGGCTATGGACGATCTCCATACCGAAGCGGTGCTCGACGCCGATGAGCACCATGAGGCGGTTGAGTTTCTTCGTGAAAAACGAAGAACTTGATCCAACAGAATGGCGAGCTGCAGCGCAAGATCATGCAGCTGCAGAAGGATATTGCGGAGATGGTTCCTCTCCTTCCGAGGAAGAAGAAGCCCATCCGTGAGCCCCTCCCTCGCCCCAAGAGGATCCCGCCACACCCCTCCCCCGCCAGACCCTCCACCAGCGCCCCTGCACCGCGCCCCGGCCTCGTCTCCGACTCCATCATCGAGAACTTTCTCGAGCCCACCATCCCTCTGGAGCCGCGCACTCGTGGTTCCGAGAGCACGGAGACCGCCTCCGGTGGCGAGTAGACGCTAGAGGCCGCAAAAGTTTAATAAAATAATTTTTGTATGTATGCTATCCACAACGAGTGTGTTGTGGGTAGAATAAGAGCTTGATTGTAATAAACATTTTTACCACTTGATTTATATGCATGAGCTTTAAGAGCTATTCTCGTTAATTGTATTGTCATCTTTTTGCCTTATAACATCATATATTCAGAAGATGGCCGACCACCAGAACACCGGCTCCAACAACGGAGAAGGAGGAAGCCGTGATGCGCCCGAGGGTGTTGTACCCAACTGGGGTGCAACGGGCCCGCGTCAGTCTGGGTCGCCATCCGCCAACCACCCTACCCTGGCGGAGATGATGGCAAATCAGAACCAGCTGATCACCGTCCTCCTCACTCAGATGCAGCACTAACAAGCTCAGTTGGACCGACTGCAGAACGGGGAACCTGCCCCTCGCGCACCAGCACCCGCACCCGCTCCACAACTCTCGGAGTTTCTGCGCGTGCGCCCGCCCATCTTCTCAAGCACCACCAACCCAATGGAGGCCGGAGATTGGCTCCGTACCATTGGGAAGAAGCTTGACCTCCTCCCCTACACCGACCGGGAGCGAGTGGCCTTCGCCACTCATCAGCTCCAGGGTCCCGCCGCTGAATGGTGGGACAACTATCGTGAGTCCCAGCCGGAGGACCACGTGGTGACCTGGGCGGAGTTCACCATCGCCTTCCGTGCCGCCCACGTCCCCGCCGGTGTCATCGCGGTGAAACAGCAGGAGTTCCGCGACCTGCAGCAAGGCAACCGGACCGTCATGGAGTACCTCCATGAGTTCAACCGCCTCGCCCGCTACGCACCGGAAGAAGTGCGCACCGACGCCCTCCGCCAAGCCAAGTTCCTCCGGGGACTCAAGGATGAGCTGTCCATCCAGCTCGTCGCCACCGACTACGCCGATTTCCAACGGCTAGTCAACAAAGCGCTCATCCAAGAGACTGAGCAAAACAGGTTGGACCTCAAGAAGAGGAAGATGATCGCCTTCAAGCATCAGCAGGCGAACTCTCAGAGGCCCCGCTTCGTCCCTCCGCCACCAGCACCCGCCTACCATCCTCGGCCCGCCTACAGGCCACCTCACGCCGCCGGTGGATCCAATGCTGGGCATCCTCGCCCCGCTCCACCAGCTCCGGCCGCTCAGCCGACACCAGCCGCCAAGGCTCCGATCTTGAAGGATCGCCAAGGGAGGTCGGTCGTCTGCTTCAACTGCCGCAAGGAAGGGCACTATTCGCACCAGTGTCCTCACCCCAAGCAACCCCAAGGCGCGGCACACAACCAGGCGGTTCGTGCCCGCGTCAACCACATCAGCGCGGAGGAAGCTCAGGAGGCTCCTGAAGTCGTGCTCGGTACGTTCACTGTGAATTCCGTACCAGCCGTAATATTATTTGACTCTGGAGCAACCCACTCCTTCATCTCAGAAGATTTTGTGAAAAACAACGAACTGGATGTACTCCCTCTACCCGTCCCCATGGTGATTGCCACTCCCGGCAATAGGACCTTAGCCCGCTTATACAGCCCTAAGATTCAGGTTGAGATCCAAGGAGTATTATTCCGGGCCGAGCCAGTCCTCATAAAATGCACCGGGCTCGACCTCATCCTAGGGATGGATTGGTTGATGAAGCACAAGGGAGTGATCGACTGTGCTAACAAGTCCGTCACAGTGACCAACCCTGGAGGCGCAGCCGTCACCTTTCGAATGACCAGTCGCAAACCACTCGAAGCATCCCTTCACTCGCTAGCTCTTGAAGAAGTACCCATAGTCAAGGAGTTCATGGACGTCTTCCCCGAAGACCTACCAGGAATGCCTCCCAAGCGGGACATCGAATTCAGAATCGAACTTGTCCCCGGGACCACTCCAATCTCCAAGCACCCATACCGGATGGCCGCCAATGAACTAGCCGAAGTCAAGAGTAATATTGAAGACCTAGAGCAAAAAGGGTACATCCGACCGAGTACCTCACCCTGGGGTGCACCGGTCATATTTGCCATGAAGAAGGACAAGACCAAGAGGATGTGCGTGGACTATAGAGCCTTGAACGACGTAACCATCAAGAACAAGTACCCATTGCCTCGGATCGACGACCTGTTCGATCAGCTGAGAGGATCCTCGGTGTTTTCCAAGATTGACCTCAGGTCAGGTTATCACCAATTGAGGATTAGAGAAGAGGACATACCCAAGACTGCTTTCACCTCCCGCTATGGACTCTATGAGTACACAGTGATGTCGTTCGGACTCACGAATGCCCCGGCCTTCTTCATGAACATGATGAACAATGTATTCATGGAGTTCTTGGATAAGTTCATCGTGGTATTCATCGACGATATCCTCGTTTACTCCAATACCAAGAAAAAACACGAGACTCACCTCCGTCTGACCCTCGGAAAGCTAAGGGAGCAGCAACTGTACGCCAAATACAGCAAATGCGAATTTTGGTTGTCTGAGGTAAAGTTCCTCGGCCATGTTATATCTGCCGGAGGAATAGCAGTGGACCCAACCACCGTGGAAGCAGTGACCAACTGGCTGCAGCCCACGACCGTGACCAAGATCCGGAGTTTTCTCGGATTGGCCGGATACTACCGCCGGTTCATCGAGAATTTTTCGAAGATCGCCAAACCTATGACCAAGCTGTTGCAGAAGGAAGTAAAGTTTGAATGGACCCCCCGATTGCGAAGAGAGCTTCCAGACTCTCAAGAAGAAGCTCGTATCAGCCCCTATCCTGACTCTGCCAGACATCCGGAAAGACTTCCACGTCTACTGTGATGCCTCTCGTCAAGGATTGGGATGCGTCTTAATGCAGGAAGGAAAGGTGATATCCTACGCCTCTCGACAACTGAGACCGCATGAGCTGAACTACCCGACCCACGACCTGGAGTTAGCAGTCGTGGTTCATGCCTTGAAGATATGGAGACATTACCTTGTGGGGAATCGGTGTGAGGTCTTCACCGACCACAAGAGCCTCAAGTATATATTCACCCAACCAGATCTGAACCTCAGGCAAAGGAGATGGTTGGAACTGATTAAGGATTATGACTTGGGCATCCATTATCATCCAGGCAAGGCGAATGTGGTGGCAGACGCCCTTAGTCGAAAAGGGTACTGCAACGCCATCATGATTCAGGACCAAGCCCCTTTACTTTACAAAAAGATGGAAAGGTTAAACCTAGGGATCACCACCCGAGCGTACCTCGCTGCCTTGGAGTCTCGGCCTGTCTTGATAGACCAGATCCGAGAAAAGCAGAAGGAAGACCCGGACATCTTGGAGATCCAACAGAACATGCGGAAGGGTAAAGCCCCCGGATTTTCCGAGGACGAGCATGGTACCATCTGATTCGGAAACCGGATATGCGTACCCAACCTACCTGAGTTGAAGACTCTCATCCTTCAAGAAGCCCACGATACTCTATACTCCATTCATCCCGGGAGTACAAAGATGTATCAAGATCTGAAGGAAAAATATTGGTGGGTCAGCATGAAAAGAGAAATAGTTGAGTATGTGGCCAAGTGCGACACATGCCGGCGAGTCAAGGCAGAGCATCAGAGACCTGCCGGACTCCTTCAACCCCTCAAAGTCCCTGAATGGAAGTGGGAAGAGATAGGAATGGACTTCATCACGGGACTGCCCAGGACCCAAGCTGGTCATGATTCCATCTAGGTGATCGTCGACTGACTCACCAAGGTAGCTCACTTCGTCCCGGTCAAGACAACTTACACCGTCGCCAAGTTGGCCGAGTTGTACATGACCCGGATCGTGTGCCTTCACGGAGTTCCTAAGAAGATTGTATCTGACCGCGGAAGTCAGTTTACCTCCAAGTTTTGGAAAAACCTTCAAGAGGAACTCGGCACCCGGCTGAACTTTAGCACCGCCTATCATCCACAGACTGACGGTCAAACCGAAAGGGTCAACCAGATATTGGAAGATATGCTTAGAGCTTGTGCTCTAGACTTTGGCGGAATGTGGGACAAGAACTTACCGTATGCGGAGTTCTCCTACAACAACAGCTATCAGGCCAGCCTGCAAATGTCCCCGTTCGAAGCACTCTACGGACGTAAGTGCAGAACGCCGTTGCTCTGGGACCAAACCGGAGAATCACAACTGTTTGGGACAGATATATTAAGAGAAGCTGAAGAGAAGGTCAAGATCATAAGAGACCGGTTAAAGATAGCCCAGTCCCGACAGAAGAGCTACGCCGATAACCGTCGAAGAGACCTAACCTTTGAGGAGGGTGACTATGTCTATCTCCGAGTCACTCCCCTCCGAGGCACTCAGAGGTTCAACATGAAAGGCAAGCTAGCACCCCGCTACGTCGGACCTTTTCAGATCCTCCGACGGCAAGGAGAAGTGGCATATCAACTTGAACTGCCTCCATCTTTGGCAAGAGTTCACGATGTGTTCCATGTCTCTCAGCTGAAAAAGTGTCTTCGCGTGCCCGCCGAACAGGCCGATCTTCAACAGCTCAACGTCCAAGACGACTTGACCTACATAGAGAAACCCATCAAGATCTTGGAAACCAAGGAAAGGGTACCAGGAGTCGTGTAGTTCGCTTCTGCAAGGTTCAATGGGACAACCACCCCGCCGAAGAAGCTACTTGGGAAAAAGAAGACGAACTGAAAGCCCAATACCCCGAGTTATTCGAGTAGCGTTCCAATCTCGAGGACGAGATTCTTTGTAAGGGGGATAGGTTTGTAACACCCCAAATTTCCAAAACAATAAAAATATTATTTAATTCAATTTCTTGGAATTTATATTTCTGAAAATACCTTAATAACCTTTTATCCCCTTTTGAACTACAACATAGAGTTAATGACCAAACCAGGAGCTGAAAATTTTTGTATACACTGCCAAGGCCAAGATATATTTTTGAGAATTTTTACAAATTTTTATCCACTTTGGAAATACCCCAAAAGATTTAATCTATTTTCTGTAATTATTTTAAATCGGAAAACCTTTTGAAAACAGTAATGG